>CM021766.1:27267205-27321121 GCA_011076525.1 Nettapus auritus | reverse complement strand
AAAAAAAAAAAAAAAAAAAAAAACCACTATTTCCAAATGGTAATTTGAACATTTTTAATTACAATCATGGAAAAAAAAAAAAAAAAAAAAAAAAAAAAAGTAAAGAATTAATGCTTAAAGCATTTAGCACAGCTTATATTCATCGTGCATAAAACAAAGGTTTTTCATTTCACAGGCATTCACAGCTGCTTCAGTCATGAGTAATTTTGAATAGTCACATGATTGTATGAAGATATTGGACTTAACAAAGACTTGGAAGCTTTTATTGTGAGAGTTTTATTTCAGGAACAGTATTTATGTTTTTTTATTTAAATTTGGATGCGAAAAATAAATCAGAAATGAAGCAAAGAGACTAAATTTTTATGCTTTGACGGTTTAGTCTCCTGAAGTCAAAAAATGTCTCTTGATTCATAAAATATTCTGGTCTTTCAGTACTGTCTTTTATATTATTGGTAAGTGGGCAAAATTTAATTTAACTAGAGGTATATGCCTGTAAAGCAAATTTGATTTTGCAGTTGTCTCTTTCAGTGGTTTCTATAATTCTAAGATGCTGTGATCTACGGATGAAAGAGATGTGAAAACACAGCCATATCATAATTATGGAGAGGGGCCAGATCCAGTGAACTCTGCAATTTTCCTAACAGCTCAAGGAACAATGACACTTACCTTGAGCTTGAACTGTAATGTTCATCTCAAAATAATTCAGTTGTAGCCCATGAAGGATGGTATGGTTTTTGCCTGGTTAGGCCTGAAATTCTAAAATGTTTCTCCCTCAGCAGCTGTTCTACATCACTCTGAACTCTCCCCTAGTGATCCTCTAAAACCAACATTTTGCTGCAACAAATACAAGATGTTTTGGTCTAGATGTCACTACCTGCCTAAGGCACTCTGAAAAGTTTCCTTGTCTAATAGTTCTTTTTGTAGGTTTGCTTGTTTTTACCTTGTTTTTACAAATCAAATCGCAGAATCACAGAATTGTATTGTTTGGAGGGGACCTCAAGAGATCATCAGGTCCAAGCCCTCTGCCAAAGTATTTTCCCTAGAGCAGGTTGCCCAGGTAGGTATCCAGATGGGCCTTGACTATCTCCAGAGAAGGAGACTCCACAACCTCCCCAGGCAGCCTTTTCCAGTGCTCCGTCACCCTCACCATGAAGAAGTTCTTTCACATATTGGTGCAGAACTTCCTGTGATCCATTCTGTGGCCATTGCCCCTTGTCCTGTCCCCAGAAACCACTGAAAAGAAGTTGGCCAAATCTCTCTGTCTCCCACACTTAAGATATTTGTAAAGATTAATCAGATCCCCTCTCAATCTTCTTTTCTCAAGGCTGAACAGACCCAGGTCTCTCAGCCTTTCCTCATAGGGAAGATGCTCCAGGCCCCATATCATGTTTGTGACCCTCCACTAGACTCTTTCCTGGAGATCCCTGTCTTTTTGTACCAGGAGCCCAGAACTGGACACAGTACTCCAGGTGAGGCCTGACCAGGGCAGAGTAGAGGGGGAGGATAACTTCCCTTGACCTGCTGGCCACACTTCTTTTAATACACACCAGAACCCATTGGCCTTTTTGGCCACCAGGGAACAGTGCTGGCTCATGGTCAAACTGTCATCCACCAGGACCCCCAAGTCCTTCTCCGCAGAGCTCCTCTCCAGCAGGCCATCCCCCAGCCTGTACTGATACATGCAGTTGTTCCTTCCCTGGTGCAGGACTCTACACTTGCTCTTGTTAAACTTAATTTGGTTTCTTCCTGCCCATCTCTCCAGCCTGTCCAGGTCTTGCTGAATGGCAGCATAGCCTTCTGGAGTGTGGGCCACTCCTCACAGCTTTGTATCATCAGCGTAGTTTCTGAGCAAGGACACTATTCCCTCATCAAGGTCGTTGATGAAGATGTTGAACAAGACCGGACCCAGCACTAACCCCTGGGGAACACCTCTAGTCAAAGCTCTCCAGACAGACTCTGCGCCATCAATCACCACCCTCTGAGCTCAGCCAGTCAGCCAGTTCTCAACCCACCTTACTGTCCACTCATCTATCCCACACTTTCTCAGCTTTGCTAGCAGGATGTCATGGGAGACAGTATCAAAAGCCTAGCTAAAGTCAACATAGATGACATCCACTGCTCTCCCCCCATCTATCCAGCTGGTGGTGCCATCATAGAAGGCAACAAATTTGGTCGAGCGTGATTTCCCCTTGTTGAATCTATGCTTCCTACTCCTCATAACCTTCTTTTTCAATTGCCTGGAAATGGCATCCAGAACAAGCTGTTAAATGTATTTCACTTGATTTCTGTCACCAAAATGATTAACCATATTGCACCATCTGCTCAGTGTCTGCTTGTGTAGACCCAACCATGCCATGACACAACACTGCGCAGCTGCTTCTTGTGCTGTTGGTCATTATGGGTCCAAACCAGCAAACTCCAAATAGTTCTTTCCAGTCTCAGAAATGGGCCTAGAGATAGTACTTTTTTGTACAGGGGGATGGGAGTCCTGTTTTTACAAATTTTCCAAGAGAATTTGGAGACTGACTAATCAGAGTCAGTTTACTGGCATTGGGTTTGAAACAGATAGCAAAAGTGATTTATAAACATTCAGAAGGTCATTGCTGAATTTCAAGGAGCATAAAATATTTTTGGTTTGAAACATAGGCCACAGCTACTGTCAGGCTTGATTTGATACAAAACCTATCATTCCTATAACTCCTTTCAGCAGATTAGAAGCATAAATAACTTTACTTTCTTCACTATTCAAATTCACATTTAGCTTTGTTACATAGACCTGTCCTATACTATTCAAAGGTCTCTCTTCAGTATTGATTCTTCATTTCAATATTTTCCTTACCAAGGAATACCATTGTATAAGTAAAAGAATATTATCAGATTTATAACACTTTTGTGTTAACTTATTCCCTCATTAAAACATATCATTGTTCTTGATCTACAGGCACTTCCATGTAAAGTCACAAAAGGTTTAATCTTATACTTTTCAAATACTGTTTTCCACTAGGAATATTATTTTTATTTTTTTTCTATGAGATTTTCTTGCAAATGGAGAACTTTATCTACAGTTCAACCTGTCAAAATTACTCTGACCCAACAGAGCCTTGTAATGGGGCATTGACATGTATTTTCTGCTTACCAATGAGAGTAATATCCATTGCCTTCATTGCTCACTGTTTCCAGAGCCCTAGTTGGAGAAGGATTTTCAAGGGTATTATACGGTTTGCTTAAAGTAGTAAACGAACCAAGTAGCCAGTGTATATGGTTTGGTTTTCATCTTGACAACAAAATAATGAGAACTAAACAAACAAACCAAAAATCTTTATGTATTCTAATTGTGCCATTTACCTTAAACAGCCTACCGAATCTGTTGCTTGTCTTATATCATCACTGACATGATTATGACTCTTAATTTTTCATTGTTTGAATCTCAGAATTACCAGGACTTTTAACACTTCTGTATGACTGTCTCCAGAGTGAATAGTAATGAAAATAGTTATTAGCCTGAGAGATTACAATACTACTATAAATACAGATTTGTTTACATGAATGTTTGCAGTCTGTGAATAATATATGTTGTGAGTCAAAGTGAATGTGATGTTTTTCTTCAAAGTAACATTTGCAAACATTTTTATTCAACTTTGCCTATAACAGTTGGTAAATGTTGACTTGTTAACATGCATCTACTGTAAATATTGAATTTGTCCCAGCTTCTTTAATAGCTTATATTTGCAAGGCAATGAAGAGTAAAACCACATGGGTAACCCAATGTTCTGGTCTAATTTTCATCTCTTTTCACCATTCCTCTTGAAGATGCTATTGTTGAGAATTAACATAGTCTAGAACAGTGACATTGTTAGGGTGGATGTCTTTGCTGTTGTGATTGTCTCTCCAAAGGGGAAAACAGGTAAAAAAGGTATTTCATAAAAATAAATATCCCATCCTTTTCCTGTCGGTACAGTATTTTACTATATTCCAGGTACTTATCATTTAAGCTCTTTCTGGAAGCGGCTCTATGGTGGTATTTGTCTGCAAAGTGCCTATACTATTGTTTTTGTGACATTACTTAATAAAAAATATATATATATAAAAAAAAAAAAGCTTCTTCTCTATAATGATAAGTTGGTTAAGTGTGCTCCAGTCTTGTTTCTTGGTAGCTGCTATTGATAACACAAGGACTCCTTCCATCATCCTCTATCTGTCTATCCCTTTGCACGCAAACAGGCCAGTATGTCTGAATTTGTTACTGAGATATTACTGACTACATGGGCTACATAAAAGCATTCTTGTGCTCTCTCTTATAGTTAATTATGTTTTTTTTTCTTAAAATCTCATTTAAGAATAAGTGATTTAACCCCCAAGCTACCTTGTGCCTTGTGAATTATGCTCACGCCTCACTTTTTGATTATGGTAATGCCACTGATAGCATCAGCACAATAATTAATAGCAGGTTTTGTCAATTTTATGCTTGACAAAATCCTCTTCGAGCTTACCTACATCTTACCACATCACACAGGATTACATTTCTTCTTTTCTCCTTTTAACGTTCTTTCACTTTTCTTGTCTGTATTTGCATATCTTGAGCTTGATTTTCAATGGTGCTTACTTCTTTCATCTCAAAGTGAAAGAAAAAGAGTTTTCAGGGCTCCAAGGCTTCTGCTTTTTCATTTTCAGTATTTAGTAATGCTTTACCAGCAAATCCTTCCTAAAACAAAATAAGAAGGATACCTTGGAATGGTTTGTTTTTCAGACGCACCTTAAGACAGGCAGTGCACATTAGGTTAAACAAAGCTATTGACAAACTCAATTTAAAGCTGGCAGTAGAGAAATTATTAATAGAGGAAAAAAGGAAATATCCACAGCAAGACCACCATTATCTAACAAATTATTTGCTTTCAAAATATATTAAAATCATGCAGATCTTAGCAAGACTGTCTGTAGCACAACACTTACCTGCCTCCTGGCAACACAGTTACAGAGGCGAACTGTGTCTCATTCCACTTGTGATATTATAATGAGATGTGAGCCTACATTAAAGAGTAACATGTTTGTTTTCTCAGTAAAATTCCCCAGGTATTCCAGGATGCCAGACAGCCTTTTTATCTGTCTGTTCTATTGTTAGCATGTTTTGTAAATACAGCTCAAATGCAGCTGAATCTTTCTGATTGCAAAGCATCAGGTTATGTAGCTAGGCAGACATCACATGTATTAAATAGTTAATTATATTGTGGCTTTCAAAGGCAATCTTAGTTTAAATCATTTGCTGCTCCGTGAGGGAAGGGTCACCTATGCACCATAACTACAAAGGGAAGAAGGCATTTCTGCTGTCTGTTCTGTCTCCATTTTGAGTGCAGGCTGCCTGCTGATTATTCTGCATTCGCTTCTCTAAAAAGCTTATTAATGTGGTCTAGAGGGAGACTGTCAGAAATGGCAGAGTGAATCAAGGGATTTTCCTTCAACATCCAAATGACATGCTGCAGCAAGAGAATTAAACAGATGACTAACCAGTGCCCTTTTGTCTGCAGATGAAGATGGGATTGCCAACTTGTAAACCAGAGACTGACATTTGGGTGGATTAAATCGTCCTGTTATTGTACTGCTAGTTTCTAATCACTGGTGCTTTCTTGATCTCAAGTGCCTCAGCTGAAAGCCTTCTCAGTTCTCTGAGACTTGTTTGCTGAAACCCTCAGCAGAGCTTTTGCTGTAAACATTTATCCATAGAGAAGTGCTTCTCTGACACTGACTGAAGAGAATAGTTGGCTTCTAGGTATTTAATTAAAACATTAAGTAGAAAAAGCTTTAGTGTCAACATTCACAAGTACTTTACTATAGCTGTGGGTTGTTATAATTGAGTTTTCCTGCAAATGCTTTTTTCCACCCCTTCCTTCTCTAAGAGCTGGAATAGCTTGAGGTTCTCTTTGCCTCATGCTGTTAGTTGTGGCTTTGAGACTGTGCCCCATGCTGTCATCCTCTGGATTCTTTCAATCTGGTTGTTAGCTTTAATTTCTAAAATTGAGATTGGATTGCAACAAGAGGCTCTAATGAAAAGTGGAAAAAAAAAAGTCATTTGTTAAACAGCATTAAGAATTCTTATTTGCAACAGCACATAGTGCAGTCAAGCTGTTTTGTTCTGATTTTGTAAGCTGTCAGATGTTTTTTACCTAGCAGTTAATATTAACAGGAAGAATGCACTGCTCAGGAACCAAAGGTACTATGACATGTATAACAGTTCTGCCCAGGTTTCTGTTTGCCACCGCTCCAATGTTTCGTCATTCTGAAAAAAAAAAAAAAAAAAAAAAAAAAGACTTCACCTTCCCGTGAACACTGTCACTAGAATTTACATTTAGAAAATACTGTGCTCACAAAATTATTGTCAGTTAGTTCATCAAGTTAGTACTTGCAAGAATACTGTTGAATAATGAATAATAATAATAAAAGAAAGTCCTGTATATGCCTGCTTGGAACTAATAGCAAAGTACAAAGAAATACCCTTTCACAACACTCTTCTGCATTAGGTCTGTAAAGAACATGCTTTTCTTCTAACATTCTGGGAAATCTCATTTCTACCACCTCAAATGCTCAGTGTGCATTACATCTTTGACATAATGAGTCAAATATGATGCTGTTGTCCCCTGAAGAAAGCAGGGAGGTAACGATTTCACATAACATCTTAAGTCATGGAAGCAACTTTTCAAAAGACAGAAAAGACTTTAAGCTACCATTTTGAGATTGCCTCTGGCATTCTGGACAAAGAAGTACAGAAGCCAGAAGTTACCTAAATGAAAGAAGATTTGATAAGAAACATTTTGAGCTCTCTACTTCTATAGTATTCTTGATCTATACTTTAATCTTCAGTTCCCTGCCTTTGATAAACGGAAGTCAGAGGGGGGCATTTCTGGTAGGACACACTAATATCATCAGCTATCTGTTCACAGCCACCTTACAAATATACAATTATAGAGTATTTCTCCCCACTTTGCACACCTCACCTAGAAAGGAAATCTATGTTTGGGCTGATGTAGAGCTGCCTGCTGTGTGCAGAGTTGCTGGAGCTCTCAGTTTCTGCTGCCTTGGCCTTACCGTTCTTGCCAGCCAGCCATAGCATTACAGGAGGTAGTAGGGCCTCCTTGTTGCTGTTGGTTGTTTTCCCCTTGCAGTTCCTGACATTGTGAGGCAAAGGGTGTCTGTGCTTCTTTCCAAAATATTTATAAAATTCCCTGGAACACAAGGCATCACTCTATTAAACACAGTGTTACTTTGTAGACATAGTGTGAATTAGCATGACACAACTACAGTATCCAACCTCAATTCCCTGTGACCCTGAGCACTTTGTCATTTTACTGTAGTGGTACGGACATAGGCAAATACAAGAACAGCAACAACAGTGTTTCCCCCTCCTGTGCCAGGAAGTTATCCCTATTCTGCTGTATACTCACATTATCTACCATTCAAAACCAACAGGAGTGAATTATTTTTTTCTTGTTACTGTATTTACTGTGGAAATAACAACACTGTTTCCCTAGCATCCCAAGATTTTAGTATGATTTGTATGATTAGTATGATTTGCATACCTGCAAACAACATTGCAGATATTTTTTGAACCTGTTAAATAAACTTTTGAAATATTATTAGGAGGTGAAACAGTCACATGAAAAGCTTAAACAACAAGAGCTACTATTAGTGTTTCATTCCATAAAAAAGGAAATCTATATGCCAATATTGGAACAGCTAGAGAGAAAAATACCTAAATCCTTTGAAAATATTTCTTTAGAAGGTAGAAATGAGAGCATGTCAATAGAACAAATTTAGATGCAAAAGATATATTAATTATATTTAACTAGATTTTGTCCTCTATCTACACATATGCACACACACAGATGATAGAGCTTATCTATGTGTTGTATTTTCAGCAAAACATGTATCATCTTGTGTATAAAGTCACTACCTAGCTTATTAAAATGGGAATGCCTGAATAAATATTTACTTCTTTCTTCTCCCACTTTCCAAGAAGCCTTGGATTTTCCATATATCATTAAAAGAAACTTTAGATAAAACCTTTCATATGATGGAAAAAAATAAAAAATAAAAAAATAAAGTGTCATTTATTTTGTGATTGAACTGCTGGAAATAATTAGGACTGACAATACAGCAGGCATTCTTACATTTTATTTTATTTTTAATGTAATAAGTAATAAGGATAATTTGAATTGTAGTATGATGAAAGGTGGTGAACTTACACACTAATAACTAGTCTGATTTAATTTAACATTATTGTTTTCATTGTCATTACAAGGTCCTGCCTAAGTTGTGGTAAACTATTTTTTTTTTTAATCTGTTAATAAAAATCAATAGTATCTCTTTAAAACTTGCATTAGCAAGCTGGGGAAGTCATTAGTATACAGCTGTAACCCTAAGAGTGAAGACTTGAAAGAACTGTTTATTTTCTGCCTTGCAGCTGTGTGTAAAACCCACTGAGAGAAACTTGTTACCAATTACTGGTTTAGAGGCTTCAAGTAGAGACACCAGGTATCAAGAGAGTAAAACAGACTAGCTCACGAATAACTATACAACATTGAAACTCCTTAAGAGCAGCTGTTAAAGGAAAGGAGAGGAAATATAACTACCAAGAACAAAAATAAAGAAATGAGTGAGTAAGGAAGGATGTTCAAAGTGAAGCAAGATGCAGAAGAGGAAAAAAAAAAAAAAAAGAGTTAACTGAGATGGAGAAGGAAGGTTTTGCATCACAAACTTCTAGTGACAAAGATCAGATCGATAGTTGCAATCCACAAAACCAATAGAGTTCAAACAAAGTCCCAGTATTTGTAATAACCAATTGGAAAGTCACCTATACAACGTAATGTCACTGAAGAATATATTGCAAATGGAAAGAACGTTTTAAAACTGTGAGAGAAACCATTAACATGAACTGTTGGAAACAAGAAATCCATCTCTGACTTGGAAAGAGACTTTATAAGTGAAAATCATTGAAAATAATTAATCAGTGAAAAAAAAAAAAAAAATGCTAATCCTGAGGAGAAAAAATAAGTGAGAAAATCTAGAAAGTCATGTACCAACAGTCATGTAGAGGTAGTATGAGGTACTCTAGAAGAATACTTTTATATTCACTCTGCAGTTCAGAGCATTACTGAAATATTTGCAGACTAGTAATGAATACTAATCTAGATTTGCTAGATGTTACTACATATTGCTCCAATGATGAGGCCACTTGAGCCTGTCCATGGTGAAAAAGTGTCTCTCTTCCTTCCCTCTGTCAGAACTCTGATTTCTTCATGCTCTCCAGCAAATTCAATTTTTGACTGTGACTGGGGTGTGAATAGCAGGGGCTTCATCTCTCACTTATAACCCCTTTTTTTACTGCTCCTGAGACATAAACACCTTTTTAAACACATTCTTCTCTCACTCTTCTCCCAAGGACCTACTGCACTTAATTGGAAGCAAGAGGGGAGGACCCTTCTCTCCACCAAGACCATCTCTCCCATGCTGTGGAAAGCCATTCAGAGAAAGAGGAGAGAGACAGCACAGGGACAAGTGATGCAAAGCCAAGCAGGAGGCAATTATATCACTGAGACATTATAGTATCTAAAGATTTTATCACTCCTCAGCTCTGTTGAAACTTGGTTGAGTGCCTGTCATTTTCTTTCCTGCATTTCCCATGCCATTTTAGCTTGAGTAACCACAAGAGACTTTACCAGATGATTTTTCAGCAAAACCTGATCATGAAGTCTTCATAAAATCCATGGCCTTGGTTAATTGTGTGGATAGTACCCCAGCAACCTAAACTAAGAGTGGTAACTTCTCTAACTGTTTGAAATAGATTTGCATATGAGCCTCAGACTTGTGTCTTCATATTTTGGTCTACTTCTTTCTTTCTTCCCCCTCTCTTGTTTAGGGATGACTGCCAGTATCATATAATCCTTGCATTCAGAGTAAGCAGAAGATTGATATTGTTCTCAAACTAGTACAAAATAGAATATTTCAAATGTTTTCTGTTCTCTTGAACATCTTCACATTGACAGGATGAAGTCCAGCTGCTTGTGCACTATTTTTCTAAAGCAATTTTAATCAGAGGAGCTCAAAGTGCTGAACAAATATAAGCCCTGTAATACCCAATGGAAAATAAGTGTTACTGCACTATTTCTGCCCAAATTAGAAAGAAAAAGAAGTTTAAAGTCTAATTCAGAAAGATATTAAGGAAATAGCATGACCATGGCCAGTAAAGACATTAAGATTCTGTAAATTTGGCGCAAGAATGCCCATTCATCAGTATTGAACCTTTGAGTTCCTTAAAGTGGAGTTTATAAAAAACAGTTACACATTTTATTCTCTGTTACACTGTATTAGAAAATGGCTTGACTCAAAAGAATGATCTCCAAAACCTGCACATTGAGCTCTAAAATTCCTAAAGACAGTTAATTACAAGGCTAATGTCTCCCTCATTGATGTTCAAAAGTAGGAAGGCTTACCACGACTTGCCTACAAACCAGCTGTTGTTGGATAGTTTTTCATGAATGTCCTTGGTGTAAGGAAAGAACAGACCATGGGGTTTTCTAAATCTAGTTTTAATTTCCTAATCCCTGGGTATCTATGCTGTCCACTAGGCTGTTATAAAGTGAAAATCCTCAGAATTATCATCATTATCAGTGACAAGACAAAAGAGACAGCTAAGAGAGGAGAGTTAGATCCACTCACAGCGCAGAGTGGGATTAAATCACTATCAGGTCAGATGCTTCAAAAGAGAAATACATAGACTATTATGTGAAAGGAAAATGCTACTACATGAGTCCTGCACAAGAAAAAAGGCTTCAAATCACAGCTTTTATAATCATATGCCTATCAAAGTCAGTAGCTAGATGTTCTCAGTCAGAACTGGCTCAAGCAAACAAACAAACAAACAAACAAACAAAAAAATCCTCCTTTTGGAATTAGTGGGTTTGTGTCAAGACTATGAAGCAAAAATCTGAATCTGACAAACTCATAAGCATTTGTGTTCCTTCTACTACAGTACAGTTTAAAATAGACTCTTAAAATAGTTCTTATAGACTCTCTTTGCTTTTTAAAATTCATCAGCAAAAACTGAAAGTTATTTTTATGTATAAAACCTTGATAGCAAAAATTAGGCAATTCCAGGTTAGAAAAGGAAAGTTCTCATTGCATGTAATATTTAAATATGGGACACTCATTACTGTATATCATATGCACACATATACAATCTTAACAGGAGCTAGTATTAATGTGACAGAAGGATATTATACCTGATTATGCATAGTAACAATTGTGACAATAATTGAATTATTTCCAATTTTAAAGCAGTTTTGTTAAAATGGCTGTTGCTTACTGTAAATGCTTTTTACATGTTTTCCTTTAAAGTGAAAATTGTGACTACACTGTTTTAAAAGGCTTGCTAAACGGATATTCCAGTGTTTACTTGAGAGAGGGTTCTTAAATGTTTAATGACATTAGCTCTTTGCAAACAGCATTCATTTCCTGTATATGCAAATTTTCTTAATGTGAAGCCCCCATAACAGGTAGAATGTAGAAAGTTAATGAAGCCATGTAATTACTATCACTATAGTTACTGCAGTCCCCAGAGCACAATAATGTGATAATATACATGGGTTTTGACTTTCTTTGGAAACAACAGCTTATAATTTGAAAATAGATAGTAAAATATTTTCATTATCTTCTGCAGCTTCCTAAGGCAAATGGCAGGTACAAATAGATTATGCTTTCATTAACTTAAAAAAAAAAAAAAAAAAAAAAGATAATGCAATTAGGCAACATTTAATTGTTTTCCATTTTCTGTGGCTGGCTTCTTTCAGCTATAGGGTAAAGCCAGTTCAATATGACTTCAGAGAGAAAATCTTATTTTTGTTCTAGCAATGGAAAGATTGTCATTGATCACCTTAAAGTATTTAACAGAGAAATTAAAAGTTAAATAGCAGATTTGAATGCCATTTATAGACAAGATATCAAAGGACCTTTTCTGAATTTGAAAGATTTCAATGCAAATTTTTAAGACCTCTCCCAGGTCATAAGAAACAAAATCATAAAGTATTTAATAGGTATTTTTACTATCTATCTATCTACCTATCTATCTATATTGCTTATTACTGTGAGCACTATGAAGAAAAGAAAAAACAAGGCATAGAGAAACTCTGTCCTCCAGCTGCATGCCGTTGTGGTCCTGCAGTCTGGGAGAGGTCCTGCAACATTGGGAATCAGCTGTCTGGTTACTCTGAGCAAACTGGAGCTGGGCCATGGAGGGGCTGTCTGTCCTCTTTCTTTTTACCCAAGAGAAGCACCTAAATGAAGAACCTTGTAAACCTGAGATCTCAGTAGAATAAACAAAAAGAAATAAATGACATTATTTTTCTGCTGGAAATACATAACATTGGAAATTTTCTATAAAGATTTCTGTTTCTTTCCTTTGAATGGACCTTATACACTTCAGGTAGATGGCCAAGGTTTGCTATTATCTTTATGTATTTACATTTGTTTCACAACTAAATCACCTCAAAACCCTGGAGAAACCACCTTATTTACCTGTCTGCATCCATTTTCATTTATTCAGTATTCCTGTGGCTCAGCATGGAAGTTTTATGATATTTGGCTATCATAGAAGATGCTCTTTTAAAGTCAGACATTCCATTGTACAGTAGATAACTCTTCCATAGGTGATTGAATGTTTTCATTAACAAAATCTCTCATCATTAATACATTACTATAGGTTCCACCACAATATAGCCATTTCCCATAATATAATTTTGTGTCAAGTAACACAGAAGTTCCCTATTAAATTTACAGTATGTTCCCCTCCTGCTTTACTCCATGTACAACTTATCCACTGTTTAAAGTGTTCATATAAAGATATTTATTCTATTTTATCAACAGTTTAGCTCTGTGTTCTGCTGACCTTAACGTTCAAAACAGTAGATCCAAGCAAGCTGTAATAGAATGACTCAAAGTAAAGCAAGCAGCTATAAATTATATAGGTCACTATGAGCTGGAGCTGATAATCATGCAACATGTAAGAGTCAGTGGAAGCAGTTTATGTAGTATTACCAGCAGCAGTAGCAGGAAATGCAGCTTGATCTAACACGTTCAGAGCATGGTCATCTAGAGCAGCCAGAGACTTTCCACGAGGGTTAAACCTGAGACCTGTTAAATCAGTGGCTACTCTGTGTATCTTAACTGAATGAGAGGCTGAGCAACACAACCTCTTCTGGATGTTCGTCATAGAACCATATAATCAATCACAGAATCAATCATAAAATCATAGATTGATAGAATAACAATGTTTTGGGTTGGGAGGGACCTCAAAGATCACCCAGTTCCAACCCCCTGCCATGTGCAGGGATTCCACCCACTAGATCAGATTGCCCAGGGCCTCACCCAACCTGGTCTTGAACACCTCCAGGTATGGGGCATCCACAACCTCCATGAGCAACCTGTTCTAGTGCCTCACCACCCTCTGAGTGAAAAAAAAATTCTTCTAACATCTAATCTACATCTCTCTTCTTTTAGTTTAAAACCATTCCCCCTTGTCCTATCACTGTCTATCTCTATCATGTCTGTACTCGTGTTTGAGATTGCTCTGACCCAGGTGCAGTACCTTGAACTTGGACTTGTTGAACCTCATTAGGTTCACATGAGCCCACTTCTCAAGCTTGACCAGGTCCCTTTGGATGGTTTCTCTTCCTTCTGTTGCATCAACTGCACCACTCTGCTTGGTGTCCTCTGCATACTTTCTGAGGGTGTACTCAATCCCATTGTCTATGCTGTTGATAAAGATTTTAAACAGTATTGGTCCCAAAGCACATCTAGCCGGTGACTGTGAACTTATATTGGCTTTACTCAGCAAGGTGTCTTGGTTTCTTCTAGGATAAAGTTAATTTTCCTCCTAGTAGCTGGTATGGTGCTGGTATGGTGTTGTGTTTTGGATTTAGGAGGAGAATAATGTTGATAACACGCTGATGTTTTAATTGTTGTAGAGCAGTGCTTACACTAAGCCAAGGACTTTTCAATTTCTCACACCATGCTGCCAGTGAGGAGGCTGGGGGTGCACAAGGAACTGGGAGGAGACAGAACCAAGACAGCTGACCCAAACAAGACAAAGGGATATTCCATAACCTATTAACCTATTCCATAACCATGCTGAGCAATTAATATGGAATGGCTGGCAGGGGTGAGAGGGGACCCATTCCCCATTCCTCTGCACTATCTGGGGGAAGGACATAGAAGCAGGTGGATGGGGGAAGTTGTTTTTACTTTGCTTTAATTTCTCACTGTTCTCATCTGCTAATGATAAGTAATAAATTATATTAATCTCCCTACATTGAGTCTCTTTTGCCTGTGATAGTAATTGATGAATGATCTCCCTGTCCTTATCTCAAACACTGAGCCCTTTCCATCGTATTTTCTCCCCCTTTTCCTCTGAGGAGGGGGAGTGAGAGAGTGGCTCTGGTGGAGTTCAGCCGCCCAGCTGGGTAAAACCACCACACAACTAAAGGAAACAAAGGTTCCAATGTGGAGAATTGTTATGACTTTTTAAGAAAGAACTTTAGGGGAAGCCCCAAGTTTAAAAGGAGTGTATGAATCCTATTTACCCTATTTCTTAAACACAGATATTGATGGTAATTTACTTCACATTACTCCAACTAATATTCAGAATTCAGGTGGAAATTTGAGGGATGTATTCTGAACAAAGGTGTGATGTCTTGATTGATTCTTTTTAGAGAACTTTTTACATTGAAACATTTTCCAGGTATTTTCAACATTTAGAGAGAGTATTGTGCTGCTTTGCTTGTTCTTTTGTTGAAGGCAGAGAACAAAAATAAGCAAACTGTTTCTAGCAGCTAGCACACTGAAAACCTGAAATTTCTATCTTAATCTATTCAGAAAGTTGGGTTTACTTAGAGTTTATTTCAAATTATATTGCAGGTGTTATTTCTAAAAAGTGGGCAGTTCAATGTTTCAAAATGTTTTAATGTTGTATCTTTTAGGAAAGCACACTTAGAAATAATACATGACTTCTAATGTGATTCTGATCAAATTATGTTTATGCATCATTCTAAAGTATATAAAGCCATATCTTGCATCCAGCTATGACAGCTGAATCCAAAGTCCCCTGGAGATATCAGAGGCATTCCCCCCTTCAATGTTACTGGAACTTAGATTTGGATGTTACTGGAACTTAGATTTGGATTTTCATGCACATATTTTCTGTTATTTTTCCTTGATATCCATGCAGGTTACACCTCTATATCTGGAAAAAAATGACATGCTTCATTGACACTTAAAAATATATGTGTCATGCCATTATGTTAAACCAGGAAAGTAAGGTATCTGTATAAGGATAGTTAGAAGAGGGGAATAATTTAGAAATGTATCACTTCAAATTTACAAAAATAGATGCGTGTCTCTATGCAAAGAGAAAATACAAATTTAACCTGACATTTAAAACATATTTTAATTGCATTTTAAGGTAATATACATTATGCTAACTTCTCCAGCCCCTCTAGAGAGGTCTGTGTGGGACCTACACTACACTTTGAAGAAAGCCACCAAAAAGTTAGGTACTGCTAAGCATTTGGGAGATCACTTCTTGGATCTAGATATGAATCTCAAAGCTCTAAGGAAAACTCAGCATAGCAGTGTGAAAGCAGGAAAAAAAATGTCAAGAGCAATAAAGACAAAATGGTTTCTGTCTAAATGTCATATCATCTGTGAATTTTTTCTTCAAATGCTATGGGCACTTATTGTAGCACTTAGATTTGTAATTATATGAGGCTGATATATCCCATGGTAAGAATCTTATAAAAATAAATGTAACAAAATTTAACATTAATCACAGGGCACCTCTTGGTCAATAGTTAGAAATACATCGTTTATTCCAGAAGTTTATTTTAACATATAATCCATAGTATCTAAATGGTTATGGTTGTCTTTCTTTCCTTCCTTCCTTACTTCTTTCTTTTTCTTTCCTTCCTTCTTTCCCCTCTCTTTCTTTCCTTCCTCTCTCTCTCTCTCTTTCTCTCAACCATATATAAATATGATGCGTGACAAGTCACATGATAGATGTTCTGATTGGTAATATTCTCCTAGAGCTGCAGTAGGATCATATATCAACATCCGTTGTTTTCTGTTAAATTAGACTGTGCTAGGCTTAAATGGAGTCTGGTGGCCAGAAAAGAGTTTATTGTTACCAGAGGCTCTTTTTGTTATTGCTTGCTGTGACCTTGGGCAGATCACTTAACCTCTTTGCTCTTCAGGCTCTTATTCTGTAAACTGGGCCTAGTAATACTCTTATCTTAGGTGAAGTATGATGTTTCCTAACCACTGTAATGTTTTAAGCTTCCAATAGTGACAGAGCAACAAGTTTAATGACAGTAAAAATAAATGCAATATGTTTATGTACCACAAGAGTTTTAGGAGATTTTGATCATATAAAATTGTGTTATCTAATACCTTGGATTACATATGGTTGGTAATCAGAATTTTAAAATTGTGTGAAGTAGGTAAAAGGAAATCACCAGATATTTTATTTCTCAATTACTCCTGAAAATATTCATTTTTTACACTTAAAATAAAAGTCAACAATCTAGCAGCCAAATAGCTATATATATATATATATGTATATATATTTGGAAAAATAAAATTAAATTTTAATTCCATAACAATACAATATATTAAAAATGTTCTGAGCTAGTTCTGATTCGTAGATTTTTATCTGTTTACAATGATCTGTGCTAATAAAATGCATAAGAATGTTACAGTCCTGCATGTACAAGCATTTCTGTACATTAGATATACCCTGGTGTGAACAAATTAGGTAGAACAAAGGATAACAAAATATACTACGCTGATAATCTTCTAGAAGATTGCATTTATATATTAAACGTAACATGAAACTTCAGGAATGTTTAGAGCAGACAGTGTGAACTTTCACAGCATGATTTAATAAAATTGCAGTATATGAAAATACAAACTACTGGAAGAGTCATTACTTTCATTAAGAATATTACAGTGAATAAATTAACCTAAAACAATAAAACCTGAGCAGCAGATATATGTAAGTCATTTACATCTTGTAGTAGACTCATTTGGTGTAGAAAAGAATGAATGTGTTATGGTAGAGGTTTCATTAGCACTTGCATTTCAATTGACTTAGAAGCACAACATAATACAAAGACAATAAATATCACCCATAAACGAGGATACTGTAAAAGGCTTTTTTTTTTTTAAAAAAAAAAAAAAAAAAAAAAAAAAACAATATGTGCTGTGCCTTTATGTTTTAATAGTCATCCTACACTTTCAGTTTGAAAGAAAAATTAAAAAATGCCTTCACTATTGTCATCAATGAAATCATTGGTTATATTTTATATGGCTATATCACATAACTGCATTAACCCTACGAATAAATTGTCACATTGAGGCAAGCTGAAGATTGTTGGAAAGCAGATTTTGCCACACTGTGTTAAAGTCACAGTGAGCTATGTGTTTTAGAGAAACTTTGCCCATGTTTGCTCAGCATTTTGCACAGTCTAATTAATATAGCCCACAGAGTAAAACTGTTTATCAACACTATTATTCACTGACACCAAGAGGCATTTTAGCATGTTTTCATTATCATTTTGTTAGTACCTAGGTAAACAGAGTACAAGAAGTTGCATGATCTCAGTCTTCACAGGATAAAAATATTTAAAAAATAAAAATAAAATTCTGACACCTGACCAGGGGGATGAACTTTTTTACAAACCATAATTTCTAAGAATAAAATTCAATATAGACTGAGCTATCAGTTTGAATGACTTACGTCTTTTTCTGCATCAAAGATGGTTGATGGGACTGCATTGTGCATATCAGCTGTGATCTATTGTTCTATGTGTGAGAATCACAGAAATACATGGTGAATTGTCTGAAAATCTGAAATATGCAAGGTACAATACCATACAAGCAAAAAACCCAACTACTTTCTGCCATTGTATGTTTATGCATGTATATCTACATCTCAGGAAGACAAATAATTTTGTGACACATTCATAAAAATGGCTAACCATTTTAATAACCATAAAAATATTTCTAATTTTTTATTCTCAAAAAAAATGTTAGCATAAATCAAAATAGTCATCTTTTTAACTCACAGTCATACTTGAAAAGGGACTAGTAACATTTTCAGTAGAGAAATAGTGTAAGAAAAGGCTAAAACATATATCAGTATGATAGTTCTTTTGATATACCCACCCATTTTCCAGATTTTAGGATTAAAAACATCATAATCGCTATATGTAATAGTCCATGTTTGGTCCTCTTTTCCATTGATACTTTTATTCTTTAGGCATCCAAACATCCTTTGGTAAAGTATTCAACACTTCATAAAGTACCTAATGGCAAGTATTCTATCAAATACCCCTCCCTGCCATGTCTCTTTTTCAAGTCATATTCCTATTTCATCACTCCTTATAGAGAAGTCATTCAGTAACTCCAACTATTATCGTTGCACTTCTCTATAACTTATCAAATACAATCATATTGTTTTCGACAGGGGATTTACTGAACTGCTGCACAACATTCAAGACAGTGTTTCATCACTACTTTTCTTTGTATAAATTTTTCACTTACATTCTCTGTAATTTTCTTTATGAATTCTAATATATAATTGTCTGTTTGGAGAAACAATCCCAACACATTCTAAGATTTTTTTTTTTTTTTTTTTTTTTTTCCTGAGTAGCAGTAAAGATGTCCACCATCATTCATGCACATTCAGAACTTTGTATCCTCAGGGTGATATTCTGCACTTATTAAAGAACATATTTGTTTCCCATAATGTTGAGCATATATTCATGAGATCTTTGTCTTTTAAATGTTAGCACTGTACACCTAGAGTAACTGCATTATCAGCCAATTTGTCATTACTTTTCTTTTTTCAGATCATTCAAGAATATGTTAAATACAACTGTAAACCAGAACATTTCAGTTTGGGATTCCTCTAGTATCCTCCTTTCTCCAAAGCAAATAAAAGTCCAATTTCCTGTATTGTGTTTAAAGTAAAATATAGGACTTTTCATCCTATGCCTGGTTAAGATTCTTTGCTAAAATACTTTCTTGAAAGATTCCTATATATGCCTAAAAATAAATAATATTTTATCACGTGTCTTTGATTCTTCACATAATTATAGTAGATTAATAAAACGTGTTTTCCCTCTGGAAAAGCCATCTGTTTCTTTATCACTGTATGAGCTGTATATATATCAGTGTATATATACACTGAACCTAATAGTTTCAACCAATTTGCCAATTAGAAAGTTCAGACTCACTAGCCTGCAATTCTCTAAATTTTCCCTTGAGACCTTTTGATATGCTACTATGTTACAACCTTGCTTTCTTCCTAGTACAAGGGCTGGTTCTGTAAGTAAATTACAAACCACTACTCATATTTGGGCACTTTCATACTGCGATTAAAACTTTTGGGCTAAAATATCTATTCATGGACATACCAATATTTCTCATACCAGTTCTTTCTAAAGCTTGAAATGCTGACACCACAAACTCAGATAGTTCATTTGTTCTGTCCCCCTTGGAGAATAAGGTCTATATTGTCCTAAAGTACTTCACAATGAACACCGAGTCTGTGGTGTCCTCATCCTCCTTGAGAACTCATTTTAGATCTTGATCTGTATATAAGTTCTACCAATTCCCTGGCAGGCTGCCAGGGCTTTTTCTGTGTTTGAAGAAGATTTAAGGAAGTTGTTTTTCAAAATCTTTTTGCTTTACCTTGTTATTGTTTACTCTTTTTTTTTTTTTTTTTTTTTTTTCTCCAGCCACAACTTTTACATTCTCTAATCTCCTTCTCCTGCATTTTTTAATAATCTGTCATAGCTTGGAACATGTCAAACCCCCCCCCACACACACACCCTTCACCTCCCATCCCCCCACCCTCCTCTTCTCTCTTTTTTACTGAAAGATAATATTTGCATGGTAAGATAAGGTGTATTCACCCCATGTTAATTTTATGTTTTTAGCTGTTTATTTTTGTTGCTTTGTTTTGTTTTGTTTTTCCTAAATTGTGTGACTTGTTGTCACAAAGTCATCTGAATTCCAGGACAAAGGGACCATACAAAAATGACTTCAAAGACTTGTCATTTTTTCTCTGTTAAGAGTTGTGCAATGTTGAGATTTTATTTAGCATTGTACATGATTCTGCAGATAAGAATTTTTCTCATAGCATTAAGTAACTGTAATTAGAGCATTTGAGTATAGCAGTAAAAAGTTATATTTCAGGGTATTGTACCTTACTTAAGAGTATGTAGAGTCACAGAACTTGGGCAAACACATTGTCATGAAGACAACATAAGTCTTTCACAGCTAGGCTCAAAGAAGCCCCTGATATCTTTCTTAGGATAAGACACTATTATACCTACCGCCATTCTTAAGCTAAAACACTATTATACAAACCACGAAAGGCAGTTTAAGCACAAATCAACAGCTATGTCATCTGGCAAATCTTCAGCATACATATATATATACATATATAAATATTTCAATATAGGACTCTTAGAACAGATTAGTAAACTAGTGTCATTTAGGGAGAGTGTTAAGCAGCTTTTTGTTTCACCTCACATACCGGTACATGCATATTTTTTTTAGCTCCAGCTGTTCAGAATTTTCTCTGTTTCAATCTCTTTCTAAGACTGGGATCTTATAGCTCAGAAGTCTTTTGAAATTTTAAGAATATACAAGCATCCCTCAGTCCTCTATGGTGTACTTGGTGTATATATGTAGAGTGAGAGAATACTAACCACATCCCTGTACCAACTGACTAAGAAGGATTTGACAGTGTGATGTCAGTTCCAGGTGCCATGTAACCACACAGTCATATTTTCTCTGCACTTGTATTTGTATTGAAAATACTTCAATTACAAAGACAATACAGAAGAGATAACATGTTCTGGCAGAGATAAAGATAATCAACCTACAAACCATTCATCCTGACACTAAGCACCAGCCCAGAGATAACAGGGAAAGTTCATTAAACTGTGAATGTGTAAGTGGAGTCAACTCAAGAGCATTTAACAATTCACATAAAAGTTTTTCTTTTTATTACAGATGATATAAATAAGAATCCTAACCAGTGAATCCATGGATATGATGGATATGTATTTCACTTCATACATGCTATCAGTTACTATATACTTATGAGTATTTTCTAGGTTTACCTCTGTTAGAATAAAAAGCTTGACATGATTAAGAACGTGAAAAGAAAGTATAAAGCTCTACCTCAGCTTCAAATAAGTTAATGAGACCCTTTTCAAGTCCAATAAAGGAGCTTATATAAACTACAGATTAAAATTAAACTGAAGCATATAGAAAACATTTTTCTTTACATTAATTATTTTTCCTCCTCATACAAAATAGAAGAATCCACATATAACAATTAAAATCCCAAAGCTCTAATTTATTTTAATTGCTTGGACAGTCTGAGGCTGACATTTTCCGGAATGAGTATCTGGAATGATCAGATACTCTGGGACTTGGCATCAGGAGTGACTTGTTAGTGTCTTGTGATTGCTACAGAGGAAAAAAAAAAAAAAAAAAAAAAAAAAAAAACGCCAGACCCACAGCCTAGGGAGATTCTACTTCTTACATAGTTTAGCACTGTGACATATGAATCTAATTTAGTGCACATTTTTTACATTTTTTTACATTGCTTTACTCTGTTACATCACAGCTCCCTCTCTGTGGAACATGATGGCTAAAGCCTATATGGTTGACTTCTGATGTTCAGGGATTTTTCAATGTATAAAATAATTTCTTCATCTGCCCTATACATTTCTTCTCTTCTTGTATGTTCAAGAGTTAATTGTAAAGGTTTTCCTGTATTTACTATATCTATATCTACTATATCTACTAGTCAGGGGATTGTGATTTTCATGAAAAAATTTCATAACTGAGATGCAGGGAAGACGTGATGAATTTTGAGTCAAATAAGAGACATGAATCAACTGGTTAAAAGTGTCATCTGAAAATCTTCCAGCATGTGAATTGTGGTGGAGTTTTCATTAGAGGTGCACAAAAGCTTTTGCTTATTAGCAAGGCAAATACTCACATTTTATTTCAAAATTTAAGTTACATTTAACTACTGTGATTAACTGGCTTAGGATTTTTGCTGGTATTATTTGTTTGGAGTTATTTTTGTTTGTATTATTTATATATACAAGCTGTAAAATTTGGACAAAATTCATCTAAGAGTATATCATATTTTCAAGGAAAATTTTGTTCTACTTCAAATAATAAATTCACATTAATTTATGGATTCATTATTTGTGTTAGGTACAATGTTATTGTTTTGACTGTTTCTCTTTTCACAATCCAGTTGATTCAAAATGCAAATTAAAAGCAGCAAAAAGATTACATCCTTCCAGAAAGAAGATGCTGATAAAATTTGTTTGAAATTAAAGAATTTTGGAGCCGCTATTTAAATAGTAATAATAATAATAATAAAATAACTTGGATTTTATTTTCATTGGCTTCTTTAGAATACAAATATTCTTTTCTCAAAATTTTATCTCAACTTCTCAGTAAGTTTCCTATTTACAATGAACATTAATGCAATGTTATCTCATGAGAAAGATTACATTATAAATATTTATTTATTTCTCATAGTTTAGCATAATTTTTCTGACCAAAATTATGGTAGAAAGATCTCTACCTCTCTGATACAGAAAGTCTTAAACCAAAACCCGTTAAAAAAGACTCACATTAACTTCAGGGGAGCCCCTTAACAGATTCAGTACATATTTCTGACCTCCAAGACTGCTGCTAGGAAATGCATACTAAACAGGAAAAGACACCTAAAAAGCAGCCCAGCGATGGCTCAAAGGAACTCAAATTTCCTTCTGACCAGTTCCACAACACTTCTCTGTTTTCCCACAGGTCATAATGGGGCTAGGCAACATCAGTCTTTTGTGTCTTGCATCATCATGCCTCTTCAATTTTTGTGCCTTTGAACATTGAGCAGAAGCTTTTTGAGATATTCAGAGCAGACCTCCCAAATCACTTATCACTCAGCACTAAAGAAAACACATACACGGGACAAATACCTGATCTAGTATTCTCATCTTCCAGTAGGCTCTTATTTCAAGCCCAACTGGGGGAAGGAATAATATCACCACAATAAGTGGGAAATTTGCTTTGACTAGGGACATTCCTAAGTGGTAAAACTGTCAGCATACCTTCATAAGCTTTCTTTCTGTCTGATTCCACAACCCATGCCAGCTGTGAGAGATGAGGCAGTTAACCACTATGAGAGTCTTAAAGGCAGTGCATGAGATTTAACCAGTCTGCATCAGATGGGGTTTAGATACCAATGTGTATTTTGAAATGTTTTTTATTGGTTTGACTTCAGGGACTGCAGAACAAGACTTTTTTTTTTTTTTTTTTTTTTTTTTTTTTTGACTCCTTTGTTTCCTTGCCTATAGAAATACTGCAAATCTTCCGCTAGTTTCAATAACCTGCTGCAATTTGCCATTTGTGACAAAGTTCAATAAATAAAAGTGTAAAGTGCATCAAAAGTGTATTTAAGGATCCTCTTCATCTGCAGAAGTCCTGCTTATTAGCAGGACATTTATTGCACATCTAGCTCCAAGGGTTCTGATTATAATCAATAACTAATCAGAAAGTAACTTACACAAATGAAGTCCTGAATAGTATAAAACTGAGTCATAACTTCCCCGAGTACATAAATACTAACAGTTTTATTGAAAAAAAAATGCAGTTAGCACTTTTATTATTATTATTATTATTATGGCATCTATTTCAGAAACAAATTTTAAAAGAGAATTTTCAGCAGCAGCCTCTGTTTTCAAGAGCTCTGTATCTACAGTGGTGAATCCACTTTAATCAGAAAAGTTGGATAAGTGCCCTATCAAAGGCATAATGCAGGGGAAAACATGCAGATGGAGCTGATTAGAATGGAGGGTCCAGGGGTAGAAAGCTCTTCTTAATAGGCAACCTCTCTGAAGTGGACAAAATGAAGGAGAAATCCATCTGCAGAACATGCAGACTAACATTTGTCTCAGCTCTGAAACAAAGCTCAAATGGTGTGGTAGAAAGTGTGGTGAATAGAGTTATTTATGGATGTCCAGGGATGAAAGCTATGCCTATAAAGAAAACCCACAGACGCTCCAGTGAGGTAAGTACCAACAGTGTAATAAGATTTAATGTGACCATCAAAAGAGAAATAAAATTGAAAACTTTTTGATCACACTTTCTATAGTGAGGGCAAACTGCAGGAATGACCTTTACTGCTAATGCCAAAATATTGAGCCAAATTCACTCCTGGTGCTACAGTGCTGAATTCCTCTAAATTACATCAGGATGACCTTGGTCCATTCTGTTTATGTATCCTAGCTATAAGCACCCTACAGTAACCAGAGTGTATTGTGTTTGAAGCAATAACATTTAACAGTCCAGAGGTGAATTAAAAAAAATAACAGCCAATTTTACTGACAACTCAATTCAACTTAGGTTTAATTGGAACGACAACATTAAACTGGAAGTAATTCCTACTTGGGAAATGGCTTCACTATCTACCCAAGACACAATATCAAGAATCAAACATTTCACTACCAGAAAACAAAGAAAGGCAGAACATTTCTCATTTATTTTAAGTATCCTGAAGGTAAAACTCTAGTATCTAACAACTTCTGAAAACTACTGCTTTATCTTTTTAACTCTTTCATGGAAAGCTCTTATGCAATCTGTTGGTCATGTGATAGCCTTAAGTAATACTGTTTATAAAAAGAAACATGGGTAGTATTTGGATCCTTTTAACAGCCTTGGATATGCTGACCTTCCCATCTAGGATTAGGAAGTAAACAAAATAGAAGATCACATATGAGCAGAGACTTAAATTTAAGTGTGTAATATTTCCTCTGAACAGTCAAGAGAATCTGCATTGCATACGCAGTGAGTCTAGACTGCTCAGACTCTGTTAATTCACTATGTCAGAGCTGCCAAACACATTCAACTTACTACTTACTACTTACTAGGTCTCAGACATCCAGACCTAGTTTAAGGTCAGCTTAAGGTCTGCTTTTTAGGCAGGAGTCATGTGAATTTAACAAATACTCTGAACAAAAAGCAGTAACTCCTCATCTAATCAAATAAAATAAATGAATCAAACTACAGAAAGTGTTTGTGTTTGTTTGTTTGTTTGTTTGTTTTGTTTGTTTGTTTTTCCCTTGTAATAGAAGAAATATTAACTTTGAAGTCATGGAAAAATCCTCTTCACATTTGCTATATCTTGTCTTTTTTCATTGCACTTTTAGATTGATACATTTTTTTACTCTCAGTTCTCATTTTACAAATATTCTGCAAGATATTTGTAAAATATCTTGCAGAATATTTGTAAAATATTCTTTAAAAAAAAAGCCCCTACACAGGGGCTTTTTTTTAAAAAAAAAAAAAGCCCCTACACAGGGCCAGAACCACTCCTTCTTGGAGTGGTTGGGGACCTATCAGGAAAGCAACTAGTGTCAATCACTCTGGAGGATTATCTAGATGATTATCTAGATGAATATAAGATCTTTCTTGTCATCAGTATGTGTTCCTTACACATCACAGAATTCTTCTTTTGGTTTTATCAGTGACCATCATGGTAGAAGAAATGAAAAGCTGTATTAACTCAGCAATATATCAAGAAGGTAGAGCAGGTGCATTCCTGGGGCACAGCTTACGTGAGACCCGGTGAAATGCTGGGAGGAATGAACCTGCAGTACTATGCAGCTGTTCTTCCTCTAGATTGATATAAATAATGAAAGGGAACCTACGATACAAAGTAGGGAAACAACCCGTAGTTCACAAAGGTATCCCAAAGTGCTTTACAGAGTTATTCCCAGGCAGAGTTATTTCACTAAAGACAGCATGATAGATAATTACTTCAGTAATAGCACTGTATGACTTCAGGCAACCATAAAAACAAAATAGTAACAGTCATGGATAGAGTCGATCAGAATAAACCACTTCCATTATGGGAAAAGTTACAACTTGTCAAACAAAATCTTTCACTTTAACTGAGAATGAAAGCTTTTAGTTTCATGTTTTGTTCTGTTCAAATTAATAGAATATTTATTTATTTATTTTTAGTTCAGAAAAAAATAAAAAATATCTGATTTATGTTTTCCCAAAGCAAAAAGCCTAGGACATGGTTATAGATCATGGTCACTGTCTTCCCAGAAGGAGTTAAAATTATCTCTTATTGTTTTGGGAATCCTCCACTAACAGCCCATCAGACCTAGCAGCAGCTCAGAGTACCCTTCCTTAGAACGACCTGCTAGGCTTTCAATACTGGAAAACCTGCTAGACAGCAACTCAAACCATAGTTCCCAGAGTCTTTGTGACATGTTGGCTATGAAGCAGAGCCTAAGAACCCCAACCATCCCTGCCTCAAATAGCCTCAAACAGCCCACTCCTTCCCTAAGCAGGTCTCAGATTCCTGTTCTGTAGGCACTCAGCAATCAAAGGCAATCCACACATTAAGGCACTCAAGCCCTGTGCCCTGGAAGCCATAAGAAGCAGGAAAATATTGGGACCAAAAAAAAAAAAAAAAAAAAAAAAAATTAGGACACTCTTCACTGTCTGTTCACTGTCACTTTCAGTGTTCACTGACACTAAGAAATCTAAGAAATCATTTACCAGAAACCTATCTTGATTTTTTTTTTTTTTTCTTTAACACGAAATCCTAAAAGTGCCATTTTTAGTTCAGTTCAAATCTAAATCTAGTAGAGTTCATTATACTTACAGTACTGGATCCTCACTTCCCAATATCTTCTGTGGGCAGCCTCCTCTTCATCTAAGAAACACTTCAGAGTAAAATATGAGTTCTGTAATTACCTTAGCCTTGTTAGACTATTACAAAGAAGCTATCATTCTTAAAATATTAGTAACAAAACAATATTTCCAGATTATTGAAATCAGAAGAGATGGAGGAACTTTTTGTTCCTAAACATTTTTATTTTATATTTTGTATTTTGTGTTTATTCCTTGACTATTTCCAGTGTTGGTTTTGATCCAGTGTTCTGTTTTGGTTTATGTTTCTGATATTATAATACAAAACTCACTTTGGGGAATTTTCATTTTTTATGACTGGAAAAGTACCTTTCCAGTGTGTAAAAAGTTACCAAGTAGAATACCAAAAGAAAGTTGAGTAATATGAAATATATTCTTTTCAGTGAGGAGTTACACTGAAATGAAATTTACACATCATCACTGAGGTGATGATGTAAATGCCCGTAGTGTTAATCATTACAAGTTTAACTGCCTCACAGAAATCTCACTGGTAGTGCTGTTATATCATAAATATATATTCTCTGCCATTTATCTATGGAGTTAAATATCCAAATTGCTGCCCCACAGTAGGAGGTGTGTATTGGAAGCTGGAGTCAGCTTTGTCCTTTGAAGTTTCTAGCCTAAGAACACTTAGCATTGGTGCAAACATCTCTGAAATGTGAAAAACTGAAAATGTAGTGACAGAACCAAAATAATCAATCGCTATAAAAATAAATGCAGCAGGGCTACTCCATATTTAATTCTGTAGAGTTATCCAATGTGAAGTTAGAAGTTTTTGACAAATTTTAAGATGTTGGCAAACATTAACACAGAACCCAGGAATCGTGTAGGAACCCATAAATCTTTCTTTACATTCTGTTTCCAGGATAGCTTCTGAAACATTTCTAACCAGAGCTTGAATTAATGTTTCTCTTTTCTTGAAAAACACACAATTAATATTTATATATTTGCCTTGCTTGAGTGGAGGAGTTGGACCAGATGTCCTACAGAGGTCCCCTCCAACCTCAGCCATTCTGTGATTCTGTGATATAAAAATTTTTTGAACAGGGCAGTTTCAGGCAATTACATGGGAACAGGAAGTTGTGCATAGAAATAAGGAGGTCTCCCATAGACAGAGATATAATAAAGGATAATTCTTTGAAGATTTTCACACATAAAGGACTAAGAATATCCTGTCCGCTTGTGCCAATTGGCAAAGGAGGATAAGTCACCTTGAGAAGAGTGATTAGCACAGAATCAGAGACAGACATGATAAGAAAATAGAAAGGATATTAAACAATTACTTAAGCACAACCTGTACTAATGAAATCGATGAACATTTGCCTACATCAGAAATTGGATTTATCAGGACAAAAGAGAAGAAACTAGAAAGTATCTTGATAACAGAGTTAATAATTATTAAAAGGTTTGAAACTTGCACAATGTTAACACCCAAAGATCAGAGTATAAACATACAAGTCCAAGAGCACTAAAAAGAAAACAAATTAGAGTAATTTAGTGTATATTGGTATGAGTTTATTAAGCCTAAGGAAAAACATTAAAGGTTGAAACATTGGAAAAAAAACATTACATACAAAAGAGTAGGAATACAGTAGGAATTTTCGCTTGTCTTAACCCTGGCCAAACTTAATGCCATACATCCCATAACTGTAGTTTCTGTGATTTCATTGCATATGAAAATCCAAATATTAAATATGGCTAGAAATGGGAGTATCTTCCTTCCTCAAGGGAGGCAGTATTTGCTGGTATGCATCAAATCATTCTTATCACTAGCAAGTCAGAACCAGTGTTCACTGATTTCCACGCATTTTCCAGAGCAAGGTTTGTGAAGAGTTTTTAAGGAGAAAAAGACAACTTCTGACCTGTTGAACCAAAACTGGTTCTGTTGTTGATGTAAATTACCTAGCTGATCTAACATTTGTATTTCTGCATCAGTAGTTATCAAGTAACCAAGGAGTTGGATTCTACTGTATTAACAGTATAACACAGATTGTTCTAATTCATTGGTTTACAGTGCCTCAGGGCTTTCTCATGCTCCTGCTGTGTACTTTCCCCCTTCACATCTGCCACATGGCCTTGGTGAAGACACAGAGATTAGTGCAGGGTACTGTCTTGTGGGAGCTTTATATTGAAAGGGAATGTATTTGTACTGGAGCAAGTCTTCATTTCTTATTTACAGCTAGAAACGGTTCCTTTCAAACTACCTAGTATCATCTGGTCTGAATGTTTGAAGACAACCAACTGGAAAATTTTTACAAGGGCAGTTAGAAATTATAAGATGTTTAACACTAGCTTATTTTGGAATCTAGTTTTTGTTCATTTCCTTATCCAAATTTTCTGAATAAAACTTACATGGGACTACATACTTGTCTTATCAAGAACCAAGAGATAGTCAGAGGAATTTTTAGCATCTCTACATGGCAAGCTACAAAAGATAATTTAATCTCTATGGTGCTCCCCGCTACGGTGCCTAGACAGCTCACAGTGCCATCCTAATTAACTTTAAAATGGCTTACTGGATGTACCTCTGTACTCTATTCGTCAGGTACAGCATCCTAGTAGCAATATGCAAAAACACTGTGCTAAATAAAAAATGGACATACACAGACACTTGAGTCTTGTACTTATGCAAAATAAACATCCTAAAAAATAGGATAAATCATGCATCTTTCCTGATGTGAATTTTAATTAGACATTAAAACAAGTTGCAGAAAATACTGTGTAGGTGAAATCTTGCCATGTTTAAAATTCATGTGTATGCTCAAACAGTAATTTTATGCGAGCAATGTAAATATACATGGGTGTCCTGGTTTCAGTTAGGACATGGTTAATTTTCCTCCTAGTAGCTGGTAGAGTGCTGTGTTTTGGATTAGGATGAGAGAGTGCTGATAACATACTGATGTTTTAATTGTTGCAGAGTAGTGCTTATACCAAGCCAAGGACTTTTCAGCTCCTCTCTCTGTCCTGCCAGCGGGCAGGCTGGGGGTGCAGCAAGAGCTGGGAGGGGACGGACCCAGGACAGCTGACCCAAACTGGCCAAAGGAGTATTCCATACACCATCTGACGTCATGCTAAACAATATATAGGGGTGGCTAGCCGGGACAGGGGGGCTGGCTGCTCGGGGATAGACTGGGCATTGGTCAGAGGGTGGTGAGCAATTGCATTGTGCATCACTTGTTTCATACACACGATTATTATTATTATTATTATTATTATTGTTTTCTATCTTAATAAACTGTCTTTATCTCAACTCTCACTTCACTTTTCCGTTTCTCTCCCCCATCCCAGAGAGGGAGAGGGGAGGGTGAGTGAACGGCTGTGTGGTGTGTAGCTGCTGGCCAGGTTAAACCACAACAGTCCTTTTTGGCACCCAGTGTGGGGCTCAAACCCACGACCCCGAGATTAAGAGTCTCATGCTCTACCAACTGAGGTAGCCGGGACAACTGAAACCAGGACAATGAAGAAAAAAAAAAAAAAAAAAAAAAAAAAAAAACAGAAACACCATTTATTCGTATGTATTCTCCTTTCTTCACTAAAAACCAAAACTCTGCGACTCAAGAGAAATCTGCAGATAAATTTTCAATAACAGTGTTTGTTACATATGTAGGTGTTTTCCTCAAATGAAATACAGAGTCTGTTACCAAAGATTGGAAATGGAAACCAGGAATGATTCAAAATTCACTAGAAACTTATGGAAGACTGACTCTAAAATTGATGTGACAGAATAGAGATCAAAACTGAAAGCCATTTTCTACTCCAGTGCTCAAAATACAAAAAGCAGAAGAAAGATACTTCCTCAAAATATCAGAAATAATAAAGGCTCTCATACAAAGAAGAAAACAGGTGTAGGGGAATTAAGTTTAGTTTTCGAAAAATTACAGATGGCAGAAATGGAACTGAAATGCACTGCAAGCTTCTCTCAGTTTGGAAATAAATGTTAATTCCAAGTATATGTGCCAAAGAGCAGTACACCTTTTGATGAAATTGGACAGATGCTGGTTTGTTTTGTTGCTTACTGAACATTCTGCTTAGCTATTTCAAATATCAATATATAAAAGTATAACGAATTATAATAGTGGTGATGGGATTGCAAATATATTACCTTAAATATTTTAAAATAGTTAAATACCCTAAAAATGAAAACTTAATTAAAACAAACTACCTGAGAATGTACCTAATTCAAATGTTTTCTGTAGCTGTGCATGTGCTTGAGTGTTTTCCTGAAAAAAGATTTTCTTCAGAAAGCAGGTACTATAATTCAGGTCTGTCTTAGTGATTCATCATAAGTGATTATCAAGTCTTCATTGTAGTTTACAGCTTCTTAACCTTTGTTCACAAATCCTGCTGCAAAGTTTTACACATATATATTTTATCACAATAAAAAAATTATGAAAACATTATCTAGCAATTGATAATCTCTATAGAAAGAAGTCTAATCAATCAAGATGAGCTGGTAATGTTAATAAAATATTTAGGTTTGATTATAGAATACTTGAATTTTATGGTTCTCCTATAAATATACTTTGGTTGGACAGATACAGTAGATTGGAATATATCTTACCATCTGTACTTGTGCTGTAAATTAATGGTTTTATCCAAACAGAATATAATTTAACATATTCTGGCATATATGAACACACAGGAAATTAAATATGAAGTCTCTAATGATTTGAAAAAGATGGCATTAATTGGAAAAAGGGACAAGGAGCCACACAGAAGGGTCTACAGGAACAAAGCTAGGTTATTTTTTATCCTGCCAAATGTCTAGTATGGTTGCTTGTTCAAGACAGGCTGCCCATAAAGAAGAACAAAAGCTAATGAGGATGGATGTATCACCTAATCATGTCAGAAATGGCTGCAGAAAGAAAAGAATTGTGATGCATGTAGAGAGCTTTTTCTTTTTCTTTTTCTTTTTTTTTTTTTTTTTTTCATATATGCCTGGTTTAAAAATGGAGGGAAATGCAGTATGCCTACATTTCACATTTGCTAAAATAGCATTATGGAAAAAAATGTTAACCTAATTAAAATAGTTCTATTTTGTACCTTCTTTTGTTTTGTTTTGTTTTTTTCCTTGTTAAAGAAAATATTTTAAATGGTCTCCCCTTAGTACTGGCAGAAAATAAATCCTTTAGAAAAGAGTGAATTAGGTTTAGTTATAATGAATATGAGCTAACAAAGATAAGGAGACTATTTTATTAAGGGATAGAAACTTACTTACAAAAGGATTTAGGTAGCAGTATTAGTGGCATTGATGGTCTAAGAATATGTGTTGTTATGAGTACAGGATGCAGAAAAAAGTAATCCATATAAATCATGCCTTTTTGTCCTTTGGAAAAACAAAATATACTTTTTTAGTATTGAAAGTTTTCTCAGTGCTGTTGCTATGCACTCAGGAACATAAAAGAATAGACTATTTGGCAGTTGTTACAGGTGTTTAGTTTGATATTCAGTAAAAATAAATATCCTGAACAGGCGTGCATTTTTATTTGGGAACAACAAATTTGAAAAGGGGTGGGAGGCTAACCATTTCAAAGTGTTTCAGGATAGTATATGGGAGGCTCATCAGTTAGAGTCTTTGTTTATTTGCTTTAATGATATAAAGAAATGTTTCTTTTAGGAAGAATACAAGAAAAAAAAAAAGTAAAGAAAGGAAAAGTAAGGAAATGAGAGTTATATAGGTTGTTTTACTCTTAAATACTAGAATATGTTTGTTTGTTTGTTTTAACAGCTTAGAATCTGAAAACAAAACAAAACAAAACAAAAAACAAAACAAACAAACAAACAAAAAAAACTCTCTCTTGGAAATATGCAGCCAAACTGCTAGTCTGTCATTCAAATCTGGAGAGAATGAGATGGTATTCTTCCTTAGACAAAGTTATTTTTTGCAGCTGAGCCCTGCACATGAGAAATGAATGAACAGGGGTTATTATGTAGCTCCAGGAACCACCCTGAACTAGTGACAATGAATATACATATGAAAATCATATATATAGCCAAAGGCATCACCTCAGGAGAAACACTGGGTATCACTGAGACACAAACACTTATCTGAGTCTTAAGACATTCACAGTCACTTCTTTTCTTCAAGGGAATTTGCTGTACTTTTTTGCTGACCAGTTTTAGCAGTAAGTGGGTTTCAGCATGCATGACAACTCAGCTGTTCAGGCTGCCATGCATGAAAAGTGAAATCTTTTGCATGTTCTCTGTCTCTCATCACTTAATGGTGGGGTTGTTCATCTACTTCTCCTGAACTACACACCAAAGATTCAGACTCTCTTCCAAGGTCAAAGGAACATGAGAGAAGTGTGAAATCATTTAGTTAGTGCATGAAAGTGTCACCGAAACAATGGTGTAGCACTCAGGGTAACTTTCAAAGGATTCAGAGGTGCAATCCAATTTCTATGTAACTGATAGTTCTGATTTTTACATAAGCAGTTCTTCTGTGTCAGTGGGCTTAAAAACTGGAAAAGAAAATAGCTTATTAATGTATGGTTTCAACATAGGATTCATTTAAGCTATGGTATAGGAACAGATAACTTTTCCAATCAAATCACAGTAAAGATTTTTTGTCACATAATAGCAGGTTTACTTAATGTATTCTTGATCTATTTCATATATTTTGGTGTACATAAGTTTTTCCTGCCCAAGTTCATAACCCGACCACCCTTTTGTTGAAGAAACTTTCCTGATACCCAGTCTGAACCACCCCTGTCACAGCTTCAAACTGTTTCCACAGGTACTATAACTAGTCAGCAGAGAGAAGAGATCAGCCTCTGCTCCCCCTTTCAAGGAAGCAGTAGACAGCAATGAGGTCTCCCCTCAGTCATCTCTTCTCCAGGCTGGACAAATCAAGTGACTTCAACCACACTTCATACATCTTCCCCTCCAGACCCTTCACCATCTTTGTAGCCCTTTTTTGGACAGTCTCTAACAATTTTATTTATTTCTTATACTGTGGCAACCAAAACTGCACATGGTAGTGGAGGTGAGGCTGCACCAGTGCAGAGCAGAGAGGGACAATCACTTCCCTCAACCAGTTAGTAATTCTGTTACTAATTTCTGTTATTAAGTCAACATTCACCTCTGTCCTGAAATACTGTTTGACTTCTATTAATTTCTTCAGCATTTTCACTGCTAAAGGCTTCAATAACAAAGTTAGCATTGTAGAAAAATATAATCTGCAGTAGATTCTGTTTGGCCACAGGCAGTATTTGAGTGGATCCAGACATAAAACCAACACTGTCAAAAACAGTGCTAAGAACCAAATCAATGAATTAGGTGTAAACTTTCAACTAGAAATTCCCTTTTAGGCCAAAATAAATAAATAAATAAATAAATAAATAAAGTTAAGCTATTCTGTGGTATTTCTTCTATTTCTCTATTTCTTCTATTTTTGTATCTAAACAGTATTATTACCAGGAAAATTGTTCTTTATATTTAAAGATTATAATTAAAATGTCCAATTATTTTACAGTTGATTAAAATAAAGAGTGACAAATCTAATGTGACAACGAAAGGAATAATACAACTTTATAAACTTTAGAGGTCATCATGATGGAATTGATTAAAAAAAAAAAAAAAAAAAAAAAAAAAAAAAAAAAAAACTTTCAGCTACTAAATTTTGTCATTCAACACTCACTCTCAAAAAAGCTATGACAAGTTATACCAGCTCAGCCTGTGGCCTGCAGAAATCTTATTTGCATTCAGAATACTATTAGTGCTGAGTCAAAGTGTTTACTATGAAAAGCTGTACTTGTTCATTTTGAACTGCTCTAGAAAAAAGAAAACATCACTATATTTAGAAAGAAAACCTTTTCCAGTGAATAATAAAAATAAAAAGGAAGAGAAAAATGCACAAGTACTTACATTTTAGAGATTTCAGCCTGAAACCATTTCAGTAACTTTATCTACTGCTTTCATGTGCCTATCCTAAATACATCAGTGTATTTTTATTCCAAATAATTTTCAAGAAACAAAAATAGATCAGCTTTTTAACTGAAAGGCAACACATACATAATCCCTGTGAGAAAATCAGAGGAACAAGAAAAGATCAAATTTCTACCTATGTTTAATAAGAGATTACTGTTTACATCATCTGTTATGTGTTGACATTATTGTGTTTACCAGTGCTAGAAAGCATAGCAAACAGTTTTCACCACCCATTAGCAAAAGGTAGTATTGTCCTTAGGCTGTGTTCAAAAAGAGTGATGATCTTGTACCATTCCTACAGAAAGACATTTCTTTTGTACTCTTAAATTTTGGATCATGCTTAGACATCAGTGTTGTAGATTCTTTTTAATGTGCTAACTTTAAGAGTTAATCTTAATCATATTATTTTTTGTTACCATTACTTTTAGCTTAAGATGAGAATATGAGAGACTGAATCTTCCTCATGATCAAAGATAGGGATATTGAGAATCATAAGAATTTTCAATATATGATACGGTGACTGGGTATCTCTGCTTTTTTTCACCACTGAATCAATTTCCTCCTTTCCTTTCTGACTCTACACCTGTCAGGATCTGGCAGATCAGAAAACCTTGAAAAATTTTTTTTTGTTTGTTGAGTCTTTCTCAAAATTTTATCACATCAAACCAACAGCATGGCCCTTGGGAATAAAATACTTATTCTCAAATTCCAAGTTACCCAGTGAAAAGAGATGCCTAGAATGCACCTCCTTTCACTCTAAGGAAGGCTCAGAAATAACGATCTTCAGAATGAGTTCACACCTTCAATTGCTAATCATGAGAAAAAGGAAGGAGGAAAGGGAGGGAGAAAAAAATGCCTGAGGACTTTCGTTTGCATAAATTACAACACATAAGACACATACTTCATTCTGCATACTTCATTAAGATCCTGTTAGATTTGTTAAGATCATAAATGTCTATGACAAGGACAATTTATAATTGCTATGTATTCTATAAAGTAATTAAAACAAGGAAACTGCCTCCCTTTTTGGTCCAGGCTATCACCACTATAAACTAAGTTGATAAAAACAAGTGAACTAAAGAACTTTAAGTAAGTTTTCCTGTTTGGGTTCGTTCTCAAGTCCATTCTATGTGGCTATTATCTGCAAGTAATTTTGCTCACAAAGGAAAGGCCTACAGTTGAAAATGATTCAGATACCAATAGGGAAAAATTAATTCATAGCCTATAATTATGATGATAATGACAGCATCAGTAATCATAAATCATTATTATGAACACATAATGACTGATTAGTGTAGCAATGGGCTTTGTGTATTACCCAATATTACTTCAGGAGCTACATGGCAAACTGAAAACATTGGCAAAGTAAACTTCACTGCAATGAGGTCGCTAATTTACAGTGTAATGTTTCTCAGAACATTATGGTTTCTTGTTAACTGTTTTCCTATTAAAATTTAGTCAAACATTTTCTTTGTGAATAATTCACTCTAAGTTACTAAAACGTGATAACATCATGCATTCTAAGACAGAACTAATTACACAAATGGACTGGAATCTTCTATAATCTGGAATATTGTTTTTTAATCTAATTCTGCTTCTGAGATAATTACTAAGAATCAGTCACTGTCAGGATTATAGCAATAATCAGATTGGAATTAGAAGCTGTTGATAGTATCTCAGAGTTCAATTTCTCCCCACAATAAGGAGATCAAATCAATTCAGCAACTGAGAATTACATTATGACTATTCTAAATATCGTTTATATGCATCAGGGTTTTGTTTTGTTTGTGTTTTTGTTTTTATCTTGGGTTCTTATTCATTTTATTTGGAATAAACATGTCCATGTCAAACTTTAGACAATGTTCTAAAAGCAAATCCAATGTTTCTCAATTGGTGGCTTTCATTGAAAGAACTACAGATTTCATTCAGTTTTCTGTACTGATTTATGATACATTCAAAAGGAAGACAACCAAAAACTGTCCAGACCCTTTGAGCCTCGAATGAAGAACACTTAGAAAGAAGTGTCTGTTAAACCAATGATTTGCTAAGCATTTACATATTTTTGTTAGTCCACTGTAACTAAAAGTATCATCTATGAATTTAATTAACATAAAAAAATTGAAATGTTTATTTTGTCTTAAAATTATTAAAGATAACCAAAGAGTCAAACAAGATCTTATTTAGCTTTGAATATACACAAAAGAAAAGGATTGTACTGCTGTTACAATGAGAATAACAATCTAAGTATAAAATTGGTAGTCCAAGCTTTTTAAGAGAAAAATAATTAAACTTCATAAATAGAATTGTAATAATGAAATCACCCTTATGAAATTAGGCTGCAAAAGCAGTTTCAATTTTTTTTTCTCTACTTTATTGGTAATTGCTTATATTTGTTTACTGGATTTGAAAGTTATTTCTTCAGCCTCTTTATGTGTATTTTTTTAAATGATCTTATACCTTCAATTGCTCTATTCTAATACAAGAAATGGGTTAGCAATTCACTGTTAAATTATACATGGTCTTGAAAAGTCAAAGATGTTCTTTCCACATAGGAAAGAGCAGACAAAAAAAAGAGAGAGAGAGAGAAGAAAAGGAAAAGGAAAAGGAAAAGGAAAAGGAAAAGGAAAAGGAAAAGGAAAAGGAAAAGGAAAAGGAAGGGGAAGGGGAAGGGGAAGGGGAAGGGGAAGGGGAAGGGAAAGGGGAAAAAAAATAAGAGGCCATAAAGAAAAAAGGAAAACAAATAGGTTCCAAGAAAGAGAGAAATGAAATATGTAGCAGCAGAGAAGAATATGATACACATGAGACAGAAAGATTAATTCTACTACAATACAAAAAGATATCTGTCAAGTACATATGTATAAAAACACTCCTTATTGTGCCACTGTTCACAACTCTCTTCTTAGTAGGTGCACCATAGAATTTTTTCAGACATCTGTCTCCCTTCTAAGAATTTAAACACATTTGAAAATCCTTACTAAAATCTTGATAGATTTCTAAAGAGTTTGTTTTCAGGAAATCATAGAAAACTGAATAAAATAATATGGACCAACCCTACTTTCTATATAATTCTGATGACTCATCCTTGTCTCTTAGTATATTCTGAAATTAAATTTTAACATTTTTACATCAAATCCTGTTATCAGTCTAATTAAAAATGTCCTATTAATAAATGTTTTGATTTATACCAAAATAAACATTTTCATTTTCATTTTCCAGAAAAAAATGTTGCTCACTTGATAGTGTCTACAATTCAGCCTCACTAAACATATGAGAAAAAAAAATAAAACATATATAAAGACAGGCGTTAAATGAATGTATAAATATTAACATTAATATAACTTATCAGATTAAAATTAATTTACATACGGTAAGATTGTGGAGTAATATCCATACCACTGTATGTCATTTTTACACCATGAAGAAATGTTAGAATCATGGAAAGGTTTGAATTGGAAGGGAACTTCAAAATCACCTAGTTCCAACTCCCCTGCCTTGAGCAGGGACACCTACCACTACAAAAGGTTGCTCAAAGCTCAGTCTAATCTGACCTTAAACACCCCTTGGGATGGGGCATCCACAACATCTGTGGGCAACCTTGACCTTAAGAGAGAACTTGACAGGCTAGCGGGTTGGGCCAAGAGGAACGTCATGAAGTTCAACACTGGCAAGTGCAGGGTCCCTCACCTATAGAGGAGTAACCTCAAGCACCAGTACAGGCTGGGGGCTGACATGCTGGAGAGCAGCTCTGCAGAGAGAGACCTGGGAATCCTGGTGGACAGCAGGATGACCATAAGCCAGCAATGTGTTGGCCACCCTGTGGCCAACAACAATGGGATCCTGGGCTTCATTTGGAATAGCATTGCCAGAAGGCCAAGGGAGGTGATTCTCCCACTCTTCTCCTGGTGATGCCACTCTTGGAGTATTGTGTCCAGTTTGGGGCTCCCCAGTACAAGAGGGACACAGAACTACAGGAGCAACTTCAGAAGAGGGCTACTAAGATGATTAGAGGGCCGAAGCACCTGTTGTATGAGGAATCTGGTTGTGATTGTTTTACTCGGGTGGACAGCCGAGCTGCACCACAACCGCTCTTTTATTTATTGCTTATTACTAACAAGCTTTTATTTATTGCTTATTACTAACAAGCTAGAGAAGTGAGAAACAAAGGAAAGAAAGCAAAAGCACCTTCCCCTCCCCCCTCCCCCCCCCCCTCCCATCCACCCTCTTCCACCTCCTTCCCCTGAGCAGTGCAGGGGAATGGGGGAATGGGGGTTATGGTCAGTCTATAGCACTTCTTCTCTGCCGCTCCTTCTCGATCACTCTCATCCCCTGTGCTGTGGGGTCCCTCCCACAGGATGCAGTCCTTGCTGAACTGATCCGGCATGGGCTGCCCACAGGCAGCAGCTCTTCAAGAACTGCTCCAGGGTCTGCAGCAAACTGCTCCAACCTGGGTCCCCCATGGGCAGCAGCTCCTGCCGGGTCACCTGCTCCGGTGTGGTCTCCTTTCCACGGCCTACAGGTCCGGCCCGGAATCTGCTCCAGCAGGGGTCTTCCACAGGCCGCAGTCTCCGTCAGGGCAGCTCCACCTGCTCCACCGTGGTCTCCTCCACGGGCTGCAGCGTGGAACCCTGCTCCACCATGGTACTCCATGGGCTGCAGGGGGACAGCTTGCTTCACCATGGTCCTCACCACAGGCCGCAGGGGACTTCTGCTTCATCACCTGGAGCACCTCTCCCCCTCCTTCTTCACTGACGTTGGCGTCTGCAAGGCTGTTTCTCACTCCTCTCACTCTCCCAGCTGCTGTGTGTTGCAGTTTTTTTTTTTTTTTTTCCCTGTCTTAAATATGCTCTCACAGAGGCGCAAAACAACATCACTTATTGGTTCTGCTCTGGTCAGCAGTGGGGCCCTAACCAAACATGGGGCAGCTTCTAGATCCTTCTCACAGAAGCCACCCCTATGGCCCCCTGCTACCAAAACCTTGCCACGTAAACTCACTACACAGGCTAAGAGAACTGGGCCTTTTTAGCCTGGAAAAGAGAAGGCTGAAGGAAGACCTCGTTAATGCGTATAAATATCTGAGGGGAGGGTGTTGAGGGGATGGAGCTGGTCTCTTTTCAGTTGTGCCCAGCAACAGGACAAGAGGCAAATAGGCAGAAACTGAAGCACGGGAGCTTCCAACTGAATATGAGAGGGCACTTCTTTACTGTGAGGGTGACACAGCACTGGCACAGGTTGCCCAGAGAGGCTATGGAGTATATCTGGAGATACTCAAAATCCACCTGGATGCCATCGTGTGCAATGTGCTCTAGTGATCCTGCTCAGCACGGGTTTGGACTAGATCATCTTCAGAGGTCCCTTTTAAACTCATCTATTCTGTGATGCAGTGATTCTGTGAACCTGTTACATTGCCTCAACACCCTTACAGTGAAGAATTTCTTCCTAATATCTAATCATATCTGTCCTTTTTATTTTAAAAATCCTTGTCCTATCATTCCACTCCCTGACAAAAAGCCCCTCCCCAGCTTCCCTCTATGCCTCCTTTACTGTAAAGCTGCAGTGAGGTTTCCCCAAAGCCTTCTCTTCTCCACGCTGAACAACCCCAACTCACTCACCCTGTCTTCATAGGAGAGGTGCTCCTTGGCTATCCTTGTGGCCTTTCTCTGGACTTTTTCCAATATGTCTATGCCCATCCTGTGCTGGGGTCCCCAGACCCCAGTACTGCAGGTGGGGTCTCCCAGGAGCACAGTCCTGCTGGCCATGCTTCTTTTTATGCAGCCCGGGATGGAGTTAGCTTTCTGGACTGCAAGCATACATTGAGGCCTCATGTTGAGCTTCTCATCAACCAACATCCCCAGGCCCTTTTCTCATGGCTTCTCTCAATCTATTCTCCACCCAAGCTATATTTGTGTTTAGGATTACCCTGGCCCAGATGCAGGATCTTGCACTTGGCCTTCATGAGATACGCACAGGCCCAACTTTCAAGCCTCTCAAGATCCCTCTGGTTGGCATCCCTTCCCTACAATGTGTTGACCACACTACACATCTTTATGTCATCAGCAAACTCGCTGAGGGTGCACTCAATCTCACCATACATTTCACTGACAATGTTAAACATAATTGGTCCCAATACTGACCCCTGAGGAATACCACTCATTACTGATCTCCACGTGTCCATTGAGATATTGACCACCACACTTTGAGTGCGACCATCCAGCCAATTCTTTACCCACTGACTGGTCCATCCATCAAATTCATGTATCTCCAATTTAGAGACAAGGGTATGATGTGAGACAGTGTTAAATTATTTACACAAGTCCAGTATTCAAATGGAAATAAATTACATTAACCTCATTTTTATGCTATGTTATATAAGCAGAGACAAGTAAACGGAGAAAGAAGGTTTCAGTGTAAAAAGATTTGGACTTTTAATATCTAGCTAGTTATAAACCCTAGACCTATTTCAAAGTCTGAGGTGATGGAAAGTGAGTAGAATAACTTAGACAGAAGTTGTTAGACTTTAAGCTTTCTAGCTTGTCTTCTGGCGTTCATTAATTATATTAGATCATATCACATATATAAGAGAAATTTAATATTCCTTATAAAGCCATTACAGATCTTTTCTTAAGGCAAGTAGACTTTGCTAGACAGAAGGCTGAATGAATACACAAATGATAGATGAGTTCTCAGGGTTCGTTTAGAAAGTATGTTTCTAAAAGTTACAAATATAAAACCTTTAGAATTAAGCAGGAAAATATTGTGAGGCTGAGGAGTAGTATGTACATTAAGGACAATATTCAAACTACCTGAAATGAAGTACCTTTGTAGTTTATTTGATGGCTAACAAGCCATATACAAACAAAATTCCTATCTGAAATCAATAAGGGATTTGTAGTAGAACTCATTAAAACAACAAGAAGCTTTAATGTTTTTCTTTTTCAAAATTGGATAAAAAGTATACTCAATTTTTATTGTAAAGAAGGACTACATGTAAAAGTCCTCACATGTACTATTTAATCTTCAGGCAGGATATAACCAGAACTTTTCCTTTTTTTCCCATTGTAAGATCATTCCAGCTGCCACGCTCAAGGACACAAGAGTGTCCTACTAGACCCAAGCACTTAGAATTATAGAATTATAGAATTATAGAATAGTAGAATCATAGAATAACCCGAGTTGGAAGGGACCCACAAGGATCATAGAGTCCAACTCCTGGCACCACACAGGTCTACCCAAAAATTCAGACCATATGATTAAGAGCAAGTCTAAACACTCCTTAAACTCCAACATGCTTGGTGCAGTGACTACTTCCCTGGGAACCTGTTCCAATGTGCCACAGCCCTCTCGGTGAAGAACCTTTTCGTGATATCCAACCTGAACCTCCCTTGTCACAGCTTGACTCCATTCCCTCAGGTTCTGTCACTGGTCACTAAAGAGAAGACAGTGGCACCTGCCCCTCCACTCCCCTTTGTGAGGAAGTTGTAGAATGTGATGTGATATCCCCTCAGCCTCCTCTTTTCCAGGCTGAACAGGTCAAGTGACCTCAGCTGCTCCTTATATGTCTTCCCTTCTAGGCCCTTCACCATCTTAATAGCCTGTTCTGCTGGCTTATTAGCAGTCATCCTGCTGCATCATGGCTGCAACATGACTGCAGGGATTCTGCAGTGCCACAGCTCCAGAAGACACTCAATTATTTAAAAAAGTGTTCTGATTCTTTGAATGTTTTTGTTTGTTTGTTTTTGTTTGTTAGTTTATTTGTTCTGTTTTGTTTTGTTTTAAATAAAGGCCATGTTGTGGTCTTCTGAACCCAGAAATTGGATGTCAGGAAGATTAATCACCTGTATGAAATATTGAAATAGGAATTCAAAGTCTGAAGAATTATGTAGATAGAGCAAAGACTGAGAATACATAATGTCTATATGTGGTTAGTAGTATAGAAGCATCATGTGAAGGAGAAATATAGTCCTTTCATCCTACAGCACTGCCACCCTGTTATGTTACTGCACCTAGTTCATTAATATCCACTCAAGGTGTAGGCCACCTGATGTTAGTTAGTGGAACACAGAATTTTTTGATGACACCATAACAATGAATTGTGATACTTAGCTTCACTTGCTGTTTGCAAGTGTAAACTGAAGCCTTAACATGTCAACTTGTCATCTTGAACTGTCTACCTTCCTCCACGAACAGCACCAGGTAGTCTTCAGTAGGGAGTATGCAGACTAGTTGTATGTCTACTTCTTCTGTGGCTATATATGAGGGTGTGAGGTTTGATCCAGCTAGCATTTTTCACCAGGAGAACAACTCATCTTGGTAGTTGGGAATCACCTCCAGATGGCTGTAGTCTCACTGAGTTTTCTACAAAGCAGAAAGATATCAGGAAACACTAGGTACCTTAAACTCACTGGACTATTAGAAACCAGAAAATTAAAGTAGGGCAAAGATTGATCAGTGCCTAGTTTAATTCTCTTTCCTGTGCCAGGATCTTCACTAAGACATGCCTGGGGAGACAGAGAAGCAACTATTTTGCTTGGACCAGTAGGTCTAACTGACTGTTGCAGGGAGTGAGGCCAGAACAGTAAGACTAAAATTATTATTAAATCCATGTGGGAAAACCTCAGATGACATCATCTTATGCCTTTATTTCTCAGAAAATCATAATTACAGGAAAAAAAAAAATATATATATATATATACTCACTTTTAAAGCAGCAGCATCCAAAAAGCCATTTTCCAAGTTAAAAGATGTCCCAGTGTTCTTTTCAAAAAAACTTGGCACTTCAGATATTTTTTATATCTCAGATGACACTGGAGAGGTTTTATATCAGTTCAAGGGAAATAAACAACTCTCTGATGACACTGTAGCTTTGAAATATAGTTTTAGCCAATTAAGCCAGGGTGAAGTTGGAGCTATATCCAAACTAGAAGCATTTTGAACGTAACAGGATGAGATATATCACATATGTGTGTGTACATATATTCTGAGAATTTACCAAGTAGATATTAATGAGGTATATATTCCTTCTCCCCTTGCTTTTAAAAATGTTGTGTATGCCCTCCAAGTTACAACAAATATTGTAGTTATATAACTATAATGACTATTGCCCCACAGATCATAGCTCAGGGCCCAGTTTCTGTAGTGGACAGCACTTATCAGGCAGCTGCTTTTGCTGGCATCACATGTTGCTCATAAGTTGCAGGATTACACATGACTAAGCACAAATTACAAAGACAGGAGGGAAAGAACTATCTCCACAGTCACCATTCCCTTAGAGCATTCTTTTACTCCTAGAGTAGCAGAGCAGGTCAAACAACAGAATATCTCATAAACAATTTGGTGTGTTTGTGCCCCAAATTGAGATAAAACAAATAAAAATGGCACATTACTCTCCCTTCAAATACTCCAAAGTATGTTCCTTTCAAACAAATGTCACTTCATTAAGGATCCAAAATAAATTTTGAGTTCACCATTTCATTTTCTATTATAACCGTAGTTGACTTAAGAAAATAAATCACATTAGAAATCTCATGTAATAAACCAATATAATTACTCTTGCCACATCAACACAAAACATTTTATTTATTTTCTGGAAAAAAAAAATAAAATAAAATAAAATTTGTGCAGAGGCATTAATTTCATTGAATGAATGAACATTTTCCCAATTTAAAATTGTCCAGTAGAGGATTTTTTACAAATGGTAGAAACTCAGTTCCTTGGAAATGAGAGAACTAGTAGTGATGTAGCCACTCCTAATCCATAAGGAGGGTGAGAGTAGTGCTTCAAATCCTGGTGATATAGCTTTAACTTACTACAGGTTCAAATAATATTAATTTGTTAGAAATAATTATTTAAAGTGTGTAATTTAACAGCTCTGCCTTTTCTATATTTTTACATTTGTTTTTCTGTATAGATAACAATAAACACAACTGTGAATGATGGGAGTACAGGATAGCTAGAGTGCATAAAAGAACTTTGCAACGTCTTACACTGAATGTGCAGCACATTGCATGAGGCACTGCACCTCTAAGACAGTATTCAGAAGAACCAATAAGTTTACACAGCCTAGAAGTGTTTTCACACTGTTATGTTGTGGTGAAAATCAACCCTCTTAGATGATTATTAACGTAGCACAGGATCACAGCTTGTGGGCCCAGGCTAGATGGCATCTCATTTCCAAAGCTTGGGCGTATCTGTTCTTTACTGATCAGAAATCTTTTTCTTAGGTCTGCATGGTCATGGTGTAGATACATCCTCTGCCAATTAGTTTTTCTTTGATTTTGGATACCTGAGCGGTTGCAACCCAGGAACTCAAAAGCCAGCCAGACTTGGCAATCTGCACATCTGTGATTGACATTTTCTTACTTTAATCTCCTGCATGTAGGAATGAAACCAACTTTTAAAAGAAACGGTAGGCTCTGAGCGCAGTAGACCATCTGTGTAAGCTTTGAGAGCTGCCAACAAGAGTACCCCTCCCATGCTCCGCTTTTTAAATATGCTCCTTGGGGAACAGCAGCTGAGATTTAGTGTTTCAAAGCAATCTAAGAATCAAGGAAATAGGATGCCCAACTGTGTGATGATAAATCCCTCAGGCTTTGGTGATCGGTAAAATGGAAATTATGATGATGGTAACAGTACATTAATGAGGACAATGATGCTGTAGGCTGGGTAAGTTACCAAGAATTATTTAATTAGAGATATCCAAAGCAAGTAACTAGCTTGTCTTGTCTAGCTTTCTTTCTGATAGGCAGTGGATATTTACTTTATCCTTCTAAGAGTTTTTGTCCCTAACCTTTGCTGTTCAACTCTAATTTTATCTCCAAATCATTTTATGTTCTTGTTTTATGCCAGCTTGGCCCTTCCTTCTTATGACAATAATCTACAAAATATTTGCAGGTTAAACTGTTTTTCACAGTTTAGTTATCATGTGAAACAAAACATTATTTGGATCCAACAAATCTCAGAGCTTAAGAAAATATATGATGAATTTATAACTTACTAAATTTGTAGTTTTTCATTAATGGTGGGTAAAGCGGAGAGAATCCATGCTTGAAATCCATGACAGAGTTTTGCTAAGACAACAGAAAAGTCACATTTAGATTAACAGATGTTATTTTATGTGAATCAAAGTCAAATAAAATTCTTGTATGGACCCCTGCAAAGCAAAACTGTCAAGCTTCACACTGTATCAAGGCAACACAGTTTACTGGAAAGACAACCGCAGTTAATACTTTCAAATTTCCAAAACCCATATTGCCATATGTTCAAAGATATATTCATTCTCTCCAAATAGCTTCACACATTCAAAGAACATAGAAGCATATTTTCCACTAAGTAATGGCAAAACAATACTGTTTCTTCCAGATGAATGAAAATGCTGTATTCTGAAGAACAGAATAAGAAAGAAAAAAGGCCCAACAAATAAGATTTAATGACCCTGCTTGTTTACATACATTTTTGTTAATGAAACTACAGATTTCAGTTTCACTTAGCAAAACTTCCATTTGCATCACTAAAAATAAGACAAGGTTTCTCCTCTTAGGAAACACTGTACTGATTCCCAATCTGCATGCAACATGCAATATTGTGGTTGGGTATCTACCAATTTCCACTCAAAGACTACTATATTTATTGACAGGATATAAAAATATGTATTATTACAAGGGTTTTTGTCATGACTAAGATTTGTGTAAAAGTGTTTCATTTAACATATTCAGATCTAAAAGGGGAAATGACTGAGCAGCACAACTGACAGCACATCGCTTCTTTGAAATTGCATTGTACCAAAGTGTCAGGTTCAAATACTTTGACAACCTTTTCCTTTATGTATTGAATTGCAAATAAAGACTCACAATGATTATGCAAGTGTAGCCAAACATCTTTGTTTAAAAATAAATATTAAGCATATAATGCTTTAACATTTCAAGTACATGCACAAGAAGACCTTATGACACAAATTAAAGTCCCAGCCCTAGAATGAGCGCAACAAGGTTGGACCTCTTATTTCAGTAATGTCCTCATGATTCCCCAATCAAAATTTATTGCTAGACTGGTAGTCTGAAAGACCACTATAGTTTCTTATTTTTTGTTTCTGGAAGCAATTATATTCTTATATAAAATACAGAGTCTAAACACTTCCCTCCTTTTCATCATAGCTAAACATCTGAAAAACTTGATTTAGTTTTTATGCAGTCTCCTATTAGCATATTGTCAAAATATATCTATCATGTTGTAAAGTGCCAGCTTTACTAAATAGTCAAGATACAAGTCATATAATGTCTGTTTTTCAGCAGTGGTACTTAGAAAACCTTAGATGATAATATTAAAAATTTGAATACACAAAACTTCCAGTTACCTCTGAGAGTTGCTCCCCTATTACTTATGTTTCCTCCTGACAATTATAAGTCAAAATGCTTTGGAAGTGTCAAATGATTCAAATTAAATCCTCACTAGTGCCCACAATCTGAGTATTGCTAATCTATCTCCTCTGATTTTTATATATATATATATATATATATATACCTAAGCACCTTGTATGTTTCACAATCATGTCAAATTTGTCCTGTAGAGCTTACTTACCATGATATCTTCTTCATTACTTTTCACCCCTGAATTCAAACATATTTCTTTGCATATATGGCATTTAGAAATTGTCAGTAATCTGGGAATTATAAATGTAATTCAAGCCTCTCTTTCTTTGTAGTTTTATCTCATAAACGTCATTTGGGTAATTTGACTTTGTCTTCTATCAAAAGCATTCATACAAAAGGATGATCTATCATCAGTTGAAACAGTTTCCCAAATACTTAAATTTTCTGTCCCAAGAAAGTACCTGATCATGGTACTTAATTGTGTTTTGTTGTTGTTGTTGTTTGTTTGTTTGTTTACCATTTTAGTCAATAGTATCTACTCTGAAGTTTTATGAATCTTTATTAGTCTGTGTATCTGATTCCTATTGAAGAACATTATACCTGTAACAGATGAAGACTGAAAGCAGGCAGCAACACAGAGGAATAACTAAGGGAAAAAAAAAAAAAAAAAAAAAAAAAAAAAAGACAATGAATGCAGTTATTCAAAGCACATCTGTGTCTTAATGGGATTGTAAATTAGAATTGTGATTTTTTCATATATCTACTATTGAGAGATGACATAACGGTCTTTTTAGGACTGCTTGGAAGAAAGAACAAGAAATAACAATTTTCTATGGGTTCTGTTTTTTGTTGTTGTGGTGGTGGTTTTTTTGTTTGTTTGTTGTAGTTGTTAAAACAACAACAAAAATGCGTGGAAAAAAATAATTTCCTGTGAAGCAAGAATACTGAAAAAAAGCCACAAAAATCTTTAGTTGTTAGATCAAAATCATTCCTGTCATATTACAAATACCTTCCATGAACTCTTCAGCTTCATCAGGTTTAGAAGTAATTTAGATCCTTTCATTGCCTCATAAGCATTTCTAAATCTTCTTTTTTTGATTAGGAAACTATTTCTAATTTCTAGTTTAAATTTATATATTTGTATCCATTTAATTTTCTGTATGTACTATCCTTCAATATTTATGCTTTTAAATTTATTTCCTGAATGAATTTACGATAAATAATCATGCTCTTCTCAACTTTTATTCTGCTAAGCTGAACAAGCAAATTCCTTTTTAATCTCTTTATATATGGTAAGTACTCTTTTTCCTCCAGTTATACAAGTAGTCATCCTTCGCTCCTGTTCCAGTCTCGGAGGATTTTTTTCAGTTTATTTTAAACACGTTACTTAACAAAGTATTGCAGTATTCTGACTGTGCTCCTACTAATAGCCTTGTACAACAGCTATATAGTGCCTGGAGTAACGTTTATCCAGAAAATATATGTTGCAAAACTACCACCTTTCTCCATGACTTAGGTTTAGCCATCATCCTGTGCATTCAGGTTTTTTTCTTCTTCCATCACATTAAATTATTGAAACCCTTTTGCTTAAAACAAATGTTATGTTATGCATCCCATCATACACGATCTTGTACTCGATCTGATTAGAGTCTCTTTGCTATCACCCCATCCCATTAAATTTTCCTACATGATAAAGTTGTATTTCCCTAAACTGGTAGTAATGCTTGGTCTGGTGTCATCTACATACAATATTTAACCACCTGTACCCAAAAAACAGCTCGAAAATAAAATGGAAAGTTACCTATCCCTATTCATTCCTTTAATATCAGTGAATGATCGTCTCTCTTTTAACCAGTTTTTTATTCACCATAAACTCTGTGTATCCTGTTATTTCTACTATGACAAAGTGATGCACTTGGTGGATGAAGGAAAGGCTGTGGATGTGGTCTACCTTTACTTTAGTATGGCTTTTGGCACATTTTCCCACAGCATTCTCCTCAAGAAACTGGCTGCTCTTGGCTTGGACTGGCATACACTTCATTGGGTTAGAAACTGGCTGGGTAGCCAGGCCCAAAGAGTCGTGGTGAATGGAGTTAAACCCAGTTGGAGGCCAGTCACTAGTGGGGTCCCCCACTGAGTCACTAGGACTCAGTACTGGGGCCAGTTCTCTTTAATATCTTTATTGATGATCTGGATGAGGGGATCGAGTGCACCCTCAGTAAGTTTGCAGACGACACCAAGTTAGGTGCGTGTGTCTATCTGCTTGAGGGTAGAAAGGCTCTGCAGGAAGATCTGGATAAGATGGACCAATGGGCTGAGGCCAACTGTATGAAGTTCAACAGGGCCAAGTGCTGGTTTCTGCATCTTAGGAGCAACAACCCCAAGGAGTGCTACAGGCTGGGAGATGAGGATTTAGAAAGCCGCCTGGCAGAGAAGGACCTGGGAGTTCTGGTTGATAGTCAACTGAATATGAGCCAGCAGTGTGCTCAGACAGCCAAGAAGGCCAAGAGCATCCTGGCTTACATAAGAAACAGTGAGGCCAGCAAGGCTAGGGAAGTGATTGTCCCCGTGTACTCAGCTCTGGTGAGGCCGCACCTCGAGTACTGTGTTCAGTTTTGGGCCCCCTGCTACAGGAAGAACATCGAGGTGCTCAAGCGAGTCCAGAGAAGGGCTACAAAGCTGGTGAAGGGTCTGGAGAACAAGTCTTATGAGGAGCAGCTGAGGGAGCTGGGGTTGTTCAGCCTGGAGAAGAGGAGGCTCAGGGGCAACATTATCGCACTCTACAGGTACCTGAAAGGAGGCTGTAGTAAGGTGGGGGTTGATCTATTCTCCCATGTGCCTGGTGACAGGACGAGGGGGAATGGGCTAAAGTTGTGCCAGGGGAGGCTTAGGCTGGATGTTAGGAAGAACTTTTTTACTGAAAGGGTTGGTAAGCATTGGAATAGGCTGCCCAGGGAAGTAGTTTAGTCACCATCCCTGGAAGTCTTTAAAAGACATTTAGATTTAGAGCTTAGGGATATGGTTTAGTGGAGGACTTGTTAGTGTTAGGTCAGAAGTTGGACTAGATGATCTTGGTGGTCTCTTACAACCTAAATGATTCTGTGATTCTGTGAAAATTAAATACTTTTTCTTAAATCTAGCTGTATTAAAATTATTGTTTTACCCTTTTCCAATGCAATATGTTATCTTAACAGACATTAATTTTATTTTGTAGAAATTATCTTTGATAAAACCATGGTAAAATTTGGTTTACTTTCCATTTATTACTGTATCCTTTACATAACTTTCTTTGGCTTTTCAATGATTAAGTATTTTCCAGACTACCTTCCCAATATGCTAACTTTTTCAAAAGCTTGGTGTTTTATCTGCAGCTTTTAATGTCTTTAGTCCTACTAAGACATTAATAGAAATCATTACTAGTGGATTTGCAATTTAATTTTCCAATCCATTCAGAATTATTAAAAGAGGTTAGATTTTAACCAATTAGTCTAAATATTGTGTACACTGCAGTGTGCAGCCTTATGAAATCCTACAACTATCCACATATACATTACTGTCCTGACCAAAACCACAATTAAACTACTCTGTTACTCAATGATTCACAGACTTTCTTTAGTCTAATAAGCATCCTCGGTATTTGGAACGTAGGCCTCACTTTTCTACCTTCTCTCTTTTTATTTATGTAAGCTGTCTTATTATTACTTTCATTTGCCTCACAAATTGAAGAACTCCTCAGCTTTATTCTTTAATCTTTATTCTTTAATTTCCTTAATTTCAAAATTGAACTCTTTAGTTCATTATTATTTTTCCCACAACTTCGTTATACCTTTCTTCTGCACACCAGAGTTGCTCAGTTTAACTATTTTTTATCCTTTTTAAGTTTATTTCTTTCTGTCTGAGATATGAAATCAAGTGAACATTTGTACTTTTACCTAACAAAATTCAGTGAATCCTCTGAATTCAGAGAATACATATTCTTTGGGTGTTCTCAGTTAACAAGTTTCTTCCCTTTCTCAGATTTTGTTCTTCTAAGTCTTACAACCTTACCCAGTATTCTATTTTTCTCTAATTTATGTTTTAAGAGGTACTGAATTAGCTCAGTGTTGTTTATTTTTAGTTTTTTGTTTGTTTGTTTTTCCCCATAATCACTTCTTAATAAACTCTTTGTTGACTTTAATTCTTAAGACTTAATTAATTAACTACTTAACATTTTTATTATCAGAGATGATTTTGTAGGTGGTGTACCTGTCATTACCAAAGCCATAAACCTATGACAGGAAGAAAGCATGAGGTAGTAGAAAAAAAAAAAAAAAAAAAAAAAAAAAAAAAAAAAAGGTAAAACATTTAGAAATATGGACATGATGCAATGAAAAGGGGAAGGGAGGTATGAGTGAAGATGAAGAATTCAGGCTAATACAATTAAATGGGGGCAAAGTAACATAAAGCATAAATTTTCCAAGCGGAAAGAAACCTAGTCACTTGAGACAGGAGTGATAGTGGAAAGCAATTTAGACAGCAGTTTGAAATACGGCACCAAAAGCAAACCAATGCAATTTCAGTCTGTCTATGTATTGGTATCATGACATAGTGCAGCACTCTATCATCTAGAAACAGGAAAAGTAACTCGGGAATTTAAGGATGTTTCTATTGTGCACCTTATATGAAGACAAGTGATTGCATTATATACTACAACCACTACAGCATCTCCTTCCAAACTATATCTGGAAAAAGGCTGTCTCAGACTAGGTCTAATTGTCTAAGTGCTGAAGTTGTTGAAATATTATTTTTAGATACATGATATGGATTCCACCCTGGCTGCAATATTGCTGGATGCAATATTGACAACTGTGGAAACTGGAGAAAAGTGCATTATCTAGATTCAATCCTTACTAAACTTTCTGTCTGCATTGCTAAGACACTGCTAAAAAACACTGTTAAAATAAGTAATGAGCATGTATCCCCCAGGGCCTTTCAATTCAGCCCAGGAAATGATATTCTACCTCAGACCCACAGACAGTGTAAATTCTTTAGCATTCTATTAACACATTCTAGCACTGCCATACAAAATTCAGTGTAATTTCAATATATTCAGATTAGTGCTCCTTCTACAATGATACAGACCTTTGAAAAATAGGGTTTCTCCAGTATCTCACCACTACTCAAACCACCTTATGACACGTTGTCAACTTGAGTGGTCAGGTAATAAAAAGTAAGCAATTTCTATAAAGCATTTGCTGTTGTCATGTAGCAGAAAACTCGTCTATCTGGTAGGCGATGAGGTTTAACACCTTACTAATTGCTACTAAAGGCCTGACAGCACAGAACACAGAAATATTAGTATTCCCTAAGAAAGCAAAGTAGCGTAACCCCAAAATTCTCATCTCAACAGCTCATCTATTTTCCATATTTCTCTGAACAAGTATCCTTTGTTGACTGCAAGATATAGCACTGCTTTGTTAGATGAGTCATAAGACAGCAAATATGGTAAACACAGTGACTTTGTAGCAGAGCAATAACAACCTTTATCAGGTGTTTGTAAATCACTGTAAATGAGTGCCATTAGTTTCCTCTGTATAGTCTCTATTTCAAGGAGACCTGTGCATGCAAGGCCATTTCAATAGCAAAATGCATAGGGCTCTGTTCCAAGTTATATATGCAAAGTAAACATATTTCAGAGTAACAAACAGTGAGATACCATGCCACCCTGACACTGTAGTGCTAAAACCTTCTCAGTGCGCTGTGCTAGACATGCAATCATGACACAAAATACCAAGGACCTTGAGCTTATGGTCAGCTTGGTTATGACCTGGCTAAAACAAGTAACTAAAGGACACTGAAGACCTTGTTAAGATCTTATATAATAAATATAATTAACTGAAGAAACAACTGAGATCAAAACATCCAAAGACAAAACTCTAAAAAAGCCACTGAAATAACCGGTCAAGCTAGAAGTAGGGAGATACAGGAGGAAGATCAAACAGAATCAGTATTTCCGAATCACTACAAATTCACATCTTTGACCCTGAAACACATCCAGAATTTCCAGAATTCCTAGGCTGATCTTCTTTCACAGTACTACACATGCAGGAAGCAAAGGGCAAGTGCAGGGTCCCTCACCTATAGAGGAGTAACCTCAAGCACCAGTACAGGCTGGGGGCTGACATGCTGGAGAGCAGCTCTGCAGAGAGAGACCTGGGAATCCTGGTGGACAGCAGGATGACCATAAGCCAGCAATGGGCCCCTGTGACAAAAAAGGACAGTGGGATCCTGGGCTTCATTTGGAATAGCATTGCCAGAAGGCCAAGGGAGGTGATTCTCCCACTCTTCTCCTGGTGATGCCACTCTTGGAGTATTGTGTCCAGTTTGGGGCTCCCCAGTACAAGAGGGACACAGAACTACAGGAGCAACTTCAGAGGAGGGCTACTAAGATGATTAGAGGGCCGAAGCACCTGTTGTATGAGGAATCTGGTTGTGATTGTTTTACTCGGGTGGACAGCCGAGCTGCACCACAACCGCTCTCACTCCCCCTCCTCAAAGAGAAGCGAGGAGAAAATATGATGAAAGGGGCTCAAGGGTTGAGATAAGGATGAGGAGATCACCCAGTAATTATCGTGACGGGCAAAACAGAGTCAACATAGAGAGACAGTAAGATTTATTGCTTATTACTAACAAGCTAGAGAAGTGAGAAACAAAGGAAAGAAAGCAAAAGCACCTTGGGGGGGGGGGGGGGGGGGGGGGGGGGGGGGGGGGGGGGGGGGGG
>CM021766.1:27241022-27261387 GCA_011076525.1 Nettapus auritus | reverse complement strand
TACCTCTCCCGCCAGGTTTTCCCGTCCCCCCCCCCCCCCCCCCCCCCCCCCCCCGCTTCAAGTCAGTAAAGTCAGTCCCCACTTAAAAATAATCTCGTGACATCATAACTGCCATCATGATTCTTTCCCAAATTACTTGCCATTGTACAGCAAACCACCAGATGGCGACGAGAAATGCAGCTCTTCGTCATTCCCTGAGATCGTATAATGTGCCGTGTTCATCTGTCTAGATCCAGCTTCCTGGTGACCTCAAAGGGCAGATAACTTAGAGCAGTTGAAAGGAAAGAATTTATCACCTTCTGCAGTTTACACCTGCTTGCTAGCCAAAATTGTAAAACAGCTGCAAGAGAGTTAAACTAGCATAACTCTGTTCATAATGTCATATTCCACTATGAAATTTATTCTGGAAGCTGTCCTTTGCCCCAACCAAGTAAAGTGCAAAGTCTCTGAATGTTGCAAAGATATAAATCTGCTCTTTTACTCTTGAAATTTCAGAGTTCCTATCAGTGTCTGGGAGCAAGTTGTATTATAACAGATAACTAGAGCCCAGATGATAAGAGAGATAAAGTACATTAGCAGCAGAAGAAAATCAAAGTAATAAATGGAAAATAGCTGGTGACAGAAATAGGAAAGTTTTTCTATTATTGCAATAATGTACATATTTATTACTCTGTCTCAGCCGTGCTTTAGTCACAAAACAGTGGTCATGTATCAAATGAATGAGAGTCTCATCATAGCCAGTGCATCAGTTTAAATGGGTTTATGATTTTCTTTGTTACAGCTGCTTCATTAGTTTGCTTTATATAACCCGAGGAACTGCTGGCAACAAATTTAACTGCTAAATAAGTTATGTGGATAGTAATTATAAGTAGATGTTCATTCTACAGTTGCCTTCCAATGTACGTGCTATAGTCCACTCCTTTGGATACCAAAACTAATTGAAAAATGACCACAATTCTTGAAACCTCTAGCCTAACTAGCTTTGTAGCTTCCATGGCTAGTGGGACTTAGATTTTCTTACATTGCAGTGTGTTACCTCACTAATATTTCTACAAACTAACTAGCATGAACCTTGCAATGGCCTTTCTCAAAATAACATGTTTACTATACGAGCATTATCTACAAACTACTGATCAGAGAACTAAGTGAACCTTTATGCTCAGTTTATACAAGGAAAAGTAAAACAGATATATGGGACAGAGTCTTTTGATGCACTCATGAGCTAATTTTCTTCTTTTACCCTGTGACATTTAGCTATTTAGAGTGCTCCCTCCTTGGGAAAAAAAAAAAAAAAAAAAAGATATTTTCTAGGATCTCAAATAGGAAGTCATGATATCTGAAGAAAAACTTAGTCATGCTTGTCAAACTATATCCTTCCTTGTACTAAATCCCACTGCAAATACATGAATTTCAGGAAAGACTCCTCTTACCAGTTGGTGCATAAGCAGGATGAACTATTCTTGTAGGATTGTAGGACAGTATAGTTAAAATGATTAAGCTGTGAGATTTGGAACAATGCTTCATCTCTTCATCTCTATTAAATCCAGAGCCCCAAGCAGATGACTGTCAAATTTTATTGTCAGTCCCATGAGGACAATAGTATGCAAACTGTTTGTTTAAACAAGCTACACAGAATTAGCACATCAAGGTATCTGTAGTTATGCATGCATACCCTGCAATCATAAATAGATTTTTTTTCATCAAGGTAACCCATAAATAGAAAGAAGAAGGCTGTTTTTAATTGTCAAAGTTTCTCCATGCGTTCAACCATTTACAAGTGTTGGGGGAATAGTACATACAGTTATAATAAATTGTACTCATCAGTAGTTATAGATGTTTAGGACTGACCATTCACTCTCCTGTCTTTAGCATCAGCTCAAAGCATGTAAGATTCATACTGTTACAAGCTTTGTGCAGAGCAAAACATTGTAGAATTTAAGATGTATATTCAGTGGAAATCATGACAACATGTTTTCAGTAATTCCTGAAAGTCAAGTGATCTACTTCTGACTGAATGGTTAGAACTACTATGACTCACCAAGTTTAAGAAGGTTGCAGTAAAACCATTTCAGACATGAGTTTTTTATAGAAATGTAATACCCGTATCTCCTATGTTTTAGATCTTCTTTCATCCAATTGCTGGATAAAGAGGAGTGCTTTTCATTCATAGAAATATACATTTTTTTGTTTTGTTTTATAAAAACAATGACACTACTATAGTGATTTAACCTAAAGGCTGGGATTTGACTTTCCTGATTTTAGTTATCTAAACATATGTTTTATAATTTCATTTATGCTGCATCTTACATACTTGATGTAGCTGCAAATTGTCATTTACTTTTAACAACTACTGTTTTAATTTTCTGGCACTTTGTCTGCCAGTGGTATATCACAAAAACAAACAAACAAAAAAAACAACCAACCAAACAAACAAACAAACAAAACACTTCTGGTTTTCATCCATGTGATCATCCAAGCATATATATATATATATATATATATATATTTTTTAATGAATTAGTTCGTACAGGCCATAGTTCTCAAAAAAAGTCACTATATAGTATAGTGACAAGTATTTATTTAATAGTTACATCCAGTTGGAATTCATTTTGGTATTGTCGCTTTTGGTTTTTTATTTTTCTTTAACCTAGTAGAGGTATTGATATACATACAAAAATAATTAGTCTTAAATAAAAGAAAGAAGAGATTAGTATTTTATCCAAAATATTGGAAGCTACCCACTAATGTATTACAATATATCCCAGAGCAATGTGATCCATTTTCAGACTAACACTCTAACAAATTTTCCTTTTTAAATAAAATGTAAAAAGCAAATATACATTATTCTGAAATGTGACTGCAGTGTATTCTTGTCTTTCAACCAACTTTGTTTACCCATAATAGAGAAGATTGTTTAAATTGGCTTAAACTTGAGGGGTTTATTTTGTTAAGTCTAGACCCTGCAGATGTTCCTCTTGGTGGTGGGTGAAATTTGAGATTTCTGTCTGTTTTTCAATTGTGTTTCCAACATTTTTTTCAAGATGGGACTGATCCTGTTGGATACCTAAAGGTTAATAAAGTGTTGTCCCACACTGAAAGATGTGGTGAACAGGTACACTGTCACAGGAACAACACTAGAATTAGGTCTTCCAGGACAAACAGTGTTATTGTATATGGGGTTATTAATTCTTGATACTCCTCTAAGGACTTCAGCATACCTTCCCCCCACTTCCAAGTGTATAAAAGTGTGGTGGAACTAAGTATTTTCTCATTTTCTTCAAGTGTTTTTCAGCAGCATTCTCGATTTTTCCAGATCCTTACAGTGTTACGTCAGTGGTAGGTCATAACTACCACAGGAAGAGGTGAGATAGATAAAAATATGATATTTCTTACTCTTAAGACCTATCTAGCTCCCAGTGTTTTGTAGGTGGTTAGTACTATGTATCAGTATATTCATTTCTGGATTTCATGCTGAGCATTTTATGTTCTACAGTATATAAAAATTATATTACATATTTGTAAGTAGTATATGATTATATTATATTACTTATAATGTCTAATATATATTCTAGAATATATAACTATTCTGAGTTTTCTTTTACCTCAGAATGTTTCTGCCAATTATATTTCATTTATTATAGGTTTTATTTCATTACTAAAATAGAAAGGTGATTTTTTTTTTATCTCACCAATTTTCTTCAAAACCAGAGCATATTGCAAAATTTTTTTTTTTTTGGTTGCCTTTAATAAGTGTCTACAGAGAGTAAAAAGTAAAATAGGAAGCATTAGAAATAAAGTTTGTGCATGTTTTTTCTTTGTCCACCAATAAAACCAAAGCCCTACCAAAATTCCACCTGAATGGCCCTCTACAGGTCTATTAGGCTGTTACCCAGCTTTCAGCTGAACAGCTAACTAAAAAACTGCTTGTTTTCTTGTTGACATATGAGGCATACAAACAGCAGTGAGAACAAACATAAACTTCAGAAAGCAGCCCTCTTCCCCTAACCCATTATTCTGGTGAAAAAGCCATCATCTCCAATGCAGTATAAACTAGGCAATCTGCCAAGACCTCCATTCTTTGTAACATTAGATCAGATAGAAAACAATCAATGCCATTAATGATAGAATCAAGCTGCTTAAACAAAATACCAAATTTTGGTATTTTTAAATAAGAAACAGAACCTGTAGCTGACTTTATAGACTGAGGAGAAAAAGGAAATGTATAACTTCACTGTTCTTTTTTTATCCCCAAAATAAAAGACATTATGAAATTAGTGTAACTAATCCAGAAGTTCATTTTAAATATTTACTGGAAAAGAGGATTTTGCTGATCAGGCCTACTTGAACATCCAGATCTTCACCACAAAAACAATCGAGCACAGTTCTGCACCTTCAGTTGTTTGGGATTTTTTATTATTAATTTTTATGTTTGCTTAGAAATGTGATCAAAATTGCTTTTGCATGAGGAAAGCTGCAGACTTACATTACACTGAGGCAAAGATGTATGGTTCCCATAAACTGACATACTTCCATGAGAAAGGATTGTTCCTACATTTTCTCTGTAATGTGGTAGGCAACTCCTCATAAAACATCATTGTATCATCAAAGATGAGAGGTTTTCACACAGTTTTCAGTGAGGTTGTTTCCTTTTTATGTTATATTTATGATCTTCATTGTACTTCAACACCAAGAATAGTTACAGTCAAGTTATCCTCTGAGTAAATCTGAAATCACTTGTGTCAGCAAACCTTCAAATCCCAGACTGTAAAATTCAAGTCTGCTAATGTTCATTGGTTTGGGTTCCAAAGTATTTTGATATAAGGATTTATTTTATTTTATTTGAATCTTATAATGGAAATAGTAAAACACTAAATAGGTTTCCCAGAGTGGTTGTGAAAGCTCTGTCTTGGGAGATACTCAAAACTGGCAATGCATAGTCCTTTTTTGTGTTAGAGCAAGTGACCTGCAGAGGATTCTAGGTCTCTATAAGTATGCTCCAACAACAGAAATCACAACAGAGTCAGCAGTATCTGTTACACCTTCCATTACTAAAATAGCAGCTGAGGGTCTCTGGACATTCAACTTCAGAGGATCTGTGAGAAGTTATTCTATCTTGTCTTTCTACACCTTACAGGCTCTCATTTCCTGGCTCATTCACTCTTAGCATTCCTGATTTCTCAGGTTACAGAGTATGATCCTTTCTTGCTTGGTTTTACCTTCTGTTCTGCTCCTTTCCATTTTCTATGTTGCCCTATGGATTCACAGAGAAAGCAAAACATTGTAACTCAATATAGTCTGCTACCACGACATCACATTCCAGAAAAAAAAAAAAAAAAAAAAAAAAAAAAAGCATCACCATGGTGGTAACTACCTTCTCTGCTGTTATTAGGCTTCTTATGCTTGATAGGCATCCCAAAGCATGGCAACTCATCTTTCAACTCAAAGTTGCAAGACAGAGGAGAGAACTAACAATTCTCCATATTTCCAACTCTGAAGCTGAGTGTATCACTTCACATTTAATACAAAAATCACATTAAGTGACCTGAGTCAGCTAGCAGTAGTGGTCTGTCTTCTAACCAGTGTTACTCCATAGTGCAACATGAGGCTGTGGTATGTGAGCATGTGTATATGCAAAAAGACAGAAAGGGATGGAAATTAGCTAGATCTTTTAAATGTAACTTAGAAAATATTACTTGACCCATTTGCTATGTGACCATTTGTCATAGTTTTGACTAGGATAGAGTTAAATTTCTTCACATAATGCAGTGTTTTGGATTTTTGGTGAAAATAGTAATGATAATATATCAATACTTTTAATTGTTGCAGAGCAGTACTTACACAGAGACAAGGATATTTCAGCTTTTCATACTGCCTTGACAATGAGGAGGCTGGGGGTGCCCAAGAAGCTGGGAGGGGACACAGTCAGGACAGCTGACCCAAATTGGCCAGAGGGATGTCCCATACCTTATGGAGTCATTCTCCACAATAAAAGCTGGAGTAAAGAAGGAGGGGGGGGGGGGGGGAGGGGTGGAGAATGACAATATTTGGGTTGATGGCATCTGTCTTCGCAAGAAACCATTATGCATGATGAGTTCTGCTCTCCTGGGAGTGGCTGAGCACCTGCCTCTGATGAGAAGCTATGTATTGATTCCTTGTTTTGCTTTGTTGGCACGCACAGCTTTTGGTTTACCTAGTAAACTGTCTTTATCTCAATCCATGAGTTCTCACACTTTTATTTTTTTGATTCTCTCCCCCATCACACCTGGTGAGAGTGAGTGAGTGGCTGTGTGGTGCTGAGCTGCCTGCCTGCTGGGGCTACACAACAACTACAAGCTAAGTGCTAGAAGGAGGTGAAGGCCTAGACAGTTGAGCTCTTTATTGTATGCATTTCTTGTGTCTGGAAGACTGGAGCCGAATTGATGTATCCTCCTGACATAACTGTATGTAAGAAACATTATTGTCCCTATTTCTGAGCAGGGAATTGAAGCAATGGGATATTAAGTGAATTTTCCAAAGTGATATGGGTAGTAAGGAATAAATCCTAGTCTTCTGACACCAGCTCAGTGCTTTAGTAATCCTCTCAGTTACAGTTGCTATAGAAAACAAGTCTGATCCCTTGTAAATATTACCTAGGCCTTCCATTGTGTAATCATACTTGAATGTGCAATGTCTTCAATGGATGGAGAACTGAAAGTCAGCTAACCATACCTAGGCATTGTGATAACACAGTAATGTTACCTGTGACCATACTGAATTATGCTGGAATTCTGCTGTTATTGCTCTTCTGTATGACTACAGTAATGTCATGTCAGAATCTGAAGAGATGTAAAGTTATAGATTCTTTTTCTATGAAAATGTTAAATAAAGATTTTGAAATTTCACATGTTCAAAAGTCTACATTTGGACAGTTGACAAACATAGTGCTTGTTTATTATTATTTCTTTAATTTTATTTGTGTGTGATGATTACTTATTAAAAATATTATCTCCCTTAGATGATGGTCAGGGCCATTGAAAAGGAAAAAAAAAATCTTATTTAAATAACAAAAATATGTTTATTAGCTTTACCACTTTCAAGGGACTCATTAGGTATAACTAAAATATGTTAAAGTGAATCTCTGATTTTCTAAAATATTAGAAGATAACACACCACAAAAGCTATTCTCATTATCAATATGGGTTGAAAGGGTCTAGAAGTTTTTCATTCTATGATTTTTTTATTTTTATTTTTTCTATTAGACTTAATTTCAAGAATCTTTGTGTCCTAAAGATTTCCACCACCACTGGTGAGCTGAGCCCTTTATGTATCCTTCTTACCTGTGTTCCAGCATCAATCATATATTGTCTCCAAAGTCAGGTAACTGAGCAAAGCTGTCTGGCCCCAGCTGGTCCAGGCTGCCCCAAGACCTCATTACAAGCAGAATATCATCTAAGAGATTCAGCTGTGTTGTTATCTGCTCCAGAGGGGTCTGTCACAATGCTCAACAATGCAAAATTATGGCTAAAATAAACAGTAAAAAAAAATATTATTATTATTATTATTTATTATTTTTTTACTTCCATATACCAACAGAGACTAACTTGAGAAACACAAGCTATCTTTAGCTTTAAATGTGGAAATATAGAAATTCAAAATTCAATAGCAGATGAAACTTGCCTGCAGTCTGTCTGGAAATTATTTTTGTGATTTACTTCTCCAGCAGTGATGATGAATGATGTAACGTCTACCCTTCTCTAAAAATATTTTGAGAATGTCCTTAAGCTTTGCTTATGAAACCAGATCTACCCAGGACTGTGTTACAGCAGAGAACCTTACTAGAGATATCTTGGAAGGATGGAAAGCAAAGGGGATGACAGCATACAAGGTTTGTAACATTCAGGTCATCAGCATCATCAGCAAGAACATATCAAATGTCCTTGCTGAAAGTCTCACTAAAAGAACATATAATAATAAATTAAGATGTTAAATGCTGTTCTTTCCATATCAATATAATCTGCAGAGTAAGTAAGGATTTGTTTCCATGGGATAGAAAATGTCAAAGAATCACAGCAATTCATATAATAATGAATTTAAATGGTTAATTAAGTTTTTATCAGGTCCCATACTGAAAAACCTACCTTGAGCGTATGACAGCATTAGATGCAGGTAAATGCACATGTTGAGGGCAAGCAGATTGCTAGGGGATTGTAAGAGTAAGAGAGAGTGACGGAAAGACAAAAGTCTTCCAGGTTTCAGTACAGCAGTTGCAAATCTATGTTCAGTCTAATCTGCTCGGTAACATTTCCTTAAGCATGATGACCATATCAGCTCCAAGCCCTGTTTGCAAAAGGTCACTGCCTACCTGCTGCTGATACACCTCCATTTGCACTTCTTCCCATAGTTAGTTGCAAGGAACTAGGAGGGAGCTTGTCACCACATGGTCCACTGACCTTTCCTTCTTAGGTACCCACTTGGAAGGCTTACTTTGGCTAGGTAACAACAGGCAAGGGTCAGAAGGGAGATATAGTTACACTTTTTCAAGGTGTCCTCTACAAAATACATCTAAAAAGTTACTACCATTTATTCCCTCAAATCTCAACACGATGCCTAATTCTGTATCACTAGAAATATTGAAAAAATTTTAAAGGCAATGCAAAGTAAAGCTTGGAACAGAAGCTGTTATGTGTACTTATACAAAGTCAAATATGGCATATAACTATGACATATATTTGCAAATAATTACACATGTTTTTGCATACAGCTGTCCCTGTAGGCTTATGTTTCTCTTGTCTGCCTAAATTGAAAGAACTTTGAAGAAAAGAGTAGTTCCATATGTTTGTTCTGTGCTTGTACCAATTTAGGCATTTAAACATGAATATATTTTCAAGAAAAATGTACCAGGTTTGGCATTTAAACATTAATAAATTTCCAAGGAAAAATAATAAGAATTTTGAATATTAAGCTATCCCTAAAAAGGAAAATGTCATTATTTTTTTCGTTGAAAATTTGGGTCGGGAAATTATTATCTGAAGATCATGTAAGTTGACATTATGATTTTAATCACAAATTCTCATTCTTGTCTTATATTCTGCTGAGAAGTTTTTCTCTTGAAATCAATTTAAAGAAATAATAGATTTTTTTTTGACATTGGAAATAAAAATTTTCAGAGACAAGGAATAATTGATTTAGAGGGAAGAAAATACATTCCTGAGAAAAGTAACTGGAAAATAGCAAACAAAATACAGTGCCTTCTTGTACAAAACCTAAGGAGAGACAAGGCCAGGGAGATAACAGGACAACTGATTTTTTTGCTATGTAAAGAGGTGATTGTTAACACCAGCAATAGCTTAAAATTACCGGACTGAAAATTTGTCAATAGCCATTCTTCTGGGAGAAAATTCTACTTCTCCTAAATCAAAAAATTTTAAATAAAAACTGCAGGAATTAAATGTGTATTGGAAAGAATCTTTAGGTATACATTAGAATTTTTATCATAACTATACATACATATATATATTAGAGACCTCAGCTGACATAATCATAGCTCAGTATTTGTGCAGTTATGTGCATACAAGAGTCTTTACCTTAAGGTCCTCTTTTGCCCAGTTCAGACAAAGACATGTTTTACATCCCAGCAGAGTGTTCTGGTTATTCAAGGAGGATCTATCGTATCCCTTTTTTAGCAGTGTGGTATTCTGTGCAAATAATCCATTAGGCCAGCTACTTAAAAGTTGAGCCAGCTACCTAAATGTGGACCCATTGTTCACTGTATTCCCTCGAGAAACGGTGACACAAGCCGCACTGTGGTAAGTATTTAATCAGTTACCTGATGTGAAACAGCTCCAATAAGAGAGCTTGGAAAAAGAAACTACATTCTGACAGCTTCTGCTCATATTTATTTCACAGGAAACACCTTGCTTATCTTGTTAAAACTATAACTATATGCCAAAGGAGGAAAAATGTGATAGTAGAAAGTTTTTTGTTCTAGCACACTAGTTTGATCATCATAAAGGATGGAAATTTCCATATGAGAAATAAGGGTTAAAGTTTTATCTAAAACTATTTATTGATGACAATGATGGATTTTTCACCAGTGGTTGGTTTTTTAAATCAAAATGTGTTCCAGGTTCAATGAGACATTGTTCAAGGAAATCTCATGGCCAAGGCTGTCAGGAGGGATGATTAGGTGATTACAGTAGTCACCTAATTATGGCTTTGTAAGCTCAGAATTTATGAAGGCAAAAAAGTACAAAGAGGCAAGTCAGCAGAAAAAGACAATGAAGTATTTATTTCCAGTTTTGTGTGAGTGACCTATTGAGCTCATTGCAATGCTATACTATTTGGTCTGAACAAGACACAGAGAAAACATTCAGCTGACGGACAAAATCCCTGCAAGTTGGAGGATGCATATGCTAGGCTGAAACACCATGTGACTGAAAAGACCTTGTGGGCCTCTCCACATATCTAAAGGAGCAAGCAGAAATTAATTTGTTTCTTCCAACCCTGTTTACTATTTATGCCACCAAAGCTATAACTTTGAAAGTACTAGTCCTCTATGAAGTTTTTTGTAAACTGAATATTCTTCTATATAACTTGACTTTGAGACACCAGAGGCACTGCCATTTCAACCAGATTTCGTAGCAGTGAGGAAGAGCTGATGGCATGAAATTGTTACTTTAGATATCTAAAATCTAGCCCACGGTTGACGTTAGATTTGCTGTCTGGATTCCACCATAGTCCTGGAGAGCTAATAAATCCAGTTAATGGAGTTTAAAGAACAATTCATCTGACCAAATCTGGGACAAAATGAACTGTTCTTCAAATACCATTGACCTGTGCCTAGGTCTCTATTGACTATAACGGGACTTAGACTATTAATTCAAACATGGACAGATGCATTAGTTATAACCAAGACAACATGAATCCTAACCAGAGCCTTTCCATTATAGTGGATAAGAATACCTACACCTACATCAGATGATGTGCATGATATGCCTGCACAAGAGCTTTTTGTTTAAATCCCTTTGTTTTGTTTCACATGAAATTGAACTGAAAACTGCCCTCGGCTTTCTTCATGACTAAGAAGTTGAGAGCAATCAGACATATTGTTGATGATATTGTTCCTTGAGTGATATGGCAAAAAAGAACTGCTGTATCTTAGTATTATTAGACTAGCAGGCCATTTATGTTTGAGCAGGTTATTGACTTTCATGTGAGAATATGAATGTTTACATACCCCTGGCAATAAAACTGCCCTATAATCATTCAAGTAATTCACTAACACAAGGAAAGCCTAGATTTCAGAGTACAAAATTTTAAACCAATGACATTTGGCATTACACTACCTCCAATTGATAGGAAAGGAGAAATTTGGATCTCAGTATTTGACTATTACTTTCTTTAGATCTTAAAATGTGTTGTTACATGTGACATAATTATTTTAACATAAATCTGAATTCCAGTAGATGAGTACAAAAATCTAAATTTAGAAATAAATAAATAAATAAATAAACTCCACTGTGGATGTTTCAGAAATATCTATATAACGCAATATTGTAAACCATGTTAGAAGACGAAAAGTTCCTTGTGAAAACTGCTCTCATAAAGTATATTAAATGTTCACTGTGAAGAATAAATCATTCAAACTTAAACATTAAATCTTAGAGATTAATACTCTGTTTTACCCTGAGTCCATATTTGGTTCAACCTTATCTCATTAAGAGCTTAATACTGAAATCATATCAGACAGATGGCATTATAATTGTGGGTCCAAGGAGCATAGACTAATTCCTTCAGGTAAAATGTTTTCAGACAAGACATGTCAGTAGTGGTCTCCTGTTACTTTTCAAGTTTGCTTAACTGATACTAATATTTTGTCTAAAACTACAGTTATACAGCTCATTCTAATTCCAAAACTTTAACTGATGGGAATACAATTTCTAAGAACCAGCTAGGATGTTCCATTTTATGCTTCCCATCAGAATCAGTAACAAAGATAATAACAAAGAACAGCCATTGTTGGTTTTTGTTTTGTTATTGTTGTTGTTTTTCAAAAGTTCAGTAATACAAAATAATGTTTTTCTAGAAAATGATAGTTTTCATAGATATTCTAGATTGGGTGTTACAAGAAAATTAATTTGGTTTCATTACTGACAGCATTTCTTTAAGTACATGATTTTAAAGTATTCTTTTGATCTCTGGAGAGACATTATTACTGGTAAGCAACAGAAGATTGTTTCTCCAGATTTATAGGAAAGTCTTCAGTTCATGTGTGAGATGGCAGCAAGGGGATTATTAGTATTTTTACAGATGGATATAAGAAACATATATACAGATTGACAACCATTTTGTTTTGAAAACTTGATTCATGTCATTCTGAGCATGTGGTTATCAACAAGCACAATCTGACCATTATCTTTTACTTCTAAAAAGCACATAATTGTCTTCAGTACTGCCCTAGATAATAATGTGCTGCTACCCACATATATATTCATATAATATGCATGTAACCTCAGTATCTTGGCAGTATTAGGAGAGACTTGCAGAAATGCTTTGTTCTCTCCTATTTCATAGTAGCCTGTTTTTGTGTGTTTAACAGCACTGTGCTGATCTTCATCTTCGTTCAGGCTCTAGGAATAACACAAAGTAACCAGAACTGATAGTCAGCAAACAGCAGGGAAATGTTTTCAAAGCAGGAGGAACAGAGAAGATATTTGTGATCATGTTTTTGACCTGTCCCAGTGACCCTGTGGAACAGAGCAGAAAACTTATTGAAAGGAAATATTTGTTTAAAAAGGTCTTTGATTCCCAGGATGCTGTAGCAGAAGTTGTAGGCTGGTTGATTTTTTTGGTGTTTTTTGTTTTGTTTTGTTTTGTTTTGTTTTGTTTGTTGTTGTTGTTGTTGTTTTCCCCTTTTTTCCCCCCCTTTTTTTTTCCTTTTTTTCCCTTTCTTTTTACTTTTTTTTTTTTTTTTTTTTTTTTTTCCCCAACAAGATACTTCAGGATGTTAACCATACTCAATACATAGAGACTATTCTTGGTTCATGCCCGCACTTTGCACTGGTGTTAAGCAGTATACTTATTTCAGTGTCTCACAGATCCCACCTAGCAAAATTTACTTTTCAGCACAGTCACACAGCTTTGGGACTGTTTAGCTTGTGGACACCTTTGTTATCCAACAGTAAAGTAGGCAAGACTGTAGCAGTAGCTCTTCTGATGCTCACACAATTCAGCTTCAATCACTGATATTTAGCAAAGAGAGAAACCCATATTTTTCTGAAGCTGAACTAGAACATAAGACAAACTAGTTGTCTTTCACTTCCCAGATTCCTAAGATTTTTCAATTTTCTTCACAGCACTTATAAACACAGACTACCTGTTTCTTTCAATTTCATAATCCTCCCTCTTTCCGTATGCTCTGTAACCTCTGAATGAAAATCAAGGGACCTCAACTGATGGTTCTGGCTGATTCTTCAACCATTTTCTCACACTCCCATTAAAATCCTTTTGCATTGCACAGAAAACGTTCTTTAGTTTACCTACAGCTACCATAAACTTAAGAATGGAACATGGTGCAAATAGGATTTGGTGCACATTTTTTTCTGATGTGTATTTTTCTGCAATGTTGTTTAGGTTTGAATACATCTATAACATTTTTTCATGCTTGGAGAAGAGCCTGGATCTAAGCCAAGAAGAATTGCAAAATAATTTAGATCTGATTCATTCCAGTTCATGTAATAGTTCAGAGAGCATCTTCATCTGTTCCACACTCCTGACCTTGAATGCAGTCTAGCTGTAAATTTGAAGGCTATAGCTTTTCTTTTTTACCTCAGAAGGTGGTTCATTTGGTTCATTTTCACCAAAAATAAATTCTCAGCAATATCACCTAACACTGAGAAAGACACAAGTAGAAACATCTGACAGTTCAGAAAACTGTTAATGGAATTTCATAGAATCATAGAATCACAGAATGGTTTGGGTTGGAAGAACCTTAAAGATCATCTAGTTCCAACCTCCCTGCCATGGGCAAGGACATGTCCCACCAAATCCAGTTGCTCAAAGCTCTGTCCAACCTGACCTTAAGCATCTCCAGGCATGGGATATCCATAAATTCTGTGGGCAACCTGTTCTGATGCTTCAACAACCTCATAGTGAAGAATTTCTTCCTGATATCTAATCTAAATCTACCCTTTTTTAGTTTAAAACTCCTTGTCCTATCACTCCACTCTATGACAAAAAGCCCCTCCCCAGCTTTCCTGTAGGTCTGCTTTAGTGACTGGAAAGCTGCAGTGAGGTCTCTACGGAGCCTTCTCTTCTCCAGGATGAACTACCCCAACTCCCTCACCCTGTCTTCGTAGGAGAGGTGCTCCAGCCCTCTGATCACCCTCATGTTCATCCTCTTGCGTCATTCTAATAAGGCTATTCCATGGCCTTCTTGTGCTGGGGACCCCAGAGCTGAATGCAGTACTGCAGGGGTGGTTTCACAAAAGCACAGTAGAGGGGAAGAATCACCGCCCTCGTCCTGCTGGCCGTGCTTCTTTTTATGCATCCCAGGATTCAGTTAGCTTTCTGGGCTGCAAGCATACATTGAGGGCTCACATTGAGCTTCTCATCAACCAACACCCCCAGGTCCTTCTGCTCAGGGCTGCTCTCAATCTATTCTGCACTCAGGCTGTATTTGTGCATGGGATTGTCCTGGCCCAGATGCAGGACCTTAGGACTTGGTCTTGTTGAACTTCATGAGGTTTACATGGGCTCACTTCTCCAGCCTATCAATGTCCCTCTGGATGGCATCCTTTCCCTTCAGTATGCCAATTGCACCACACAGCTTGGTGACATCAGCAAACTTGCCGAGGGTGCACTGAAACCCACTGTCCATGTCACTGACAAAGATGTCTAAGAGGCCAAACTTTTGGTTCCTGTTTCCCTGTTTCCTGTCTCTTTTCTCCCTTTTTTTGACACTCATGAGTTAGCCCAGGGCAGTAAAAAAAAAAGCTGATGACCCTCAGCAGCCTGAAGACACATGGGGCATTTAAGAATCCCTCTTAGAAGACCAAGCAACACCTAGATAATATTATGAGATTTACCATGGTCAGGGGAGTCATCACAAAGCCCTGATTACCAGAGGTGATCTCCTCCAGGCTGAGGTTCCTGTTGCAAATGTTGAATGCTTTGCTCAGATGATTAGACACAGCATGTAAAAGTGCTCTGAGCACCATGCAATTTTTTTTAAGTTTATCCTAACAGCTTTTTAAGTTACCTGCAGAACGGATTTCCATGGATCTCCAGAAATTAAAAACAGATTTATTATTATTATTATTATTATTATTAATTTTCCCCCAGCTACTACAAAAGCAGAGAATTTGTTTTTCTACATGAGGAAGGGCATGAGTGAACAGGACATCCAAGTTCACTGCAAACAGTGAACCATATAAATATTCCCTTCTGGAAGACTGGAAGAAGAAGAAAATATGACATTTTTTGAAAGTTAGAAGTCAAAGAGGCCAAAATTATACCTTTATCACATAAACCAAAACTTTTTTGACTGATAGTTGAACACCAGATATTTTTTACCAAAAAAAAAAGAAAAAAAAAGAAAAAAAAAAATCATATTCCTTTGAAACAATTTGATTTAGGACATAACAACACACTCTCTGGTGGGAAGTAAGTAGCAGTATGACAGTCCGGTCTGCTCCCCACATAACAATTAGTCCAACTAAGAAAAGGCAACTGCTAATAATAGTAGAAGACTCTCTTCTGAGCCATACAGAGGTGCCCATCTCCCAGCCCCATCCCCTTTTGAGGGAAATCTGCTGCTTACCAGGAGACTCGTATCAGACATTACTAAGAGACTGCCAAGACTTGTACAGCCTACAGACTATTGTCTGCTGTTGTTTCATGTGGGCACCTGTGATGCAGCCAGGAGCAGTATGAGTATCAAGAGGGATTACAGAGACCTGAGAGCAGTAGTAAAGGACACAGGAGTGCAGGTAGTTTTTTCATCAGTCCTTCTGGTCAGAGGGAAGGGGATTGAAAGACTCGAATGTAGCAAATCAACTGACGGTTACAGGACTGGTGTTGAAGACAGGGGTTCAGCTACTCAGACCATGGGACTTGCTTTGAGAAACCTGGTGTGCTGGGTGCTGATGGGCTCCACCTGTCAGAGAAGGAGAAGATCATCTTCAGAGTACATTCACCTGGATTTCTTCCCCTCGCGAGACAGGACTGCAATATGTTAATAATAAATGTATGAAAGCATTTATTCAGTGACTGGTGAGCAGAGTATTTTGATCTGACTCATGTAGACATTAGGGCACACTAATTACATAGGTTGACATTTCCTAAAGGCAATGAGAAAGGAGCTGTCACCATCAAAAATTTACATACATATAAGAAGTCTTTTTGTGTAGATCTATTACTTTGTGGAAGTATGTGGAAGTCAAAGAGTTTATATATTGTGCAATATTAAAGTAAGCTATTTAGATTCAAACACTATATGCTTATGATTTTATAAATACCAAAACAAAGAAGACTTGATGTTTTCCTTTGTAACCAAACATCACTTTAGCCTTGAGTTTCTTCCGTTTAAAAGATAAAATCCTCCTTTCTTACAGAGTAAAATAAAAAAGAATTGCACTGTTTTTAAACATGGGAGAGTATGGGAAAGTTCTTGTACATTAAAAATTCCTTATGTAAAGGTCATAGTAGTAAAAAGAAGGAGAGGGTTAACTTCCCTGTGCCATCAACAGGCTTCCTTCACCCCACAGTAAAAATTCCAGAATAGAGTAGTAAGACCCAAATAACAAGGCAAATCATAATAATGATAACGAATAAATAAAAATATTTAGACATATCCCAGTCATCTTTTTGTTTTTTATTTTATTTTCATTTTGCCATAGGCAGTCTACTTTTTCCCTATTAAGCAAAAAACAGCAACGTTTTTTATCTGTTTTTGAAGGGTTTTGTTTGTTTGTTTGTTTGTTTGTTTGTTAAATGAATCCCTCTTAGCAATTTTATTAAAATAAAGTTGAATATATTCTGCTTTTAAAAGTGGAAATGATTCTGTGCTTTTAATTTCTTTCTGAAGTAACAAATGGCACAGCACCAGAATGTTGCTTACCATTACTGGTCCTGGCCTTAGGGAATGTTACTTTATTACCTTTCCAAACCATACTTCAGAGGAATTAATTAATTGATGCTCTTAGCAGCCTCATCCTGACAAAAACATATGATACTCAAATGTTAAACATGGAAGCTAAGATGAAACTGTCAGGAGAAGGCTGAAAGTGGTTATTAATATGGGTTTTGATAAATATCTTCTCAGGCTCACACTGTGCCTCGTCTACTTTCATCTTGGAAAGTAGTTAATCTGATTGATGAAGATCCTGTTTCAGATTGTCTCCATGCTGAGTTTAATAACTGCTCTTTTTCTTTTTCTTTTTCTTTTTTCAAAAGTAAGAAGTCCCTTATTTCAAGACAAAAATGTTTTGCACTGTTGCGTTTTCCGACCATGTAAGAAGCCTAACAGTGAAACCCTTGTTTTTTGCTCTTTCCATGATTGAACAGTGTTGCTTAATTACACACTATTCCATATATGACAGCATCCTGTCCACTTCCTCCTCCCTGTGTGCTTTGCAAAGCAGACTGATAAGAACACTGTCATATGCTGCTAATGTTAAGCCCTTAGGCTTAAAAAGAGCAGACTCATCATGGCATCCTATCAGGCTTCCAGCACAAAAGGGAGACACAGCAAGCCAGTATTGTATCATTATTAACACTCCAATGTTAAAAGTGAAAAGTCGATTTTTTAAATATTATTTAAATTCTTCTATTGTTGTTTTAAATATATAATCACAGTTGGTCACCAAGTAGAATTTTTTAAAAAAATGTATCTCTACAGAGTAATATCTGTAGATGTGTTACCTTACATAATGTAATTTTTCATGTTTTAAAGAGCAAAAATTGAAAATACTGTATATAAAAATTAGATAGAAGAGAACTTTAGATATAGAGAGCTACTGTACAGACATTAAAACAGTCAATAGGGTTGTTATTAATTACTAAATCAAGTTCAGTTATAAATGTCATTATAATGTGTCTACAGAAAATTCTTATGTTAATTTGAAACTTAGATATTTTCTCCATGAATGTTCTGAGTTCTATTAACAGGGTATATTGCCACAACTATCTCTGTAATCATAACAATGCAGTTCCCCCTACAATACAATCACCATGCTTTGCAAATATGAATTCCCTAGGCCACCTCTTTCTTGGAGCCCACCACTGATTCCTCCTTTCCATAATATCTAAAGCAAATAAGTGTCCTACAGACCACACCTTACAAAGCAGACTGCAAATTCAACTCCAGACTCCTGATCCATTCTTGGTTACTTTGCTAGTAATGTTTTCTCTACTTCTGAGCCTGGTGATTAGGGCATGTTGCAATGTTCTGCTCTTAAACATCTGTTTTACTGAAATGATTGGGAAAGCTTCACAACCATTAGGTTCCTGCAGTGTGGAGATCACTATCTGCCATGAAGTGCTGGTTTCAGCTGGGATATGGTTAATTTTCTTGATGGCAGTTTGAATGTCTCTATGTTCTGGATTTGCTACCAGCGTTAAACCACAACACATGCCAACCTGTGTCATCCCACTGTCAATCTGAACTCTACTGGCTGACTCACACATGTAAGCCCTGGCTAGTGACTGTTTTATTTTTAAGGAAAAGAAGTCCCACAATCTGAGAGCTAAACTTAGGCCATATTCAAAATGTGTATGGAAGTTCCCATCACATGTCTTCTAAACCACTAAATTTACAGCTAAACCTGGATAATATTTAAGGCTAATGTGTGGGCTGAAGCAGTGCAATACTGAGGAACAAGTATTTTATTGCATCTACCATCCAGTCTTTTAGGAAATTATCTGGGAAATGTTATTTTCAGTAAAAACACTGATTCATCAGAAAATAAATTTAGAGAGATTCAGTTTCAATTTGCTTTCTGTTCCAAAATCTGTATGATAAAAAGTGTATTTGGTTTCTTTTTTATATTTTTTTAATCTACATCAGCTCTTTATTTCATATGTAAGTTGCTTTTTGTAATTGAAAGTAGTCAAATATACCTAACTTATTGTAAAACAAATGTTCCAGTTCAGTGTAAACTTATTTATATAGCAGTACTACATTAATATTTTTGAGAGGGCAGTAAGAACATTTTCAATCTTAACAGATAAACCAAGACAAACACAAGAATTACAATATATCAGGACAGATACCCCAGTAGTCTTCTCTCAGCAGCGTCAACAAACTCCATTTTGTTGCTGCAAGGGGTCTGCTGGGGCCAGTCTGATTCTTCTCCTAAGCAGGTGAAACCTTGCAGAGGTATGAACAGGTAGAGAAGTTGTGAATCTGTATACACTGGGAAAAAAAAAAAAAAAAAAAAAAAAAAAAAAAAAAAAAAAAAAAAAAAACCACCCAAAGAGACAGGCTTACTCTTCCTTTTAATGGCAGGGAGCATGCAACATGAGGATTTGAGCTACACATCTATAAAGAGCAAGTGCTACTTTAACTCATATACCCAAACACCTCATTGGCAGTATTGCAGAAAATGATGTGGCTCTCCAGGGCTCAAATACTGGCAAAGGGTGTAGCACAGGCACACAGGCATTTGGTTGCTCCACTTTCTCAGCTGACCTCAGCAACTGCTTCCCCAGTCTGTGCCTACAGCCAGCTCAGCAGCTCTGGAAAGATGACATCCAGTGGCTCCACTGCACTCTTCTTCAGGTAATAACATGCACTTCACTTTCACCAACTTCATTCTTCTGAAAATTAATTCAGTGATTAGGTGACTTGGTTAGGATCTGGGAGATGTGTCAAATGACCCTTCCCCTTTGACTTTTCCCTGTTGAACATTTCCCCTGTTCATCAGTTACACACAAGTAAACTAAGACTTTCTACCCTCCTACCCTCCCTCACCACTGCCATTATCTATTAGCAGTTGTTTACTGAGAGTTATTTACTTGTATCATTGTCTGCAAATGCCACATGCACTGTGGCAAACCAGTGGGAATCCATGTTTGCTGCCAGTGGAAAGAGTGATGAAATATCCATCTCTCAAAATGGTGGAAAAGCTTCTCACAACCCATTTTCTACAGAACTCTAACAAAAATCTAACATCGTGTGTATATTTTGAAAGAAAATTAAAAAAAGGAAAAAAAGAAAGAAAGAAAGAAAGAAAGAAAGAAAGAAAGAAAGAAAGAAAGAAAGAAAGAAAGAAAGAAAGAAAGAGAAAGAAAGAAAGAAAGAAAGAAAGAAAGAAAGAAAGAAAGAAAGAAAGAAAGAAAGAGAAAGAAAGAAAGAAAGAAAGAAAGAAAGAAAGAAAGAGAAAGA
>CM021766.1:27207827-27229752 GCA_011076525.1 Nettapus auritus | reverse complement strand
CTTCCCTTCCCTTCCCTTCTCTTCTCTTCTCTTCTCTTCTCTTCTCTTCTCTTCTCTTCTCTTCTCTTCTCTTCTCTTCTCTTCCCTTCCCTTCCCTTCCCTTCCCTTCCCTTCTCTTCCCTTCCCTTTACAGCTTCAATGCTATGTTTTTAATATACTGTGTATATACTATACTATATATACATATACTATACTATACTATACTATGTTAATATACAACACTTGATCAGATAATCTGAAAATAAAATTAACAAGGTAAAAAATTATATCTTGAAAAGTAGGATTAATAAGTAATAATAGCAACTTGTGTATTTCGAATTTAACCTGAGGTTTTTAAAACATTCTAAAAACAATGACAGTTTGCTAGATCTTAAAGATACATGTTTAGGAAAGCGTATTTATCAATAACATCACTATATAGAGAAAGAAATTAATGAAGCATATTCACAGCAAAAGCACTTTATTCTCATTAGCTGCAGTTCTTCAGTCTTGATTCTTTCTTGCAGCAAATACAGAACAGTAAACATTGCATTGAATTCTCCTTTAAGAGCATGAAATATTTCACAACTATTGAGACTGATGTCAACACTTTAGTGTCTCAATCTATTTCTTCATTCCATGTATTGCACAGCAAGAAAAACACACATAATGTAAGTACTGCATTAAAAAAAAAAAAAAAAAAAAAAAAAAAAAAAAAATTCTAATGCTATCTGTAAAAGAGCATAACTTGGAAAATAAAGACCCCTATTCCCTACACTGATGACCTTCACTCAGTCTTATTATAGTTTGGGTCATGTATCTCCACAAAACCTGCCCTGCAGTTACAAGAGAAATCACTTACGCTTCATGATGCCTTAAGAAAAATAATAGCCTGCCCCCTCAAAAAATCACTCAAACTGATTGTCACGTGTTACTCTGTCAACCATCTCAAGAAATAAGAGCATCAAGAACAAAATTACTGTTTTCTAAACTGTATCTTGCTATGTTAACATCTTATCCAAACTCAGGAATGTTCTCCACTGGCTTTATATTGGAAATCAAGATTTTATTAAAAAAAAAAAAAAAAGAGTAAGGACATTTTAATGTCTTAGCTGCTGAGTGATCAGCAGAATACATCTGTATACATCTGTTGCCCATTGACAAAAAAAAATATCAATGCATCTCCCACACAGCAACCTTCAGCTACTGAGCTTTCACTCTCAGATTTATTTCAAAATACTGAATCTGTCCCACGAAGGCGTAAACTTAGACAAGTAATTGATCACTCTCTTAACCTCAGTAACTCAGCTATTCTTTATATACAAAAATAAATTCACAACAGAATATACTTAAAATATCTCATTTATATTTTACCATGTTGTGCAACTGCCCATTTACTCGTGCTTCCTAAACAGAGGATATTTTCATACTGTCTCTGAAAGACGTCAGTAAGCTCATCTAGTAGGAATGCAACTAAATACTCCATACTCTGGCTACAGGTTCTCTACTTATAAGCAAACATTACATCTGATTCAGGACAATATTTTAAAATTTGTTACCCTGGTTTCTTTGGGTGTTAAAGCTGTAGATAAAACAATGCAGAAACACTTGCATATTACTCAACATGTATGTATTTTTATTTTTTTTTTTTACAAAATACTTCTCTCACAGAAATCTCTAGGAAGAATAATTCCCCATGTTAAATGGAGCACACTGATTTTGGCTTTTTTACCAAGCACATGCATTCTCCAGACACTGTTCATTTCTTCTATCAGGATTTCTGTAAATCATCCTTCTTTCCTTTCTGCACATACTTCTTACATTCCTTACAAAGCAGAACAAGGCTGAGGAATTCAGTCTGTCTCTTCACAACATCAGAAACTCAGGATCTCTCTCAAAGGACCTGTGTCCTTCAGCATAGACCCAGGCAACATTTCCCACAACAAAGAAGCAAGGAACAATTCAAGGTAATTTCTCATGATGTTTTGTCTCCCCTCCTTGAGTGGTAGGAGGTAACTATGCTGCTCCCTTGAAACACTTCCCTTCCCACACTGCAGGAAATGCTTAGAAATGAGGTGTACAGTGCTTAAAGTGACTTGATAAGTAGAAATTGAGACTGAAAAATCCCATTTGATTTCACCCAGTTTCACAGTCTGAGTAATCCTGTGCCATTACCTCATTGTCATTCTAAGGAAGGACTTTCTGAGTAAGGTGCAAGTCAGCATGGGCAGCAGTGTAACAAACTGGGACACAGACCTGATAACTGATATAAGTGGAAAAATAAGTAGTCCAACTAAGGGAAATCAATAGATTATTTAACCCTTGGCAACACATGCTATTAGCATAAATGTGCTCATTAGTCTGCTAATAGACTTAACAGCCAAAAACATCTTTCCTTTTAGGAGCATTAGCACCACAGAATGTAGAATAGACTTACTCTGATTCATCATATCATCTCAAGAGAAGATAACTGTGCCAATGTTGTATATATTGCCTTTGCCTAGCACTAGCAAACACTCATGTTTTAGTTGTTGCTGAGTATATTTGCTCTGGGATTTGTTATATGAAATTGGTATACATTTACAGGTACCTTGATTTGTGTTTGTTTGTTTATTTCAAGCACATTTAAATCATTTTTAATTATTCTCAGGAAATTATTATTTACTACTATAAGGAAGAAAAGTAGTTGCCTATTTTTTAAAGTTAAAAATGAACTGATCTTTTCTTTCTGAGAATGAGTTTTTAATTCTGCAGGTTGTCAATCAAAAGTTTGGATATTGCTGAACATCTCAGCAAGAAGATTTTGTACTATTTTTGTTTTCTGTGATATAGTTAGACAATCTCAAAAGAATGAAAGTGATTCAGTTACTTCTGCTAATTTATTGATGAGCTTGTGGTGGTTTTACCATACTGGGCAGCTGAACACCACAACCACTCTCTCACTCCTCCTCCTCAGATGAAGAGGGGAAGAAGTAAAGGAAAGAACAACTCACAGACTGAGATAAGGATAATTTAATTAAAGGGAAATATATATATATATTAAGGAAATATTATTAATTAACAATTCAACTAAAGGGAAAAAGGGAAAGGGGAAAGGGAGGGGGAAAGGGAACAGCAAAACAAGTAAAGGCTATGTGGAAGTGCAGAGGAAAGAAATTATTCTCTACTTCCCACAAATGAGCGATGCCTGACCACGTCCTTGAAGCAGGGCCTCAATGCACGTAGCCAGTGTTCGCGAGGAGGACAGACATTTTTGCAACAAAAGCCCACCCCTCCCCTCTTCCTCCGTTTTTCCACCTTTTATTGCAGAGTGTGACATCATATGGTATGGAATATCTCTTTGGTTAGTTTAGGTCAGCTGCCCTGGTGATGTTTCTTTCTCACTTTTTTGCCCACCCCCCAGGAGGGTTAGAGAAAGTCCTGATACTGTGCCAGCACTTCTCAGCAGCAGACACAACACTAGTGTGATAACACTGCTGTTCTAGCTACAAGTGCAGAGCGTGGCCCTGTATGGGCTGCTGCAGGGAAAGTTAACATCCCAGCCAGACCCAGTACAGAGCTCTACTGAAATTACCAAATTCACAACTATGCTACACATAAAGTTTTACTAGGCTAACTTTACAACTGATGTTGGCTAGCAGAGCTCTGAGTAGCAGCTATAAACTCTTGATATCAGGTCTTGCTGTCATTTGGAAATATTGAATCAACTTTCCACTTTATGTAAAATTAGTATATCATTTCTCTGCTGTTTGTTGGATTACATCTGTTATTTGCTTTCCCTAGAAATATGTATTGCAATTCACATCTCACTAGTTCATCAGAAGAGTAATTATAAATTCATCATAATAATTTGCAAGTGCAATATGTAGTACTTCATACAAAGCACAGTACAAACTTTAATTAAGTTTCCCAAAATGAAACTGACTGCCCACTGTATAATATTGTTGGTACCATATTGTATTCCTAATTTCCGCCAAAATAACATGAGCAAATCAATATCTTACAAAGTAAGTGGCTGTAAATTCACAGATTAAACACCCATTGTAAAGACCATATCAACTATATTTAAAAGTCCTAAATAAAAGTTAATTGTAAGTTGTCATAGCTATCTTATTTGGGAGTTGAGCGATCACAAACTTAGGCTGCAATATGGTTCATAAAATAGTAAGAACCTTGCGGCAAAGCTATCAAACAGAAATAGCAACATTAATCAGAAATGTCTCAGTGCAATAAGTGGAGGTTTAATAAGTATAAATGTACTGAAGCAAAACATTTAGTTAACCCTACATGCTCTGCTGAATCAGCAAACTATTCTGTAGGTCATTCTAGTAAAGCATAACAGTATCATAAAGTAATTGGAGATACCTGTTCCTGTGGTGTCAACAATTTATTTCCTATATAAAGAAAACTATTTCAAAATGAGAGAGAGAGAGAGAGAGATTATTGGTTCACCAGTTAACAGATAAAAATAACTACCTTGTTTATGCTAAAAGCAATGAAAAATAATACCTGGGTATTTATGGAAACAAATTACCTGAGTGCTGAATTCAGATTTTTTCAGGAAAATATTTTGTATTTTCATCACAATCTGACCGAAAGCAGGTTCTAGTTAAATATTGCCAAAAGAAAAGGATGAGAAACATTTAAGTATTATTTTATATTTTGTCAAAGATATAAAATATTTGGTTATATTTTTTTGTTTATACTGATGCAGACTTTTCCTAGTTTTTGTCCCCTCCCAGGAGAATTTTAGAGAACGTCTCTAAAAAGTCCAGATATTTTGAAACACAGTTAATTCTCTCAGTGGTCTGCATCTGAGTTCCACTGTTCAAAGTCTATGCAGGAGGACAAAAAGCTCACAGAGAGAAGAAAAACAAAAATCAATCTTTATAAATTATGCCAGTTTAGAATATGTTTTAGTTCAACACATAGTTCATCAATTGAGCATTGTTTTTTTGGTTTTGGCTTTGGTTTTCTTTTGGTAAAATTTAAACACAATTTTACTATAAATCCATTGCAGACAGAAAAACCATACCCTAGAATCAGCTGAAGCTTTTCCTAAACCAAAAACAAACAAACAAACAAAAACCTGCAGTTGAACAAATGTAAGGGCTAAGGTTATAAATGTATTTATAAGGACACAAAAATATGAATCATAAATAATAGGTCTGAAGGGTTACTATTCTGTCCAGGAAAAACTGAGGAACCAAGGAGCTGTGCATATAGTCTGTGCTGTGGAAGAAAATAATATAGTTTATCCACTTTATAAACTTCTAAACTAACAACTGGAACTTTTAGGCATCTATCATCCTAAAATAATGGATTGCATTCAGGTGGGAATAGCTAATCCTCAAATGAATCCTTGGTGATATCCCACTTGCAATCCCATTGGTTCCATGGATTCATCCTGTCAGTTGCATGGTATACTTGGGACTGGTGCCTGGTAACACAGGGAATATTCACATCTCACAGATGACTGAACTTCTGGAGAAGGGATTTTGCATTTTCTAGTGGCAACATCTGCATCCACAAATAGCAGTATATTTCAGATTTATAATTTTTATTCAAAAACTTATCTTTGCAAGTATTTTGTAGTTCTCTCTAGAGCATCAGAACTAATAGATCAGGGAAAGGTTGATTTGTTAAAAATATTCTTCCACTGAGCTTTTTTAGTTGTCCAAGTGAACCTATTTTGACACACAGTGATTGCTTTACTTCATCTTCATAGTTTCAGTGTGATTCTGGGCACAGTGACAGAAATTCCATTGAAAGGAAGCATATGTTTGATTCATGAATTTTGATGTTACCTTTGAGAAAGGGTGAGAAAGGGGTTAACTCTACTGCCTTCAATGGCCAGGTTTGCCAGCTGTTATTGTGATAAGGTCTGGTTCCATATGACATCAGCTTGCTGGATCTTTGGCTCTTCTGATGAGCTTTGCAAGGTCAAGGTGACAAAAAAATAAAGTTTTTGGTTGGTTGGTTGGTTGGTTTTTGTTTGTTTGTGGGTTTGTTTGTTTTTTTGGGGGGGAGAGTGTAATAAGAGGAAGAATGAATTTAAAGATACTGCCTTCCAGTATCAATTGTTATAATTTAATGTTTTTTATATTGACTTTTTTTATATGGTAATGTGTGAAAGTTAGAACTGTATAGTGTTTGGAATTTGTCTTCTATTTATTTTCTATTTAAAATTTGTACATAGTATTAAGGTACAGGAGAGAAACAGGAAAATGCATACAATTAGTTTGCTAGCTAGTGTATTGCTTCATGGTTTATGATGATGTCTTTAATTGCTTGACCACTTTTGAAAATTCGTAGTAATTTGATATCTTTTTCACAACATGCACACAAACACAAATTTTCACAGAAGTCTGTCTAGAAGGAGATACCAAGGTGAAAGTTTTCTTTTTAAATAACAACTAGAGTGAGGATTCACTGACAGTTTCATTTGGAAGATGCTAGACTGGCCTATAAACAGTCACTGTCCCGAAGCTGAAACAAGGATTGCCTGTATAGACATACATTCTAATATTAATTTAGCTTGTAGAAGAACTGGAATTGAGTTCCCAACACTTTTATTCTTCCATTTTTATATCTGATTATTTTTGTTGGCTAAAATATTATTAATTTTTATTGAATATCATATTTAGAGCCAAACAATCTTTCTGTTCATTTCTCAAAAGACACCCTATACTTTTACAGCTCTGCAAAGCAGTTCCTGTCTGAGGGAAATTTTTCTACCCATCTCTGGTCAGGGACACTGAGGGGGAAAAGTTACCTCATCTGCTGAAGATGGGTGGGTTTCTTAAAATAGAGATTTTTGATTATTCTAATGAAAAAAAATAAAAAATAAAAATAAAAATAAAAATAACAATGTCTTCAACAGATATATGCCTTCATTTGTAGGTTCAGAGGGAGAAAGATGAAGATTCAGGGAACAGTCAATCATTTTAGCAGTTCTTATAAATGTTGCTTGAGTTTTCCTGAGCAAGGCTGTAGTGACGACAGTAAGTTGTATGTGTTTCTAACTGTATATTAATTTATCACTATTTGCAAACTTACCATTTCATACTTCAAAGGCTGCCACTTGGTTCATCATGAGACTTACTCATTCATGGAAAATAAAGTCTTACGTTTCTACAAGTTACTAAGCTAATCTTTTGCAGACCATTCAACAAATATATATATTTGTTCCTATATATATATATATATATATACACTCATATATATACATATGAGTGTATATATATACACTCATATATATAAATGACTTGTTTTTCCCTATCTTTAATTTTGTATGTATTGCAGTATCTTTTATAATAAACCATCCTATATATTTTCAAAGCTGATATGATAAACCTTAAAATAAATAAATAAATAAATAAATAAATAAATAAATAAGAGGCAAAACAGTATACTTGAAACATATAAACATTCCAAAGCATATGCTTTCTCTTCTATTTTTTCCTGTCTCTAAAAAGGCACCAAATTTGTAACAGTACAGGTTAAGCCACAGTTACATGTGCAAACTTTGAGAGAGAAAAGGTACAAAACTGGCTTGACGTGGATAACATCAAATATCAACAAAATAATGATTCCTCATGATGTCAAATATTTTAGCAACTGAAAACAGTATAAAAGCTTGCCCATTAAGGTGAACAACAACAATAACAACAGAACAATGATGCCCCTGTGCTTTATTTTAAATAAATAAATAAATGCTTTACTTTGTAACTGTACCTCTTGCTTTTAATGAAAGCTTCAGGATTACGTTTCAAACCTGTTTAGAAAAAGGCAATTATTTGCCCAGCTATTTTTGAATATAAAAGCTATTGACAATAATAATAAGAAAATTTATTTTGAGCATGACTACTCTCTTAAATAGAGAAAAAATAGTAAAACTTTTCTATTTGGAATATTTCTAATTTTCCTATTAAACATTATCCACATTCTCTAATGCAGAATTCAATTTCTAGGACAAAAGAGATAAAACATTGATATTAGTAATGGATTTTAATCTGAAATGGAATGAAGAAAAAAATAGAAACATGCACTTAAATATATTAATGTTAGTGTTTGCATAATATCATAATATGTTTTTAATGTATTTAGGCAAAGTGGAAACAACTGACATTAACAGCAGATAATAAATCCCTTTACTTTGTATGTCCAGATATAATTTACATGCTGTGATCTTTGTGTTCCTTGTCATGCATTTGCAATGACAATAATGAAATAAATTAATCTAACGCGGAAGTGGGCATTGTAGTGCAGTCTCTCAGTGGTTTTGATCCTAAAAAATACACCGGACATCTAGACAACAAATAGGACACAATATCATAAATACTAACTTGTACCTATGAGTTCTCTTAACAGGTAGAGAAACTGCCAATATGCCCTTGGAAAATATAATGTATTAAACATGTCAATAACAAACTCTATCAACTTAATGAAACAGATGTTCAGGATTTCAAGTGGATTGAATGACACTGATAACTTCATTCACAAGTAATAGTCAATATAAAATATGATTTTCTTAATAGAATAGAGCACTGTATTGATAATTAAATAAACTTTTAATAATGAATCTGCCACAGAGCAAGAAGTGCTATGAATCATTCATAGTTACATGCTTGAGGCAAAAAGTGAAAAATGGCTGATTTTTTTCACTTTATTTTCTGCCAGATTTGCTCTTCCAAATTAGCTAGTCAAACCAGCTGAATAATGAGGTCAAATTTTGACAAGGTTGAAACATCATGGGTTAGGGCTAATAAAAAATAAATTATTTAAACAAGAAACCTTAATACTCAGTAAATTATTCCAGATTTTTTTTTTCTTTTTTTTTGGTTGTTTCTGTTCTAAGGAAACTGTGATAGAGTCTGCTAAAGTTTTCCATTGCAAAGTTGAAGTAAATATCTCTTCTTAGTATATCACTGCATCTGGTTTCTCTGAATATTCAATCTTTCCACAATCCAGTTCTCACTCTGTTTGGCATCATTGCTTGGGCTAAGAACTAAAATGCAGCACAACTCTCTTATGATCTATCCAGAGTTTTCAGTTGGGAATATTATAAGTATGGGTGCTGCATCAAATATATTGTGATGCTATTCAGAGGGACCTATGCAATGTAGACAAATGGGCCACAGGGACCTGATGAAATCCAGCAAGAGAAAATGCTGAGTCCCAGTCATGGGAAGGGAGACTTCCTTATGATGATGCAGGCTAGGGAAGGGCCTGAGTGTTAGCAGAGAGGGTGCTGCACATGAACCAACACTGAGTCCTTGAAGAAAAGCAGACCAACAGAATCCTAAATCATCTGGACAAGAGCATAGCCAGTAGTTTGAGGTCTTGAGGAGAGTGATTATTCCCCTCTAATCAGCATTCATTACAACACATGTGGATTCAGTTTGGGCCCCTGGTATAAAACATTGATCAACTGGAGCAAGTTTAGAGGAGAACCACCAAGAAGGTCAGGTCCTGAGAATGTACCATGTGAGGAGAGGCTGAAAGAGATGGGCTTGTTGATCCTGGAGAAAAGATGACATGGGGGCAACTAACAGTATCCTGTCACGGCCTATGAGGCAGTTATCAAGAAAGCTGAGACATTTTCCACAGTGGTACATGGTGGCTGAATGAAAAACAGGAATAGCTGAACAAGTTGGAAAAGAGAGGTCCAGCTTGGACGTATAGAAAAACCTGTCAGTCTGACAGGGAAGTTGATTTTCAGGGACGTTGTGAAGTATCTAACCCTGGAGTTTTTTTCAAGACCTGGCAGGATCCTGAGCTACCACAACTGACTTCATACGGGACTATGCTTTGAGCTTCAGATTAGACTAGAGAAGTCCAGAAGTCCCTTCCAACCTGAATTTTCTTACAATTTTATATGACTTTGCCAGAATCGTGGTATCAGTAAAAAAATAAATTAAGAAGTTAATCCATCCCTTGAACCTACAAATAGAACTTTACTACCTTTTGTGTCATATTCACTGGACTCACTGTTTCTATCCTACCTGGACTGATTATATCCACAGATCAGCAACAGACAAGAGTTGTCTGTGCTATTGGTGAGAGCACAATAGAATTACAATGGATGAATGAAGAGACTAGCTACCAAACACCTTTTTGATGCTCTGAATAGTTGTGCTGTCATCCTCCACAACTACACCACACGGATTAGTTTATATCTTAATTTGGATCACCTTCACTTTGTCAAGTATCATGGTTATTATTTTAGTTAATGGCACTGCATGGTTATAAACATTCTCATATTTCATTGTCCTGTCAGATTCTGTTTTTCTAGGCAAAAATAAATGGTGTTTGGCTAGAGATTACCCAGTCAATAAGCCAATGAAGACTGAAAACAGTCCTAGAGAAATCTTCTTTGGAGAAGGCACTTCTCCGAAGGAGCTCAAGAGCTCCAGACTCTACACTTCTATGTTCCCATCTTCATCTTCTTTAGAGGCAGCCAAGAGCAGAAAGCGTTTCTGTGTTATGGTCTTCAAACAGTATAGATTTATATATTTTATATTATTTTAAAACTAGTTTAAATTACAAAGATGAATTAGTTTATATTATGATTCATATTGCTATGACTAGTCTTCTTCCAGTTAAATCACTGACAGATAACTTTACCTTACTTACACAATACTGAAAACTGAAGGATAGAAAAAACTTTGTAGATAATTGGCACTGATGATCTCTAGTATTGGTTCATCAATGAAGCGTCAATCAACATTGTTGCACAGCACAGCTTTCCGCATGTTCCCAGACCTTTTGCACTTAGTTTTCCCTGGAACTGCAAAGCAGGGTTGATAATTTGACACAGATATACTCTAGTCTGTCTCACATATATTTTCTGCTATGATATATTTCTTCAGTCTCTTTATTCAACAGAATTTTCTTTCTTACAATCAGGTACATATGGTGAGCAATGCAAGCAATCCTTTATTATCTCATGTTCTCAATTAGTTCTTCCCTACTGAAGAAGTAGATCCAGGACACTTTTTCCTCTAGATGGATTTTCAAATTTCTGGATAATAAAGCTGTCTTTTCTGTATTCTAAGAACTACTTTCATGTTTTACTGTCTTCATTACCTAATGGGCTTCAAAATGGTTACTGTTAAGTCCCTCATGAATATAGTATCTTCTGGTTTTAACACTTCAGAGTCGATATAGGAATTTTCCATTTCAAGTCCAATGACCTATAACAAATGCACACGATCATTTCTTCATTGTACACCTTTATTTTTTCCAAGGCATCCAGTAACAATAACTGGTACTGTTATGGTTTTGTTTATTTATTTATTTATTTATTATTTTTCTAAATAATAATTCAAATATTTTATTTCAGCCTTTATTATATATATATTATATATATATTTAATTCTCACCTAATTATATGTTCTTTTCTGTTTCTTCCTCTGTTGCTGTTTTAGCACATTTCTTTATACGTATTAAACCTTTCTTTTCTTCTGTTACTTCCAAATTGTGTAGGGTGTGTGCAGCTAAAAGTTTTCTTTTGTTTGTTTTTCCTTTCAACTGAAAATTAATGATTTTACCTTATGGGCTTTGCCAGAAAAGATAAAGATCTCTGCCATCCATTTGTATTTGTATTTTCTTTTAGGAAGGCATGTTCTGTATATTAACTAAAAGATACAGTAAGACACGGTAGTTGCTAGGAGATTTTTTTCACTACAATAGCAGAAAAATAGTGATTTGTCTGAAAATAATTTATAGCTACCCTGAGGCTGCAGTAAATTATGCATCTTCTTTTATTCACAGAATGTCTTTGAATGTCTTACAAATATCTACTGAAGATACCTTTTTCCGCCTTTTTTTTCCCCTGTAGTGCTGCATATCTTTAATATAGAGTAGTAATGTGTTCATAAGAAATAGAACACTTTACTTTTTTTCTATAAGCTAACTTCTACAATATGTATGATATCTTTATAAGCACACTCTATAAAATAGCCAGATTCTAGTCATACATAATGATTGCTAATGTCTAATCATCGCTTATGGACAAGGTGAATGTTGTAGAATGTCTATTCCTTCTTCCTCCTCATCAAGAGTGTAAGGGACACTTCATAAGCAACTGCAATATTTAGGAGAATGAGGGTTAATTTTCAGAATTTTTACTTTTAAATTACTATATTTTTAAAACCTGCACTGTGGAGTGTGAAAAACTGGAGTAAATTTTCTTTTTTGTGTTCATTAGGTCCTTTCACAGAGAACAATTCTAGTAAACTCCCCATGTATTTTTTTCTTACATCCAAAAAGAAAATTCTTCAAAGAGAATTCTGAATCAATTTCTTTTTGTTCATATTGGTCACAGAGTGGAACATCCAAAACTGATCCAGAACTATCAGAACTGGTTTACTGACATTGTAGGCCTCTACTAAATTTTCTGGAAATCTTCTTATCCTACAGTTCGTAAAATCCTTTTTTTTTTTTTTTTTTTTTTTTTTTTCAGTATAATATTGTCATGTTCAAATGGAATCAATTTAAACTGGTTCCAAAGAAATGTAAAACAATCAGAATATTTGCATCCGATGAAACTGTAGCTGCACTGAAACAATGAGAAGACTGAAGACAATGGTATTATTGATGCATGTAGGCTATGAAGTCTAAGAGACTGAGTATCCAGACTAACACTAAAAACTGTGATAAAGATGGTAAAGACCTATAGTAAGAAACCGCCTTACTTAAATGATCAGTTATGGAGAAATGCTCTTTTCAACTCACACTCACTAGCTCATATTATCCTGAAGCTCATGACAAGGCATAAAAGCCTGGACAAAACCAAAAACTAAACTAAAACAAATTACTTATTTCAGTCATAGATTAAATTCAGTAAATGATACTTAACACTGAGCAAGACACTAGAATACAAAGAAGATAGCTTTGAAAATTCCAGTTTCAGAGAGCAAAAAGATGTTAAACTTGTTCAGCAAACCTTGGAGAAAATTCAAAACCGTAGGCTGGTTAGAGGATTCCAGTATAAGATTTCGTCATAAATCTTTTTTATAGGGAGGAGACAATCATTACAACTAAAGCATTCAGATTTTTTCCCCTGCTTTTTTGGTCTTCTCAATTGACCCCCTTTAGATTCTTCAGAAAGATCATCAGTCCCAACACAGATAAGCTTGGTGATAATACGGCTTCAGTGAATGTGGATGAAAAAGATATAAATACAGAGCATTGTCACAGGTTGGTTTCTCTCCTAGAGGAAAATAAATAAATAAATAAATAAATAAATGTCATCTATGTATGGAGAAAGAAATCCTGATCTACTTCTTCAGGACTTGCTTAACTTCTTAGGCTTGTGGTATTGGGTTCTAAATCCAAGAAAACTTCAACTGACCCTGGTAGTTCATTCTTGCTGTGGAAGAAGTTTGTAAGTATTAGCTATTTTTAAAGGAAAAGTTCTGGTAAATATCACTTAAAGGCCTGAGCACTGAAGAACTGAGTAGGAAATTACAGTCTTCGCCTGTGGTCACTCTACATCAAGACAAAACTGAGATTTCTCAAGGGCTTTTGTGGAGAAAAAAGCATCTCCTCAGAAGAACCTGAAGTAGCTAAGTATTACTCTTCTTGAACAATGCAGTTGCAAGTTCAAGTCCTTCTCACGAAATAAATAAGAACAAAGAGCTGAAATCTGCTTTTTCATACAGCCAGTACATGGCTATCTGCTGGCAATGACAGGTTTACTTTTTTTCTAGTTTTGACAGAAGTTAAACACTGAAGAACTCTTCCATGTTAAAAAACAGACAAAAACAAAACAAGAAAGCAACAACAACAACAAAACACATATATTCATGTGGAAAATTCCCTTTCAATGTATAAGCATTTTCTTAAAAAAAAAAAAAAAAATCTCCATTTCTAGTATAATTTTTATACACTGTGTTACTTAGTTTCTGGATTTTAGGATCAATAAAACTGTCATAGCATGTTATAAAGTTCCTCTTTAATAAGAATCCTTAACACAAATAAAATCTAGAGCTAGCAATAAAAGATACTTCATCTATAGCTTATTAGAGGAAAGTAAAATCAGTCATAACTCCAATTTTCCTACATCTTCAAACTAACCCATTACATGGACTCAACATGAACATTAACTTTTAGGTTTTTCTAAGCAAAATTGTATCATCTCTTGTTCTTTCTGTATTTCTAGGTTATAGAGATAGGTCTTGCTTTCTTCATGTGTTTTGTAATAATGTTTTAAATAATTTTCTTTGTCCTTTATTGTATCTAAAAACATATTTTCTGGAATGTAAATTTTTCGTGTTTCACACACCGAAGAAACTAATCAGGCTCAGAAGGGCTTATAGCAGCAGCTGTTTTGTGATACATTTTTCTTGCAGTTTTTACTAATTTGAAATTTAAGACAAGGAACAAGATGTTTCAAGGAAAAAAATTTCAGGCAGCTTCAAGTGTTTTCCAAGTTAGTGGAAGACCTGCCACTGTGAAATAAAATGTTTTGACCATGGCCTGAGACAACTTTCATCTTGATTTCTGACTCTCAGTGAAAACAAGAAATGTTTTGGTTGTTAGATGCTGACAGATGTAAATGAAGTTTGGTATTTTGTTATTAACTGGATTGATATATGCTGGGTAAAAGCACTCTGGAGCACTCCTGTTAAGAAGCAATATTAGGTGAAACAGCTGCTTTGCATCTCCCCAGTTATCATTATGTTAATTAAGTTAATAAAGTTACAGCCTTTAGCTGTAATCACATTCCTATGTGTATATCTTATTTGCCTGAGGTATTTGAATCAACATCCTAGTCTTATCAAGTCTAACAAAATCCATATTTTGTTACACAAAATTACCAGTTTAAAGGTATTGGGATGTATTCAGTTACGGACACCTTGAAACATTCATTTTTAGGAAATATACCAAACAGAAACTTACAAAACTTTCCAAGTACAATTGCTGTCCCCACATGTAAACTCCAGTTAAAATGATTAACAATTTTTTACTGTATGCAGGAGACTGTAGAAATTCATATTTCTTTCTAAACAATATTTCATAGGTTTTTATCACAGTCATCACAGTATCACATTTTCATCATAGTAGTTCATCAAATGAAGTCATCTCCACTTATTTAAATTACATTTTATTTTTCTATATCTTGGTGATGTTTTGCCAAATTTCCTAAAATTTCTCATAATTTTCAGAACATTTCTCTCAATTTAAAATATTTGTTGATCAAATAATAAATTTCAGACCTTATCTGAGATCTGCTAAGGTAAATGGAAAAGCTAGCAACTAGGGTGGGTTAGAATCAGATAGAATCTAAATGAATCAACCCAAATCAAACCAAAACAACCCTAATCAACCTTGGTTCAGTTCAGCTGCAAAGGGCCTACGAAGATCATCAAATCCAACTGCCTGACCCCTTTAGCTAAAACTTATTTTTAAGTTCATTATTCATATGCCTCTTAAACACTGACAGGCATTTGTCATCAACCACCTTACTAAAAATCTTGTTCCGGTGTTTGACCACCCTCACAGTAAAGAGTTTTTTCCTAATATCCAGTCTGAACCTCCCCTGGTGCAATATTGTGATAATCCCATATGTTTTACGGTTTACCGGGGAAAAGAGACTGGCACCTCCCCTCTCACCCACACCCAACTCCCTGTCCCCTGAAAGTTCTAGAGAGAAATTAGGTCAGCTCTTAGCCTTAGCTCTTAGTCTACTTTTCTCCAAACTAGACAACTGAAGTGTCCTCAGCCTCTCCTCATGTGGCATGACTTACAGCCCTTTTATAAGCTTTGTTACCCTCCTCTAGACACTGATAAGTACCTTAACCTACTTTCTACATTCTGGAGCCCAGATCTGTACCCAGTATTCAAGGTGAGGTTGCACACATGCTAAATACAGTGGGAGAATCATCTTTTATGATCAGCTGGCTATGCTGCATTTAATGCACTCCAAAATGCAATTTGCATACTTGGCTGCCAGAGCACACTGCTGTCTCATGTTCAGCCTACTGTAGACCAGCTCCCCCAGATCCCTTTCCACAGAGCTGCTCTCCAGCCATGCATCTCACAACCCATGCCTGAGTCCATCATTATTACTCCTTCTCAGGTGGAGAACCCAGCATTTATCCGGCTTCACATCCTTCCAGGGTGTCAACAGCACCTCCCAGTTTACTGTCACCAGCAAAATTGCGTAAGGCGAATTCAACACCTCCATGTAGATCATTGATAAAAATGTTGAATAGGACTGGCCCTAGAATTGCACCCTGAGAAACACCATTAGTGACTGGCTACCAGCCAGATGTAGCCCCATTCACTACAACGCTTTGAGCTCTACATTGGAGCCAGTTCATCACCCAGCATATCATGAGCCTGTTCATCCCACAGTTGGAAAATTTGTTTAGAAGGGTGTTGTGAGGGAGAGTATCAAAGGCCTTACTGAAATCCAGAAAGATTATACCACTGCCTTCATGAGCCCATATTGACAACCCTGATGACAGTTTTTTTTTCTTTAAATGTCCTTTAACACCACCCAGAACAATCTTCTCTGTTACTTTTCCAGGTTACTGAGGACAGACTGACATGTATATAGTTTCCTGGGTCTTCTCTTGTGCACTTCTTGTAGATAGGCATAACATTGGTTAGTTTCCAGTCGTCAGGGACATCCTAAGACATTTAGTAATTTGTTGAGAGGGATCCAGATATAACATCTGCTTTGATCAGACTTATAAGCTTTTTTTTTTTTTTTTTTTTTTTCTTGAAAGGGAAATTGCATCATATTTTTTCCCTGAAATGTGCTCATTGAAGATAACAGTTACACCAGGCTTGATGATGTATTAAAAAACTTTGACACATTTTTTTTTTTTTTTTCCAGCTAGTGCTTTCCTTTTCCTGTGTGTATCTGCAGACAGTTTAACTATATGCTAAAATTTAAAGATTCTCTAAATTACTATATCATCCAAATTTTGCCCAATAATTTTATTCTCAAAAAAAAATTTATTTACTAGCCCACAAAAATGTATGATGATTTGATCAGACTGGATCTGTTTAAATTCAACCATCAATGCTAGTATATCAGGAAAGTTTAGCTCAATCCAACCCACTTTCAAAGCTGTCACTGACTTGGAAGTTCTCTGCTGGGTTGACACAAAGTGCGTGAAGTCATAGGGCATTTTCACTTGAATGGTAGCTAGGACACTGCATGCATAGTGATGGTATCAGCACTCCCATAGTGTTCAGACTGCTCCAATTTTACTGTAAATATCTCTTTAGCTGATTCACCTAAATGCCTCAGTTATCAGTAAACAATACAAACATCTATGATAGCTTATTTGTAAAGTCATATTTTTAACAAACTCATCAAGGATACCAATTTACAGATGTTCTCATGCTCTTTAGCTTTTAAAGAACATAATTATGGGGTGACTGTGATGCTTATTTTTGGTTCTCAGTTTTGATTTTGATTTTTGAAGGGGTTCTTTTTCCCTTTTGTTCAGACAAATTAGCTATGTGAGTTCTAGTACAAATCACAAAGTTTTGGTATTGATTTCACAGACATCTCAAACAAGATTTTAAAAAGGAAAACCTATTAGGAAACTTAATCATTTGTAGTAAAATTATGTTAGGTAATACTTGTCAAGATTGCTTTAGAACTAAGGCTTTGAAGCCTGTCACAGGTCTTAAAACTAAAATTGCTTTAGTAGTTGAGGAGAACTGTATTAAAATGCAAATTTCCAGATGTTAATATTTCTTCAAAAATCAAAAATCCCTCAAGGCCACCAATATGTCAAATACTTAATGGAAAAATATCCCTTAAGCAGAATGGCCTTTTTAAGTTGACTTTTGATTAAACTTAAAATACTATATAGGAAAAAAATAAATAAATAAATCAAAAAGGGGCTATAAATATAGTACTAGACTAAAATGTCATCGAGAATGCAATTGGAGGGGCAAATTTAAGGTCACTAATTTTTAAGTAATTGTCTACCCTTTATGAGGATTAGCCAAGGAAATAATTGCTAATATAAGGTATAGCTTATAGCACACATTTACAAATGGGCCTTGGAGAAACAGGGAAAGTAGAAACTGATACTTTTTCAAAGTAATACTTATGTCTACATGAATTTAAGGTATATTTGGCGTGTATACCACTTCTGAACACTTCTGCTTCTATACTGCTGTATGAAATCTGGAACTTGAAGATCAAAATTATCAAGTAAAAATGCAGGTCTCTTTCCCTTGCAATCAGCTTTGAGGACTCTTCATGTCTCTGTCAAACACAGGAGTCAGATTTCCTTTGAAAAAGAATGACTAGATCAAAAGTCCAACCCTGCTTCTATGAAAAGCAGTGATAAAACAATAATGTAAGCAAGAGATCCTGTTTTGCATATATTGAGGTACATTGTGACCAAGTACACCAGAATTTTGTGGAAGATAAATTGTCATTTAAATAATAAATCAACCTTAGGATGACTAGCTGTTAACAACTTGAAGTACATAATTCCTAAGTATTGTCCTATAAAAAGTATTTATGGAAAAGAAATCACAAAATGTCTTTTAGTGATGAGCATACTCTGTGACATCTGTGCTACTGCAATATCAACTTCTGTGATGGAACCTATGGCAGTAAGGTGAAAAAGCATGACAGATTCACATTGTTTGCAGTGTCAATGATTAAATAGAATTTTTAGTAAAAAGAAAAGGCAAATCCAGATGCCTGAAGTACAATCCAGTCTTAGTTAATCTCTAATGTACATTTGTTTCTAAATAGTAATTAGACAAGTGTTTTTCAGATAACAAAATTATATATGATCATGAGAAAACAGCAGCTGTATTCTCAGATAATATGAACCAGAACAGTAATACCGATGTATCTTGAAGATACGAAGAGCTACATCAGCTAGGAACATGACATTATATTTGCTCTTTAGAAGATGTGGTATGATGTTCTTAATTTGTAATAGAATTCCAGAAAACATGCTTTCAGTACTACATCTGTTTTATACTCCTTCAAAATATAATCATCTGTAGAGCTTTGCTTTAACTTTTGAGACTCCCATCACCTGTGCATTACTCTGGTAATTGTGAATTACCTAACTGCAGTGAAATTACCCAGGAAAACAAAGCATGAGGCAGGGGCAATATCAGAAAATTAGTTACTGGAGATGATTTACCTGATATTCTAAACAGAATGGGTTTGTTTCAGCTCTAGAAGATGCCAAAATGGATGAATATACTCCAGAACCACAGGATTCAGGCACCACGTTGAAATCTGGATTTCACAGTTTTTCTTAGAATTCTGTAGTGTACTGGGTCTGGCTGGGATGTTAACTTTCCCTGCAGCAGCCCATACAGGGCCACGCTCTGCACTTGTAGCTAGAACAGCAGTGTTATCACACTAGTGTTGTGTCTGCTGCTGAGAAGTGCTGGCACAGTATCAGGACTTTCTCTAACCCTCCTGGGGGGTGGGCAAAAAAGTGAGAAAGAAACATCACCAGGGCATCTGACCTAAACCAACCAAAGAGATATTCCATACCATATGATGTCACACTCTGCAATAAAAGGTGGAAAAACGGAGGAAGAGGGGAGGGGTGGGCTTTCGTTGCGAAAACGTCTGTCCTCCTCGCGAACACTGGCTACGTGCATTGAGGCCCTGCTTCAAGGACGTGGTCAGGCATCGCTCATTTGTGGGAAGTAGAGAATAATTTCTTTCCTCTGCACTTCCACATAGCCTTTACTTGTTTTGCTTTGTTGTTTTTTGTTTGTTTGTTTGTTTGTTTGTTTGTTTTGTTGTTTTGTTTTGTTTTGTTTTGTTTTTCCCTTTCCCCCTCCCTTTTCCCTTTTCGCTTTTTCCTTTTAGTTAAATTGTTTAATTAATAATAATATTTTCTTAGTAATTATTTTTTTTCCTTTAATTAAATTATCCTTATCTCAGTCTGTGAGTTGTTCTTTCCTTTACTTCTTCCCCTCTTCATCTGAGGAGGGGGAGTGAGAGAGTGGTTGTGGTGTTCAGCTGCCTAGCACAGTAAAACTACCACATGCAGTTTCTGGATTTCGTTTGCCACTTAATAAGGAATATTAACAGCATAAGATTTCATGTTCAAATGGAGATACAAGCACCTGAGAAGAACAGTTGACAATTTATATATCCAACTCTAGATTTTATGTGCATCTCTGTATTGAGAACTAGAGCTCCCTAAAATGGCTGGGGAAGGAAGAAAATGAAGTTATAACAACTGGTGAGGAAAAAAAAAAAATTAAAAAAATATAAATAAAAGAGTAATATATAAGCACCTATCTTTACTAGAGGGCTACAAGATCTATATATCAAATCAGTAGGGGCTCTAGTTCTTAGTAACCCTGGTCTTTAACATCCCAGAAGGTATGTACCCAAAGGTACACTGAATCCTGTATTTCCCCTGACAATTTCTCAGTAGCTAAGGAAGACAAGAGTCCTAAATCTTACCTTAAAATGTCTGACCATTTTCCTGTATAATCTCAGATCCTCATACAGGATTTTGGATTTTAGTTTCAGTTTAAAGACTATACATTTTCTCTCAGTATCTATTCTAGTCACTTAGAGAAGTACTTCAAAAAGAGCACCCCTACTTTTGAAAACCCAATGATTTAGTTTTGATGAGCTCTCAGACCAAATAAAGTAGATTCAGATAAGAACATTCAATGTGATCAGCAGGCTTCCAATTTGCTAAGTGTCAAGCTATTTTCTGGGAAAACAAATTGAAGTCTAAAGAAACAAGACATTATATTTCAATTTTTCATGTCCTTTATAAACTCTTGTTCTTTTTGTCACAAAGTCTCTTACTGGGTGTTGAGGATGCCATGTTATAGACAATGACTGGTCTTGATTATGACCAATGATCACATTCAAATCTGGGCTGTGACCAACAACCAAAATGTAGTTGCTGACATAGTGTGTCAAAGCAGTACAACTCAGAGCATCAAAATAGCTATACAAGCAGTTTCATTTATGCCAGCTGCAGGATGAATAGTAGCACTTACACATTTTCAGTTTAACAAGTCTATGCTAAAGAAAGAGTAGAAAATGAAATATAATTAGAATGACAATAAACAAAGTTTATTTCACTTACAGTATTTACTGTGATGCTTGTTTTATGAAAAATGTCAAGTGCATTTCGGTCTAGTTCTCTGACCTTGTCTTAGAAATTAATTTAACCAATTTATGTTGAAGTCTTAGCTCTATATCCAGCCAGAGTACATGTACCAATACCTTATAACTACAGTCGTTGTTATCCCAGCTTCTCATGGTGTTTAATGATGGTTTGTTATAAATTCATTTTCAGTGACTCAGACTTAGAAACAAAAAGTAGTTGTGATGAGCATTGTGAAGTTAAAGATGTACTACATCTCCTTCTGTGTTCAGTTCAGAGAGTTTTATATCCCTTTCTCTCCATAATTTCAGGACAGAAGCAAAGAAGGTCTCTTTCAGGGTTGGATGCATTCATAATGTTGTCACACTTTCATTCTTTTAACATTTTTTTATGTTGTCTTGTTAATAATTTAAACTCATGAATAGGTAGTATGCATATGTAGTAGGGTTACAGTTTTATTTCACAATAACAATCATTTGGCTTTGCTTATCTGGCAGGAAGTTCTGACAGTCTTTTTAAAGTTAGATATCTTGCTCATTTATTTAGCCTATTTTCTGCTATTTCCCTTTATTTTCTCCAGGGCCCATTAGGAGATGAAATTCTGTTTCAGCTAAGTCCAAACACCTTTATTTCTCTGTTCTCCAAATAGTGGTAAAATTTAATTATTCTTAAAGGGCCTTTTTACACTTAAATGGACAACTGAACAGTCATTCTTTTTTATTTTTTTTTTTTTACTTTTTTATATTTTTTTTATTTTTTTGTCATTTACTTTTCATCTTTGAAAAGTGGATCAAGGTTTTTTTTTTTTTTTTTTTTTTTTTTTTTTTTTTTTTTTT
>CM021766.1:27183074-27207727 GCA_011076525.1 Nettapus auritus | reverse complement strand
TTTTTTTTTTTTTTTTTTTTTTTTTTTTTTTTTTTTTTTAGTTTGATAAGAAAGGTGCTTGACCATTCATTGACAGATTTCTAATTATTTCTCCAAATAATAGTCTTGTTTGGGTTTTGGTTTTGCTTGTTTTGGCTTTGTTCTTTTTGTTTTGTTTTTGTTGTTGTTTTTTTTTTGTTTGTTTGTTGCTTTGTTTTACATTTAAATGTCTATTTAATTTGTTATCCAGTCATAGCATCAGATGAATTTGTCATATTTTACCTTTTTTTTTTCCTTTTGACTATTCACAACACAGGGGAATCAGGAAGTTGTTACACAGTGGTGTACATTTAGACACATGGTATTTTTAACCAAAAGAGACTTGTTACCTTAAATAGTTTAAAAACAATTAAGGTTTTTATCAGAAAAAAGAACATGGATATTTTTAAAAATATAAGTTTCTGTAAAGCATATCCCAATAATCAGTGTTGTCTAAAATTTAAATCCTTTAGTGTTCATAGAAAAATTCTTTAAATAAGAATTGTATGGACTTCTAACATGAGGTTTTATCATCAAAGAAAGATAAAATTAAGAAAGAAAAAACCTAGTAACAGATCTGCATTTAGTACCACAAAATAATATTTCTTCTAAATATCCCTTCTGAATTATTGGAAGTAAAAGAGTTTTTCATATTTTGTCTTCTGAGTCATTTTCAGACTGTTTTATGGGTGATGTTATACTTACCTGTGAGACCAAGTATTGTCTTAATAGATGAATTATTCTCTTTTATATAAACTTATGACATACTTATCTTTTGACAAAGTTTGTAAATAGATTTATAGCCTGTTATTGCTGACTGCCATGCTTTACCTTGATCAGGCAGCCACCAAGCTGCTCTCACTTCCCCTTCTCAACTGAACAGGGAGAAAAAAATAACATGAAAAAAGTTTGTAGGTCAACATAATGACAGGGAGATCCCTTGAAAGTTTCTGTCATAGGCAAAACAGATTTGACTTGTGGAAAATTAATATATAATAATTGAAACAGATCTGGATGGTGAGAAACACAGACAATTAAAGCAACACCATCCTCCCACACTCCGTTTTTCTCATGCTCAACTTCACTCCTTCATTCCTGACTCCTCTACTTCCTCCCTACCTCAAGGGATGCAAACAAATGGGAAATGAGGTTTACAGACAGCCCATAACACCTTCTGCCATTCCTTGTTTCTCACTTTTCCCCTGCTCCAGCACAGTCATCTACATGGGCTACAGTCTTTCAGGATAAACTTGTCCTGGCACACGCTACAGTTCCTTCATGAAATATCCAAATGCAAGTATGAGGCCCTCCATGAGCCACAGTGTTGCTATCTTCTTCAACATGGTTCTCTCCATGTGCTGCAGGGAAATACATACTCCACTGTGGGCTCTTCCATGGACTGCAGGTAAGTCTTTGTTTGTTGCTTGGAGTGCCTATTTCCCTCTGACTGGTGTTTGCTCTGATATTTCTCACTTATTTTTTCACTCTTCTCTGCCTGCCTCCTCTGCCTGTTTGGTGTTTATGCCTTTTTTTAAATACATTTTCCCAGAGGCAACACCACCTTGATTGATGGGCTCAGATGTTTCCCAAGTGGGTCCACTGCAGCTGGCTGGATCTGGCTGGATCCATCACAGGACAGACCCTGGCTTCCTACCACCGAGGTCTCCTACTGACAATACTTTGCCACCACCGTGCCATATGCCAGTTTATCAGAGCTGGCTACTAGATATTTTTGGTATTTTATTCAATATATATGTTTAAAAAAATAAATCATATTTTGAAACAAACCTGTGTGATTTATAAATTTAAATCAGGAAATGAGTTATAGTACAAGTGTTTCACATCTGTAGAAATATGGGAAAGTTTAGTAACACTTTCGTGAACAACAAAGTACTGTCTTCCTGGGCATTTTGTTTTTACATAGGTGACAAAGTACAAGTCTTTCAGCTTTCCCCTTTAGGCTGCATATCTCAATAAATTGAGCAAAGACAACAATATTTTTATATCATGATATTTATATTTTTCAAGTATTATATGTAAAACTGCACTCAGTGTCTCTTCAAGTCAGTAAATACACAAGCAAGAGCTTAATAATGTAATTTTCCCCAAATAAGTTAGAATTATTTTATTAATAAGTGTTTTTGTGTCTTGGTTAAAATTTACTTCCTATATTGGTTTCACACCAACATGCTAAAACAAGAAGCAGCTTCTTGCTGATAATGAAAATTGAGACAATGATATTGGATGGAGGAGGTTACAGAGGGTCGTATTCACCATAAACGGAAGTGTTAGAAGAAATCTGATTCATTTTCAACTTATTGGTAGATGAAGAAAACCCTTTCATACAACTTGCAGACAAAACAGCAGATTTAAAACTGCAATGTCATAGGCAGATACTCTGTATATGCGTTTAAATTGAGCTTGTGAACAATGTGGCACCAAAGGGGCAAAGATGTTCACTATTGCATGTATGAGGCATCCAGGTAACAAGAAATTTAAAAAAGGTAAGCACAAAAGACAGTAAATACATATGATATATTCAATGATACTCATAGCTGTTTATGAAACAATTGTTAAAGACTAACAGTTATGTAGATGCAGTCATATGTCATATACTTGTAATATGTCAGAACCAATGACTAGCGTATAACATTGGGGGGGGTGGAGTTGGGGAAGTATGTTCAATTTCAGTAAATTTAATTTTAAAGCTCAGAAAAGGTCTGTTTTTTCATTAGGTTAAGCACTCACATCATATCAATCTTCAATTATATAAAGATAATATCAATATAAGAATAATATAATGTAAATTATATTAATATATTATATACTATAAACTTACCTGTTATTTTTACTTGTAATAAACTTCATGAAATTTCTCCATCAATATATTTGAACACGAAAATTTTTAAATTTTAACATCCAACTATTTTAAAAATGCCAAAGAATTACCTAAGGATCAATATACAAACTCATAACAAGTCTACTGAAATATGGGGAAAAAAAAGAAAAGGAAAAAAGAAAAGTGTTTCAGAAGTATTTTCTTACCTCTTCTGCTGAGAGCAGAGAGAGAGCTCCTCAAGCTAAGCTAATGTACCAAGCATGCAAGATGCTTAGTCCACAAGAGTAACTTATTTAAGTTCCTCTTACATTATATATAATAATAAAGGTTTCATTTCTCTCTTGACTCGAACACAGTGTTATCCCCTGCACTACATAATCTTGGGCCTTCAGTGAGAGAGAAACAAGAGATACGCTCTCCTCTGAGTGTTCCTTCTGTGCTGGAAGAAGAAAAATATCTTCGAGAGGAGAAAAGAAAAATTCAGACATAAGAAATTGCACATAACATAATCAAAAGTGAAAATCTCTTTTAGGAAGCATGGTGTGATAAAGGCATGTTTATCAGCATCAGAGATCCAACCAGACTTCTCCAATGCTAACTAAGAGCCTCTTTTCAGAGTGCTCCCTAACAAATGCCTTCAACAGTCAGTTGTGACAGAAAATTCCTCTCAGTCCCACTGGTCCACCTTCAATTTCCACGATCACATTGTCTGTTCTGATGATGACCAAGACTGTCTGTATCCTATATCTTGCACCCAAAAAAAAAAAAAAAAAAAAAAAAAAAAGTTCTGAAAACAAACAAAAAAAATAAACAAAACAAATGAACAAACAAAGCAGGCATTTGACTAGGGATAAGTTGTGTTATATGGGCAGGGATATCCTAATACATCCAGGATCTTGGGACTTATCTATTTGAGTTTTATCAGCTTTATATTGTTTCATAAAGCAGTCACAATGCACAGAGACAGAACCTCATTACTGCTCTCCGCAAATCAGAAGCACAGATGTTTTTGTTAATCTTATGTTATGTGCAGCATTTGGGAAGAAATAAATTGTCAGTGTAAGAATGTATTTCTACAGTATGTAACAAATTATGTAGAGAAAGTCTCACATAACAAAATTCCATAACCTTAATTTTCTTTTTAAAATAACTTTTTTATTCGCTTTTCATTGCAGTAACTCAAAGTTTCTTCTAAGAGGATTTTAACCAGAAAAAAAAAAAAAAAAAAAAAAAAAAAAAAAAAAAAAAAAGAGAGAGAGGAAAAAAAGAGTTAAAAAGAAAATTAATGAATATGATGTTTAGTATGCTGTCAGACATTTAAGGTTCATGCTGCCACGACTCCCGTTAGCTGAGCACAGCAGTAGTTATGAGAAGTAATGAGTTTGCCAGACATTTTGAAAATCTCTCCTGCTGTGTGCTGTCAATTGAAAAAGAGGGAAACAGTGATGGCCAACAATTTAAACAAAATGTGTTGACCATAACTGGCACCTAAACAACAATAAAGCAAACACCAATGTCAGGATCTGGCCAACTATCTTGTAAGTTCCCTGAGAATGACAAAAGTTATTGTATGTTAAGTTTTGCTTAAAAATAAAAGTTCAGCTATGGATTCAGAAATCACCAAATAGTTCATTAGAAATAAACATATTTTATTAGAAATGTAAGATAATTTATGGCAGAATGATAAATATTAAAGATTTTGAAGCATATTTTCATTTTTCTTTTACTGCCTAATTGAAAATAGAGATGCAGGAGATTATTCTCCTGCATTTCTGCTGTGAAAGGTTGAAATCATGATTAGGGGAAAAAAAAAAATAATAACAAAGTAGAATTTCATGGCTGCCACTATGCTGCACAGTTTGGTCATTCGATATTTCCTGGTAAAACAGGTATTGGACATCAGAATTTCCACTCCAGAAGAACCCCCTGTTTTTTGAAGTTAATTAGATACAGAAAAGTTATTTTACTATAATTTTATTTTTAAAATAATCCTTTAGCTTTGCCAAAAAATTGAAAAAAAAAAAATGAAGTCACAACAAATATTGTGTCATTTTTTCCCTCCTTTCCAATAAATAAAATTTAATATATTTAATATATAATATGTTATATAATATATAATTAATATATAATATAATGCCATTATATATATATAATATAATATAATTCCATTATGGAATTAACCAGATCAGCGTCACTTGAGTTCTACTATTCAGCAAGAGCAAGTGAGCCTGGAGAGGGCTATGAATCTGTTCTTTATTCAGGGAATAAGGCTCATTCAAGGTGCAAGGCTCAATGCACCCCACTAAAACAAACAAAGCTTAGTGTCTGAGGCTAAGAGAGTCACCCCAACATCCTGATATAGCCAAAGGAGAGAAAAAAGCCACCTCTAGACAATAATTTAATCTCTGCCCTAAAATGGACATAGATTGATCAGATTAATCTGGGGTAACTATTTTTGTTTATAGTGCCTATAAAGAGTCTCAAGTGTTTAATTCTGATTTAAACATCCAATTTTGTGTCATTAAATTCTGTGCAAATTCCTTTTTCATCATAATTCAATCTCATCTTGAGTATTTTGCTACAGATATTCTTTTTCCTTTGAGATAAAAAGGCAGAGTTTCTTCCTAAAATCCAATTCTGCAAGATTATGCAACAGCCTGCATTTTCAGACAGAAGAATCAGGCCTAAATATATGGTATATATTTCTTATTGTATCAGTTAAGTTATGCAATAAAAATAAATGTAATATTGATTAAGTTTGACAATGCATCTCAGTTTATCTGGGTTATGAGAAATAATAAGTTTCTAACTTATTTGGAGACTACAACAATGAGTTTTTGCTAGGTATCCTTGGGGAACTGGAAGTCCACAGTCCAGAGCGACCAGACCCTCTGGTAGCCCCCCAGAAGCCACTGGAACTCATCAGAACAATGCTACTAGGAGAGTTTTTAGTTCACAGAGTACTATCTTGACCAAATATCTGAAATGTTTATATATTTATTTTTTATTTAAAACTATTAAAAAATAATGGAGAAAAATTATTTCAAACTATGAAAACAATCATTCATCTGTTTTGTGCTCATCATGCCTGTAGAAGAGCTGTGCAAAGAAGCCACTAGACTACATGGATAATGCATATAGCTTGCTCAAGGAGGTCATGATGGATCACAGGGTTGAAATGTCTGTCTAACAGAAGCACAGAGATCCAAAGTCAATACAAGGGCTAAAACTCACCATTGGATGTAACTGTAAACCCAGTCTGGTCATACAAAGGGAAAACACAGTTTTGTCTTGTCACATCACTTTGGTTGACATATACCTTCTTGCCACATCATATAAAGAGGTGAGCTTTCATCACCCAAGAAGCAGTACCTGTTGTGCTTATGCGTGCAGGAAGGCAACTGCAGCTCTGTATAAGCCACATGGAAGCTCCCTGTGTTGCAGCACTGGAATGAAACCTGGGGTCTGACATTCCCAGATAATTTTCTGCCTCCTTAGCACAGTGTCTAAGCACCACAGAAAGACTGCAGCTTTTACCACTGGAAAAGGATGGCAACTTACATCAGGAATGTAAACAGGCTTAGGTAATGCAATGCCACAATACACAGCAATGGCTATAACCTAAACAGTGTGCTCAGAGGGGTAATTACATGAATCTATTCTGTAGATGCTCAACACGATCCTGTTAAATCCTTATTCAGTTTCATCCATGTGATTTTTTTTTTTTTCTGATACTGAAATGCCTCCATAAAATAAAAGTATTTATTAAATATCTATCCAAAATTCCACAATGATATTTTCTGGAAAGACTTATCATCCACCATTTTAAAGTAAACTGAAATATAAATTTCTGAAGTCTGTGCATCACTGTCACAGGAACACAAGAACAAGACAGAAAATCAAGAAAAAGAGAATGATCTGTGTTTGGAGAAGCAAGCAAGCAGAAGACTTTGGAGTCAATTCCTTAATCTGCCACTGACTGTCTTTACATCTTTACATCCTTAGACAAACCAAATAGCATTTCTTTATCTGTGTTGGTCTTTTCTGAGGTGTTAATAATGCTTTCTCCCTATCTCACAACATTATTTCACAAATAATCCTTGTGCAACTGAAGCACTTGGATAAAATTCAAAGAAATAAAACAATTAACTGTCCATTCTAAACATTCTAAACTTCTCCCTCAACTCTCTTTCTACTGGAAAATAATAATAATAAAAGCATGTCTATGAAAAGCATAGTCTATGAAAGAGCAGACTCAACACCATATTACTCTTATGGGTTCCTCTTTTCATTGCCTTAACTTCAAACTTTTCATTTATGTCTGTCCAATCCCCACACTGCACAGCTGCACAAAGCATAACCACTCAGTGATCAAGATCTTTTAAACCAGCTTCAACATTTCTGTTTCACACAACTGACTATACCAGCATTGAAGCTTTTCAGATTGTTTCGGTCTCAAATTCCTCTTCTACATTTTTGCTTCTTTTCTTTCTTTTTCCTCCTCCCACCTTTATATCCTATTTCTGATCCTGAACTATATTCAGATACCTCTTGTAATTCAAGCTTCTCAGTCCTCTCCTAATTGGCAAAAGCCTCCTGGGAGGATGACTTTCTAGCATTTTAACATCTTATGATACTGCTGTGATCTTTTCTGTATAAGAGCTGCCAGACACAAATGATTCATGTTGAGTTTGCCAAATGAGATGACTAATGGGAATGGACAATGATCTGCAGATGTACCATTTTGTCTCATTCTACCCCATGCATGTGTGGATATATCACCATTTAGTTTACTGTCATTTGGTGGGGGTGGCAGCAGTTACTTATAACAATTTTATACATTCAAACTAGGAAATAATCCTCCTATTTTCAAAACCGTTATCTCTCAGATATTACATATCCTCAAAGTCATATTAAGTCCTTGTGTAGGGTATAAAGGCTTTTTTTCTAATTAATTCAATTTGGTTATGCAGATTTGGTTCTGTCTACATAATTTTTTCACATAGCATTTTAATATTACCTCTTTTACGAAGAGATTAGACCAGAAATTAAAGTAAAATCTATGTGAAAAATAAAATGGCATCAGTCTTGCTTTAACCCTAACAACTACTTCCTCTGTAAGCTAACAGGTGCTGAGCAGACTAAAGTTCTTAAGTTGAAATGTGACTGCATAAATCATGCAAAACAATTCAAAGTTTCTAGACATCAAGAGGCTTGCAGGTGTGATTGAAGAGTAATAATGTACTTTTGTCAGTGAGTTAGCCTGGGTCTGAAAAATAGACTAGCTGATTGAAGGACTTGACCTAATGATCTCATTCTTTTATCACTACTCTGTCCTTGTTTCCAGTCCACTCTAGATCTTTGTTCTCCGGTTCTTACTGGATGAAATTTTTCCCTCAACTTCATTTATGTAAATGTATTTCACTGAGCCTGTCAGTTTTGGTGAGATCACATTTTACAGTACTTTACTATGTTCAGCTGACATGACAAAGCTAGCTATAGGTAACACAAATGCCTTTGGCACAGACAAAATTCCAGATGAGTTAGATAGAAAATGTTTGACTTAAATAACAAATCTTTAAGCAAGTTTAGACAAGATTCCAGGAAAGAAAATATGTCTCTAAAACTGAGAATTAAAAAATTGGCTAAATATGTCTATTTAGATTTATCTTGATTTTGTTATATGATAGAAAGTTTCATGTGCTTTAGATGTCTCAAATCAATCCAGTATAAAAATGATTCTTATAGGATTGGTAGGATTTTTCAGACTTTTCACAGATTTTTCACAGACTCTATCAATTATTTTATGAATACACATTTTTATTATTTAAAATCTGTGCTAAAGGAACAACTGAGATTCCTGTTTATGACCTAGACCGTGCTGATCTCAGAGAGATCTTGTGTGAGACCCTCATACATGGGGAAAAATAAAATAAAATAAATAAACTAAACTAAACTAAATAATAAAATAAAACAAAATAAAATAAATAAAATAAAATAAAATAAAATAAAATAAAATAAAATAAAATAAATAAAATAAAATAAAATAAAATAAAATAAAATAAAATAAAAACACAATGCTTTATTTCAGAAAACCAGCAAACATTCTGTATACTTACAGGGCAGGTAAAGAAGAATTAGTATCCAAATCAAAACTATAAATGAAAGATAATTTTAATGAACCAAAATTCAATACAGTGTTTACCTTTTTGTAAATTAGTTTATCTATAGTTTTTGGCTTTGTCATCAGAACAGAAAGCTATTCTAATTTTCACAAAATATGGCTTTATAATAATATGCATGTGATTCTAGATTTTGATGTTCTTGCAGAAAATGTAGGCTTGATTTTAAATGATTAACAAGAAAATTAGTGAAGACACATGATTTAATTTAGATATTACTGAAAATGGTTTCTAAGTGTTAGATACCATCCAAAAATGCATTTTCTCTTTCATAGAAAATAAAAAGATCACTTTAAAATATCTTTCATTATCAACATTGTCAATCATTTACTGTGTTTTGGCTTTTTAAAAATAGGAAAAAAATCATTGCATGACTGCTGTTAATACTGCTTTAAATTGAAGGAATAGTTTTTTCTTTATGTTGTCATTTTCAGAGCATAAAGAACAATGAATTTATTTTAATATGCATTCATAAAGTACTGTTGCAATTTTGTAAATGCTATTTCTCTGTCTCCTACCAATTTTATGTGTTAGTTCCGGCACAAGAGAGCATCCATAAGAAAAAAATAAATAAATAAATAAATAAATGCTTTACTTTGCTTATTTTTATAAATGATTTATTTTTTCTAGGGATTTAATCAAAGTTTCCCCATGAAGCCTAATATTTGAAACCAATTTACAACTTACTAGCTCTTCTAAAATAAAATTAATCAGCAGAACACCCATTTTTTTATTATTATTATTTTTTTTTTAGCTGAGAAGAGGATTTTTTAAGGGAAAATTCATCCAATATCAAAAAGGTTTGCAAAAGTTCTGCATTTGCTATTTATGCCCTGTGTTCGTGATAAAAGTGAAATTCACAATGGTGCTTGCTCAGGAGACTTTAACCCAATTAAAAAGCCCTTGACAAAACAGGCTACTGCATTTCAGACTCAGTTAGCCTCAGGAGAAAACATCAGGGGTAGGGACAGGACGACATGGTCAATTAACACAACTTCAAATGTGTTAGCCTGGATCTAGAATGACTGAACTCAAGTGAACTAACACAATTAAAAAGCAGAGACTCTTTATTCTTTCAAATTCTTCCCAATGACTAAGAAGATGACCTACTGTCCAGCAGATCTTTTCAAGGAAGACAACATAAAAGCTCCATCTCATTTTTATCCATTTATTCAAGTCAAATCTGAAAACAGTTCTTCAGTGTTGCACTAATCCCTTGAATCTCATGTTACTTTTGCATAACTTTTTATTATTCAAATTCTCTATATATGTAGGGAAATATAATGCCTGTCCTGATCTCTTCAACAGGCTAGCATAGTATAGAAACCATACAACTCTTACGGTGTTGCTAGACACCTGTTATAATGAAACTTGTTATAATGAAACCATCTGAGAAAGGATTTGGGCTTAAGTTTTCTTCTTCCTCTTTTTCCTTAAATCATGTTTAATCCCTGTCTGGTTTTCAATCCCCCAAAATAAATACAGAAGACATCTATGTGCCTCTTCAGTCATTGAAGTCAAATTAGCCAACCTTTGTTAATCTACTGTAAGGTAACCTGTTGATATATTTGTTCATTCTGTCTTCTCTGTACCTTTTCCAGTATGATTTTATCTTTCAAAAACATGAAGAATTTAAATGGTATTCTTTCATTAGAGATTCTTATTCTTCTGTGAGGTTTTCTGCATTAAACAACTTCACTAATATTCATAACTGCTCAAAGTTCAACCTCTGCAAGTCAAAACTTTTGAATTCTATCCAGCCTTCGTCTATATTCACAAACTTCAATAAAGTTCAGTTCAATCTTTTCCTGTTTTCTGTTTTCCTTTATGTCTTTGTTCTTTTATTATTCTTTATTATTATTCCTTATTATTATTCCATATATGATTATATCATATTCTTTATAATTATTATTCTTTATTCTTTTATTTTTATTTATTTCTTTTAAATAGTCTGAAAATCTTTTATAAAACTTACTACCAAGAATGTATCAACAAGTCAGTAGTTTTTTTTCATAACTATGGTACTATACATGGAAATATATTTTCAATTGTCCAGCCAATTCTTATGGATTTATTTTATGCTTGGAACTGAAAATTTTCTTGTATGGTTGTATAAAGCACACTTTCTCCATCTCTCAGCAATACAGACCTGGATTCAGCTTTTTCCTGTGTTTTTTTTCCCTTATTTGAGCGATGGATACAAGAGAGTTTTTGCAGATGGAGACTCCTCTGAATGTGAGGGTCCTCTGAGACTTTTGTCTAGATTGTTTCCAGAAAAGAGTGTGCTCCTTTAAAATTATAAATCATAAAAACATTTTTGTGTATCTTTCTGTAATTATTGAATCATCTTCTTTGATTAACTCTCCTAAAATATCTTCATTATTTACCAAAAATTAATAACTTGCCACTTTATAGGTTTTATTATTACTTGGTTAAGAAATCTGTTATATCACACACAGAAGTATGTGGGTCCTACTACTATTGTCAATACTTACTCTCCACTCTATAACTAGAAAGTTAACCTTTCCTAATATTCCCATTGAAGGTTCTACCTTTAGCCTAATTTGGACTATTTGTAGGTACAGTACTCTTCACTATCTGAACATAGAACAGACTGATAGAATAGATCTGAACAGACCCAACCGTCTGATTAAACGTCATAACTCACTTTGAAAGTTTCTTTGACCACAAGTTCATTGAAATTCTAGATTTCCAAGCACAAGAGGAATATCTTTTTAAAAGGTATTCACAGAACAAAGAAGCAATAATAATTTAATATTACTTGGATTGTAAAGCCTCATACCTTGTACAATTTGAAGCATCAACCTCAGCAAATTTCAAATGTGAAAAGAGTGACCAACACAAGAACTGCATTAAACAATGAGTTTGCACAATATGATACTGGTGATGTCAAAAACAATGTTGCCCCATATAATACAAGGGTAGAATAATGCAGACAGAAAGAGACATAAATGCAAGTACACTTTTATACCATTAGGTAAATGTTATAACTTGTACTGGATGTTAATACACAGCAGCTTTACAGCGATTCATTTAGTCAGGTGTTTTATCAACCTAATAAGTTCAAAAAACCTGTAACTGACCAGTACTTGTGAGGAAACACCTTTCTCACTGCTGAAATCTGGCACCTCTGGATTGACACAGAGCATTTTTACATGTGTTTTCTTGTTTACATACTGAAATGAATGAACTGTCTAGACAGACACACAAACACACACAAAAGCCAAAACTTCCAAATTTGTAACTACCAAACTATGTGTGTGTGTCAAGCCATAAAGCTGTTGAACTACTTCACCTTTATCCTTCAGTTTTTCTTTTCCCTGCCTTGTTGCTTATTGCATTCATTACGATCCATCTCACAGTTGATCCTGACTTCTTCAAGGCAGAGACTGTGTTTTCTCTGTATTTTCTACAAAATGAAAATCGTTTTGGACATCAAATATTTAGTTTCAAATAATACTTGGAAGAACTATTAATTGATTTGGATAATGAGCATGAGCTTGTCTCTTAGTGGGTCAGAAAGGAATAGCTACATTTGCTGAATTATCATTTTAGATTAAAATCTGAAAATATTTGACTATGAATCTGATGTACTCAATTGAAATGCTCCTGGAGAAGTCTCTTAAAGGAACTGTGGAGTATGCTGCCTCTTGTATCTAAAATGTTTCTAATGTGCAGGCTGTAGGTCTTTACAGACCTGCAATGGTTGTCATCTCTTCAGGTATGGATTTCATCTCTTTCCAATGACTCAGAATAATATTGTAATGATCTCTTTGTTGTTTCTCTATAGCAATCATAGCTGTCAGTTATGCTACTCTTTGTAATTTCATGGTTTTCATGACCATAAGTAGCAATAAAACAAAGAATTCTCCGTTATAACCAACCTAAATTTCTCCCACAACTTTTCACTGAATATAAATAAATAAATAAATATTTTGGTAGTATGACCTTTCACTTTCATCTTTCAGCACAGTACGTCCAATGTAATTATGCTTCTCTTAGCAATCAGGCATACATAGACTCTACAATAACAAATGATTTTTTTATTCAGATAATATTAAATGTTTTAACAGGTTTCTCTAAAAAAATGTCATGACTATTACGACTATTCATGAAAATTCAGTTTACTGTCCCAAATTTTCCAATGATCCTCTAATCCTATGAGTAACACAAGCAGGGAAAAGGATATTGAACTATTCATGTGATTGTATTGCACTCGTATTTCCATGTAGATACACTGAACACATATTCCTCTTTTCAGCCATGGAGAAACATCACTAACAGTGTATGTGAACCAATTAAATTATATTCTGCTAACTGAATAGCTTGTACTATACTTAATATAGTAGAGTACCAGGGATCAGGGAGTTTAAGTGCTCAAGTAACACAGGTCATAAATAGTGATATTAAGCATACTTTACCAAGGTATTTAAATATTTTGGCTTATTTACAATAATATAGGACACTTAATCATTGTAAATGTGCTACTAATGAAAGAGAATTTCACTGTGTGTTTACACATATTTCCTTGTGCTCTACACATGCACCAACACACAACATATGGCATACAGAAAACAATTAAAGCAACCATCTCATAACCTATAAAATAGTGACTTGTCAGGATGCAGCCACAGGGATTTTAACATAAACATACAGCTAGAACTACTCATAAATTTCAACCTTTCAATGGCTGCACTAGAGAGATTTAAAATAAACACTATCTGCAGAAAGTGTCAGTACTGTTGAAAGTTATTTCATAAACCTGCTTATCACTTCTTAGCAAGGTGCAAAGGGAAACCTCTTTACCCTCTTCCTTATATTCACTTATTCAAGTATCCATGTTTTAGTGAAGAAAGAGGTGTCACCCCTTGTTTGTGAGCATGTGTGAATAATTTCTGTAGGCATCTATGAGTATCTAGTTACTGGAGAAACAGTAACTGGGAACCAACAGGCTGAAGAGATTAAAAGGGTGTATGGAGAGGTAATGTGATGGTCTCTCAAGAACTGGTATGCTTCAGTGACCAGATGTCTTGTTGAATCTATACAGACTTAGAAACCAAGAACACCAAGGACTGGCCAAATCTACATACCAGCAGCACAGGCTGGCGTCATCAACAGATTGTATATCTTGGAACATATTCATGACTTTGATGACTGCAAAGACTTTAGAACTCTGCACATACCTCATAAAAGAAGGGACCAATTAAGGGACTTTCCAAACACCTACCTAGAAGTCACCAGTGTAAGAGATTTTAAAAATTTTAAATGGATTGATCTTGGAAATCTAGCCCAGATGAAAAGGTAGCAGGTGACAAAACTTAATGGAATGGAGTGATTTAAAATAAAGGTGATGATGAAATATATATATCTTGATTCCACTGTGATTGGCGATGCCCAAGGACACATTTGTGGAAACATTTTTGGTCCAGCTTTTCTTCACAGATCTATTACGACGAATCAATTACACAAAGAAGGAAAACATTTTTCAATATCTTTAAAAATTGAATATGTCATTTTATGTTGTCCTAGATATCTTAATTTACTTACTGTTTCCACAAACAAGAGATGACATCTCTTGTCACTTAAAAACAAGTTATAACTTTTAAGGTACAAAATACGCACAAATTGCCATTTTGTTTTACTCTGTGATTTTTATATTATTTCTTTGATTTTTAATGTACTGCAATTTCATTTGCAGTTTGTACTATCTTTCTAGAGAGATCAATTAAAGATAACCAGACAAATTCTTGATTATATTCAGAGAGTCAATTTTAATATTACTTACATAAGGGGATTGTAATCTTATCAAAAATGTAATCTCTCCAATTCTTTCGCTTACTGGGAGGTTTAAGCACTGTAATTCAAACCAATGTGATATGGAATATGAGAAAATTCCAATTTATCGGTGTTCAGTCATATAAACTGAATAAATAACAGTGCAATGAAGAAAAATCAAAGCTACAAAAAAAGATTTCCATTAAGTTTTCCAGAAATACAACGACATTTCTGAGAGTATATTCTGAAGCAGTGAGTCCCCAAAGCCAAAGCAGAGAGTGATAGAGGAATCAAAATAATACCAGATTCAGTCAGAGGAATATACAATAGCCTGTTAGATTCAGATTGACTTTATGTTGTCTTTATATTCAAAAGATAGAATGACATCCTTGAAAGAGCAGAACAATAAAGTAGCTTGACTTCACTAACTGCACCCTTCACTGAACACGGAAATGTCAGGTACTTGCCTTTTGTATAGCACTTCATGAATGGTCAACATCAATAACTGCCAGCACTGGCCACAATGTGGATAAAACCCTCACCTTACTGAAAGTCAGGCCTCTTATCTAATGTATAATTTTAGATGTATACCTTGAGAAATTTCACTGAGTGTAAGACCTAGTTCAGCTTGTGTGAATTTAAAAATAAATAATAATAAATAAATAAATAAATAAATATTTGGTTTTGATTTGGGATTGGATGACTGGGCAGGGAGTTAAATAATAGCATTTTCTGTGCCTTTGGCTACATTTCTGTAAGAGAGTAAGTGACTTTGTCCTTGCAATAAAGAAGGTTATTGATGTTCTGGGCAGTATTGCCAGCGGGCCGATTGACTTGATCCTTCCCCTCTACTGGTGAGGCCATACTTGGAGTGCTGTGTCCAGTTCTAAGCTCCCCAGTACAAAAGAGATATGGAGCTACAGTGGTCCACTGAAAGGTCACAGAGATGATTAAGGGAACTAAGGCACCCCTGTGGAGGGACTGTTGGGACTATTCAGCCTGGCGAAGAGAAGGCTCAGGGTGAGTTCATCAGTGCATATAAATACCTGTAGGGAGGCTGTGGAGAAGGTAGAACCAGGTTCTTTTCAGTGCTGCCCAGTGACAAGACAAAAAGCAACGGGCACAAACTGAAACACAAGATGTTCCATCTGAACACAAGGGAAAAAATATTTTTACATTGAGGGTGACCAAGAACTGGCAGAGGTCACCCAGAGAAGTTGTGAATTCTATATTCATAGAGATATTCAGAATTTGCCTGGACCTGGTCCTATGTAGCCTACTGTATTCCCTTCCAACCTCAATTGCTCTGTAATTCTAAGTCTGTGACTCAGGTATCTCACATCTATTTTGGGGTTTCAAGGGCTTTCAAGACCAACTTTGGCAAATATGGGACTTGTGAAACCAGGGAAGTGGGAAGAATGGCATAATGGGAGTCACAAGGAACTGGACTCACAGAATCACAGAATGGGCAACATTGGAAGGGACCTCTGAAGACGATCTAGTTCAAAACCCCTGCTGAGCAGTATCACCTAGAGCACAATGGCATCCGGGCAGGTTTTGAATATCTCCAGAGAAGGAGATTCCACAGCCTCTATAGGCAACCTGTTCCAGTGCTCTGTCACTCTCACAGTAAAAAAAAAAAAAAAAAAAAGTGCCCTCATATTCAGCCAGAACCTCCTGTGGTTCAGTTTGTGCCCATTGACTCTCATCCTGTCACTGGGCACAACTGAAAAGAGACCGGCTCCATACCCTCGACACCCTCCCCTCAGATATTTATACACATTGATGAGGTCTTCCCTCATTCTTCTCTTTTCCAGGCTAAACAGGCCCAGTTCTCTCAGCCTGTCCTCATACAACAGGTGCTCCAGTCCTCTAATCATCTTAGTAGCCCTCCTCTGAATTTGCTCCAGTAGTTCTATGTGTCTCTTGTACTGAATACTGTTACTCACAGGTCAGTAGCACCATACTTCAGTGGGCCTGCAGTGCTTGAGTTCAGTTACATTCCAGCTGACCCTTGTGAGTTGGCCTCTTGGAACCTCATAAAGTTACAAGGTCTGTGTTCATTGAGAATAGCTTCTGTGAGTTGCAATGATCTGAAAGCCAAGTGATGCTGCAGGCCACAGGCAACTTCACACTTACCCCAAAAGAAATCCAAAGTGCCACCTAAGAGCATATTCCTCTGTGGCAGCATAAGACTTTATATATATATTTGGGCACAAATTTAAAAGGATTTTGGACATTTTTAATTGATCAGACATATTTTCACTGGTCCTAGGTAGAATAGTGCCTTGTGAAATGCTCAAATTTGAATAAGCTACTATATAGGCCTTCTTTATTCATCACATAGAGTTGATGAGAAGACCAGGAGCAGGGAGTGGAAGGACTAAGCCGAATCTGGTAGCACCCAGACAGATAGCCTGTGCCACTGTGGATCCCAGATGAAGTCAATCCTCTCAATCTCTCTTCCCATGTTCAATACCTCTTTAAGCAAAAGCTGGTGCCACTTTGTTGTTTGTGTAGATGTTCCAGGTTTTGGAGACTTTAGTCGGGCCCTCCTGTTACAGAGTTTACAGGACAGCAAGCATTAGGCTCTTTGTGCGATTATATATCGCTCACAAACTAGATATCCCCAGCTTCTACAGTAGTCCATCTTCAAAGCTTTAAGGCTAGAGCTAGTGCTCTGAGCAGCCCAGTAGGGAGAGTTACAGCAGTACTTTGGTTGCTTTGATGAAGCCAGTTGCAAGGGACTATACACGTAACTGAATTAGACACCTGGGAGATTAGGCTGTAGTTATAGCTGAGAAAGAAATAGCACTGCCAATACAATGAATCTAAGCAACAATCTGTTGTTCGGAGAGTCTGAATTATTTTGAAGGCCCTAGGAAAATGGCTCAAGGAGACTGGGGGCTACAGCTACACAAATACTTGTGATAGGATGTTTTATAGAGGTACTATGCCAGGTCCTGAGGTAGTCACATGGGTTCACATCCACACTAGTAAGTGTATCTTCCCTTTCAGAATGTGATGTTTATCTGAACTAAGAACCCCACTGAGAATGGCATAGCTGCTTCTAATAGGAAAGAGAGAGATCTTTTTTGCTCACAGCTGTTCAAAACCCCTATGTCTCTCAGGAACTTACGAAAATTGGACATTAGGTTCCCAAGTCATTTCATAGTGGATTCTAACTCATCATTCTCAATATCTAGAACAAAAATAATAATTATTCAACCAGTAAGAAATACGTGGCACTGTCAGAGTTAGTGCATTCACTAATTTATGTTCCTGTGAGATGTGTCTCACAACAAGAATTCAGGTCTCTCGCTTCCCCAAGCAACAAATCCAGATTTATTATTTTTAAAGAGTTTTGCAAAATGGTTCCAAAACAATCTCATTAGATATTGTGGAATTACCTTCTGATGTTTCCATGTGTTCTTCCTGCTTGTAGGAAAATCATGAGATGCTACCACCCAATATAAGATTTTAAAGTTGTAACAGTACTTCAGAAAATATATATATATATTTCTAAATTAAAGTAAAAACTATTTTTGCTTACATGTTCTCCATTTAGAATATCTGACATGGTTTAAATTAGTCTTGAAGTAATACTAAATGCCCCATATTTATTTACTAGTTTTAAATAAAATGTGCCAACCAGCAGGGCTAGCTGCAAAACATAAGGCTTTCTGGCATTTTTTTCTTCCTAAAATGAGATTTGTAATTCAATTATGTACTCACAGGGGGAGAAAATGGTGTATGTTCCAGGCTGCAACCCACATTGTCCACATGTGCATTCTCAGATCAAACAGATCTAATAATTCCTTGTTAAAGTCATAATTTCCCATTAGATGAGCAACTGTGGCTGGTAAAAGGTAATAGTTACAGTGTGTTACACAATTAACACAGTGTGAAATGAACTGAAATATATTTTCTAAAGATGATTTTCAATGGAAATGGAGTATTTAGACTCTATGTATCAAAAGTACAGATCCAAATGTTTGTTGTGGTGAATGTTTTTACAAAGTTGACAGCATGCTTACTCACAGCAGGTCTTCTACACATTAACATTAGTATGTTGTCTAAAGCTCATCAAACATTCTTTAGGGCTATGAAAAAGAAAACTTGCATTAGATGAATATCGCTTGAATTTGTCTGGATATACATAAATGACAGAAATGTCTTCAGGCTTTGTAATGGTTTCTCAAACACACACACACACACACAAAGAAAAAAAGAAAAAAAAAAAAAAAGGACTGAGATGTATAATAATAGCAAGTTTAGTGTAAGTAAAATAAATTTTGGAAAAAAAAAAAAAAAAAAAAAAAAAAAAAAAAAGAACATGATTGAGCAGTTTTCTACACAGTATATGCCAAATTAACCAAGTATAACTCAAGTGGTCAGTGAACCACCATATCCAGCAGTTCATAGATGCAGAAGTTTCTTATCAATTCATGCAGAATCCATCTATCTTAATAAATAAAAAGAGCAGATCTGGTGACAGATATCTGATCTGATGAAAAGTTCCATAACTCCTTTAATGTAGTGTTTTTCATTCCTTATTTGCTAAATGCAACTCCATGGAATTTAAGGCAATGCAACAATTTAATATCTCATCTGGGCAATGACACATTGCTGGGAAATGACAGAACATACTCTGGAAGACAGTGTTTCGAGTTCTGTTCTTCAACTGTATAAATCTTTAGGACCAACTTTCTAATGAGATTTATGGCCAGTGTACTTTGTCAAGTGGTGACTGTTAAGCACCAGTTCCATGCATGCTCCAAGACAGAGGAGATGAAACTAGCTGAGATTCCCAAGTCATTTAGACAGGACTGTGTCCCTGATGACAATTCTAGCTTCTCAAACAAATTTATTGGTATGAGCCAGTATGACTAGCTTAGAGCACCAGCAATTTTATGTCCAAGTGACAGCCTCTGACCATGAAGACAAATCCCGCATATTGTTCTGCTCAACAGAGCAGATATCTACCCTTGAGGCAGCCTGACAGGGTCTTAGATGCTAAGAAGTACCATGTTAGCAAGGTGCAGAGGTATCACTAAACTTCTCAGAAAGGAATTTCAGAAGACAGCCATATGCTATGGTTGAGAGAATCAGGCTGAATTTGTAATATGGGCAGTAGAGCTTTTCAGGATCCCTTAGTGAAATAAAACTAAGTTCACCTTCCAGCAAGGGTGAGATGGGGCCAACTGACAGACCAGGAAGACCTGTCACATGAAGGGGTACAGAAAATTGATGTGGAAGCCAAAAGAAAAGGTCTATCTGCACTGTGCAATGGAGCACAGAATAGAAATTCTCCATGTAACTATTGGAATAAGATGCTGGGCTTTACCTGCTTTTCTGTCTTGCTCTTGTGCTGCATATCTTTCTAATTTTTGTTTGTTTTTCTCAAGTGTTTTCTTACTGTATACCCCTATGTTTGTCCCTGAGGTTCTTATTTTACAAGCCTGCAAGTTATCATGTTTAATAACACCAGTTTAGAACATCCTTATTGTACACATTTTCCCATAGCCATAGAGAGTGGCAGCACTTAGATGGTTTTGAGACACTAAACAGTATCTGCATATCTTCTTTTCCTCCTCTTCCTCTCTAGTCTTCCTTTTTATCATCCACAATACCTGCTTTCAATCTTCTATATCAGTTTAGCTAATTTTTCTGACAGGGACTGTCTGTGTTTGTGGCTGACAATGGCTAAGATCACAGATCTCATTATGCAAATGTTAAGTAATAAATAGTAAGCAATAAATAAAATTGCATAAGGAAAATGTCAAAAAAAAAAAAAAATTTTTTTTTTTTATTTTTTTTTTTGCAATGGTCTTGAAAAGACAGAACCTTTTTTAGGAATATTTTTCTTGAAGCACTTTTTTATGTTTCTTGGGAGTGAAAGAGATGTTTAGTTTTCAAGATGAGAAAGATCAGCCATGAAGTAATCTGCTGACCAGATTTTGTCTTTCAAAAATAAGAAAGACTGATTAAATTGTCTCTTCCATCACATTGGGAAGACTCAGTAACGTTACTCTATAAGACACACCATTACATAGCCTATGACATCTTTAGGTTTTGCCAATATTCAGTAAAATCTGGACAGAAAATACACTGAGTGCAATGTGAATCTTGTCACAGATTTCAGTGGGTTTGAAGTTATGTATCACATGAATAGTGAGACTTACATTTAAGACTGCCCCAAAACAGAGTGCTTCAAATCATGTCAGTGTTTTTATTTAAGCAAAGAATGGCAGGAAATATAGATCAAAAAATGACCTAATGGGGTAACTGTAAATACTTAGAAGAGTTAAGTCCTTTGATGTGTTAAAGTGACTTTGTAACAATGACCTTTGCAGAAATTATGCAATATAATGTTCCTAGACAGTGAAATGCTAGAGCATTAATTCTTTTTCCAGAGTTGAAAATGCACACAATAGAAAATATCAATCTTAAATCAAGCAGACTGCACCCATTTGTGGATGATGTCCAGTTAAGTTACTTCAAATGACTGGCAGACAGGCAGAGTTTAGAGCCAAATCTCTTATAACCAGCAATTTATTTTCAGTCCACAGAACTTCCAAACTGCTCTGTGATTCAGATTGTCCACACAAGATTTCTTTCAATACAAGTGCATTTGATAGTTCAAACTTACAAAAAAAAAAAAAAAAATAAAAAAAAAAAAAATTAAAAAAAAAAAAATATTAGCAATAATGATGTTCTTCAGTAGTGCTTTTGAGAAACTTCAAAACAACAGCCTGTAATTGTAGATGAAGAAATGTTGAGATTTCTCAGCAGAAGGGCATTTCTTCAAGTGGAATATCTGCAACAAAAGCCTTTATATAATTCTTTAGAGTAGCGGTGAAGGGGATGGTAGGAAGTGTAAGATTCTTCATGCAGGGCATGCAGAAACAGCTACTGGTAGGAAAAGGAGACATCTATCTTCTCTCCTTGAACAGCAGGAAGCAATGTAAGTGAGAAGAAACTGTATGGCTGCAAGAGCTGATTCGGTGCCACACAAAGGAGCCGTGTGGAGTTCACTGTCTCCTCCCAGTATCATAGCCCTTGGAAAGGTGAGGTTCCATTCTGTACCCTACTTAGGATGATGATTAACAAGACTAATAATAACAGAAATATAAATAATGAAAAAGTGGAAGGACCCACCTCTGACAGCATGTCTGCAGGAAATGAGCCAATTTATTTGGGTCAGGATGTGAAGCAATAGAGAATAATTGGTATTTCAATTCTAATAGTGAGCAACACTGCAAATGAACTCTGAGGATATTGACTAATCAGTAAATGAGGAAACAGAGGAAGACACTGTCCTCTTTTGCAGTTTAAATGGTCTTTCATTTGTTTAATTAAGCTGTAGAGGTTAGGTTCACAGAAGAACCTTGAAGCCCATCAAGTTTGCCCTGATGACCACTAAATCCAAAATTTCACAGAACTCTTGTTTAGCCAATGTCTGGTTATACAGTCATAAGATAAGATTGAATTGAATGGCTTAAAAAAAAAAAAAAAAAAAAAAAAAAAAAAAAAAAAAGGCCAGCAGAGGAAGAAACAGAAAACTTTTTTCAGGAGCACTCTGCAGAAACTGGTCCAGTGTTAAACAAAATTGCTTCCCCAGTTCCAGTCCAGGATCTGCAAATTTGTAAATACATTTTGTTTTGTTTTATTTTTTTAACAGCAAGGCTTGAACAGACTTCACTTATGCTGCAAGATTACTATACCTCCCTCCAACCCAAAAGTGTGCAACTGCATTACCTCAGTAATGTTCTTACATTTATACTTATTATGGAGTTACAATAGCACAAGAAAGTGTTTTAATGACGTGATATGGATTCATCCTGACCTCTGTTATGGTGAGAACACTGGTAAAGTTTGTCTCTGCAGGCAACGAACCAAAAAGACCTGCCCATTTTTTTCCACATGAACCTACTCCATGTTATGATAGCAACTTTGGAATCGGAGGTAAACAGAGAACTAAAAAGTAACAACAAAATAGTGTAAACAGTAGCTTCAGGTGAATTTTGTCTTCCAGATATTTGCATTTTATAGATGAAGATCAAACTCAAGCTAAATGACCTACATTTAATGATCAAAATTAAACAATATTTGTAAAGGTTCAAATGCTTGTTTTGATTTAAAGGTTAACTTATAATACAAACTTGCATAGCTTCTGTTAATCGTATGGTACACATTAAAATGTAGGAGCTTGTCTAAGAATGGTGTAAAAGCCATTTCCCCAGACTGGAAATTCTGATCCAGGCAATGTTTGTATTTGTAATACATACATACTAACAGGCCAGAAATAAGGACTACTTCTAATTCATTAGGAACTGTCAGCATAAATCCCCAAAAGACTACAGATACTCTCCTTTGGAGAATTACTTCATGCAAGAACTAGGCCTTTATTAAGTGTAGGTAGGTCCAAGAGAGACAGTTTTCTGCCTTGACTTTACACATGAAAATCTACTTAAATTTGCTGACTTACTTTCCTCCCAAAAGAAGATAAGTGATAGAAGTATCTCCTATCCTTAACACATGGAAGTAATCTCTTCTGGTGAGTAATCTAGTGAGTTTCCTGTTTAGTGCCCAAATAATCATTATTTAACTCGTGTGATTGTAGTCTAAAAACTCTAACTGTAAAATTGCCAGTTTGGTTATTCTGGCAATGTTAAGACCCCACTTGTACCATCTTGCAATGATTTACAGTATCATTAAAGACTATGAAGAGCTGATGTAACTTTGAAGTAAACAAAACAAAACAAAGCAAAACAAAACAAAAAAAAAGAGGAGAGGGATGCATGATTGAAAACCAAAATCATTTTGATAAATGGGAAGAATGTTTTGAAATCAATAACAGGAAATTCAATAGAGACGAGTGTAAAGTACTACACTTGGGGCTTGTCTACACAAGCAGGTTTGTACAGCAAGCTAAAGCATGAATTTGCAGTGTACTTGCTGCTACGTACTAACTTCATGCTGACACTTGCTAAGCACTAAGTATAGCACTGTGTGATGCTGTTTACTCCACATGTTGCACAGAGCTGGCATTAGTGCAGGCTACAAGTACCACAGGGGAATCAGGCAGAGAGAAGCCAGTGTGCTGTAAATTTGTACCCCATCCTACTGTGATTTACCAGTGTAAATAATCCCTTAGGCAGAAAAAACACATGCACAAATACAAAATGCAGATTTACAGTTAGACCACGTTACTGCATAAGAAAGTTATAGTCAGCGTAGAAAGCACAGCAAGCAGTCAGTGACAAATGCTGAAAAATAACTGTGGTTTTGGTATTGCACACAACACTACTGCTAGGAAATACATAGAAATAGAAGATAATTTTTCATATTGTGTTTTGCTTACTGTTGGTAAGACTTCAGTCAGAATACACTGGCTTCTTTGGGTTTCCAAGCTTGCAAAGCCAGGCAAGTTTTGGCATGCTTGTAGGAATATATTCAAATACTCTACAAGACTGAGGAACTATGACCTATAAAGGGAGGTTTGAAGAACTGGGACTGTTTAGAAAATCTATGACTGCTGGCTTTTGAAGATATAAAAGAATGCTATAAATATAACCTCCTGATAAGTCTTTTCATTGATGGGGATTTGGAAGGAAATAATGATGCATTTACAATGAAGGTGATTTTCAATACCAACATTTGAAAGTATTGAGGTCTATCATCCTGAGGGGTACATGAGCAGGTCAAAAACAGGAGCAGGAAGAAATATGTTTATTACTTTCATTTCTAACATTGAGACATTCCGGTTCTACAAGAGGAAGAGGAAAAAGAAGTAAAAAGGGAGAGGGAGAGGG
>CM021766.1:27140418-27179617 GCA_011076525.1 Nettapus auritus | reverse complement strand
AAGAAGAAGAAGAAGAAGAAGAAGAAGAAGAAGAAGAAGAAGAAGAAAGAAAGAAACTATCATGACTTTAACATCACCACAGTCCCTATGAGTCAAACTTTATTATTTCTGTTTTTTTCACCATCAGCAATAATTGTTCTGTAAGCTAAGTGTAAGTGGTAAAACTGAACTTAGTCTGTTTTCTGTTGACAATAAAACCTACTTGATTTCATCAGGAATATTATACATGTTTTGAAACTCCTGTGTAGATTTCTGCACAAAAATGGTTTTATTAGACATTTTTCTCACTATAATTATTGAAAATATATCTCTCAAAACTAGATTTATCATATATCTAAACAGAATATCCCCACACATAATAGTGGGCAGAGAAACTGAGCAAAATAATGTTTTACGTATAGATTCTATATATTTGAGTTAAAGACATACTTTATAACTTGATTTTTTGAATGTTTGTGTTTTTATATCATAGCATTATTAGTACTAATTTAGTACTAGGTGTTATAAATCAATTACCTTGTTCAATTACTGAACAAAACACAATTATGTCCCTATGGTATAAAATACCTGTTTTTTGTTTGTTTTTGTTTTTGTTTTCTTCAGCAGTGTTTAAAGTACTGACAGAACTGAAAGGTGGTTAAGTTACATATGAAGATCCACTGGCACCAAATTGTCTCCATGTGTTATAGCCTCAGTCTTGGCAAGGTTCAGATCTTAAGAAGAGCAGGGTTAGAATGCTGAGGCCATTCATGAGTACATGATAACAAAGCAGTAATACTACCTTCACTGGTCTCCATGCACCCCCCTACACAAATTTAAATACAATGTTTAGCAAAATTTGCCATCTGATCAGTCCAGAATATTTGGAGGGAATATGTTGCAGTTGTTGGAACTTCTCTGCAAAAAAATCCATCTGTATTTCCAGGACCTCCCTGCTCTATGACTAAATTTACTTCCACTCAACAAATTCAAAGATGCTTCATAAATATAGCATGATAAAAATTACCACAATTATAACTATTGGACACTGTAAGAATTAAAACGACTTTTTATTCAATTCTCCCTATGTTACCTGATTTAGGTTTCCTGTTTCTTATAGTCTTTTTCATCTTATTTTAAATTTGCCATGACCTAAATGAGGAATTGGATGTATCATGCTATTTGTGCATTTGCCAATTCTAGATTAATTTAACTCTCTAGGATGAACAGATTTGTAAATACACTGGTCTTTCCCCAGGAATGCAGTAGTTCTTCCATAAAATACTGGACAAAGTATCTTACTTTTTGGAATGGCTAATTTTCACAACTTCACCAGTGTATTTCAACCTTTATGAATTTTTTTGGTCCCTCTATTTTCCATTACCAACAGACAGAAATTAATTTCACAGATCACTAAAGCCTTCTTCATAGCAATACCTCTATTTGCTACAGGGCTGAGGTATATATTGAACAACGAGTACACCTCCCACAGACTCCACCTTCTCAAATCTTATCTTTGACAATGAGACTGAAACTCTCAGAAACAAATTTCATGTGTCATTGGTTTGCTCCTGATCTAAAGCGCACCTTAAAAAAAAAAACAAACAAACAAATGGTTTAAAATGTGTACCATGCAGTGTACATCAGCCTAAGCTGAAGTAGAGACCTATGCCCTTTGAACAGAATTAAAATATAAACAAAATGTAAAAAATGAAAAATGAAATTAAAATCACAGAAATATTAACATTCCAATGAGAAAACAAACTTCACAAAACAAAGTGATTTCCCTCTTATTTTGGGTAATGACAGAATTTCAGCCGATTAATAGGGAAATTATAAATTTAAAAAAAAAAAAAAAAAATGAAAACAATATAAAGATTTTATTTTACCTATATGGTTCACCAACCCTTTTTGAGATCATGCTATGTGTATTAGACTATACTATCAGGTGTGTACTACCCAAGTGAACATAATATTTCCAAAGTCCTGCAATTTATTGAACTATTGAACTATTTAAAGTGGCTTTAATCTTAATGAGTGCTCCTTTCACAATCAGCATTAAGTGTTAAACATATCCATAGATACTGACTTTCTCAAATTTATCTGAAAAAAAAATCATTCATATGTGAATTTTAGCATAGGTCCAGTAAGACTGCTAATTCTTTATTAATAGGGAAAAAAAAAAAAAAAAAAAAAAAAAAAAAAAAAAAAAAAAATTAGTCTGTGCTTCCGGTGTCAGAATACTTATGGGTAATTTATGGGTACATTATACATTAAAGCTGTAACAGGGAAAATCACCAAAGGACTTTATTATGCATTATAATCAAGGTTTCAGCTTTTGAATATTTGTACAAAGTGAATCAGTTACTTCACTTCTCATGAATTTCAGACAGATACATTGGGATCAAAAGTTTTGAAAAGGGTCAAGAATGCTTATGTTTCATTGACATATATAGAAGCATTGAAAAATAGTACTTTGAGAACAGTTCATACTTTTAAAAAAACTAATTTCATAAATTATATACGTCAAATTTATACACATATTGTTTACAAGAAATCTGCAGTACACTGTTTTGAAAATTGGGAGTTCTTTGCTTCAAAACTCTTTCCAAGTATGTAAAGTAGCTACATATTTCTGTGTTATAACAAAGTTCTTTGATGCAGCCATTTAAGGTCTTTGGAATGGTAGACACATAGTTACATATGGTTCAGGTGGTGAAGAGTAATTCTTTAGATAAGATGCCTAAGCTTTAGGTAGGTCTTGTTGTCCATGTAAATGCAGCTGTAATCCTTGGTTTCATCCACAGTCTTTGAACACATAATTTTCAGAGCAGTCTGTGAAATTGCTAAAGGATTCTGTTACAGCATAGGAGTCAGAGAATGTATGAAGTTGCAATGATTTAATCACAGTAACACTGCACTCCAAGTAAACCTTAGTGTAGCATTACTTAAATCTCTAGGCCAAGTTATACCAGAACACGACAAGATTTCCCTTCTGATCTCCTATAGATGGTGTCTAAATATTACTTAGTTCAAAGGTATAGTGATTTTCAACAGTTTCTGGCATCATACTTTTTATGTAGGGGAAACTTCTATAGATAAGAGTTTTTTTTAAATATGAACTTACTATTTTGCTTACTATCCATGAAAACTTGGGGAAAAAGGGAGAAAGGGATAATACATTATGAGTGACTTCATATGGAGGGAAGTATTTTCTGTCCTGTGCTGAAGTATTTTGATATAATTAACAAGTTAATGTCTTTCAGCTTTTTAGCACTGTTTAGAACTTTGATCTGGGATAATTGCAGTGTAAAACCACCTGTTCCTTGTATCCCAGATTCCTTGTCTCAAAACACAGATGACAATACACAAGTTCTATTACTGGTCCACCCAAGGCAAGTTGAATACATTGATCTTTACTCATATGACTGATCCATGTACTTTTGCAACATGAATAATTGGTTTCATTAAAATATCCACATTTGTGACCTCTCTACGTAGTGAAAATAAGACACAAATCATGCTTTAAATTAAAAAAAAAAAAAAAAAAAACACTTTTTTTTCATTTTTTTTTTCATCTCTTAAAAATTACTACCTCAACCTTCTTCAATCCTAAAAATATACATTTAGAGCTATATATCTTTATTATGTCTAGAATTGGTGAGCTATAGTGAGGCAACATTTGCCTGACCTAGGGTTCCATTAAGGCATTGTTCATGTACAAGACCCAGATACCCATATGTACATTGTTTAACTGAATTAAAAATATTTATGCTTATGGAATTCCTTTTTCACCTAGCAAAACCAACAGTGTTCTTCAACACTGAAGAACACTGAAAAGAAAATTTCTTTCAAACAGAAAATATTTCCCAAAGAGACTGAAAGAACTGTAATGAACTAACAGCTAATAACACATTATATGTTATGATATTAGATCACTGTTTCACAAACAGATAACCAAAACTACTCTTCTAAGTTCAAGCTCAAGAGGACTTACGAGGAACAGCAAGTTATTCTAAGGCTTAAGACTAAAAAATATCATGACTGGCTGTGACAGAGGCAGATAAAGTACCAACTACCACAGTCAGAAGAATCAGAAATATTACATGATGAATAATTCCATTGTGTATTGATGCTTCTGGAAGTGTTGGTATACATATATATAATTATATATATATATATGATCACAATATAAATACTTTGTATTTTTATGAGTGTTTTTTAAAAATAATAATAATAATAATAACAAAGCTGTACCATTCATTCACATCCACTTTTCAGAAACATAAATGAGAAATCACACATGTAATGCTCAGTCATAATATAGATTGCTAGTCATATTTAACACTGGAATTCTTATACTATTAAATGAAAATTAGCACTCTATTGAACTAAATAGTAAAATCCTAGTGATTTCAATGGGGCCAAGATTTTACTCTTAGTCATAGCACAAATTACTTTTGTGTTTTATGTTCAGAATAATTACTTTCCATACAGCACAAATGAGGAAACATTACTCGTGTAATCACAGATCCTGTCAAAGAAAAAAATATATATATATACTGTAGCTCAACATATTCCTGAATGAGATCAGAATCTGGACTGTATGGCTTGGACCATTTCTTTCTCCAAATCTACATAAGATGCAGCGTCACAAGGTTGTTTTGGGAAAAGTCACATATAATGAAGAAATAATTCCCACAAGTGTATATGTTCGAAGGAGTCAAAGCATTAATGTAAGTCTCCTCTCCTACTTGTACATCATAGGGAAATATATACTTGTCAGTAAAGTTATCCATTTACTTTGTTTCATTCTTATTTAAGTTCTGCATGTTTCTGCAACAGAGGTCCACAACTGGAAGTTGTTGCAACTTCTCATTTCTTGAAATATTGATAGAGTGTTTATTGGGACTTTGGAGAAGTTGCTCATGATATTGTGCATATTTGGAAGCTGACCCATATCTGCTTTCACAGCTTTGACAGAAGAGCACAGAAGCAGGGGATAAGTGTGGGTGGGGGAAGGAAGCATTGCCAGGAAGGATAATTCTGAAATGCTGAGTTCTTCTTTGGGCAGCCTTCTTTTAGGGATGAACTTGTTATAGTTGCTGTTTATCTGGATGGTGGGAGTAAACCATACACTCCAAAAATATAATAAAGACATGAGCTTTTTTTTCATAGAAAGAAAATTCCCTCGTTCCATAAAAAGGGATCTCTTCATTCCATAAAGAAAGAGCAGGGGCTCAGAGGAGGCTAAAATTAAGGCAAAGTTTCCCCACTTCTAAGCAATAATGAATCATTTTAAAGAATGCCCTGCTCCAGTAATTTCTCATCTGAGTGGGGTCTTCCACTCAAGTTATCTAGACCCTTCACAGTAATGATATCTGCTTGATAGGAAATGGGCCTGAGAAGTTTTTATATCTTCTTCATATATGTCTACATGTATTCACACAGACACGCACGCATGAGTATATGTACCCACACGAACGTGCCCTCACACAGAGTTATAAATATATATATGTACATATGCAAAGAGACAAGACTGAAAACCATGTCAGATGTGGAGTATTACCCAATTTTCAGAACCATTTGAACTACTATCTACACAATACATATTGAAACTCAACTTTAAGATGTTTTATTTTTATGTACATTTCATTTTTCTTTGTCTGGAAATAAAATATCTAAATACAGACAGACTGTAATGTTGTATATGTATAGCTTTCAACAATACTTTAGCTGAATAAATGCTTTGTACATAGTTCTGTCTTTTAATGGAGTTTACAGCTACATTGATAAAATGGATTCCTCATTTCCTTGATTGTTTTTAACCAATAACAAGCAGAAAGACAATTACAAGTTAATATTAATAAGCAGCTCAAATAACACTGGTTAAATTATGTACAATACAAACCATTCATACAAATGAAGACTAGGATATTGAATTTGTTACAATATTTTGTAATAAAGATAAGACAGCCACTTATAACTTACATGTTCTCCGCCAGGCGTCTTCCTTCCTAGAGATCAGCTGAAGGGTTTGAAAATAGCTTAGCTTGCCTAAACTCAACCAGGTTTAAAGAATCAGAGCATAAAGAATCAGAGAAACATGAAACCAGAATGTCTGCCCACATGTAAATTCCAAATGTTTGCCCATCTTTACTAGTAACAGGCTCATTCCATGGAAAAAGAGCCACCTAACGCCACCTCGAATGTGTCTACTGTATGCTGGAAAAAAGTCACGATGTTTTGCTGTGTTCATGTAATAAGGAATACTGAATGCTAGACACACATTTCTCCCATTTTAACATTTACTCCTACAGTATTATTTACCAGTACAGCTACTCCAAGCAGTAGAATGCGTGAGTGGGGATTATTGATTGGCATGTATTCAAAGGACTTTCAAAGAGATTTCCATAACAGCCTGTGTTAGAAACCATTCTCTGTCTAGTTAATCCATTTTGCTTGATGATATGTTATCTTGAAACCTTAGATATCAGACAATGAAATCTCCCCACTTTATTTTCCTGCAAGTATAGGAATCTCAATAGATGTGAGCTGAAGAGTGTGTGTCTCTGTGTATGTGTATGGTTTTATTTTAAATCCATAGTGATTTACAACTAGATTGATACATGGAGCTGACTGGGTAAAAATTACATTAGATTGTTTTCCACTAACATATTTGCAGCCATTTGACATCAGCAGCATCAGGTAGACACATTCCAGGCAATAGATGTGGCCTTCCTCCTTGAGGTTACAGCCCTGTCATATGACCTCTTTTATTCCCCAGGTTTCAGTCTCAGACACATGTTCATCCTCACCCTGAAGGGAAGTAGGGTGTGTCACTGTGGTAGTTGTAATCAGGACACACCTTCTGTACTAGTTTATAATCTGTACTATAAAAGGAAATGTAAATGCAGATTACTTTAAAGGGCTTGGAGCAGAGCCATGACACATGGCTCTGGGTCTGCTCCTGATAACAGGTTTTTGAAGGGTCATAGTTGCAGAGTGTGTTCTTGGTAGCCTTGTCAACCTTTTCGTACTCAATTCGACAGTTAAAGGACTTGGAATCTTTGGCATCAATCACTGTCTGTTGTGCCAAGTCAAATTCCACTATTTTTGTAGGGGGCACTAGGCTCACAGATACATTCCCTTGACCAGTGGAGTTATGCCTGAAGTAAACGCTAAATGTCCCATTGCCATGGTCAACAATTTTCCCCGTTATTAACAGATTTAGCTTCACAGTCTTGATGTTGGAATGAAAATCACCCCAGCCAAACATTTTCTTAAATTTCCCAGTCTTGACAATGGGCCGTCTCTTTGCCCTGGGCCGAGGCTCTTGCAGGTCTGTGGAGTTCCTCAGCCAGTCCCAGAGATCTTGCTCAGAATAAGTTTCTGGGGCATCATATCGCAGGTCCAAATCTGTATCATTTTCCTTTCCACGAAAAGTCTGTGACAGCAGTCGGCTGATGGACAAGTCTTTGTTACTTTCTGTCCATATGTGCTTTAGTGTGGATTTGGAGCTTCCTGATTTTAGAAGTTCTGTTTTTCCTCCATTTGTTAAATTGGCACAGGTAACCTGAAAAATAATGAAGAGAAGAAGAAGGAAAGGATATGTTGAGATATGTAATACAAAATCCATCATTTCCACATGATACAATGAGCAAATTTCAAAATCATAAGAAATTTTGTGGAGCAATAATTATATTCTCTGTACTCATGTAAAATAAAACATAAATATCTATTTTCCTCTTCTTTCCAAGTAGTATTTAATTCTTTTTTGGCAATCTTTTACACTGGCCTTCAGGATTAATTTTGAGCATTCATTTAATTCTTCAACCTGTAAGTCACCTCTGTTATGATGCCTTTAAGTGAGGTGTAAGTAGAGAAATACTGCAAAAACTAAGGTACACAGCCATGTCATCCTCCAGTGTGTATGTGGCTTTCACTGGCCACTTGTCATCTCAGAATGAAGTACTCTTGCTTGAATATTCTCTCTGCATAGTGGATGTGTTTTCCACCATCAGAGGCACATCCATTTTTCTTTGCTGCCCCTGGAGTTCACTGTCAATGTCCTGTCTTGCTGGTGCCAACTTGACCATGCTCAGAGTCCATGTCATTATAAAACAAGTAATAGCAATATAATTTTCCTACCCCTTTTACAAGAAAATATTTGTCTGTAGTCTTGACTGGGACCTTCAGTAACAACTAAAGAATAAATAATGGGATGAAAGTTTTAATGAGTTGCTTTGACAGCAATAAACATACTGTAAGCTTTACCTCAATTAATGCAAGAGGAGTCACACTCATGCTCCTTTACAGATTAACTACTGATTTGCCTTGTCTGTATCTAGTATGACATGTATTTCTCCTTCCTCACTCAACTTCTTTCTTCACACCTTCCTCTCCAGACCAGTGGTCTCTGCAAGACAGAGACCCATTTGCATATTTTCAAGAAAAATATGGCTACCTATCTGAAAGTAGTAATAAAAAGAAATTTTACAAATCACATTTTTATTTAGAGAGAGAGAAAAAAAAAAAGAAAAGAAAAAAGGAAAAAAAACCCTGCACTGAGTTCCTAAAAATCATAAAACTCAGAGATTGTTTTTCACAGAATTCAGTGTCAGAGCAATTTTACCTTATTTATTTTCTATTTGCCTTGTTTGTGTGGAAAACAGAGAAGAGATGCAGCTTGACACCTGTCTGATGCAGCACTGATGGAGAGCTCTGATGGAAGGTAGAAGGGATGGCTAGAATTGGCTGGGGACAGCAGGTTGACAGGAAGGAACCTACAGACTTTTCCCTTAAAAACTCACACAAGACATGCTGCCACATTTTTTAATATTTGATCTGGTCTGAAAAAGCCATTAAGTTTCTTATTTCCCTTTCCATGGTTACATAGCACATTCTGAAAATGTCTGCTTTATGACTCTGTGTTCTGGCACTGAGTTACATGCTTCTTTCATATCTACAGTTATATCTTTCTCTTCACTTAGAAATGATATATTCCCAATCCAAGAAACACAATGGAAAACAGCTACTATTTAAATTATTTAAGCCACGGCCCCTTCTTACTCGTACAACTGCAAGTATATGTCACAGAGTTTATCTATTACATGGCCTTTTTATTTCTTAACAATCATGGAATTGAAGCATATTTTCATTAGTTTCAACACTCTTTCAAGGTCAGTTGAAGGCATACACATAAAATCAATTTAAACTTTCTTAAAACCCTAATGAGATATGAGTATGTGCCCAAAATTTAAAATAAACAAATAGGTAAACAATTCTGTCACATCCCTTACTATACCTCTTCAGTGTACTTCAGGTTGAGGGGACAGTAACGATAATAGATAAAATACGGGTTTTCTATAAGATCTTGCCAAAAGGATGACTTTCTCCTCCTTTGTACTGAAGGAAGGATAAACATACTCTATAATTTTGATAGGAAGTTTGTAGATGCATTTTAGCATCAACACAGTGAGCCAGGAGAGAAGCTGTAATGAAATGCACCGATGGTGTGATGGTTAATGAAGCAGCAATGAAGATGTCACAGGGAGAGAGAAAAAAAACTCAGAATATAATTTTGCAGTGGCATATGGGAAAGGAGTGCAAAATAAGAGGAGAAATGTAGTTAAAAGGAAAAATGTGCACGTCTAGTAAGAATCTGTCTACCTGGTACGAGTCTTGCAGTTAGACAGCAGAGCTAGTGTACCTGTAATCTGTAGGTAGGACACAGACTGCTAGCTACTGTGTACTTTCCTTAGAGCTTGCTTTTCCTTTGCTTTGCTTTCTGCATCCAATGATTTATATTTCATAGGATTATATCACAATTTCCATGTAACAAGGTGTAACAGTATAAAAACTACTTGAAAAGAAGGTCTGCTTTTTTCAGCAGTGTAAAACTAAATGCTGAGGAAAAGAAGTATTTTTTGAAAGTGTTGCTGACTGATCCAATATATTTGTGTTCTTGAAAGGCAGTACATTTGATAGAAATGGATGATTCAGATCCCATGCATGCTGTACTGCTTCATACCTCACCTAACAAATACAATTGATTGTTACTGTCATTGATTTTGTAATACCTAAAAGGCTTCTGGTCATGCAGTTAGCCCTGAGACCTCTGTTTGCGATTTTCAGTGTAGGTAACTGTCTGCTTCCACGATTAAAGGCCTGAACCTGCCCGCCCTAGTCAAGTGTCTATGTAAGCACTGGAAAAAACCAGCCCATGAGGGTTAATAAAAAAGCTCTAGAATTCATTGCTCTTCACTAACATTTTCCAGCCAACTGCTTTTTCATATACTGTTAGTGTACTATGTACTATAGAAAGTAGTTATATGTATCCTCAGAGACTTGCACACCCAATAATACAGAGCATTGCTGTGTAATAGAATTTCTGCAAACGCAGCAGTTATTTTCACATGAACTAATCTACAATTTTCTTCTCTCTCTCTTCTTTCCAACCGTAAGTTGGCAATGATACAAGAAAGATGTATAGATCCATGAGATTTTGCACTTACTCATGTGAAAAACAGCTTAGACCCATTTTAGCAAGGCATGAAAAAAAAGTGCTGATTGAAAATGTCTGATAGAGTTAAAACACTGAGCACCCAAAATTCTATGGTTGCTTTTGTGTTCTTCCTTGAGTGTACATGTATATAATTCAGAAACATGCTGATGCTCCCTTACCAACTAATTCACTATAACAATAGTTGGTGAAGGGCTTAGAGGGGAAGACATAAGAGGAGCAGCTGAGGTCACTGGGCCTGTTCAGCCTGGAGAAGAGGAGGCTGAGGACCTCATCACGGTCTACAGCTTCCTCACAAGGAGAGGCAGGTGACCTATTCTCCATAAACACCAGTGATAGGACCCGCGGGAACAGGGTTAAGCTGAGGTAAGGAAAGTTCAGACTGGACATCAGGAAGAGGTTCTTTACCGAGAGGGTGGTTGCGCACTGGAACAGGCTCCTCCAGTGAAGTAGTCACTTCACCGAGCCTGTCTGAATTTAAGAAGAGATTGGACTGTGCACTTAGTCACATGGTCTAAACTTTTGGGTAGACCTGTGCAGTGCCAGGAGTTGCACTTGATGATCATAATGGGTCGCTTCAAACTCAAGATATTCTACAATTCTATGAAGAGATGTCTTCTCTTCCAAAGCCAACTGTCGCTCCCAAACTGAAATGCCTTGCCCTGGATTATTTACCTTCTTTACAATAACAGTTCACTGGAACTGTTCAAGTCTTTACAGGACTGGGATGAGTATGGGCATTTTTCTCTATATTTAGATTATATAAATTTATAGAGTTGGCAAGTAACACATTTCACTGTACAAAAATAAGTGCTATTTCAGTTTCTGTTGGTTGAAGTGTTCAGAGTCCAGACTTTTACAATGTATATGGAACTTTATATGGTAGTCTCCCAGTTTTCATTAGTAGTTTTAAGCTTTATTCTAATGAAGTAACAATGATAAAATACACATGAACTTTGAAAAATTTAGCCCAGTACAGTGCAATATATCAATGTTGTGAAAGGTCTGAGGAGGGGTATTTCTTGTGCCAGCCAGCATACCTAGCAGTGAGTGATTATGATGTCAGCAGTGTACCTATAGAACAAGAGTAAGGACAATATAGGAATGCTTAGCCAATACTACAAATGTCACTGGAAAAGCACTCACTAAGACTAGGAGACTGACCTTTTGTTCCAGTCTTGTATTTTTAATGGAAAATACAAATTTCCACTACCTAGTAAAGCTTACTGATCTCAGAAAAAAAGACACAGGAAACTGATTGCCTGGTAACTTTTTCAATTAATAAAAAATTGCTATCCCATTCTTCTTGTGTTTCTAGGCAAAAGACACACTGGGCACAATATGCCAAAGAGTCATTAAAAAAAAAAAAAAAAAAAAAAAAAGTATTGAAGTATTGATCCATAATTTAGTTTTTGTTCCATTAAAATAGAATATTACATTCATTCTGTACTGTATCCTCCTTTTTGAGGCTGAAGAAATTTTCATGATGAACTTAGCTTCATTAGTGTTTTAGTGAATAAAGTAGTAGTTCATTTAGGACTTCCTAAAGGATAGGTAGTTGTCTCAAAAAGCTTGGTGTTCTCTTTCAAGACTCAACTCTGAATGCTTAGTCAGGTCAAATTTAAATATTTGAAACAGAGAAAACAAAGTTGGAAAATCATATTAGGAAGCCATCAAGGTCTCAAGTGGTGATTTAGTCCCTCTTCTCATCTGAGGTTAAAATAAACCATAGCTGTATTAACATTAATTTAAGACTGATAAATCTGAGATTAAAAAATAATAATAATTCAAACAGGTACAGAATGCCTCTTGATTTCTCACTCTTTTCTTTTTATTCTGGCTCTATTACAGTTCATTACCTATAATTACAGTATTGGCTTAGAAATTATGTATTTATTCCTCTGAATGTATGACTACTTGAGGGCAAATGAAAATGTAAACAAACAATCTAATACTCAAGGTAGAAAATCTCTCTTTTCAGGTAAATAACTAATTAAAACCAAGATCAGTTTTGCTGGCATAGCACTGTAAGAATTTAGCAGAACTGTGTTTGTATGTGCTCTGTATACAAGAATTTGGAATTTTCTTTCCTCTGTCAGATATCTCAGCACGGATAGAATAGTACTGATGTACATAGCTGTAAGCTGGACTATTATCAAGACAGGATGGCACTCAGAAATTTTTTGCTGAATCTAGTTTTCCTACTTTAAACCTGTTTTATCCTGTTTCTTCCTGTTAGGTGGAGGAAAATCTGGACCTAGTTTACTACACTGCTTCGACCAATTTTTGTTCCTATACTTGTGTACACACCATACAAAGTCACTAGTGGCATGGTTCTATTTTATCTAATGAATAATTTCCAGATAAGTCAACTCCAATATTCTACAGCTATTTGACCATTCACATAGAAATTGAGAATTAATTTTGATAGAGAAACGATTATAACAGAGGAAAATAAAACACAGGGATGGACTTGCAGCTGTTACAAATTATTACAAAAATGATATGTGAGAAAGGGAGGACAAAAGCAGAATACCACACACAGTACTACTTCATATAAACAGAACTCTCAGTTTCCAACATTCAATTCTTTTTGCTATATGACCAGCAGAGAATAAGCATGTGGATTGGTTGATCGAAATGTGCAAAGTCAAATGAATCTGACAAATGGGACAGTTTGTCTTAATTTACTGTGTCAAAAGAGAACGCAGAAATGACTATGCAGGATCAGACCAAAAAGTCATTTAGAAGTGTCCTGCCTCCAAAAACAGCTATGACAATCCTCAAGAAAAGCAAAAACAGGACAAACATATAATAGTCCCTTAGATTCTCCCCAGCTACTAATATTTTTAGTTTCCTCAGCTATATATTATTTCTCTGTTTGTTTGTTTGTTTGTTTTCAGTAACTTTCAGAAGTTCTTTTCTGAACTTTGGTAATTTTGAGTAGATTTACCCAAGTTTTCAGAAAAGCTTGCTTTATGCTATTTCAATTCTGCATATTTCTTGCTTTACTTTTGATATATTGTTTGTTTCAAATGACTCTTGCTAGAAGGAAAACATGGCTACCTGACCACAGCTCTTTCACACAACAGAGGTTATGCAGGACCAAAAGCTGATATAAATTCACCTGATGATAGCTGATATAAATTCAGTGAAATTTAATACCATTAAATTTTATTGCCCATATCAGTTGATGTCTGATTTGGAACTGACATACAAATAATCAAAGGGTAGTTAGAAAATTCATACCCACAGAAAGATGAGGGCACTAATAAACCAGTGGTGACACTTCCTTATTTAGGGATATTATAATTGTTCAAAAATGTTAATCATTAAGATATTGCAATGGGTTGTTCTGCAAAAGAAAAATACTTAAAATAAATTACAGTTTTACAGTGCTCTTCTACACAATGTAAGTTATCTCATAAATAAGTAAGAAAACTAATAATTTTCAAATAATTTTCAAGAAATGTAAAGGTGACAGAACACCTTCAGTGTTTGGTTTCCAATAAGAATACCTCAGAACTGTGATTTTGTTTTAGTCTCATTTCCTCTCCCTTGCATTCACGTTGGCTGTAATCACTGCCACAAGCTCTGTGAATGTTAACAGACTGAAGAAAGGAAGTGGCAGACTGCCACCATAGTTTACAAAAGTCTCAGAACATATTCTGTACTAACCCAGTTCATGATCTAGAGTGGAAATCACCTCACTTACCACCTCACTTTTATGGAATTTAGGTGGTAGGTATAAGGTATTCTTCTGGGCTTATTCCACAATTAATAAAGAGAGAGAAACAGAATGAACTTCATCATCTACCTCAATTAGCTATTGATGGACCCTCAAGGATTGAATAAATGTCCATCATCTTGCATGCCTCAGGTTATGTAAGAAAAAACTGACTTACAGTTCATATTACTTATGAGTTTGCCATGGAGAGAACACAAACGCTGCAGGCTGGAAGAAGGTCAATGATTGCTCTGTCAATACCCTTTATGAAATACTCTAGTCATGTCCAATGACTAAACTTCTCCCTGTACCATAAAGGAGGGAAGCTAGTGCTATGCTACTTGTACAGCAAGGTGTGCTGGCTTAGAATCATAGAATCATAGAATCATTAAGGTTGGAAAAGACCTCACAGATCATCAACTATCCCCCCCTACTACCAATATTACCCACTAAAACACATCCCTAAGTACCACATCCAACCTTTCCTTAAACATGCCCAGAAACAGTGACTCTGCCATCTCCCTGGGCAACCCATTCCAGTGTTTAACTACTCTTTCTGAAAAGAAATTTCTCATAATTTCCAACCTGAACCTCCCCTGGTGCAACTTAAGGCCATTCCCTCTTGTTCTATTGATAGTTATCTGTGAGAAGAGGCCAACGCCCAGCTTCCCACAACTTCCTTTCAGGTAGAATCATAGAATCAGAATCATAGAATGGTTTGGGTTGGAAAGGATTTTAAAGATCATCTAGTTATGAGCTCCCTGTCATAGGCAGGGATACCACGCACTAACTAGATTAGGCTGCCCAAAGTCCCATCCAACTTGGCTTTAAACACTTTCCATATTCCACTTGAATGTTTGCTAGTATTAGTATTGTTCCTCCTTTTAGATACAGGAAATTTCCTATACCGAGGTTCCATTTTGGAGTGAGAATAGCTCTGTATTATTCTGTTATCTTTGGGGTTTTATTTGATAATACAAATAATTTTCACTGGTATTTAAGTCTAAAAAAAATAACTCTCCTTGTTTCTTTTTTGTAGACTAGTGACTAGAACAAATATTTTATACACAGGATTTTTTAAAGTGTTTGGTGATCTAAAGACACAGATAGGCACTTGAAATCCAACAGACAGACTGTGATTATGAAAACATTTCTTCTAACAGCAGTGCCCTAACACATTTTTCTCTTTCTCCTTTCTCTCTGCTTTGCTTTGGAAGTGCTGTCCTCTCAGCTGTAGCAGCACAGCTTATTGTATACTCTTTGTAATGACTTTCTATTTCCTTTCACAAAAATCCAGAGTGGAAATAAAACTTGAAGTTAAACATTAAGGATTCTCTAAGTGCATGGAGAAACCTGGACACTTTGAACTAGGAACCAAAACCACAGAACCACAACAGGAAGCCATTAGATATCAGCCCTAAGAAATGTTCTTCCCTTTTTTCTGGAAAGCAGAGGTGAACACAGGCACTGCTGTCACTCTTGTCTTTCACAGATGAGATCTCACTCTTTTTCTTTAAAAATGTAGCTCCCAGAGGAAAAACAAATAAAAAATGCCATTGTCAAATTAATTTAAGAGCTTGAGAACACCAGAGAGTTAAACCAAAAGTCCATCTTGTCTTGTACCATGTATCCAACACTGGTCAAAGGGTGATTTTGTTGGCAAAGAAAACAAAGAGGAAAATATACTAATTCTATCAGAAATTTTCTCAGTCTTAAAATACTTGAAAATCACAGACTTCTGAAGTTGGAATGGTGGTTACAAATTCAATAACCTTCAACAAATATTAATTATAGGAACTGGCCTGTCTCTCTCTGAAACTCTAAACATCTGAAACAATCTGTGACCAGCAGTTCCACATCTCAAATTCCAACTGTCTGAGGAACCCTCTCCTAGATGCTCAGGACAAGGAGAGCTGTAAAAGTTTTTGGATGGCACTAGGGGAGCTTCCAGGTAAAGAAAATGAAGTGTTGTCTAAGTTAGAGGTACTTCCAAAACTAGGAAGGTCCAAAGGTAATAGTCAACAGAGAATATAAAAACATTTTGTAACTGTGCTACTTAAATACATTGAAAATGTATGAACTCTCTCTTTATCAGCCAAATCCTGACCACCACTAAAATCAACTCTAAAACAAAAGTTTTATGGGAAGAACAGAAGGATGAATATAGCAAGATACTATGTAGTTTGCTTTCATTTTCTTGCCTAGTAATATAATTAAGGCAGATTGGATGCTGTTTAGCATGTAAAACATTGTTTCTCTTTCAAATTAGAAAACATTAAATTATCCCATATAATAGTCTGTAAACTGAAGGACCAACTGAGTTGCAATACACTGTGAAAATCTTCACATTACCATTTTACAGATTACTGCTTTTTGCCTTATAATTGCAAGAATTCAGCCCAAATATTTCTAATGGAGGAGATGCAAGTGATATTATAAAGATTTTGAAAATGATTGAAATATAACTGTATGAAATATCCTATTAACTCTTGTCCTACATTTTACATTTTTAGAAAGAATTTAAATTAAACTCTTGAAGCCTGCTGCCTATGTTGTCATTAAAGATTTTTTACTTCACTGGATTATGACTTTTGAAAATTCACCCCAGCTCTGTTCAGCAGGGGATTAAACTTCCATGGAATAAATTAAAGTGGGTTGAAAATGTCTAACAGAGTTTTAAGACCCCTGTATTATACCAGCATCACAGAGTGCTGCTGACTTTGAAATGAAAGTCTAGCTAGGTAAATAAATTTTGTCAAGGATCTATTTCTCTCATTCCACATTCCTATAAGCCTTCTTTTATTAATATCGGTTTGCCATTTTCTGCATACATGTAGAAAGTAATATTAAATAAAATTAAATAAAATTTAATATGAAAGGCCACAGAGCAACATTTTAATCAAAATTTGCACTGTTTTTTTTTTCTTTACATGTAACACACTGAAGAAAATGTTCATTTCCATATTGTTACCCATATCTTCTGAAGAGAGTGAAAAAGACTGTAATGTGTTCTTCACTAGTTAAATGGAGGATATTGCAGTACTACATCCTGTTGTCAAGGTTTTGGCTGGGATGGAGTTAATTTTCTTCATAGAGGCTCACACAATGCTGAGGTTTGTATTTTTGATGAAAAGAGTTGTGATTACACACCAATGTTTTTAGTTGCAGAGCAGTGCTTGCACTGAATAAAGGACTTTTCAGCTTCTCACGCTGCTCTGCCAGCAAGTAGGTTGGGGGTGCATAAGGAGCTGGGAGGGGACACAGCCAGGACAGCTGACCCAAAATTTCCAAAGGGATATTCCACAACATATGGCATTACACTCAACAATAAAAGCTGAGGAAGAAGGAGAAAGGGAGGGACATTCAGAGTAAAGACATTTGTCTTCCCAAGTAATTATTACACATGATTGACCCTGCTTTCCTGGAAGTCACTGAATATCTGCCTGCCAAGGGGAAGTAATGAACAAATTCCTTGTTTTGCTTTGTTTGCACGTGCAGCTTTTTCTTTACATAGTAAACTGTCCTTGTTCCAACCCATGAGTTCTCACACTTTCACCTTTCTGATTCTCTCCCCCATCCTACCTGGATAGAGTGAGTGAGTGACTGTGTGGTGCTGAGCTGCCTGCTAGCACTAACCCATAACAAAATGGGCAAAGCCACTTTGCACTATTAAGATTCTCTATTAATATTATTCATTTTCTACATCCAGTTTCCAATCTTTTACTGCTAATATAAAAGTTTAATAAAATTAAAATTCTCCCACATTAATATTACCCAACATCATATTGTTCGAAGTGCTAGAATTATGATATAATTGAGCCATGTGAGTGCATTCTGGAAACCCAAATTTGAACAAAGATGTCTCACAAGATTCCTCTGAGTGGAAGTATGCACTCTGCCAACATCAGTGAATTTGTACAAGATTCTTGTAAAATACAAAAAAGGGATTGCACAAATATGTGAAAATCTACTACAAAACTATAGTTTCCAGCCATAAAAATTGCCTTTCATTCATCCATTTATTAAAAAGCTCTGTACTTTGGTAAGTAAGGGAGCTGTTCCACAGTCCACCAGGAGTTTGGCATATCCCTGCTAACATTCATGCCTTCCTCTTCAGCTTAAATCCTTACCAGAGGTGCATAATATCTTTTCAGAAGTCCTCTATAATCACAAAGACAATGTTCTCTTCTCTTTGAATTTCAGCCAGAAATAGCAACATATTCCCTTTCTAACTGTGTTTGCTTAATAAGCTGTGATCATTCATTCATTCTGTTAGTGGATATGAAAATCTTCTAAACTCCATCTCCAAAAAGAGAGGTGAGTTCCTTTGATGATTTTCTAATAAGGAAGGGAAAGACTAAACAGCTATTCTATTGCGAGGGTACTCAATTTTTTTTTTTTTATTGAGATGCTTATATCTCAATTTACATTCACTTTACAAATCTGTCTTACAGAGGAAGAAGCATGTGGTCAGTGTCTCTACTGGACAAGACAAGTGCTGCACTTTGCTTTCCTGGCTATGACCTATGCAAACATGTTGCAGTGTTCCCAAAATGCAGAGGTGTGGAAGAAATACGGAAATATAAAATTGGCAAGAATTGTTCTAGATCCAAAACTGATTAGGACTCCTCCATCAGTGTACATTTTCTCAGTTGGGATGCAAGAAGACCAAGTAGCCTCAGAAAAAGTACTACTTCTTTTTGCATACATTGCTGGCTTTTCTGTTACTCTGGACACAGGTAACATGCAACTTGTGTTATTCCATTAAGAGGAACAAAGTCACAGACCACTAGAAGGAGATACCATATACCAATTTTTCTACTTTATGTATACTAGAAATATTTTGTTAAGTATTTCTTTGCAGTAATTATCTCTGAACTTTTGGAGACCAGTTTTTAGGTCTATGGTATTTTTTGAGTTGATCTAAACAGTCATTTTTAGGGAGACTAGCACAGCCAAACAAAACTAAATACCCAACAGAAAATCAACACTGCCTATGCCTACTAGTTGTCTTTTATTTTCTTCCTACAATAGTATCATACCTAATTAAAAGTGAAAACTAATATCCAGCAGGATTAATCAAATTCCATATGCAAATATCTGGCTCATGTGAGGCTTGGTCCAATTGCTCGTATCATCACTAAGGTCATTAATTTAAATTGAGATGAGTTAAGAGTCCTATGGGGATTGACATATAAGCTGAAGGAGGTTATTCATTGCTAAATTTTTCATACTGAAATGAAAACTTAGGAAGAAAATATGTGAACAGTGCTTTAGCACATCGATTCCTAGGATAATGAGCAGTGCTGTGAGTTTGTCTGTGGAGGACCATGAGTCCTCTCCTGTAATATAGAGTGGTTCTGATACATTGCTTTAAATTCACATTAAGATGTACTGAAGCAAGTTCATTGCAGATAGTTCAAGGTCTACTAGGCTGATATCTCTGGGATTATTTTACACTTGCTGACTTCTGCCAAGCACCTTCAAATAACACAGAGACATTTTTAATCAAAACTTGAGTGCAAGTTTCATAGACCCTTCAGAGACTCATTCACAGTCTTTAGAAAAGGACCAAATATTTCCAATTAACAGAAAATATACACTCAATTTCCAAACAGAAATACGGGAGCTCTAGAGCACTGGTTATACTAGTGGAAATATACTGAATTCTCAGCTTTGCATCCCCTCAACTCACCTCAGCTAGCTCCAGTGTCTTGTTCCATAACTGCACTTCTAGGCAGGATGACTAGAAGAAATGTAGTCTTTTAAGGCAAATTATTATGGTGTGCCCAACATCTATGAACTTTCTCTAAATGCTGATCACTGAAATATTTTAAGTTGAGTAGTAACAAAAAGACTGCAGAGTAATAAAATAACAATGGCATTATATTACTTTTCTTACATAAAGAATAAAAGTATAAAATTTATTGTTCTGACCTTGTACCACAAGGACTTAGGTATGTAAAAAAATTAAACTGGCCTATAAAAATGGACTTAAAATAAAGGGAACCTTGCAACATGTGTATCATTCAGAAACTTTTTAATTAAAAAAAAAAAAAAAAAAAAAAAAAAAAAAAAAAAAAAAGGAGTCCAAAAATTAGGCTGTAATCCTTACATGTTTGGGCTTCAGTGTTTAATCAAAAGGATGTTTTCATATTAAAGTATAAGAAACTCAGGTTTCAGCAAAAATCAGTCATTAATGATCCCAAATCTGGATGAGTAGGGAAATGCAGAGGTTCTAAAAAAGGGCAGAGTAACAGGAACTTCTCAAACTGAGTTCCAGAGCCTTAATCTAATTAGACTGACACTTGGAATCCATTCTGCTTTGACCTCAGACTGTTCTGAGCATCACCACCTTGACCACACTGAATTCCTCAGGCCAGGTCTGCCTGCAGTTCCATTTGTACAGACTCTTGCATGAATAGGATTTCAATGGAGTGACTCAGACAGGAACTAAGTTCTTTGCCTTTCAGAGAATAAATATTTCTTCAAAGTCAGGTCAAGATCACAGTATATTAATATATTCCTATGTCTGTCTCCTCCTCTCCCCCGGCGGGCCCCCCCCCCCCAAAAAAAAGGCAAATAACTTTCTTCCATTGTCACATTTTTTATATCTGTGCAGCTGAACGTCACAAAACAGTTTAACCTTAGCAAGCAAATTTCATTTGTTACCTGCCAAATGCCGATACAAAAGATAACTATGAAAAAGCAATAAAATCCTCATTCTAAGGCAATAGGTAACATGCCTTTGCTATAATATACTTGCTAAATAACATTCAGTGAACTCATAAAAGCATTTAATTTAAATATAAATGCTTTGCAGTTTCATTTTTCAGGGAGTAAATGACACTTTTGCTTGTTTCTTTGAAATGCATTTGCAGAAAAGACACTCTTTCAAAATCCACTGTTACTGTTATATATTATCCCTATTACTGCAATGCTCACGGACCACCCTGTGGTTAGAGCTGGGATGTACTAGAAACTGTAAAAATAGATAGTCCCTGCCCTAAACAACTTTCTCACTGAAACAGAATTTGCAAAGGCAAGGCTAAAAGAAGAAATATTGGTGATGTATTATCAATTGCAGAGCTAAGAGCTAATACAAATCTCTGCACGTTTCTTTCAAGTATCATATCCAGGATGTCCCCCCAAAAATGTTGATTTCAGTAAGTGGTAGAAATATAAAATGCCAATAGATGTTTTAAACAGGATACAAATTCTGGGAAACAAAGTCAATTCAGAGGTTATTGTGTTATTAAATTCACTAGGTCCATGTCATTAAGAAGCCTGAAACCCACTCATAGGGCATTAAGAAGTCCCATTTTTTTCCAGGAGCAGGGACACCTGCCCTCAGTAGTGAGACATGTTTGACTTGTTGCTCTAATAAGAATTGCAATAAAAGTGATCATATAGAATCTATCCTCCAAAATGTGAATCCCTCAATTCTCCCTTCATCCTTCAGCTGTCAGTCTTCAGCGCTTCCGGATAGTTCATAAACTACCTAGTGAATGAGAAGAATATATATATATATATATATATATATATATAAATGCACTTAATCACATTCTAATGATATATTTGCCATAAATTTACTGGAAACCAGGAACATCTTATTTGCCTTGTTCAAGCAATTAGCTTTTTAAGGTGTTTTCTTTCTTATTTTGCTGTACAGTTAACAAAGACATGGGACTGTTGGACAGCAAGAAAAGTCCAACTTATACTTATTACATTACTTGCACACTGAAATTTTTTTGTGCACTTATCTTAGGAATATCATTGCTAACATAAGTTTATAAAATAGTGAAATCCATTAATACCCTGGATGAATTAATAAAACAGATGTTCTAGTAATTTCAGAATAGTTTTTGTTTGTTTGTTTGTTTCTATGGAGCACAGTATATATACATATTTGGTCTACAGATAGCCAACCTTTTTAATTCATAGTATCTATATCGCTATATCGTAGCAGTAACACTAACCAAATACCTGAAGGTCTAAAATATTATTAAATATCACTCAGGATAAAAGATTTCCAAATATACCAATAGAATATGAAAGGCTCAGGCAGAGACAGCAATTTTCCATCATGTCCTTTAGTCTGAAAAAAGATGGTATTTGTTGTTATGGGGAACTGCAGTAAGGGCTGAGTGGCAGTCTCTGTTCCTGTTCAAGTACTGCTCATTCTAATCAGACTGCCAGCAAGGAATCATTAGGTATTTGGTTTTTATGATGTAAAATATCTACCAGGAATTGGTTTTTGATCATAACTTCATTTTACATCTGTTTCACACTAACCAATAGAATAAAAAGTGTTAATCACACTTGACCTTTGCTGGATATTAATTAGTATTTTGATTGCTAATCCCTACTGAGGAACTCTAAAGTACACCATAGAGCCCCTGAGGCATGCAGCTTGACCCCTTCTGTTAAAGTTGGTTTTAACCAACAGCATCAAGAATATGCTTAGACTTGCCAAGGCTAATTATAGATTTGGCCATAGTTTTCAGCTGAAGTATAGATGAAACTGTCTAACTAGAAATATTTAAAAAGTATGCTGGGCACTAGGTGATTCTACATGAATCAAAAAGTAGCTCCAGAAAGAAGATCTTGCAGCCAAGATGATTTAGATTTTGCAGACTCATGCAACTGCACTATCACTTTGCTCTAAAGAAATGTCCAGCTCCTGGCAATTAGTATTCTTAAGGGACTGGGTGGAAATCTGTTAGTTTGGGCTTCTATCAAGATCTTCCCCCAGATGGTACCACAATTCCAAACCAGCTGAGATTCACTTTGTGTTGAATTTCATTGTAAGAAAGGATCATACAGCAAAGAGATGAACAAAGGCTTTTCCTTCCTCAAATTTCAAGCTACAACAAGAAAAGAATTTGAGTTTTCTTTTCTTTTCTTTTCTTTTCTTTTCTTTTCTTTTCTTTTCTTTTCTTTTCTTTTCTTTTCTTTTCTTTTCTTTTCTTTTCTTTTCTTTTCTTTTCCAAATATGATTAGCTTATTCTAAGTTCCTTATCTTCAGATTTAATCTTTTTCCTTGGTTATTTTCAGATTTACATTCAATTATGTTCCAGATTAATGATTTCTGAGAGAAGTATAGAGACAATATGGCCTACCCTGCACTCAGCACCCAAACAACAGGTATTTTAGCAGCAGAGCATATAGGCCTTTTTTCAAAGCTTAAAACTGGAAGAATATGGTCCACACTGTATTTGTTGTACAGTACTGACAGAGCTCTCATTTCCTACACTGCAATCCACTAATATATATATTCCAAGCTAACTACAGATCACAATATTTGTGTGTCTTCACTGGAGTGAATCATTTTCTGTATGAACAGAGTTCAGGCCAGTGCTTTGCAAATCCATTTGGAGTTGGGTAAGGACTTCAGCAGATACTAGGTAGTTCACACAGAGGGACACATTAAAAAATACGTCCTAGTTTGATGGGCTACCAGCCACACAGGTTGCACTTCAAGAGACAAAAAGAGAACAATTATTTTCCAATGTGCAAATAAAAGCATTTTATATTATGAGCTGACTACATTTCAGTAGAGTTATTCTGGAACTACACCAACATCAGTGAAGTTCTAATCTGTTCCACGTAGTAACTGAATAGTCCACTGAATATCAGCTTACTGAAATGGGTAACTAATGTTTGTCAAGACTGATAATATTTTCCCTTTTCTGATATCTTGGTAATACTGTGGCAGGTCTACATATATAACAGAAAATATTTTTAAATTAATATTTTAGGCAACTTAAGACAGGAAAAAATTATAATAATAATAAATAAATAAATAAATAAATAAAAAACACTCCCTGTCTCCCTGTCTCTTAATTCCTGTACTAAGGTTTCAGCAAGAAGCATAAGTGAGTTCCTAAAATGGAAAGCTGACTGGGAAAATGTGTTTTGTGCTGTATTTGAAATACAATTAGGATTTTTCAAACTTTCATACAAATTACACACCCATCTCTCTCAGACCCTTCAAAGGACAAACAAAACACAGCAAGAGCCATGAAAAAGACTCAGGACTTTTGAACCATTCGCAGCTCTCCTCCTGTTGCCACAGCTCGTCCAGGAAGGCAGCTTGCCAGCTTCCACAAAAAAAAATCCCCCACGGAAGGGAACTAAGATATTGGATAGACTCAGTCAACAGGAACTTGTGACCAGCATGCCAGGCCACCTGTTCTAAGGGGGATCAAGCCATGGAGAGGGGCTGAATTCAATTTCCTTAGCAATTCTCTTTACATGGCTTTGCAGCATTTATCAAATCTCTGCCACCTGGAGGAACTCTCATTGTGTCTAACAGACAGAGGGAACAAAGGAGCAGAATGTGCATTCTCCCCTCCCCATACAAGCATGACACTGGAAAGCCCTAAGTAACAACTACAGATCTTGCGACGGAAATGCAGGTATCCAGCAAATAAGATGAGGACACTTCTGGCAGATTTAAAAAACTATTATAAAAATTCATTTTTAATTTTCTGTGAAAATCACTGAAAACTTCAGGGGACTGAAAAAGTGAAACACCTATAGTTATTCCAAGGAAAAATTTCTATCCATTACTCTCATATTATTTACCACAATACAGCTCAGATGTTTTCAGGAAAATAAAACCATTCACCAGAAAACCTTCTTCTTCTTACTTATCAATATATTCAAAAGACAAAGATCTCAGCAATGTATCAACAGGAAATTATAATACATACAAACACATATGAATACTTTTTTTCCTTTACTTTCTAACTAGAAAACAACAAATATTTCTTTCAGGGGGGGAATATTTAAGTAATTAATTGTTACTATTGACCATTTATAAAATGTAACATGAAAAATATATTGTGAGATGAAGTTTTTAATACTGTGGGAACACAATACACAAATAATATCATGCTCAGATACAGCACTTTTCCTTGAAGATGTCAAAGTCTTTTAGAGAAGAATCAAGTCTGTCTACTACATAAGAATTATTATAATCATTAAAAATTATAAATAGTAAAATGAAAGTACTTAAAGTTACACAACTTGCTCAAGGGAATCCAAAACTACTCTAAATGTCACTTTGACTGCAAAATTGTATAAACAAAAATCAACCTAAGAATAAGCAAGGCCTGTTAAGTTGGATATTTGGTGAGGATATTAATGCAAATGTGATCTTAGCTGAAAAGCACAGACAGTAGAATCTCTGTTGCTGGAATCAATTTTAAGCTAATAAATATCTGCTTTGATCAGAGATTCAGGAAATAATTGAAAGGTTAAAAATAGAACGTACAAATAACTAATAGAATATTTTGAAAGGAAATATGAACAATGAATTCTAAATGATGCAAAGTATTTGTTTTTTATTTTTTGTGGGTTTTGTGTTTTGTTTTGTTTTTTCTCCAATAATCTACCTGAATTGAGTATAATAAAAAATGAGAAAAGACAAACCAGAGGACAAAGCTGCCCAGTGCTGGTCCATCATTGGCAAAGTCACAGAGAGAAAGGAAGGTCTATAGCTGGTTTGGGCCCATGTGACACTTTCTGGAGAAGGAAGCTTTTTATTCAGAAAAGAAACAGATGTTTTGGCAGATAGCATAGAAAGAATTCTGTCAGAGACTATAAACTAGCCTTGAAGGGAAGAAAAGAGCGTGGAAAAAATGTGAAGTATAAAACAAAAGAACCAAATGACATGGATAAAATAGAAATGCAGAAAAAAGACAAGGGCTTTGTTATAACTGAAAGGAGAAAGTAAATGTGCTAAACTCCTTGTAACTTTTGTAGAAGTTTTAAGGAAGAAAAAAAAAAAGAAAAAAGAAAAAAGAAAGAAGGAAAGAAGGAAAGAAGGAAAGAAGGAAAGAAGGAAAGAAGGAAAGAAGGAAAGAAGGAAAGAAAGAAAGAAACCGATTTCTCATCCACTGACACAGTTCATTGCAGCATGAGACTGGGAGATTAATTTTATAACCACAGACAGAAATCAAACAAAAGGAAGAGTCAATGCCCTTTTTAAGCATCAGTAGAAAAAGATCACAAGCACACAGCCAATATTAAAATGCAGCCAAGGTTTATGGCCAACCTTTAAGTAGGTTTGTCCTGGAAGAACAGAAAATAACCATGTAAATGGAGACAGGCATACTACCATCACCTTCCCTTCCACCCAAAAGGTTTCCTCTTTCATTTGTTTGTGGTAAAGAAGTTTCTTCTGAGTCAAATAAACATGCTAAAGAAGACTTTAAACTGAAACTTACCAAGCCAGTTTCCGTGCATACCCTCAGCCTTGACAAAGAGCTTTATCAAGAAACTCCCAGCCTGTTCCATTCTGAAATCTACTGCTGATGGATAATTACCTTAACCACCTTTAAAAATATCTTCTTTAACTCCTAAGAATAACTTTTTCTGCAAGATTTAAAAGAAGCTGCTATCAGAGTAGCAAAAACAGTTAGTCCCATCATTTTCTAAGAGACAGGTACCAGCTGAAGATATTATGGCATGTCTTGGTATAAATATTTAAATTCCAATGCAATGTGGCCTTCATGCAACGGGTACTCCAAGCTGTGTATCTCCTGTGCTCACACTGGTACTTAAACAAATGGTCAAAAAGGATTCAGACCACTTGTATGCAAGCTCCTCCAGGGTAAGAGCCTTATACACTTGTCCTTAGCACATAATAAGGTCAACATATATCAAAAACATTTATGCATAAAGAACAACAAAAAAATTATCACAGGGAAAAAGCAAGAGTATGGGTTGTTATTGCAGAATATTCAAGATCACACATTAGCTTCCACTGCAATAAGTATCCTACATCCTAAAATAATGCTAGTCAGCCAGCAGGGATGCAGCTTAAGGTACAGTTCCTGAAGATGTCTTTAAGTTAGAGTCTAGACTTAGTGTTTAAATGTTGTCCTTAATAGCTGTTTCTATGAGGAGAGACTGAAAAATTTAATAATGCCCTACAGTTCTCATATGCTGTACAAGAGAAAGAATTAAAAAGGAAATATTTCAATGAAAGTGTTATACAATTTAATCCTTTTGATGGTAACCCCTGCATCAAGTCATTAAGATGTGCCATTTATTGAACAGCAAGAAGTAGAATATGTATATAAAAAGAGGAAACCATGAGAAAAACTATATTGAAAGGAATGTACAAGGAAAAGCAGCAAGGAAATTAATATAAAGTCCCAGTGAAGCTGACAGAAAGAAAGAAGGTTCATCTGGACTGAAAATTGACCATACAATTTTTTGCATTCCATATGTGTTTCTGTCAGTGGCTCCTATTTGAAAAGTTCTTAGTTTTAAGTCAAATCCAGATTTTCCTGTCTGGTGGGCATGAAAGCTCAAATTCACATCTGCAAATTAACTATGTTCTCTATGCTTCACACATCAACTGTTATGTGCAACATTATTTCTGGAATTGTATCTTAGCTTACAATTTTACTATTATGGTACGTCAGGGAGAAGAAAGTGCACCTTGGTCTGCCACAGCTATATTTTTATTGACTTCACAGTCCTGAATGAGAAAATCTCTTTTTGGTAGCAAACTAAGCAGGTCTGGTGATATTTGCAATGAATATGGGATGGCAAAGAGTATCTGCTTATACATCTAGGAAGGTACTGAGACTATTTAATAACAGCAGGAGGAATTTTTATGCCAGAAATTTTAAGGGGTAGTAGGCTTTTTGTCTGGAAAGACTTTTTTGCACTCTCACCATCACCCCACCCCAGAATTTCCAGACTGTTATTCATAAATGAGAAATGGTACGAAGTAGTCTTGTCAATGGTTTCCACTGAGTCTGTTGTTTTCAGGTATTCTGATATGATCAGTCCTCCCTAGGAAAGTCTATGGAATACCAGTTTATTTCTTCCAATTCCAATACTATGAAATGGACAATAAAGCAGGATCTTTCAGCTTGCTCCCTCTCACGCATTCTCTGAGGCATTTAGCAAGGTCTTTCCTCTTCCTCCCCCAGACTTCTCAAAATCTTCTTTGACACTGAAAACTGGGTTTGTGTCTTCTGAGAAACAAATCCTTCCCTGGTCTGATTAAAAATCTGATGAAAAGTAAATCTCCCTTGTTCTATAAAGAGGAAACAATTGAAGTCAGTTCTTAGTGATGGAAAAGCCACAAGTCCAAAATGCCAGAAGACAGATGGACTGATCAAAAATACAATGAAGTCTTTCCATTAACATTGATAGACTTTGGGCTTAGGTCATTAATCAACTCTGTTAAGAATTTGTAGGGTCTTGTAGGGAGGTTCTGTACTAGAAAAACAGAGGCAGAAAATACACCCTTGACATTTCTCTTAAACAAGAAAAACTCAGGACATATACTCACAAGGATACTTTCTAGACTGTAAGAATAAGTTTTATATTTAAATACAGCAGATCAGTGACAAATTAAGTGTGGAACTAATGTCATTTGGTCAGCCAACAACTTTTGTTGTTGTCAACAACAACATTTTTTTGACTGGTTGTGGTCCTGAAGCAATGATAAACACATTTTTTAGAAATAAATGCTGTGGTTACAATAAACAAAGGTATGTATGTTTTTCTTTGAAGAATTATTAGCCCATGCTTATTTATACTTACCTTCTCAATGCACCAAAACAGTGGAGATATTTTCACCTCAGATTTAGTGATTTTTTTAATAGTATACTAAAATAATTTATATTCCGTCGTTATACTTATCTTTCTACGTTGCTTTCTTTGCTTGTTCTTATTACACATAATGTAGAAAAAATGTCTACCATTCCTCCACCTTGATCTTCCTTCAGATTAATGTCGATTTGTTTGTGACTATGGTGAATTTACCATTTTTACATGTTATTTTACTTCCTCCTACAATTCTCTTACATTTTTCTAGCTGGTATGTACAAGCCAGTTCACTGAACTATGTTCCCGAGTCCCAGGCAAGTGTGAATTATTTTGCTTACTTGCATTATAATGACAGATTCTTCACAGCTGCAAATCATTACCAATCCTCATCATTTTACTCACCTATGCTTCTCCTTCTTTGTATTGCCCTAGTAAACAAAAATTACCATTATGCTGATCCTTGCAAAATGGCTGAAGTCATTTGCTTTCATTTGTGTTTGCCATTATCTGCTAAGTCCAAAGCTCTTTCATCTCCTGAAGTTAATCATCTTCCCTTATCCAAATAAGATGAACATTTCAGTGGCTGCTGCAGTTGACACTGGTATATTTATTCCAAACTGGCACCAATCATATCATGGTTCTGATGGGTGCAGAACCTTTGTAGCACCACTGAAACCTGAGAACGTATTTCAAGGAATCACAGACTCTGAAAAGGAGGCCCCTGGGATTTTTACATGCAAAAAGATGTTTTCTGGCCAGAAAAAAAAAAATAAAATAAAATTAAAAAAAAAATCTGGTCTCTGTTTTAGATCATTCTATAACCAACACTTCTTAGAATCAGTTGCATTTATGTCAAAGAAGCATAGAATCATAGAATGGTTTGGATTGTAAGGGAGCTTAAAGATCATCTAATTCCAGTCCCCCTGCCATGTCTCTTGTCTCCCTCCCTTAGTTAATTTTAATCTAGTTGAGGTAACAAGACAACTACTTGAAGTAGTTAAGCATCTTCCTTTTATGATTTTGTTATGACTTTAATCAAATAATACCTTTCTGAAAGTGAATGTTCAGCTCTCACTGTCCTCAAGAGCAGAATTGATTTTTAAATATCAATAATTTTCTGTTGCAGTTTCTAGTCACCACTTTTAAGTCTGCCAACATCCTCCCTTTGTTAAAAGATGGGTTTGACTATACCTGCTCAGGTTCTTGTGTTTTGGATCTCCAGGATAGACTCATTCTGGTCCTGGAGCTTTGTTAATCTTTAGACATTTTAATATCCTGATCATCTGTTCAGGTATGGCCTTGATTTACCTCAGTATTTCCTCTTTCTCTCCTAGGAAATTTACATCAATGTTTGGCATCTGTCACCCTCTTTTGAATGTTAAGACAAATCATTAATTTAATGCCTGGAAATTCTGTCTATTAATTTTACTAAGTTTTTATTTCCACTACCATTATAGACTTTTCATGCAAAGTACTTTAAAATGACTTCACAAAAGAGCTTAGTACGTCATCTCTCATGTTGACTCTTTCTGTAGGCTTAGACACAAAAGTCACATATTTGACACTTTTTTTCTAGAAAAGCTACAAAAAGAAACCTATTGTATTTTTTTGTTTGTTTTCCCAAATCTTCCATTAACTACGTGGTCTCAACTATAGCATGTTTTAATGGCCTCCATTGCCTGTATTAATTCTCTGATTTTCAGGAAACCTATCTTTTTTTGCAAGCATTTAGGTAGTATAACTGGTCTTGCAACAGAACTACTAATGGCAAGGACTATGTAAAATTCAAATTCATCAGCTGAAGTTTTTGGAAAAAAAAATAGAAAAAAAAAATAGAAAAAAAAATCCCAGGGTAGCATAAGTATTTGGCCAGTAAAAATGGACAGAAATGTGTTTCTGTCACCATTACCATTGCTCACACTGTATTTTTGTATGGATGTGCATGCATTTGTATAAACATGTATGATTTAACTCCTTAAACTTATTTCATTGCCCTCATTCAGACAAAGGATTTAGTTTTCCACATTAGAAAAGAGGTGCAGACTGCATCCCTGATGCAACTTCTTCCCAACACGACAGTGCTTCCCTTTTACCTGTATAAAACTATCTCACATACTTCATAGTCTCCTTTATAAATAAGTCAAAGTTGTAAGTAATGTTAATAAATAATTTCTCCCACAGTTCACTGTAAATTTCATAGATGTTTTCACATAACTTCTTTAAAGAATGCCCATTACTATTCACCCCTATAACCAAAGGTCTTATCCAGTCCATCATAATCTACCTCAAATCTTCACTATTCTAACATTCTGAACTCTGCTGAACTCTGATCCCCTCACACAGAATCAAATGAAATAAAAGAATCAGCTTCTTTGACCAACCTCTGCTTATAACTTTCTAAATAATAAGATATAAACTGTTTGTCTTAATCTTCAAATTCCTTCTCATTTTTATCCTACCTATCATCTCCAGTGTGTTCTGTCTCCAGTTAGACCATAATTTTGGCTTCCATTACCCATGGAATTGACAGATATTTTTAAACAAGTTCCTCTGTGATTTTTTTCCAAGCATCTGCCACACAACCTCATTATCTTCCTTCAAATCCCTCATTAAAACTCTCTTGCTGTGATGGCTACAAAAACGTGAGAATGTTTAAGATAATAATGAATTGAGACACTTTCTCTCATACTGACCAACGTTGTTTCATTGTCCTTGTGCTCCTTTGGCTGTCTGGATCCATGTGTTTTTTCTTATCTTATATTTGAATCACAGCCTCCCCATGAGGTCCTAGTTTATGACTTAAGGATCTTTGGTACTGATAATATAAATAATAATCAGAAGAAAAGGTTTTTCCTTCTCATTATACATTGTTAGCTCCTGAAAACACATTCACACTTCCTTTTTGTGTTAGTTTCTAGCAAGTAATTACAGAAAGTAATATAATATAATCTCAAAGTCCTCTCTCCCTTTTTGCAAGGGAACACACAAGTGAAGGACCAATTCATCCTTTATTCAGAAAAAAATCTTTGAAAAGGAGAACTATTGGGTAGAGGAAAAAGCTCATGTTTCAACATTTATTTATTTTATTTTTTTTCCATAGATGACAGAGAATTTCAACCCTATTTTCTCTCCACCTTGTTTCTGCCCCTTACAACAGAACAGATAGGATTCTCTTCATGGAAAGGATGACATATTTTCTTTGAATTAGCAATTTCCTTGCTTTCTTCCCTGAACACCACTGGCTGCTAGGTACATTCCAAGTCCTGAAGCTCATGAAGTTACACACTCTTGCTCTATCTCTTCCCTTGGAAAGGCAAATGTTTTCCTTTGGGAAGGAAAAGAACCATTTATTTTTCACTGGTGATGGAGAACAGAATGAAAAGTAAATAATTTTTTTCATCACACATTTCGCAGCCCATAATTTCACAGCTCATCATTATTTCCATGCTCAGGTATTGAAGGTTTTTTTAATCCTCTGAAATAAACACACCCAAAGCTGATCTGCACCTACATTAAAAGGAACCATTCTTCTGAATGGGCCTCAGAGTGACAGCAAGGGCTGATGTTCCCAATTTAGTTTTTAAGACCTCTACCAATATGAAATGCTCTTAACCACTACATTTTCCCTTTTACACTTCATCTCTTTCTTTCCTTTTTACCAGACTTCATCCAACAGTCATGCATTTCTCAAGCAAAGACCCCTGTTCACAAGCAGGAGAGTTATTTTTCTGGTCTGACACATTATTATTGTTGGCAGTATACAGAGCTGTATACTTTAAACAGACATACAACTCATTAATGTTGTTCAGCTGATAATTGTCTATCACCTGCAGAAAAACTAGCATTTTTCTAACAAGAGATACATAGTGTTCAAAGACAAAGCATTTTTCTACCTATGAAAAAAATGTAAACATTTATACACCTATAAAGAGGAAAAAAAAAAGAAAAGAAAAAAAAAAAAAAAAGAAAGAAAACATAAACAAGAAACACAATCTTCCAGAATTTCCCCTTTTGCTTTTTCTGATTTTCCTCAGTGAGTTTTGATCATTTTCCTAATATCATTTTCAGTGTCTTATATCAATATCAATTTCAATCTGTCCCTAAATTCAAATAGACATCTTCACCTGCAATTGTGTTCTGATTCAGTGAGAAATGACCTTGCAAAACAGCATGAAGGGTAATTTAAGTGAGCAGAAGAAATATAAGGTATTATTAAGATATAATAATAATAAGGTATATATTAAGATATTAAACACTGGTTTATATTATTTCCATAATAATACCAATATAAAAAAAAATACTCAAAAAGGAAAAGCTATACTGTGGATCATATAACATGAAGATAAGGAGGAGAAACAATTATATGATCTACAATCTATGGACCAGATTTAAAGTTATGCTAAAGTTATGCACCATTTACAAAGTTCTTTTGAATAATTCACTCAGGGAAAAAAAAAAAAAAAAAAAAAAAAAAAAAAAAAAAAGTGCTGCCCAATAAATCACAAAGCTTTACAGTTCATTTAAGCTATGTTTCTTTATGCACAAGTGGCCATATCTCCATATCTCCATTATGGATCCAAGGGTGCACAATCACAAAACAAGGTGGACTGTGACATAAAGGGACATGACCTGTTCCAGTACAGAAAATATACGCATTACCAGTGCTCATTTAGAAAAGGAAAAGTAAAATAGGTGTAAAATGACAGACTGCCTGATGTAGCTTTAACTTAAAATAAATGCTCATTACCTTTGAAGGTTTTATTCTTAGATTTGCTGCAATGGAGACTCCTCTAAAAGTCTTAAATCTAAATGAAAATATTAATTTTATGAACAAAGAATTGGCAGAATCTTACATCGCACCATGTGCTTGAAACCACTCGGTGGAGAGGGGAGTAAATCAGTTGACAGACACCATGACAGTGGTATCCTTAGTAATTTTCAAGAAAAAGGATATTTCAAGTAAAAGGGTAGTGATACAATCTCGTATATTTGACAATGGCCTAAATATTGCCAAAACACTCCATTCCAAACTGCTGTCTACATTTTAAGAGGACTGCTGATACAATGTAATCAGTTCACAGAAGAGCCTTGAGCATGCTTAGCAGAACAGATCTATTCATAGCTAAATACTTCAGGAGCTCAATATTTGTACAGAAGATTAAGAATGATTTAATCTACAGCTTAACAGGATGCATACAGAAAACAAACAAACAAACAAAAATTAAATGGCTTCTTTGATCTACACTAAAGCACAATTTTAAGCACATATCTGAAAAAAATCAGACAAAAAAAATGCAGATAATATGAATAATATCCTTCAGCTTCAGAAAAAACTAGGGATTAGAAACATGGAACTTTTCATCTTATGTAGGCCAAAAATCCCCAAAGTGCTATAGAGCAAATACATTGGAGTTGTGCACTCTTCATAGGCTTCTCAGACATAGGATAGATACAGTGAAAAACAGAATACACATTCACAATGGAAGAAAGACTACACGACGTGAAATTAGAATAGTTAAACATGTTACCAACAGAAATAGCTTTAAAGCCATTAGTATATGCCATTAAAATTAAAAGGAGTTAGCTCAGCAGTGACTTCACCACTATATCTACTTTAAAGAAAGAAAAATAAAGATTAATAGATGATCAGTGCTCTGAGAATTTTCAACATCTGTATGATGTCTTAAAATTTTTACAGTCTTAGCAGGGGAAATGAACATGTAAGAAAGAAATTGAAATAATATAAGTTTTTGTGACAGTTTAACTCTGTTAACCTAAACAGACTTTTTAAACGACCTTTACATAGCACTGTTTTCTCCTCAGACTGTATAGTACAGATTGGGGTTACTATCAGCTAGACCTGTCATACGCTTACTAGGTCAATCAAGTCTTTGTCTCTTGGCATCAAAAACTGGGAGGGAGGAAAATGTGTGTCATACCACTGTCTTATAAGAGAAATGTCTCTTAGAAATGTCTCATAATGTCTTGTAAGGAAAAAATGACACAGTAGAGAAAATGTGAATGATGAGTGCATATACAAGACATTGTCTTAGATAATCCAATTTGTGGACACAGATGTGATGTATTAATTCAGACTTTTTTTTTTTTTTTCTGGAGTCCACTATATTAAATCATAAACATATGGATACCAAAAAGAAAGACATAAGAAAAAATGAAGGACAGTACAAAAACACAACTTCCAGAAGTACATCTGCATCCTGAAGACTGTAAATGAGTAACTTAAAACTATTACTCCACGTGGGCATTGTGCTACTATAATCAGTGTGATATTGCAGAACATGTCAAGGCTCAAAGAGAAGCTGCAAGTCTTCAAAGACAATACAAAACTTCAAGGAGAGAATGAATTGAAGTGAATTTGTTCAAAAACTTGGGTAGCCTTCCTGGCTTTAGTACAAAATTAACTACAGATGGAATCCTGTGTCTACTTTTGGATCCCTTGGTACAGGAGAGATGACAGCAAATGAGGGAATCTGGTGTAGTGCTCTGAAGATGGATAAGGGGCTGAAGCACATGATGTATGAGGCTGAAAGACTTGAGTTCAATATTGACATGAGTCTAAAGAAAGATCTAATTCCCAGATTTCTATTGCTTAAAAGGGGGATACAGAGAGGATGGAGACAGACCTTCCTCAAAAATGTTGTTCAAGGACAAGAAAAAATAATCACAGAGAAATTCCTGTCAAAGATTAGAATAAAATTCCTCAGCACATGAGTAGTCAAGCACAGACTACAGTCTCTGCAGTCGGAAAGACTGTAACATCTGAGTTTACAATATGGGACTGAACAATGCCCAGATCAACCTGATTAACATCAAAATAATCCTTGCTTTGAACAGGAGATTGGGGTAAGTTAAAAATGAACAAACTGGTTATACAAGCCCTCCTTCATGTCAGAAATAGTAACGCAAAGTTAAACACAGGTTGAAAACAATTAGATACATTAACAATCACCTTCAAAATCCGACCAAAAAAAAAAAAAAAAAACCTTAATTGACATTAGTTTTAGTAAGAGTTTAGGTGATAAGGTGAGAGACAGAGGTAATTGTTATCTGATTATTATCTAAGAAGCAGTTGGTGTAAAAATGTGATGATTAATTTTTCATAAAATCTGTATCTTTAAGTCCTGGCTTTTTAGTATCTAATTACATTAGGGATTTTTCTTCTCAAAAATTTCTTTTGAATGTCAGAGAAGGAAGAGTTATGTTTTGAGAAGTATTCCTCCATTGGAAAATAAGTGTTTATACCCTTTTTTTTTTTTTTTTTTTGGTAGGAGTTCACTTGGGTACAGATTTGTTGTTCAGCTTTACCACTCATTTTCATGAGGGCATTTGGTGTGCTAGGTAAAATATATTCTATTCTGGAAAATTCAGATACAAGATCTAGTGCTTTTTGTGGTTCTATTGGAGGAGATATTTAATATGGTACCATGGACAGCATTGGCAAATTGTACATTTGTTCCTCAGACAAGTCTAGACCTATTCAGAGCATTATAATTTGCAGAGAAATTTCTTCTGATGGTTGAGTTTAGGGAGACTGAGGCTGCAATAATTTTACAAGGGTATCAGTGCGTGAATGAAAGAATATCAATAATGAGAAAGTGATAAAAGATAAAAATGGAAATGATTTTATTACAAGGAATGAAGCTACAGAAATATGGTATGAATACTTAGACAAGCTCCATAAACAGAATGAAAAGGCTAACAAAAAATGGACATTTTCCAGACAGCTGAGCCAAATTTTTGAAGAAGAGATTCAAGAGGCAATCAGAACTCTTAGGAATAACAAGGACCAGGTGTCAACAGTGTTGCTGCTGAAATGTTAAAAAAGAAGAAGCTATAATCTTAGCTATCTCATCCAATACATTTTTTTTATAGGGATGTTGGTGAAAATGCCAAAAAAAATGAAGAAAGTAGACATATTTCTAATTTCAAAAAAGGAGACAAAATGTAAAGAGACAGTCTGCTTTCCCTACTCATTATAATTCACAGAATTTTAGTTTTAATACTTTGATATAGATTTTGCCCTTACAGACAACAAACAATAGGAAAATGACAGTGTTTCCAGGCATATATAACATTTCATAAATCTCATCTCCATTTATCAGATAATTTTAATGCTTCAATGACAAAGAAAGATTTTAGTCTGACCAACATAAATATTTAAATAGATTTCACGAACTGTGTGGTAGCATTTTTCCAACATGATTTTTGTACTGAAGTGAAAGAACTGCCTAATAAAATTATTAGAGTGGTACAATTCTTTACTATATGAATGAAAATTAAACTGTGGCATGGGAAAGCTCTATGCAATTTGCCAGCAGTATGGGATTAAAAAAGGCAAAACTAAGTGTGGAAAAAGTCTGGTAAGAACCTACAGGAAGTTTATGAAGAACCTAGGTTAAATAAATAAATGAGTCTTAGGCATATTCAGCAGCAAAGCAGACAGTAAGAATTCTGGGAAAACATAACAGTCACAAATCTTTTGGAAAACCATGCTTAAAGTGTGATTGTATAAGCATGCAGAATGCTGACCTAGGAGGAGGCAGAAAACTATGGCAAGCACCGCTAGGTATCTTTAATGTCAAGGTGATGAAAGAGGAGAAACAAGAATCTGAACTTGATTCATCACAGTGATATTGAAGTTTTATAACTGTTGGCCTTCACTGAAATTGATAGTTTCATGAGTGTAATTTCCAAAGTGAGTCAGGCTGAGTATGAACTCAGTATTAAGTTATGTTTATTCATTGAGCTAGAGCTTGTTATGGTTGTTATTTATGGCCTGCCCTTGAAATCATACCTTGTTTGAAGTATGTTTCTGAATTATTGTCGGACTTGATATTTTACTTCATTACATTAAAATTTTGCTGATGGATGATTTTAATATTCACGTGAATGATGCAACTGTACTTTGTCTTTATTCTGCTTTGATTTAATTAAAGTTACCTACCTGAATAATTTTTGCCTTCCCTTTTGCTTTCAATGACCATTTCATGTCCCCCTTGTTTGTTTAACAATTATTGCTCTAGGCAGACTTTATATCCAGTTAGATTTAGTTATTTTGTTATCAGTTTTGATTTGACAAATCATATTGTTATTTCAAAATCAGCAGATGAGGCACCAGATCCCTTACTGGAGATTAGAATATCTCTAGATATAGACAATTACTTATTTCATTGTAATAAACAAGTTTTTAAGCTGAAGAAAGCTGCAAATTGAAGTCTCTAAGCCAAAAGAAAGGTAAATAGGTTATTGGCCCTGGAAAAGACTCATATGTAGAAATCAGAGTTATCTTGTAACATTTCATTATTATGAGAAGTTCTGCAAGGTGAAATCTGCCCCTGCTCTCCTTTCAGAGATCAACAATGGCTTTTTAATCAAGAAAAAGTATCTGAACATAGTGTCATTTATCTAAGGCTCTATAATGATCTTTACAAATGTTTCCTGAATAGTGTCTTCACTTAAACAACTCTCTGCTGGTTATTTTATTTATTTGCTAATTTCTGCATGTCTTGATGTCTGTCTACTGTGTTATGAAAATTATAACTGAATATTACAGCTAAATAAAGAACTGAGAGGCCGTTAGGAGCAGCAGAATAAAACTCATCTCTCTAGTCCCTTCCTAAAACGATTATTGACTGTACAAGTCAACTTACAGAATACTATAACAGTCAAAAATTTTAGTCTTTCTTGGGCCAAAAGGAAAAAAAAAAAAATAATACAGAAACCAATTGTGCACCAAAAAGATTTTTTTAATCCTTCAGTATTTAGATCAGGAATTGATCAATTAAATCTCTTATTATACAGGATATATTTTAAGAAATATTGTTTTAAATGCACATCTAAAAACACTGATTTTATACATATGTATATAGACAAAGCCAACTGCACCTGCAAATGAATGGTTTATGAATGTTCAAATGTATCTCATGAGAATCAGCTCAGTGCAAACAGGAAACTGTTTAAACATGGTATTCCCAGATATGCCAAAAAAAAAAAAAAAAAGTGTGGCTTACAGGATACTTGTTCAAACTGCCAGAGTACAGTAACGATGCTAAGATGGAAGGAATTCAACGCTTTAAACAAAATCACTATAATCATTCAGGAATTTATTTGTTTTGATTTGTTTTATTTTATTTTATTTTTTTGAAGATGATTTGACGAGTAGAACTCTTCCTTTACCCAAAGATTAAGAATTCAAAGGTATAATTCAAACATATAAACAAACACAATACAAATTATGTAAATACGCTGTTTGCTTAACCTAAATAAATATTGTCTCTGTATTATTACTCTAACTTGAATTTTTGGAAAGACTTCATAGTTTTCACTTTTTTTTTCTTTTTTTTTTTTTTTTTTAATTAAAAAAA
>CM021766.1:27100915-27140318 GCA_011076525.1 Nettapus auritus | reverse complement strand
GTTGGATATTTATGGCTGGGTAGTAACTCTAATTACTAAGGACAGCTAAGGACAATTTCAGCTGAGCTATGAGGACTAACTACTTGTTTGTTAGAGTTTAATTTTTGAGTTTCACCCATATACTTCATATTTAGATCATGACTGCCTCTTCATTGATTTTTCATTCTTTCTTTATAATTATATTGCACTCATATCTCCACATCATAGGATCATATCACCTGATGGTATAACTTCCCTATAGAGACAGAAACACAAGATATCTCATGAATATACTTACATATTACTGTACACCCACATATGCATATGCAAACCAAATAAAATAAGTATAATGTACAAACAATATTTTTTCAGAATCAGTATTGTACCTGATGTAAAAAAATAAATACTCCCAAGAAAAAATAATATCATTGGTTTGGCTATACATAATAGTCCCTATATTTAGGGAGATAGAGAAGTTGGTTAGTGTCAGACTTTGAAATAAATAACAAGTAGGCAACACAGGTGAGTTAGGAACACAATTCACCTCTGCTCTCACACTAGTCATGGAGCGAGCCAGATACAAGCAGATACTCTGGATCGTGCATCCTAGGAAATGACAGAGTAGACATTTTCTTACCACACAGGGACACAGCACCTTGCAAAGGCTCACTAACTTTTGGACAAGCTCCAAATATTAAGCTTGTTTTAGCTTGTCATCAAAATGTCAGCTGAACTTCCAATGAAACATTCTTTCCAGTCCAAAATTTTGCAAGACTCCTCTCACTGTTCCCCTGTGAGGTCAGCCAGCTTTGCAGATCATTACAGAGTGTTTAATTGTCCTAGCCTTCTTGGGCTGATTTAGCAAACAGAGGGAGCAGTGCTTGGACTCAATGAGCACATGCTGTAATTTCTGGATATGGCTGCCTTAGAGGACTGGAGTGAAACAAAACAGATAATTTCTATGTTCCATGATGTAGCAGGCACTACCTACAATCTGATCCTACTAGAATTTCACTAAAATTATTTAAAAAAAAAAAAAAAAAAAAAAAAAACTCATATATGATTGAATTCCACAGGTTTCAGTTAGGTTTTTACACTGAAGTGCTTTGGGGTTTGCACAGTGAGATTCAGCTTGGGATTTCAAAGCTGTTACACAAGGGGAATGCATGCATGAACCCCAAGAAAGAGAAAACAGTAAATTCTAAGGATACAATTGTGAATCACTTATAATACATTTTCAAATCCTGGAAAGGAAAATATTCCAGCAAATTGTTAACTATATAAAATACAGCACTTCAATATCCAGTAGTCTGTTAGGGCACAGCTCTTTTCTATTTTTAATTCTGATATAGAGGTTAAAGTTGTTGCATGACAAATATAACATTGATATAGTCATAATTACATAGAACCACACCCTAGCGTTCTAATATTGATGTCTCTCCTTCACTTTGCAAAGATCCCAAAATCTTTAGTAGATTTCACTTCACAACACCTCTTAACTTTCATTTTTCACTTGGGAATGATGCGCAAAGTTTAAGCTATTGAGACATCTAAAGTAGTAGATTTTGGCTTCCCAGAGTTTTTAAAAATTTCTAAAACCTCTGTACACTAAGATGTCAAGAAGATGTGTTTTCAGAAAGTAAAAAAAAACATGAACACCTACACATCTCTGAGAATTCCACTGTACTTAACCATATCTTTAACCACATAAAAAACTTTTATTTCAAAATCATGGTTGCAAGACTTCATGGAAAGAAATCCTCACTAAACAAGAGATAGAATATGTAATTTTGTGGATATTTGGATAGTATCCTTTTCTTGAGATGCTTTTCCTTCATAGAGTTTGCAAATGCATAGTCTGCAAATACGGGCTCACGCTAGAACTATGTAATCAGGAACGTGGAGCTAACAGAAAGTCACCATATATATCTGAGATACTGCAAAAGTGTCAAACAGATTCGTTATGTGTTTAAACATAAGCATCTGTGCCATTTTAGACACACTAAGTTATTTGAGTTATCAGATACCCTAAAGTGACAAAAAAATGTCTCTACGTCTCTAAATTTAGACAATTGAATATTTCTCAGTGTGACTAGCTGGACAACAAGCTCCATTTACCCCATACTTGTCTGCATTCTGTCTGTTGATGTACCTAAGCTAGCACAGTTAGATAGGCTGTAACTTTCATCTAAACTATAGATAATTCCAAAATAATCAAAAATAACTATTAACTGATGAGACTTTCTGCCCTGATTCTTGTGATTCTTGTATTTTCAAATGTTTTTATCCTAATTTGGGTCCTGATCTTGCAACTATGACAGACTGTATTTCCATTCTTAGGGAGATATACAGCAGCTTAATTACATCTCTGCACAGTCATTCAGTCAGACATGGTCTTCTCAGGGTTATAAATTCTTATGTGTGAGGAACAGATTTAAGGGCTTTTAGATTTAACAATTAAGAAATCAACAGTTATAATGATACTGTTTTTCTGCCCCGTTCTACTCCTTCCCTCTCCTCCCAAAAATGATAAAATTATATTGAAAATTAATTCAATGCTATTTTATGTCACTATTTCAGCTGAAGAAATTAATTTCATTATATTCTGGATGTTGCCTCAATAGTAAATCAGTTGTAAATATGTTACTATCCATTTCTGGCACCAGTATACATTTTGATTTGTCACTACACATTTTGCCTGGTAGAAACAGTTTCATACACTGAAAGCAAAATAAAAATAAATAAATAAATAAATACATACATACATAAATAAAGTAGGTTGACCTGCTAACAAAAGTCTGAACATACATCTGGCAATGTATTTATCTTATGAGCTCACTAAAGTTCTTCTCTAGATTCAAGATCAAACTCTGAAGAGGAACATACTACACCTAAAGAAGAACCACAGTGCTAAGACGAAACTGGAGTAAACCCTAGAGATTTATGCTGAATACCTAGAAATTTATGCTGAATGCCATTCCTAGCCAGACTGCCCAACAGCCCAGTTGTAAGGAACATTTATCACATAAACAGTTTTTAATTATTTCAGCCTCTAGGAATGTCAGTACTACTGTATAAACAGTTTTTAATTATTTCAGCCTCTAGGAATGTCAGTATGGATTGTCCTGCAGAGACAGGGCACCACTCTGTAACATAAATAAAACTCTCAAATCTTGGAATTAGTGCTACTGTCACTTAGCTTTTTAACTCACACTGAAGAAGATGCACAGAAAAGTCTTACTTCAAGGTATCAGCTCCATAACTCAGTCAGTGCATAGCTTTCAGTAACCAACCCCTATAGACCTATTATCAAAGGCAAGAAGGAAATGAATATTTTTCTATGAAACAGGGCAAAAAAGATGTTTCAATAGCTAATTAGATAACAAAAAGCATTTGTCAATGGGTGCTAGTAAGAGAATCCCCCACAGTCTGCGTTAGGTGTCTGGAGACCTTTACTGAACCAAGGAGGCACCTGAACCAAACCATCTCAGGATTTAGAGTTTCAGCCTATGCAGAGGGGAAGGCCAATTGTTATAGCAATAACTGAATTACAGATGAACTTCACACAGATATGTAAAATAAGAGGAAACAGAAAATGCAACACGTACATGTTATGGCAGGGCCACTATCTCCAAAAATCTTCTCCCCCATCCTTATTTTACTGTCCTCTAAGAAACATTTACACAAGTGTAGTGGGTTTACGTGGCAAGGTTTTGGTAGCAGGGGGCCATAGGGGTGGCTTCTGTGAGAAGGATCTAGAAGCTGCCCCATGTTTGGTTAGGGCCCCACTGCTGACCAGAGCTGAGCCAATAAGTGATGTTGTTTTGCGCCTCTGTGAGAGCATATTTAAGACAGGGAAAAAAAAAAAAAAAAAAAAAAAAAAAAAAAAAAAGCTGCAATACACAGCAGCTGGGAGAGTGAGAGGAGTGAGAAACAGCCTTGCAGACACCAACGTCAGTGAAGAAGGAGGGGGAGAGGTGCTCCAGGTGACGGAGCAGAAGTCCCCTGCAGTCTGTGGTGAGGACCATGGTGAAGCAAGCTGTCCCTCTGCAGCCCATGGAGTACCACAGTGGAGCAGGGTTCCACTCTGCAGCCCATGGAGGAGACCACAATGGAGCAGGTGGAGCTGCACCGACAGAGACTGCGGCCTGTGGAAGACCCCTGCTGGACCAGATTCCGGGCCAGACCTGTAGACCGTGGAAAGGAGACCATGCCGGAGCAGGTGACCTGGCAGGAGCTGCTGCCCGTGGGGGTCCCAGGTTGGAGCAGTTTGCTGCAGACCCATATCTGGAGCAGTTCTTGAAGAGCTGCTGCCTGTGGGCAGCCCATGCCGGATCAGTTCAGCAAGGACTGCATCCGCTCAGGGGGAGGAGGTGAAGAGGGTGGATGGGGGGGGAGAAGGTGCTTTTGGTTTCTTTCCTTTTTCTCACTTCTCTACCTTGTTAGTAATAGGTAATAAATCTTACTATCTCCCTACGCTGAGTCTGTTTTGCCCGTCACGATAATTACTGGGTGATCTCCTCATCCTTATCTCAACCCTTGAGCCTTTTTCATCATATTTTCTCCCTGTTACTCTTTGAGGAGGGAGGAGTGAAAGAGCGGTTGTGGTGGAGCTTGGCTGCCCACCTGAGTAAAACCATCACAACAAGATGAAATGACTCTCTGCAGAACACTGTTCTTTACTGGGTAGGCTCACTTGTGATCCCCATGCAGTCTTTCATCCATTTCTGCCCAAAACCACTTCATTAGTTCAGCTGTCTGAAGCAGCCATTGGTGAAATTTCTTTTAAATTCAGGGCTGTCCTGGTTTCAGTTAGAACAGTTTTCCTCCTAGTAGCTGGTAGAGTGCTGTGTTTTGGATTAGGATGAGAAGAATGCTGATAAAATGCCGATGTTTTGGTTATTGCAGAGCAGTGCTTGTACCAAGCCAAGGACTTTTCAGCTCCTCGCTCTGTCCTGCCAACGGGCAGGCTGGGGGTGCAGCAAGAGCTGGGAGGGGACAGACCCAGGACAGCTGACCCAAACTAGCCAAAGGAGTATTCCATACCATCTGGCGTCATGCTAAACAATATATAGGGGTGGCTAGCCGGGATGGGGGGGCCGGCTGCTCGGGATAGACTGGGCATCGGTCAGCGGGTGGTGAACAATTGCATTGTGCATCACTTTTTTCATACACACTATTATTATTATTATTGTTGTTGTTGTTGTTTCCTATCTTAATAAACTGTCTCTATCTCAACTCTCGTTTCACTTTTCCGTTTCTGTCCCCCATCCCAGAGAGGGAGGGGGAAGGGTGAGTGAACGGCTGTGTGGTGTTTAGCTGCCGGCCGGGTTAAACCACAACAAGGGCATACATCAGAAACAGAATGTGGAGGACACTATACAGGATGTGGGTGTCCACATGGATTCACCTCATTTTGGGTATATGAACTTTCTGGCTATTCCATGTCCTTTTCAGCTCAGGAAGTGAAGAATAACAGACACAAAAAGGGACACACCAATGTAGTTCACTGTTCTAATAGGAGATCTGTTATACGTTGTCAAAAAAAAAAAAAAAAACACCAGCAAACAATAAACTCTCATCTGATTCACAATTCATACTACACTTATACAGGTTCAGTTTAAGAACAGCAGGGTAGATGGACAGTGATAGTCTGTAGGAGAATAGGGTACCAGCAAGATACAGTAGCAAACTTGGCAGAAGAGGGAAGGAATGAAAAGTAATCAAAGGAAGTAAGAAATATCAAAAAATTTAAAGAAAAAAATGTTTAATAAAACACTTGGGTTGAGGTATACAAGATAAGAAACTGACTAAGGCCTTGATGGTGGGTATCAGAGGTATGCTGCTGCCCTGGGAGATTGGTTGGGAGTCAAAAGAGTCAGGATGAAAAGGGAAGGTACCTGCTCCCATAGGTAAAGCTCCAGGGTGGCTTTGAAGACACTTGATCACAGTCCTAGATTTGCAGCTAACTTCATGCCCTCAGATAATTCATTTTTTTTCTTTGTGCTTCTGTTTCCATTCCTGTCTTCCCTGGCATCTATTTTGGGTTGTATGCTATTTATGATAGCAGCTGTTCTTACATACTTACTAAACAATGGGGCTCTGATCTCACGGGAGGCTTCTAGGCACTTCTAGAATACAAATAATAAAAAATCTTAATTTAGTAAATATTTATTGACTTCTCTCAGGTATTATAACTAATTACTGCCATTTTCCTTTAAAGAACTAATCCGTCACTCTGCTGATGATAAAAGACCTTTCAAACAATGGATTTATAATCTATCTATTTGGAGAAATAATTTGTTCTTACTTCTTTCCCATCTTTTTATGCAAAGTGTTTGCTTCCTTGTGGGACAACTCTAAAGTCTCTAAATTGTCTGAACCAAATAAGTATTGAGCAGATTCAAATTCTGTACAATATAAAGATGCAGAGAGAGATTTTCTATTTCTAACGAAATTATGTACATACAGTCTACATTCCAATTGTAAGTCATTAATAAAAGAGCTGAACTACATAGGATATGACCATCCAACCAATTAATTTGTCAATGATATATTCATAGTAAAATTTTTCTATTTCTGAACTTTGTGATTATGGTTCTAGACTATAATCACAAAGATGATAGATAGAACTGGGGCAAAAATCCATTTCTATCCAATCTGTTGTTCAGTGCTATACCATATAGCCTAACACACTTTTGGTAGACAAAGACACACTTTTAGGAGTAGTTCCTCATTTCAACTGGATCATTTTGAGAGCCTAAAGTGAGATATTCAAGGACTCATTTGCAGAGTTAAATGAGACCTCACAGACCAATCTCCAGAAAGATCCAGAAGTTTGGCACTCTACAAAATCGGTTTGCCTACCTTGACACTGTTTACTTCAGCTAGTTTGAAAGGGCTTACTCTTATTAGCACTGGAAATATTCCCATGAACTTCAGAACTATTCATCACAGACAGATTGATAAAAAGTAGAAATTCTCCTTTCTAGTAGAAATAACAGACTAGCCAAAAAGCAAGAAACATTTACCTTTTGTCTACACATTTTAACCTATGCCAAATATGGGATACACCAATATAAAAACAGAGAAACTGATCTCAAGTTTCAGTTCTACCAAAACAATCTCTTGCAATGTGACTAAAAAGGAAATGCTATAAATAAATTATTTCATTATCGATTTGTCTTGTGGAGGCTTAAAAACCTATACTATCTATATGCAGCAATTTGAAATAGATATTATTCTAATAATAACCTTCTGGTATACCTATGGTAACTGGAATGAAACTTTGATTGATTCTCATAATTAAAAATTCCTTTAGGGTGAAAGTTTAAGGTAAAATTTAAGTTTAAAGTTTAGGGTAAAAAGCATTAGTGTAACAAAGGCTGATGGCAATTGTAGTTTGAATTTTAAAATGTTATCAATCTTTTGTAGACACTTCTATATCAGTCCTGCTGGTAAACCAGGCCAGTCTGCCAAAGATATTGAAGAGACAAAAGTATTGGAAAGTTTACTTCATTAATCGTTTATCCTGTTCCACAGATATCATTCTTCTCAGGGACCATCATGGATATTATTCTAATGACAGAGGACTGCAAAACTCTCTTTGCTTGGCATAATCATGGACATGCAGTCTAATCATGGACACACGGACACATGGCCAGTAATCACAGGTCAGGTTAAAAGATATAAGATTTCACTAACTGTTTCAGTCCTTGGACTATCAAATAACCTATGTTCCAAACACCTTATCCATTGATCCCATATAAAACTGCTCTTAGTGAGCAAGGCAGTGTGTAGTAGGGGACTGAATCTCACGGATTATGAAACTAAACACAATTTGGCTACTCTGAGTTGACTGACCTTCATCTTTTCATGGTATTACCTTCTTTCCCATTCTGGCCCTACGTAGTCCAGACTGCGAGCTGTGCGTTGCAGGTACTCTCCCTTACTCTTTTTGTTCTTTTTTTTTCTAGTATGATGTGACCTCAATTTCATGTGAAGCTCTTGGGAATGTCTAAAACTAAGTATCTGGATCAATTACAATGTTTTGTCACCACTGAAGTCCATGTGAAGAAGATTTAAGGGAAAAAGAAAAGGCACTATGAAAAGAAAATAGGCATGGAGAACGGAGATAAGAGTCAGTAGAGGTCCTCAAATGTCCAGGAATATGTGTACTGGAAATATGGGAGAGGATTATTCTTGGTCAAAAAGTTCAAGCACCACCAGAGAAGGGCTGTAGCACTGAATCATAGAATGGCTTGGATTGGAAGGGACCTTAAAGATCACCAAGTTCCAAATAATGCTCACGCAACACTTGATTCAGCTACATAAGATGTCTAAAGACTGAGACTTCTACATTCTCATCTTGCTTTAGGGAAATTACAGGTTTTGGTCTTATGCATAGTTTTGGTATTTAGTTTCAGATGATCAGTTTTTGAAGCTCAGAGTCAAATAGAATCATAGAACAGTTTGGGTTGGAAGGGACCTTAAAGGCCATGTAGTTCCAAACCCCCTGCCATGGGCAGGTACGCCACCCACTAAATCAAGTTTCTCAAAGCCCCATCCAACCTGGCTTTGAACACCTTCAGGAATCCACAGCTTCTTGGGGCAACCTTTTCCAGTGCCTCACCACCCTCATAGTGGTGCTATCTAACCTTAACATCTAATCTAAATATCTCCTCTTTTAGTTTAAAGCCATTTCCTTTTTTTCTGTCACTATCTGTCTGTGTAAAATGTCACTCTCCATCCATTTTATGAGCCCCCTTTAAGTATTGAAAGGCTACAACAAGGTGTCCCCAGATCCTTCTCTTCTTCAGGTTGAACAACTCCAGCTCTCTCAGTTTCCTCACAGAAGAGGTGCTCCAGCCCTCTAATTATCTTTGTTGCCCTCCTCTGGATCCGCTTTAACAGATCTACATCCTTCTTGTGCTGGGGGCCCCAGACCTGGATGAAGTATTCTAGGTGGGGCCTCATGAGGGCAGAGTAGAGTGGGATGATCACCTCCATTGACCTGCTGGTCTTGCTTCTCTTGATGCAGCCCAGGACACAGTTCACTTTGTGGGCTTCAAGCACACACTGCTGGATCATTTGAGCTTTTTCTCTGCCAGAAACCACAAGTCCTTCTCCACAGTGCTGCTCTCAGTGAGTTCTTCTCTCAGCCTGCACTCATGTCTGGAATTGCCCCAGCACAGGTGCAGCACCTTGCACTTAGACTTGTTGAACTTCATTAAGTTCAAGTGTTTTCAGGATTGTCCAAGTCCCTCTGGATGGTATCCCTTCTTTCTGTTGTATCAACTGCACCAATCAGCTTGGTGTTTTCTTCAAACTTGCTGAGGGTACACTCTATCCCACTGTCTCTGTCATTGATACAGATATTAAACAGCACCAGTCCCAAGACAGATCCCTGAAGGACTCCGCTTACCACTGTTCTCCACCTGGACATAGAACCATTGACCACACTCTCTGGCAGCAGCAATCCAGCCAATTTCTTATCCACTGAATCGTCTACCCTTCAAATCCTTCTCTCTCCAGTTTATAAATCAGGATGTGGGACTACATTAAAAGTCTTACAGAATCCCAGGTAGATGACTTCAGTTGCTCTTCCCTTGTCAACTGATGCAGTCACACCATTATAGACCACCAGATTGGTCAGGCACGATTTGCCCTTGGTGGAGCCATGCTAGCTGTCTCAGATCAACTCCTTGTCTTGCACGTACCCTTGCATTGCTTCCAGGAGGATTTGTTGCATGATCTTCCCAGGCACAGAGATGAGGCTCACTGTTCTGTAGTTCTCCAGGTCTTTTCTACCCTTTTTTAAAAATGGGAGTGATGTTTCCTTTTTTCCAGTCACTGGGGACTTGACCTGACTTCCATGACTTTTCAAATATGATGGACTGTTGTTTAGCAATTACATCAGCCAGTTTCCTCAGAACCTTTGGATGCATGTCATTGGGCCCCATAGACATGTACCTATAATAATATCCAATTGATCAGTTCCACTACAGTGCTCCAATCTCCTGAAATCCTGTTGATTGTAGTGAGTGTGCAATCACTAAAACAAGTCTTAGAGCTCCTACGAGTATACCTTTGGGATTCCAAACTGATACCTCTGAAGCAGTTTAGCATAGTTCCCATGCAAAATTTATCCTATTCAAAAATACAAATTCAAAAGATAGATATGATTTCTCTCTTAGCCATGTGTGTTTCTGTACCTGTGTGGCAATTACTTGTGCTTTTAGTTTTGTGCCTGCTATTACAGGGAGTCTGCAATTATGTCAATCTATTAAAAACTAGGACTAAAGGTCAGTGGTTTTTCCATGACAATAGTATTAAAGTTTAAAAAGATTTAGAATTTTTATGCATCTTCCCAAGTAGTACAGAAACATTCAGTTTAACAGAGACAACAACAGATAATAATAGATATAGTCTTAATGGCTTAATGACCACTTTTAATTGCTATTAGACCTGTATAATATAAAACTGTTCTTCCAAAATGATGCAAGACTAGCAGAGTATGAAACAAAAATAATCCCTACCATTTCAGCATGAAGCTTGCTTAAATTACCTTTTTTCCTCATTTGTACAAAAGCCATCACTAGGTAGAATGTTTTCTTGACTGCAATGCTCAAAGGTACTCATTAAGTCCAGGGGAAAAAAAAAAAAAAAAAAAAAAGAGAGATCAGATGAAATCTGGACATAACCTTCACCCAAAACACTTCCGAAGTTCAGGCTTATTCAAATAAGTTGAGAGGGGAAATTGTTCAAATAACTGGCTGGTGGGATTTTTTTGTTTGTTTGTTTTTGATTACACTACTCTGTTTCAGGTTGGCTGTCTGGCTGTGTATTTAAATAGACCACTCAAGCAATTTGTAATTTTTTGTTTATCTTCAGAATATTTTAAAATTAAGATGGTGCAATTTGTTCTATTGTATAGTTAAAGACACACAAGACTTGATACTAACTTAAGTTCAGTAATGACTTATAATTTAGTTTCTGTAATTGACTGCAGAATCACAAACCATCATGAGTGGAACATCACAGACTGAGTAAAGGTGGCAGAACTGAGTCCAGATTTGCCAAGACTGAAACATGGAATATAGAGTTCTTAGTGTTTTAAAAGAAGAAAGAATATTCTCCAAAATCTTGAGTAAGGTATTTCAAGTGAGCAGATAAAACCCACCCACTAAGGTCCTCTCAGACCTGGTATAGCTGGGTCTTTTTACCTTTGTTTTACAACAGGTATCCTAATTTTCCCATCAGCAAAAACAATTCCCTCTCCACCTTTGGAGCAAGCAGGGACTTGGACAGGAACTGTGAGAGGCTGTTCTCTACCTTTAAAGGACAGCATCTCAGAACTACTCTTCAGTTGCTGCAGGTACTTAAAATTTAACATTTAGAATTAAATAACTTTACACAGTGTACATGGGACATCAGAGAAACAAATTCTAAATTCCTGAGTCCTGATGTTTTGGTTGTGAAATCATCTTTTCTGATTGACTCCAATTCAGCATTGAAGGACACTCTTAGATTATGTCCGGCTGAATTTATTTAAGGCCTAAGCAGAATTTAAGCAGCCTGATTTAAGATGCATTGAAAAGAGTGGGGAGTGATTTCCTACAGATCTCAGTGGCCTTGATATTTCAGAGCAAGTATGCACAAACAGCCTTTTTGCAAAAATACAAAAATACTTTCCAGATGCATGTGCTCCATTTTTAAGGTTCTATGTTAACTTGAATAAATAAATAAATAAATAAATAAGAGATTTGTAGAAGTCTTGTTGTAATTTCAAATTCCCATTCAGGCTGATCTATGGAGTTCCCCTCTTGTTTATGGCTCTTTTAATGCTCCACTTTATGGAAGCCATGAATATCTATGGATTTGCACCAAGGACCTCATGTAAGTAGCTTGACATCAGCTGACAAAACAGCAGTCTGATTTAATAAGATTTTTTTCTGCAGATTCTCTACATCTGCTTTGCACCAGTTACAGAATATAAGGTCTGAAAGAAGGCTTAATCTAGATTTTTTTATTTTTATTTTTTTGCAAAGATTTTAGCAATGCCATGTTCAGAACAGTTTTCCTGATCTTTATTATGTTGTTAGCCCATCATACAAAAGAAACAGTAAGAGCTGTCTTAATATAAAGTGTTAGATCATTGTTGGCAAATGTTAAATATTCCAGAGTTGTTGTAATGTTTGAGGGCCTGGTACAGAATTGTTAAATAAAGCAATATGATTTTATTTTTGTTATTTTGTTTTTTAAAAAAAAAAAAAAAAAACAAACACGAAGGAAGGGATTACTGCATGTCCCTGTTAATACGAACTAAGCCAAAGCCCATGAGGGTAGGTGCTACAATGACTACCTTAGAAAAAGGCCTGCTTTGTGCCTTTGTTTGTTTGTTTTAAATTTGGTCATAAGAGGTCAGTCCTAAATCTCCAGGCAATCAACAAGAAGAATTTTTACACAGATAAGGAGCAATATGAATATTCAAATATGATCTATTAAAATTACCCCCAAAAAAACATCTTCACAGATTACTGTAATTTTATCTTTCAAATTTGAGAAAGAAAATCACAAAAATCAAAATCATTCATAAAGCTTCCTATGATGAAATATAAGTCCCTTCAAAGGATAATAACAAACAGTTCATAGGTTTCTTAAGCTATACAGACAAAAATACCTTTAACCTTGCAAAAATTTGAGATACAATATTCTGATGTTTTTCTTTCTCTACAGTTATGATATATATCAGGACCACACAGAAAAGCTTCTCTTTTTTTTTTTTTTTTTAATTCTTCAGGTTTTTTAAATGTTTTGATCTTCATGTTGAAAAATTTGCACTCTAAATTTGTACATATGGTGATAGTACACAGCCACATCAGCAATATAATTTCCCTACATACAATATATGTCAATTTCTATTTTTGTTGTTGTTAGTGTTTCTAGTTGTTGCAGAAAGGCAAAATGTGTATGACACCAAGCACTGTGGCTTCTAGTCCTCTACAGTAAATATACCTGGAATACAGACAGAAGTGGCACTCAGCCTAAACATCCATTGCTACTGTGATAGTATGATATGCATCTGGTTCCTTTGGAGTATATTTTCTGTGATTACCCAGTTCAAGTATTTTCCAACCATTGTATGTGTCATCAGATGACAGTAATGAAAATAACCACAGCCATTATTGTAGGGTTTAAGACTTTGCCATCTGTTGAATATTAGCCTTTGCCTTTCCCAAACTGGCATGCTGTTGTGCCAAAATCTATACATAAAAGAGTGTCACCGTACTAGGCTTGTACCCATTTGTATAGTTGTTTTGTTTTCACATATCCTAAGTTCCACAAAATAGTGTTAATAGAGCCAGCAATCAACAAGGGAAAAGGTCAGACAGAATAAATGGAGTTCAAGTACTGATGCCCCATTGTACTGATGTCACAAGGGAATGTAGAACTGGGAGCTGAGTCAGTATTCACCACTGTAAGCTATGGATGCATGAAAAGTTAGTGCAACTGTGTCAAGCATGTGTTAAGATCTGGTAGGATCAAAGAGATCTTAACAGAATTTTTTTACCTTACTATCAACATAACTTGATACACTGTAATGCATCCTAGCTAAAAGGTAAGGTCATACTGCAGAACAGTTAATAGACTATTCATAGAGCTATCCTTATAAAATATCAATATTTGCCCTCATATACAAGATATCAGTACTGTCCCAGTATCTGAATGCCAGGTATGACTGCCTAGACCTCAGACTATAAAAGTTTCTCAAGTCTTTTGAAGACTCAAATCTCTTTGAAGATAAAAACAGACAAAAATATGATGATACCAGTATCTCCTTCCCATGTCCAGTCTAGAGAGTTCATCAGTCACAACACTGATGGATTAGGCTATGTCTTCCACATATATCTTCCATATGTATATTCCCACTGCATATATCATGCAAGAGATTGTTCTAAACAAAATCCTCATATATGCGTTATCACTTGCTACATCACAGATTATTAGGATTATTTTGTAAAATTCACATGGTATCTCCTTGTAAATGTGAGGTTTTAATGTTGACTACTTCAAAGATGGTATACAACCATTATTTTGAAAAAAAGTAATAAGAAAAAGCACTGCATTAAAAAAAAATCAAGAGGAAATCCAATCAGTGGAAATGAACTCTATGAGATATAAAAAACCAAGCACCAAAGAACTTGTGAATATTTCTTGTATGGGTTAGACTTACAAGAAAGGGAGTCAAGAGAGAGAGACTTTTATTAGGATTAAAAGATCTTCGGGAACATTTATAATTGTCAATTCCTGCCCACTTTCTGCCTGGAATGTATCATCTGCATTACATTCAATTTCAGAGGTTATTATTTTGGAAAAGATATGACATTATGCTTTCATTCTCCAATCTGTAAACAAGAGATGAATGTAAGATAATGTCTTAATCTATTGCCTTCGGCCAATGAAGCCATCTTAACCACTGTAAGCCAAAGCCATCTTAACCACTTAATTATTGTGCCACAGTAATTAATTTGGTTAAAGAAAAAAAAAAAGAAAAGCGTGAAGAAGGTTCTTACAGAACTTTTAATATCAAAATAATATAATATCTTTAATATCAAAAATAATATCTTATTCATTTCTGAGAAGTCAGGTGAGACATGAACAGGCACAGAAAAAAAAAAAAAAAAAAAAAAAAAAAAAAAGTATCAGCTACAACAACAACAAAAAAACTGAGGAAAACAAACATAATTCCACAGTCTGCAGGGCACAAAACACAACCTGACTTTTCCGGAAAAATGGCTTTCAGTTCTGTACTCAGCTAATCAGTTGTTAGTCTTATATTAAAATAAAAATGTAGTAGTTTAGAATGCATAACCCCATGAAGAACCTATTATTGCTAGAACTGTTAAAAAACAAGATAATATAGTATTCCAGTAAGCTCTGTGATCATTAAATACTTAGAATTGCTCTTTCAGAAGTAAATCTTACATTACGCTACAGTTTTCATCTATAGAGGAAATGTACCTTGAAAAGCAAATGTGTTTGGAGACCTGTTGATCTAGCAGTATATTGACTGCCTATAGAGGAAGAAGGTTTACAGCAACAGAAATCAGTTTCTGTAGATCTAATTCACTTTGCTTAATTCAAGGCACTAGATGACTATCATGTCATCTTAAAAACCTGAGTTCTTAAATTACATAGACTGAACATCAGAAAATGGATGCATTAGAACTTATGGAACCACTTCCATTTTTTCATCTTGACTTTTATTCCCAATTTCTTCTCAGCTTGCCACTATGTCCACACATTTCATTGCTGTTTTCCCTATTATCATTAGATGAATTTTTCATTTCAAAAAATAGATGAAAAGTCTAGAAGACGAGAGACGGTAGCATGGTTCCTTCAGTGCATCATTTATGGAACACATGACTTTCCATAATGTGGGAGAAGGTTCCTCTGTCCATTGAGGAGGTTATAAGAGAAAATGAGCAAGCAACCAACATTCAAAAGAGCTGATATCCTGAGGAGTAACATGCTCAGCCACCAATATGGTGAAGACTCATTTTTGGTTTCTTTTTAAAAAAAAAAAAAAAAAAAAAAAAAAAAAAAAAAAAAAAACCTTTCTCTTTTACTTACAGAAAAAATTTTCTTTTTTTTGAAAAAAAAAAAAAAAAAAAAAAAAATGGCTTCAGTAAATTGGGATGTTTTTAAGTACCACTTTAACAAAACATGCCTGAGTAGTGTAATTCTTTGGAATTAGCTGAATCAGAAAAAAAAAAAAAAAAATGCAGGATAAACTCAGACCCTATAATGGAAGCAGGACAACATACATCTTGCACTTCACCATAGCTCTGTAGGAACTGTAATCAGGCTAAGTGCTCTAAAATGTAGCTGCAATTATTTGCAAAAGAAAAATTCCACCTACATATATTTCTTGAATCAAAACTGAGGATGAAGAATTAGAGGTCACTGTTAAACTAAGAGCATTTTAATGTAATGTTTGTCAAGGTTGTGTCACTCAGGATTTTTGTAGTTGCTTTTATAAGATAGGGTAAAAATAAATTCTAACATTCTGCACACAATTTCTTCATATTCAAATGCAAAGCCATTGACAACTCAAAATGTTGCCAAGCAAAATAATGCTTCAGGCCATCTTTACTGATAGAAGCACAGCTGGAATGAGAACCTTCACTGAGATCTCCACTGGAGCATAGGAGTACAAAGATTGGAGAAACAGCTACATAAATGAGCAATGGGCAATCTGCTGTGGTTTCTAAGGATACAAAATTGGACCAAATTATAGAAAATTATAAATCCAGACTATTCAGCTATCTGGAGTCAAAATGCAGAGTACTAGGATTAGACAAAAAAGTTCTAATAGTTTCAGTAGATTTTGAAGATGATTTATGGTTTGCTATTTCCCCCAATTCATACAGGAATAACCTAGGTGGAAGGTGGAAGGACACTAGGCTCTAAGGAATGTTAGGTGGAGGGGAAATATGATAGAAGCTACAAAGTAGAAAACAGGAAGCAACTAGAGAAGTCCATCTGGTGGGGGTGTGTGGGGGGGTATTTAAGTTATTTATACGGCTATTCTGAAGAAGCCCATACTCAATGTTTTCATCAGCAAAATTCAGTTTTGTGTTATTCCAACTATCTCAGCTGGTTACTAACCAGAAGACTAACCCTCTAATACAGACACAGACTTTCTGAAGACCAAATTATCTCCTGTTAACTGAGCCTGATCAGCATCCATACCCTCATTTCAGTGCAACCACACAACATGTGCAAGGCAACCAGGGCATCAGGCCCAACCAGCATGCGTTCATGAAAGGCAAGTCCTGCCTGACCAACCTCATCTCCTTTTATGACCAGGTAACCTGCCTGGTGCATGAGGGAAAGGCTGTTGACGTAACCTACCTAGACTTCAGCAAAGTCTTTGACATGGTCTCCCACAGTATTTTCCTGGAGAAGCTGGCAGCCCATGGCTTGGACAGGTACACTCTTTTCTGGGTTAAAAACTCTCTGGATGGCCAGGCCCAGAGAGTGGTGGTGAATGGAGTGAAATCCAGCTGGTGACTGGTCACCAGTGGTGTTCCCCAGGGTTCATTGTTGGGGCCCATCCTCTTTAATATCTTTATTGATTATTTGGATGAGGGAATTAAGTGCACCCTCAGTAAGTTTGCAGACACCAAGCTGGGGGAAAGTGTCAGTCTGTTGCAGGGTAGGAAGGCCCTGCAGAGGGACCTGAAAAGGTTGGATCAATGGGCAGAGGCCAATGGGATGAGGTACATGGCTACGTGCTGGGTCCTGCACTTTGGTCACAACAACTCCATGCAACACTATGGCCTTGAGGCAGAGTGGCTGGAAAACTATGCAGAGGAAAAGGATCTGGGGTGCTGGCTGATGCTCACCTGAACATGACCAGCAGTGTGCCCAGGTGGCCAACAAGGCCAAGAGCATCCTGGCTTGTGTCAGGAACAGCGTAGCCAACAAGCCCAGGGAGGTGATCGTCCCCTTTTATTCTGCTCTGGTGAGGCTGCACTTTGAGTACTGTGTTCAGTTTTGGGCCCCTCACCACAGGAAGGACATCGAGGCCCTGGAACGTGTCCAGAGAAGGGCTACAAAGCTGGTGAGGGGCCTGGAACACAAGCCCTATGAGGAGTGGCTGAAGGAACTGGGGTTGTTTAGTTTGGAGAAGAGGAGGCTCAGGGGAGACCTTATTGGTCTCTACAACTACCTGAAAGGAAGGCTCGGGGATCTGGGGGTCAACCTCTTCTCACATACAACTAGTGATAGGACTAGAAGGAATGGCTTCAGGTTGCACCAGGAGAAGTTCAGCTTGGAAATTAGGAGACATTTCTTCTCAGAAAGAGTAGTCAGGCATTGGAATGTGTTGCCCAGGGAGATGGTGGAGTCACTACCCCAGGAACATTTAAGGAAATGTTAGACATGGTGCTTTGGGAAATAGTTTGGGTGATATTGGTGGTAGGGGGACATTTGGACCAGATGATTTTGGAGGTCTTTTCCTACCTTAATGATTCTATGATTCTGACTTGATACAGAAATACATATTTCCTCATTTCAAACCAAAATATTTTTTACCTACATAAAAAAATAAATAAATACTGATTTTACTATAACTTCCTGAAATAAAATCAAAGCTTCTATCAAATAATCACTGTAATCCCTATTTGTTAGAAGTAAAGCAAAAACCCATAAAACAATCCAACAAATCTGCCATACAGTAGGACTATGTGAAAACAGGTAAAAATCTGAAAACCTTATTAGCATTATTAAATCAATGGCCATGAGCAGTAACACAAAACCAGACAAACCTACAGAAACTGTTGCAAAAATTATGCCTACTTGCTTAGTAAATGCAGAGTTATTAAAAATAAAAATAATAATAATAAAAAAATGCTTCTTAATTGTGAAAGATACTGAGGCCCTCAGAGACTCAATAAATCAATCACTTAATCCACAAAATCAGTAGGTATGGTTGTTTTTGTTCATTATGATGTAGCCTTCTCTAAAGCCAAATTAAGTGAATGAGAGTAAGATATTAAGAAAGGAAATGTGTCTAGTAGATTGACATATGCCATTGTGTTACACTAGATGTATTAAACCATTCAGATAGTCCTTTAAGGATAAACTGGCAGATGTTCAGAAAAAATATCTACACAACCTGATGAAGATTTTGAAACAGCAATCGTTGATTTCAGTATGAATTGCAATAAAGACTGAACATATCACCAATGATAGTCAGCCATTGTAGAAGAATGCAATACACTTTAACTTCTTCCAATAATGAATTGAGAAAAAAAAAAAAAAAAAGTCAAACACCAAAATCCCCAATAGAAATACCATTCATCTAAAAATAAATCAATAAATATCTTCTATCATTACAATGTCTCAGTCTGTTCTGCCAGACTGGCCTGAGCACACAAACCTGCCATAAACAGACTAAAAAATATTTTTTATTAGCAACAGGCCTTGCAGTAATTACTTAACAAAAGTCATTATCTGATTAAAGAGGAATGTAATGAAGCACAAGAGCCACAGCTTCACTAGAAGTGAGTACAAAGAGTAAGGAATGTGTCATTTATCCACTGGCCTATTTTAAGAGGCTGCTGAAGTAAGTTTGCACAAGTGAGTCTCAGGTTATCACTAACTCTACAAGCAATTCTCATTGAGACAGTAAACTACCCATGTCTTCTGAGCCACTCTTACATTGTTCCTTTTAATCCTGTCACATCCACTCCTTCATCTCTGCTCTAAAACTGCAAGTTCTATATCCTTTGAGAGACACAAAATGATTCAGAGAGGTGTCACAAGGTACTAAGGAGTCATTTAATATGGCTTAAGCCAATCCAAGACTGCCCTGCTTTTAAAAAGAATGATCCCTTTTCCCATGGACACAGATTGTTCCATCCTTTTCATCAACTCTAACACTGAGCTGATACAGCCATGCAAAGAATCACATCAGTCTACTGGTCCAAAGGAAAACTAATTTTTGAAGGGCTGTTTTTCAGTGTAAGTCATCACATTCACACACTCACTAGTTCCAACATAAAAATCAGAAAGGATGGAGGGAAGGGCAAGTCCACCTTTTCTTTGTACTAGTCTTAGACTAGCATAAGCTGAACACAGCACTACTGCCTTAGAAGAAGCACTGTTGTTTACAAGCAGCTCAGTTCTTGGCACAGCAGGAAGTTAGAAGACACTTTCAATTGGTAGCTGCAAGTGTTTACACTAGCCAGGGGACGTTTTCTGGCAGAAGCTCAGATTCTCCAGGACAGAGTCCATATTCACAGCATCAGCCAATTATTAGAATTTTGTCATTCCCTAAGCTTACAGAACTGTGATGTGGGGGTTTAGCAGTAGTTCATATGCACGGGAACGCAAGAGGTTCTCCCAGCTGCAGAAAGTTTCAGATAAGGGTGCTTCCATCATACCAGAACAGTTCTTCTTTCCAGAAATGAGGATCCAGAAAGAGGCAGAAATTGCACGTTCCTACAAACTGTGGAATGTCAGCAATTTTCCTTCTCTGAATAGTTCTGGCAAATTGTCAACAATTTGAATGTAGAGACTTGTTGATGTTTCAGCAGTCAGGGTCAGTCATATCTTAGAAAAACTTAGACAACCTACAGTAACACCATCCAGAGCACAAAGGAGTAGTGTGTAAGCTAGAGGCTTGAACTTTCTGGCAGGGGAAGCTATTAGGTCACTCTGTGCCTCATATCACATCTGCAATGGGTAGACAAGTATCTTTGCTAACTGAAAGCCATTCAACCTCCTTGCACAGTTATGAACTCAAGTTTTTCAGGTAAAGTTACAGAGTCTGAAGGAAAATGAAGAGCACAGCTATGGCAAGCAATAAGACTTTTGCATGTTTCATTGCAAATAGCAGAATTCCAGTGCTTTAATATGTAAGCTACTGGTGGAACTAGCTGGGGAGTAACGGAAATAAAATATCCAAAATGAGTGAACATCTGGGCACCCCCAATTGATCACTCTCAAGCCAGTGTCAAGAAAGCTTTCAGTGCAGCAGTTATCTTGTTTATGCAAAACATCGGTATCTTCCAAAACAAACTCTTCTTGCAAAAGAACACAAAATTGTTTGACTTCCTTTAATTATCCTAGCAATAAAAAGTAAATTATTGAAATTAACAAGAGAACATTATGTGCTTTCTCTGTTCCCAAATATTTCCCTGCTTCTCAATCATTTGGCTTCCCCCCCCCCCCCAGGTATGTAAAGTAATCCTTCAAACATACCCTTTGACAGAGATCTTTTTAAGTGCCAAGATTTTCAAAATCTCATTTTCCAGAAACTTTATAGGATTGCATTTTAACACTTGGCTATATCACCTCAGATTAGAAATTTGGTAGAGATGGACCTTAATTAATATTTAAATGGAGTATTACACAAAAAAATTGTCAATTTTAGTCTACAAAACAGTCTGCTACATTGGGACTTGCCAGAGGTGAGGCTTCTTTTTTAGCCAAGCCAGCAGTTGAAATTTCCACATTCCACATTTCTCCTAATTGTGCATTGTGTTCATAGAATGACAGTCTAAAAAACTGGCAATATAGGATGAATAGAATGCTGTGGTCAACAGAATACAATGCTCTGGTCAACACAGGATACTAAAGCAGTGTCTGCTTAATATGCTAAAGATACAACCAATGGAAAGAAAAAAAAACCTATGGATTTTGAAGTTTTTCATCTATTCAAATTGGTTTTTGGCAAAATATAAAATTGTTGCTCCTCCCTGCCCCCCAAACTGGTTGTTTTGTTTTAAAAACATGCTTAAGATAGGACATTTTAGACTTTATTTTTAGGCTATTTATCATATATAACAATGGTGACAATATACAATGAGTTAGAATTTTCATCATCCCAAATCCCATGTTGCAGGAATTATTTGAAGTCAGACATTTTGGCCAATTGCTTATCATCTCCACCACCCATGTGGAAGATTCATTCACCTCACAGGTTCTAGCTCTGTCCCTGTATCATTGTCCTGGTTTCAGTTAGGACAGTTTTCGTCCTAGTAGCTGGTGGAATGCTGTGTTTTGGATTAGGATGGGAAGAATGCTGATAACATGCCGATGTTTTGGTTGTTGCAGAGCAGTGCTTGTACCAAGCCAAGGACTTTTCAGCTCCTCGCTCTGTCCTGCCAGCGGGCAGGCTGGGGGTGCAGCAAGAGCTGGGAGGGGACAGACCCAGGACAGCTGACCCAAACTAGCCAAAGGAGTATTCCATACCATCTGGCGTCATGCTAAACAATATATAGGGGTGGCTAGCCGGGGTGGGGGGGCCGGCTGCTCGGGATAGACTGAGCATCGGTCAGCAGGTGGTGAGCAATTGCATTGTGCATCACTTGTTTCATACACATTTATTATTATTATTATTATTATTATTATTAATTTCCTATCTTAATAAACTGTCTCTATCTCAACTCTCGTTTCACTTTTCCGTTTCTCTCCCCCATCCCAGAGAGGGAGGGGGAAGGGTGAGTGAACGGCTGTGTGGTGTTTAGCTGCCGGCCGGGTTAAACCACAACAATCATAAACCTGCATTTTGTAATCCTCTGTCAGAGGTAGTTCATGAACTCCAAACTGTTGGAGACTGAAGAAGTGTTCTGAGGAGGCATCTTTGTATGCTTTTTTTCTAGGTATCTGCTTTTAGTCGCTGTCTCTATGGGCAAACGTTACAGATAGAGGCGTAACTTAAGATGTCCAACTTGTGTCATTTTGTGTCAAAACTAATAATTCACACTAATGCCTGTTCTTTGCAGCAATCTTCACTGCACCATAACTGAAAGATCACAAGCAGAGCTGTTTCAGTAGTAGGAAAAAAAAAAAAAAAAAAAAAAAAAAGGTTAAATATCTAAAGCCTATCCCAAATGTCACATCAAGAGTTAATCTTATTTTTTTCACTGAAGTGTGACATCACTGTAAGATGAGAAATTTCTAGGATTTTTTTCTCAGCTTACCTCACTTAGGTCTCATAACACTTATAGCATACTAGCAACTAAAAAAATCTTTATTTTCAGAAGTGGAATACGTTTAGTTATAAAGACTACATAAAGATTTGTCTTTCTGTTGCAGATTTGTGAAGCAACTTGCAAAAAGCAGGCATTGTAGAGTTCAGGCTCAAAGACTGGTGCAGACCAAAGATAAAATGGGAGCTATGCAGAAGCTGTGCTAGTGCTTTCTACTCTGTAAGGGGAAGGCTCTTTCATGCTCCCATGTCCCCACTCTGAAGTACCACAGAAAATTTGTCCAAAAAGCCTGCTTCCTTATGTTTTGCATTGAGATAGCTGAAACTTATTTTTATTTCTGTTCACCATTAGTTGTCTTCAAATGTATTTTATAAATGAGAAGTTTCTGACAGTCAAAGCATATGTTTCTTTTATGGTCTGTTTTTATTTACTTCAAGATTTTTCTATGACAACCCTGTTGAAAGATTTTCCTACTTTCCTAATGTTGTAAATGTGAAAAGAAAAGCATACTCAGAATATCAATCAAGCCCTAATTCTGTCTTTAAGGTCAAACAGAATTTTTGAAGTTGATATATCTGACAAGGGATTATGAGTCACATCTGCATCTTAAAAACAGATTTGAGAAATGCCAAATTATTCCAGTTCTAGCTGGAAAGCCAGGAGAAAACACCTTCACACAGAACATCTCATTTGTTTTAAATAGTTTACTCAGGTATTAATTTTTCAGTATAGACACAGGATATACAATGAGTATGACAGTTTCAGCTGCATTGCCATAAGTCTTGTGTTATCATAAATAAGGTCATCCACCAGTACCTACCAGTAGGCAATATCTGAGAATGTATGAAACACTACAAGCAAAAAAAAAAAGCAGTATCCCTCCCTCAGCACGGCATGCGAGAACCTGCCTTGCCTGCTTGTGACATTCAACAGCTTTAGGGAAGGTATAGCACAATGCATTAATATTTCATTCTCTCTTTTTAACTTCATTTTGGGGAAAGAAAAATTATGCATGTTGTTGCCCTGCTATTCTATTACTCCACTTGTACCATTCTTTCATTTTACACGAATTCTATAGAATCAAGGTGTCCTCCTTCAGAGAAGGAGAAGCCAGATCATTAAAGCAGAATGTCACTGGATTACATATTCATATCATTGTGGTGGAGGTTCCTAGACAAACAAGAGCATCTGATACCAACTGATACTGGGAACTAAGAGTAGAGAACATCATTTGTAGAGAAACTGTTCCCAAAAATTTGATGGCCAAACTTCACTTGAGAAATTAGACAATACTTGTACCTTGCCGTTTATTAGTGTGTGCTCTGCAGCCTACTTTTCTTTCAATTTCCTCACTGAGATTCCTGCACTGGGGAGCAAAGAACACACTTGTTTCTCCCTCCGTCCAGCTGGTAGCATGGTACCACCATATTGATCAGTGAAGGAACAAATCATGACTCGTCCTGCTATTGGCTTCTTTCAGGAGAAAGATGCATTTGTACTAATGCTCTAATGTCTTTTGGAAAGGAAACAGGAGATAAGAGCCTCCTCCCAAGGAGGAAACATTGGAAAGGTCATATTTTTATAGCAAACTGAAGAGCAAATATAAGCATAGAGACAATTTTGTGCCAAATCCTATTTTGAGTGCATTTTTTGTTGTTGTTTTTTTTTTTTTTTTTCCCTGAAGCAAAAATATTATCTGAATTTTTTCTTCATTTTTGTTCTCAGTCCAAAACTTAGCAACTTTCATAATGGATAAAGTAAAACATGGCTGTTATTCATGAAAAACTGCCTTTTGTGCTTTAAAGAAAACGTCCCTGTCATTTTTTGCATACTGCTTAGTCCAAAGAGTTATTTTGCAAACTTAAAATGCTGTATATGTGTAGTCAAAAGGGAATATTTCACACTTGACTGACTTTAGAAGTAGTGGATAAGAAATGAATTCACTAATACATAAAATCCAAACGTTTGATAATGTAAGTCACTCTGGGCCACATCTGGCTTTGTGGTTAGGTCTATACGGAACATAAGATTTATAAAAACCCCAATTTAATGCCTGAAGGCAATAGGACTACAAGTATGCTTAAGGTAATAAAAAGTCAAGGCTTCAGGTACTGATCCAGTCCTGTGAAGTCAACAAGACGTCTCAGAATATTCCATTAGGTGCTAAACAGTTAGAAAATGCATCCTAGAAAAGCTTTACGCATAACATAATCAAGACAATTTCCCTGTCTTTTCAGCCCTTGTGATCAAACCTTACCAGTACACTTTATGACAAACACAGCTGTAGTCAGTTTAAAGGAAGGAAAGCACTCTTTGAAAGAATACAATTGTGATGTTAGGTTAGGAAATTCACACTTACCAAAATGTCAAGCAATTAAAATTTGCATCCTTAGCAAATGTAATATCTACACTGCATGCAGGTTTGCAAATAGCTGCCAAAGGAAGTGTTAGAAAAATCTTTACAAGATAAAAGGGGACTAAGTTAAAATTCCTGTAGGAATTATCATTTTAAATTCTTGACTCCTTTATGCATGTACATTCTTATAATGACATTGCCCAGACATACTTTTTTGCATTTCATACTACGCTTCCACTACATTTGTAACACTCTAGAATATTTCACCATGAATGTAAAGCACAGGAATTCTAATACCTTGTTCTTATGGAAAAGGCTTACCAGAGCAGAAGCCGAGCTCTATTAATTTATTGTCATGATGAAGGGGCTAGTGAGAATCAGAACTGACACTAACTCTATTTTCTTCACTACTTTTTCATTGCAATCATTGTGGTGACTATGGATGTCATAGACATAACAGGTACACCAGAATTCGAAGCAGTTTACTGAGGCTGGAAAACAATTCTGATAAAAATGTGCTGCTCCCAGAACTTGGCATATTAGAGTGTCTGAAATGATTGCCAAGGCATTTTGTCTATGTTGCCCAGGGCTATAGAAGATTGGCACAAACTAAAAATAGTTGAAGAATGATCAACTGTGATTGGTTTTAGGAATCACGTGCCTTTTAAAACACAACTTGCCTGTCAGACCACAAAGGCCTAATTTGACAAGGTGATGATGATTTCAGAAATGGTGCTGCAGATCATATGGGTTTTATATGATTTGAAGAAAAACTGCAGAATTGGACTTATAACATCTGTTGGTATGTAAAATGTTATGAAAAGGTGGAATTTTGAAAAGACCTGAAAGAGTCAGAAGAGCAAATCTCACAGAAAATCCTACAGATCATCTAAACAGTCACGGAGGAAAACTAAAAACAGATAGAAGATTAGTAGTTGATCAAGTATTGTAAGTGATGTGGTCTTCCTATACCCACAGAAAATTCAAAACTTAAGATACAAGCAGGCTGAGTAATAGTAAAATACATAATTTTCTGCAGTTTTTTTGAAGGCCCTATCCAGCCTTTTGAAAAGATGGAAATGAATTTGCCTCAAAACTTAAAGAACTATTTGGATGGATACACACAAACATACACGTGGTTATTAATTAACTGTGGAATTTTTAAATTATTTTGCTTCTAGTTTTTATGCTTTCCTTCTGTAAGTCATCACGGACCGAAAGTGTACAGGCAAAAATATGTGCAAAATGCTTACTACCAAATCAATTACAATTGTCTAACCAGTCAAATGCAATAAGCTCATATCATCAGCATTTTTCAGAAGACTATGCTTTAATTAATTATTTTAGGATATCAGGGAAAGATAAGCATGGGGCAGCTTTCTATCTGATGTTTTATAAATAGAAAAAGATATTTTCTCTGAGTTCAAATGATTACTAATTGAGAACTGTTTACAAACTTTAGATCTTACTGCAGAAGGAAGAACAAACTGTATACAGAAAGCAGTAGGTTAGTCTATCTTCCAACATTTGCGGTTTCTGCCAGTTTCTTGCCCAGATCTTTACCTAAATGCCTTTGAAGCAGATGATCTAAGTAATTTACAAATTCATACTGTATAATCCCAAAAATTCAGGGTAATTTTAGTTATCTTCATGTGGATTTTCATAAAACCGCCAGAAGCTCCTTTCAGGTTCTGTACCCACAGATGGTGTAATTGCTATGAACTAGAATCTGATGATCTTTGGCACCTGAAGGAACTAAAAGTATAGCAAAGCTTTCAGGGACTTCAGAGGGGTAGAATGACAACCAAATTTCCTATCTATTCCAGTAGGATTTTACATGAAATTAGTTCAAAATGAAGACTGTAGACTACATAATCTCCCCTTTGGAATGTTACTGTATGTTTGAGGAAGCAAGCCATACACAGTAAAAAGCTGCTTCTGTAAACCAGTTATAACAGGAGCAGAACTATATCTGATGGGCATTATTTTCAAGGCCTTTGCTACTCAGCTGTGGAAGATTGGGGTTCATTTATTTATTTACTTATTAATCTGATACAGATGTAGTACTGACTTTCTCAATGAAAGTAAACAAGAAATCTATTTTGGCAAGATGAATTTTTCTGAGGAGCCGATAAAACTTGATTTCACAAGCTTCTTTCAAATGCTGATCCATACATTCCTAGCTGCTAGTAGTTGGGCAGCTGCCGAGTCATCGCAGTGACTGACATCTTTTCCACATATACTTTTGACTTTAAAAAATGCTTATTTGGTGCATCACTAACAGTTTTCAATACACTGGTTACTGTGCCCTACAGACCTCCGAGTGGAATTAGACCTTCTCCTGGCCCATAGAGATAGAACCTCCAATTATTATTCTGCCGTATTGGTTTCCCCTGCTTCTTCCAGAAAAATATGGTGTTAGATGCTGCAAAACACAGACTCCACTGAATTCACTCCTACAGATTTCTTCCCAGCTTCCTGCAGACTTTGTGGCACACAGCAATAATAAATAGTGTACTACAGTATTAAGAGACAAATAGCTCTCTAAAACATTTCATTCACGTTAGCCTTCTGTCTTTCTTTCCCCTTCCTCTCACTCTCTGAAGAATACAGTTGATATGTACATCAACCTTTATTTTTCTTTATAACAGTAACCAAAAAAGCCACAAAAATTTATAAATTTAGCAGCTCTCACCTTAGTCATCATAACACTCTATGTACACACTCTATTTTAAATCCAACATAGCAATACTTAGTTTAGACTTTCCTCTGAATTTTATTGTAAATCCCATTATCTTGCAATTGATGTAGATTAAGAACACATACATCAGCTGTGCCTATTGATCAGATGATTTCAATGACTTCTGATCACTACAGCACATAGGATCAGGATAGGGTCCCCAGGACTCAGTATAAAGCCTCCAGACAATTGTCAGAGCTTTATTATTAACTGAGATAGGACCTAAGAGAATAAGCGTAATTTAGTATGAAACTAACATGACAGGTTTTTCAATGAAAATCTTTCTGCCATCTTTTTCTCTTGTTATATGAAAAGCCTGCTGGCTGCATTTATCAATGCAAATGTTAAGGTTATTGCCTCCTAAACCTTCAGGCTAGGGCCCAAAGGACTGGCTCAAAAATTTCACCAGTCAGATTCCTGCTACACCTTTCCTTGCTGCACAGATTAAACCATGCCTCCAGGTATGTTTGCTGAGATATCACTCTCAAACACTGGACGGAAGAATTTTGAAAGGCTTTTGAGAAAGCTGTGAAATCATTATAGAAAAGTTCTTCTGATGTTGTTGGCAAATCTAATGTGTTTAGATCTTTAGACGTTTTGACAAAATCTTTATGTGTCACATAGCTGCAGGCACTGAAGGTGAAACTTGATCTAACTAGAAGAGCAATTAGATAGGTCTGTTAAAATACACTTTTGCTGAAATCAGCTTGAATAAAGGAGTCACCTGATCTCTTGAGTGTAGTGGAGTGGTCTCTTGAGAAAGGGCTATTTTTCAGTCCAAGTGTCAAGCATCATAACTGTTCCGTTCTGTAACTTGTGGCTAGACTTTAACTCTTTGCTTTTGTAAACGATGAATGAAGTCATGCACTAATGTCCTACTCAACAGGTCTCTTTGTAAACCTCTTTTATCTAATACAAAAAGAAGAAAATATGAGAGCATTTGATCCTGCTTTACCTCAGTCCTTTAACAGTTTGCAAAACATTCCATCAAGAAATTAGAGTCCCATTAATTGCTGTAGGATGAGTTCATCAAAAAAACGAAAATCCTTTTAAAGGCTCTAACCTCAAGGGGAAAAAAAAAAAAAAAAAAAATGCAGATGTCTGTAATAATGATTTACATGCCTTATGCATTAGACAATGTATAAAGTATATGATTCAACATGAAATATCCATAGCCTTATGGACCATGCAAGCTCTGGATGTTGGTTCCACAGCAGGTGAGCTGACACATTCAGATGAAAGGTCAAACTGAAGTAGAAAGCAAATACCAAAAATACCTCAAGTGTGAGTTGTGAATGAACTCTTTGCTTCCATCTGCCACCACCCCTGGTCTGTAGACAGTCTCCCCACTGAGAGCCATGTGAATTAAATGACTTTCATTTCCCTGCTTCCCTCCTCCTCTCTCTTATTTCTTTGTTCTCTTTCCTAGTACTATAAACTATACTCTGCTTCTTTACTGGTTTCTTCTGATTCCTTGCTCCTTAAATATGCATAGATGATGATAAACAAATGCACCCAGACTGTAGTTTCAAAGCAGAAAGTCAAACTCAGTATAATTCATGCTGATTCCTGTTTGTCCTTGCTGAAAATAACTGCATATTTCTGTACACCCACTAAATTTAAAATATTTGGTTTTTCACTGTCATTATTTGGTTAATCAGAAGAGGTCATATTTGTCTACCCATCCATTCATATCCATGTAAAATACTTAGCAAGACAACTGACAACCTTTATGTTTTTAGCACGTTTCCTGTACAGTACCTATACCAGCATCTCATTCATATTTAGCAGGAAGACTTCAAAAAAGATTGAGAGTAGTTGATGTCAGCTTAGAGGAGTGCCCATTATCTGCATGCTCATGTAGTGTATGTTTGAATGATCCTAATCTGTGCCTGCAAAAGTGGACTAAAAAAATGTTCAGGGCAGTTCATCCTTTAAGATGCTTTAGAAGTATCTAGAAAATAGCAGATTTCAGGTAGCATTTCCTCTGTCCTAGGTGAAAAAAATGAAAGGAGAAGGCAGTAAAAACTAAAGCAATGCAAACCACAGCTCATGAGAAATATTAAATATTTGCCCTAGATTCAGTTGCAATTTTTGGTGGAGGTTGGTTCATATCTAGCTCTGTTTGTCAAAATCTGATTTCACAGGCAGGATTTCCAGAAATAAATGCAAGAAAATATTACTTTTCTCCAAATACACACACACATTTAATGTATTTGTTCTAACTAGCTACTGTGCATAAATGTGCCTGATTATTGTGCAAGCAGTAGCATCTGTACAGGTGATATCAAAAATCTGATCATGTACAAGGCATGCTTTAAAACAGATGATTAATTACTTTTAGAAGTTGGGTTCTCTTTCTTAGATGAAAGGAAATATTTAAGTTAGTTGAGATATCTTATCACTTATCCATAATATACAGAGCTTTAGGGAAAGATTAGGTTTATTAAGTCAGACTCACAATGCAGGCTTTCAACACTGCCATTTCCAATAAGTACATATTTGTTTAATATTAAAGTTCCTTTTCAAAACAAAGTAGTTAAGCCTACCCTCACATTTATACATCTGCAGTTTGTTTGATAACTTACAACATAATTACAGGCTGTCCTCCCACTAAATGCTGTATTCAGACTTATGAAACAAGGTGGTAAAATATGCACTGGAGTCTGAGTACTAAGCCCGTAATTTACTACAAGCACTAGGAAGAAAAGAAACAGAGGGGAACCCTGCTATTTAAACTGCTCAGTTATCATGTTTCCCTCCCCCACATATACAGTAGAGTATAACCCATTCATATTTCAATTTTACATTTCCTAAACTGTCATCTTCTTATGTTTCAAGTTCATTTGAAATGCAATCTGTTTATCAGAGCAGCAGTGAATGCTTTTGCAGATCAAGAGAGAGATGTCTCTCCCCACAAATAGGTCTGTAGCAAATGGGTTGGTGAAATAACACAGGCATTGTGGGGCTAAGTAAACTGCCCAGAGAATTATGGAAGGGTGAGCTTTGCAGCCCCTTTCTTACCTCCAGTGTTCAAGCAGTGAGAGTGCTGGAGATGCAGCTAAAATAACTGAGTAAATTCTCAGGTACAACTAGAACATGTGGAAAAGGAGCTTTCGATGGCCAAGAATAACCTCACTTCAACAAGGTTTCTTACAGAGGGTGGCCAGCCCAGGAGACACACAGAAGTGGTCAGGCTCCAGCATCCTGGGGTGCTCACCAGCAGATGCCTCACCACCACCCTCCTTTCTTCAGGGCTGCTTGCTCAGGCAGACAGCAGGACTAACCTGGCACCTGGGCTTTGCTCTGTCTTGCTTTCCAGCCCCAGTTTGTAGGGCTCTTGGGGAAGGGAGCTCTTGCACTCCCTTTCCCTCATGAACTGTGAGCCTTCAGCCAGGAACATTGCTTTCACATATTCACATTCTCTTTGTATTATATTTTTCCTTAAAAAAAAAAAAAAAAAAAAATCAATTTTGTTATCCCGTCATACTTAACCAGCAATCAGGGTTCTGAATGGTGATTTTCAGTGATATGTATATGTGAAGCTCATTGTGCAGCAAAGTGTTCTCAGCACAACTCTGTTCTGTAAATACACCAACTCCCTTGGTGCTGCTCCAAAATGCATTTTTCTCAGCCACTACCTGCAGTTCTAGAAAATTATCCATGTTTTAGATTTTAAAAAATGAAAGTCACAGACACTATTTACTAAACGCGTCTTCTACTATAAAAAAAAAAAAAAAAAAAAAAAAAAAAAAAGAATGACTATTAAAAGGCATATAAAAGGCACATTTATTTTTATTTTTCACTGTTTTTCCCACCTTCCCTCCAAACCTGCACCATAAATACCAATGAAAACGTATTCACTTCTGATTCCATTTAAAAATCTCTAAGCTACATTTGGCAAGTTGCAAACATGAAAAAGTTCATCTGCTGTGAGAAAATATGTAGTACCAGAATAACATTTTAAAAGTAGGTGTCTGACTTTCATAACTGTAGCAGACTTAACAGGGAAGGGAGACATACGACACCAAAACCTGGGTACTTTAGTGTCATTTGGTTGCTAAAGCACCTCCATAAAGTGAGCCTAGGAAATGTAGGTCCACCCCCAATCATTCTGGGTTATTGTGAAAGGCCAGGAACTTTAGAAAAACAGTCTAACCTATTTGCTTACTAAGATTTTTCTTAATAGTATCATATTGCTTTCCTCAGGATGCTCACCTCAGATTTTGCCTGAGCTTTCAAAGACAAAGAAAGGGTTTTTTTCTCATGCCAGAATCCAGACTGGTTTTGTCAACATGCTAGACTAGCAGAAAAAGATGCACAAACTACCAAGAAGCTATTGAAATCTGTTGAAACCATCTCCACCAATTACACCCAAAGCTGCAGACTTAAGGAGACTTCAGCACTGCTGCAAAAGATATGCAAAAATATGGAGGAGGCTGTCAAAGCAATTTATTCTTAAAATATAAATTAGACTTATTTTTGAAACAAAGTTCCTATATAAAGTACACTAAATCTAGAAATGTGTGCTTTGTTGTTATGTGTGTAAGCTGGCCACTTGTATGTCTGAGTGTATATATAATCTTAATCATTACAAGTACCATTTATGCTTCTTTCCCTAAACTTTTCCCTAGCAAAATGTCTCCCTGAGCATACTGTCAAATATTCCAGCTGTTCTCTTCTTTCCCTCTCTATCAGTTATCCATAAAATTTTCTTCAGTGAAGTAGTGAAACACATGCTGTTATTTATAAAACTGTATATAGATGTTTATAGATGTTGTCTATGACATAGATTTCTATATGGGTACCTAATTTCATTAGTTTTTATATGATTGCCTAATTAATATTTGCCAATAATTCAAATAGCAATAATATAAAAATGTGATTGGTGATGTCCAGAAAAGGAAAGGAAATATTATAGCTAACTTTTGAAGACATTTCCCATCTGTGAACTGATCTACCTGGCATGAGAATAAGAATAGGAAGGTACACAAAACACTTCATTTTATGATGGGTCTTATTATCAAACTGTTCAATTTGTCCCATATAATTAAGTTTGCTATGAGAGAGCAAATGATGTTTACTGCTGGATTCACAGGAAGGTCTACTGAACTGCTTTGATGATGGGCAGTATTTTTTTTTTTCCAGTTCAAGCCAGCAATAGGAATCAACTGCTGACAGATGTACTATGAATCAGAGTTAAATTACTAGGTGGCTGGGCACTATTTTGCCTGTTGCTTCTTCAAAGTTCAACAGCAATGATCTTTGGCAGAAGAGCTCTCATTTCCACAGCTAATGCACTTATCTGGGGTTTACTCACACTGTTCTGTTTCATAGAGGCATCTTCAGTGCTCCATCAAGGTGAATTCCTTGAAAAAAATGTGATGTGACAACAGAAGTGAAGCTAAAGTCCCATTGCAGTTCTTTGATCTGGGAACATGAATTTAAGAGGTCTGGTCCTATCATAGCACTCCTCTCCACTCCCAACCTCAAGCAGCCTAGCTGAGCACAGCAGCACTTCTTTCACAGCCCTTCTCTCCAGACATGGCTCTTTGCCAGAAAGATGGCACATGAACTCCTACAGACCAGACAGATTGCTCAATTATTTAAGGCTAATGATCAAGGCAAGGGTGGATGTTGTCTCCACAGAACAGCCATATGTAAGGCAGAAGAGGTCAAAAGAACACTGTTGCAAAGGTAGTTAATGGGAAGACACTGTTACCTCACAGCATCCTGGGACAAAAACTTGACCCAGAGTAGGTAGGGAAGCCAAGGCTTTACATGGCCTCTATGTATGGAGAGGGAATTGCAGTGCTGGTGAGAGAAAGGCATTGAAATCCTGCACCAAGCATCAGTAAACTAATCAGCTACCAACACATTAACCGGATTCAAGATTAGGGAAACTCTAACACCAGGGAATTACATATTATTTGTCCTATTCCAAATCCTCTCTTTTGCCATCAGAAAAGACTTCCTTCTTTTAATGTCATTATAATAAATAAATCTGTAGCTCATGCAGAATGGGATCATGTTCATGAAAGTGATATTTTTACATAGTCACTTCTCAGAACAAAACAACACTAGAAAAGAGACCCTACAGTTATATACTCACACTAATAAAAAGCAAAATTTGCATGCCACCTACTGACTTGCCTGCTCACGGTGTGCAGCTCATACAGAATTAAATTGGGTTAGAAACATCATAATACTCAAGAGAGAGTTTTCAATAATTTCAGAAACTTTCAGTTACAGTACAAGCCTGAATGCAGTTAGACCTACAAAAATATATGCACAGGCTACATCCAATACTACTGATGTTTTTCATTCAACATTAAGTTATGATTGATGGTGTTAAAGAGCTGTTAGGGAAGGAAGCACCACCACAAAGTATTTGTGTTGAAAGCAGACTTCAAATGGATTACAACAAGTGTGAGAAATAATAGAACATGCCAGTCAACAAGATAAGGATAAAGACAATAATCTACACTACAAATGCTCATGCAAAACAAGGCTAATCAGACCATTGCCAATACCTAACAACCAAACTATTTCAGGCAGTGTCAGCTTCCCAGACAGTCACTAATGCTGACTGACAGGCAAAGTGATTGTGGAAATATCAAACAATAGTCCAATTCCTGAGGTCCTTACTCATACATGTAACTGTTGTTACTAGGGCAATTTTTTTATTGAAATCAATCCATTCTGACACCTTGTTCTGAATGCTTGTTGGACTTGGCAATAATAATTCCTTCTGCTTCTTTCCATGTGTTATCCCTTCAGTCTCAATCCTCTCATCTGTGTCCCCTGTAGGAATGATGTGAAATCGCTACCTTATTTCCAGTTATTGAGATATCTGGAGATGGCAGTGAAGAGTCACAGCAATGAAAATATAACAAAGGACCTTAAATTTAAACTGCAATTTGACCTAATAATTACAGGGAAGGCAGAATATTATGATTATAAATGTATAGTCCAATAATCTACTAGTTTTTTTTCTATCTGATGTATGTTTAATGCAACTAAATGCAATGTCTTTATTCTTATGTAAGTTTTGTATTTAAGTTATAAGATTTAAATATATATGGAAACTCAGGATTTGAGGGGGGTGTAAACATATCTACCACTTGAGGAACAAGTAAAAAAAGTCCAGGTCTCCACTAAACTGCTCCTGCAGAAATATTATATCAATTGAAATTCTAGATAAGTAAAGATGAGGTACAAAATATAGATGTATAGATTGTAAAACTCTTTTTATTATTATTATTTTTTCTACAGAGAAGGAATATGGCTTATTATTTTTAAACTCATGTAAACAACTCTTTGTTTGGTTGGCAGTGTGGTTGTAAAAAATGAATCAGGAAACTATTAAATGATGTTTAAATTCAGGATGATAGAGAAATACTGACCACAAATATTTTGGTATGTTGTGTCATGGATTATAGTGAATGCCACAGTTGCAGCAACTTGGCAGAACATTTATGTTCTGTGTGCTAGAGGGGAAAATCAAGTACATTTTCTCATGCCTCTGAGATAAACTCTCTGTAAATCTGTATATGAGCTATATTGATTTCTACTAGCAGAAGATAATATCCTGGGTGTTTCTGGTTTGTAGGCAGCCCATTTTTTGTAGGTAGCTTTCCTTTCTTTTAGCCCACCTGGTCACACACTATTGCTGAGTGTCATCAGACGAGTGCTTTGCTCTGCCACTTGTCAGCTGCAACCTACTAGGCGTGCAAGATACACTGCCTAAATTCTCAGCAATTGTTTCCCTTCAGAGTGAATGATTTGAAGGTTCTTCGAAGGAGGGAAGAAAGACTGCTTTATAAGCCCATATCATGCTGTGCAACAAGCTCACAGTTTTGTGCCATGCAAGTCTTAATCTCTTCACAACCTGTCTAGTCGCATCTTAGTCTGTTCTCAATATCATCTCTCTGCTGAGGGATCTGGATTTCTCATGATCTAATCATATCTCCTGTCATCTCAATACAGGTTATTTTCCCAACATGTTTATCATAGATGCATACTTCAAAATGTCAGCTAAAAACAATGTGACAACATTGGCAAAGGTTTTGCCTTACTGAGTGCAAACAAACTGCCCTGATGGGCATTCTAGCAAAACGGCACAGTCTTTTTTTCTAATCTTTAATCCTAATGTTTGCCTTTTCAGTGCAGATAGTTGCTTCCTCCCTGCTTATCTTCTGAATCAGATACTGACAGTATGTTTTTATACTACATTACATTTTCATAAACCATGTAAGCTGAAAAGTTGTTTGTGTCAAGTTTTTTTTTTCTGTCATCGATTATTATAAATGTAAGTCTTCATCCACTGATATTCACAAAGCATTTTTTTTGTGTATCCTTGAATATACCTTCAAAAGCAATCATTCTCTCTTGTTCAGAAGTATAAAAGTCTTTCAAGTACATTACCACCAAAAGAGCACACATCCTTGGGCTCTGTGTGTGGTTCCTTCTTTGTTTCTCATTGTGGTTTTATTTGTATGTTTTATTGATTTTTTTCCACTCAGATTCAAAACCATAAAAACAGGAAAGAATGTCTACTGGCAAGTGACAGAAAAGGAAAGGGGTATTAAGAGCCCAAAACACAGTCTGAAAGTTGAAGGAAGAATCCTAATGCAATACCATGATACAGCTACTGAGTCTCTCCTTGTACACAGGGAAATACAGATGATAATGTACCTTCCTCAAATTTAACCTCACTTGTAGGAGGAAGATCAAAGGTCAAGTCACCCAGTAAGCAAAGAGCAAGAGGAAAGGAAAGGAGACAAAACCAAGCACATCTCTGAAAGCAAGCTGGCCCCTGAGACACTAAGAGAAACTCATCCTTTCCTCAAAATAGGAGGGAAACAGGTGAAATATTGCCCTAAGATCTGCTTAAGAAGGTGTGCAGCTACACAATGTTTACTCAGACATTTCACAGGTACGCAGTGCTGCCTTCAGTAGCTCATTGCTGTGAAAACATTATAGCACAGCTATCAGACTAACGTAACTATTCACAACCAGGCAGACTGAGTACTTCATGCATCACTCTGTCCAGGGCTTTGCCTTTAAAATTTCTTATTCATCACCTCAAAGGCAGCTCAGTGTCAAACTGGTTGCAACATTTATCAATAAAAGCAGCAGCTGCTGCCATGTCTTGCAGTTACTTGGAACTGTAGCAATCCACCTGTAAGGAAACAGTGAGGAAAAATCAACAAATTACCTCAGATCTATACTGCTAACAAAGGCAAGGCCCTGGTTTAGTGAGGCCTATAGCATGTTTGAATATGCCAAATTTAAATGAATGTGACATTGATTTCTCCCATAGCTCTATTCCATAATTAAAGCTATAAGCAAAGGTTCTTATTCATTGTTTTACTCAGGCAAATTCTCATTGCAGTCAAAGGAATCTATCCAATGAAAGACCAGGAAAATGTGAGTAGTAGCCCAGAGGTTTAACTCCACTTGGTTTATTTCTAATCTTCTCTTTTAAAGAGAATAATTAAAGGCACTTGACATGTGACTGGTGTATATGTGCCCCAATTTAGTATGAGAAAGAAACAATAAAACCTCCTTTGTTAGGAAACAAAAATCATGAACCAGAAGCCATGATCTCATCCGTGTGCCCCGATTAAAAAGAAAACTCATTTCTTCTGTCCACAAAACCAAACAAATCCACAGTGCAGCATTCAAAGCCCACAGCCACAGCAGCAACATGTGCGCAGCCCCTGCACCCACCTCCTGACTCGGACCTCCTCATCCTCTGTCTCTGTAAACCATCTTCCCTACCCACACATCTGCAGACACTCTTCATAGTTCTCCCCACCTGCTCACTGACCCACTCCCCTGCTTCCATACAGATGCACAGGCATTTCCTCCACCACTGAGACTTGGATTCTTACCCTTATGTTGCCTTTTATAATTACAGGACACTGGTCTCCTTGTGTAATGTCAAATGCAGTTTAAGGATTAATGGTATTACATTTCCTTTTCTCTTGACAGTGCTAGACTGCCTTCTCGGTATTGTTACATATTTACAATAATCTCTGAAGATTCTGCTGTGGAAACTACAGCACCATCAGAAGCAATCACCAGTTAATAGCATGATTCTTATACTGTGATATCAAATGTGACTTTAAAATAATAATAAAATTTAAATGTTTAAATCTTTTTTTTTTCTTTTTCATAAGCACTCAGAGGGCAGTTAATACAGCTTAAAAATAATGGAATAGGTCACCTGGAGGCAAAACAGTCTGAGAAGCTATCCGCCTATACAGCAAAATGTTAATGTCCTCTGAAATACAAAGGCAAGGGAGTTGTTCTCTTTATTGCCTAATGTTTTGCACATTTGCAGACCCAGGTCCAGAAGTATTTATCTTTTACCTCAAATTCTGATTGCTGTGCTAATGCTATTTAAAGCTAAATGGAAGAAAATTATATTCTCCACAAGAATTCAATTGATTCTTTTCTTTGGACAGAAAAAGAAATAGTAGTCATTTTTATTTACATGAAGTCCTGTATAGAAACCTCTGTGTGTAAATCACATTGGGCCTCTATAATTTATTAGCTATTTGTTATAGCTGGGATAAATGCATGGGAGCACTATGTATGTAGTTGTAAGCAATGTCACATTTGGATTTGGGACTCAGACCTCCTACAGCATTTTACAAATCATTACTCTTTCTCCAGTTTTCTCTTTTTCCTGCAAGTCTTTGAGTTTAAGTGAAACAGGAGTACTGTTCTCAGGCACAGGAAGAGTCAAATTAATTCTTGGAGTTACCAAAAAAAAAAAAAAAAAAAAAGAGAGAGAGAGAGAGAATGCACTATGCAGAGTTGTATCAACCTTGCGCACAATGTTTAAAGTGACAGTTGAGGAATTAAATATGCTGAAAAATTCAAGAACTATTCAAATATTCAGTGACCCATAGGATGCTTGGGTCAACATGAACACTCTTGACATAGAAGTCTTTGTGCTGATATGATGTGCAACATAACGCAGGACAATATGATCAATTTACTGATGCATAACTACAGAGGACCTCAATTAAAAATGTTAATATTTGTGTATGATGCTCAGATATCACCTTCCCAGAGGAAGCAGAAAAATGATTGATTGAATACAAATATCGCATTCTGTTGTGCCCTTTTGATCATTATCAATAGTGCATCTAGAAATCCAGGAAGCAATTTGCAAGAATTCTTTTCAGAGAACTGTTAACATTCTCTGGACAAAAATCATGGACAAATATTTTAAGCTTTAGCACATTATTGAGATCCAAAACCATATTTGCTTTAATGAAATATGGGCATAGAGCAATAAGCCTTATTTTTATATGCAGGTACCACCACTATATGTTCATATAGTTTATATGTAAATTGCCAGCTGAATACCTATTTGCAAGTTAAGTTTACATGCCCCAGTTACAAAATATGCTGCATTGAAATTAGGTACTTAATCGCATGCTCAAAGCCTTGACTTTCTGTTGTAAATCTGATCTTTATTGGATTTTCCCTGGATAACAGATTCCCAAAGTACCACAGCCTTTGTATTGCATAAATTTTCTTTCCCTTCACAATCTCTAATTTTTATTACAACTTCTCTGGGGCAAATAGATCATTTGCTATCTCAAAGCATGTTGCAGCTCTCCTGATCTTTCTATTTCCAAAAGCACAAAAATCATTTTGTACAAGGAAGAGTCCCTTGATTCCCTGATGTGGTAGAAATTAAAGCCTGCTCTCATGCCCAAGATATTTAAAGTGAGACATGTATGTGAAAAAAAAAAAAAAAAAAAAAAAAAAAAAAAAAAATAAAAAACATGT
>CM021766.1:27086820-27100815 GCA_011076525.1 Nettapus auritus | reverse complement strand
AAAAAAAAAAAAAAAAAAAAAAAAAAAAAAAAAATGCAAGCTGCAGTGACTTTTTTCAAAGCAACAGCAGAAGTTATTGGTTGAATCTGGATTACAACACAGGCTATCCAATTTCCTCAATCAGAACAAGTCCTTGTCTCTCTGGATTCATCACTTTACACATGTATTCAGAATTGGGCTTCCAGAACTAAGAATACCAAACTGTCTCACATATTTTTCCAGCTGATGATAAATGCTACAGTCCACTAGGAACAGATCTAAAATAATTATACTTCATTTCACCTCACATCAGACAACACGTTAGCTTAGCACATTTTAATGGAGTGGTGCACAGTGTCTCTTTTTCTTAATGAGACCACATTCTGATGAGAGACTCTAGTGGTTTAAGGAATCATAACCATAATGAAATCCAAGGTTTTGGGTTTTGGTTCATTAGGCGACAAGGATAGCTCTTCAGAATACTTGCTTCCAAAAAGGAATACAGATGCCAAGATTTTATATTCCTCTGGAGAGTTTTCCTGTGAACTGTCATTACTGAAGAAATGTACTTAGGGGGATTGGGAAGGGAAGAAGGATTAAAGAATTCATCTATGCTACAACGCATTTATCCATCAAACAGGATGAAAAGTTGGTTTCCCAGTTATGGAAAGAAAAAAATAGTTCATGAATTGTTTTTGATAATCTTACACTGTCTAAAGAGCAGTTTCTCTTTCCAGACTAGTAGATATTTTACATAAATTCAAGGTGCACACACCAGCTGACTGTTAGGTGCACACCTTTCCACAATGTATCCAAAAAATACAAGCAGCAGATATGGCCTGCATGCATAACACCAACCTTTGACAGATGTTTTCCTAGAAGAAATGAGAACTGTAATTGCACAGACAGCAAGAAAAAGGGGACAAATCAGCAATTTTGCAATATGTGAACCCACAGAAAGTATATTTCCACCTCGGAAGGAAAATATGGTCAGAAAAACATTGAACAGACATTCAATGCATGTTCATATCAATTCTCCTTACCATTATAATTTTCATACACTAGCAACAATCCTGGTAAAAGAAGAAGATGGAAAGGTTATGGATTATCTTGTCCAGAGATGGTCCCTCTGGGAAGGTAAGCAAAAAACCGTACATTTTTAAGGAAGGTCAAAGCAAATCAGACAAATGAAGGCAGGATTTTATCCTCCAGTGTGCTCATATCCATGTTGTTCCCAGGAGGTAAGCCATACAGTTAACAAATAAATGCTTATCTGAAAACTATTAAGTAATGTAGGAGAAGAAGAAAGGGGAATTTATATACTGCAAAATACAGAATATGTCTTCCATTAGCAGTAAAGGAATGTTATGAAATCAGAAGAAGAACTAGAAGTCCTGGACATATTTTACTATTGCAAAATGTAAGTTTGATCATTGAGTCTTTAAGAGTATCTTTGGGAGCTCTTTTCCTCCTTACATGTGCATGTCATAGACTGCACAAAAATCTCACAGAAAGGAATATGCTAATAACTTCAATTTGTGAAGAACTGAAAATGAAATACAATAGAGTCAAAGCATTCATTTCAAAGGTTAACATGCAGACCGTACTAGTCTTCCCAGACATAATCACTGAGCAGAAATGATGATTAAAAGTCATAATATGTACTTTTTTTTTTTTTTCCCCAAATCCCACACTTGACTTTGATCAGAGTATCAGATTACAAGGCATGCATAATCAACAATATAGTAATTAAATTGCATCAAAGACTGCTGACCTTTTGGTGCAATCTTTAGGGTAAAATTCACAGTACACAAACGTGCTTTAATCTATGTAAAACATTTATCATGCACAAAGAAAGGTAACTTTTTGACATCAACATAATTAGCCCTGGCGTATTGACTCTGCATGTCAGCCCTTGGCTGTGAGCTAACTTGTGTGAGATCTTGACATAATCATGTTAACTGCTGCCAGTTTGCATAGCTGCCATGGATTAAACAAGAAAAATGGTATCAACAATGTAGGCGTCTGTTCTGTGCTGCATTTTAATGAAGCCATTTGCACTAAAATTGTTGATATTTAGAATTTGCTTTGTTTTAATTATGGAAACAATCAATATTATAGAATCTTTAAATTTTTTTAATAGACCATTAATTAACCTATTGATTATTGTGGAGAGTGGAAGAAATATTCTTCCTGAAAATACCTTCACTTTTCTAAGCTTTTCTCCATTCCTTCCAGAATGCTGTGATCAACTGACAGAATAAAGTTTGCCATTTTATCATATGAATAAATAGCCATAATAGCCACAGCATAATTTACAGATAATTTCAGTTCTCCTTGAACCAAGGTCTGAAAGCTGCTAAAGCCACCTAATAACTGAAACTTACCGTCAGACAAAATTTGGATTTATGTTCATAGGAAAGAGGTTTTAATTCCTCTCAACTTTATCCAGAAGTTACACACTGACAGCAGGAACCTCTGAAGAGCTTTCAGCTTGGCCTGTTTTCCACATTTTATTTTGCATATTTAATATCCTACAATCACTTTCTGAGATCTTAGAGTAGTGCCATTTCTGTTAGCAATGAGAGATAAAAGGATGTACCTTTTACATTCTTTGTGTTTGATAGAATATTGTATCTTGGCATCAGTAGGAAATTCTTTTCAAATACAGTACTGTGTTTTTTAATATATGCAATGTTTTAACTATCCAATTTTGATTTTTTATTATTATTATTATTATTATTCTAAATACCATAACATTAATTCTTATTTCAGCATAAGTCTTGGAGATTTGATGATCTGCTGTAAGGCAGCAAATTTTACCACATAAAAAATAATGATGAGACACCATTTTAAGGCACTAAGACAAAACTTCAAGCTTGTCCACTATTTATATCAAACAAACACCAAAGTCTGACAGCTGAACACAGTTATAACGTAATCATAAGATACTGCCTCAGTATCAGCAATACCAATGTGAAAAAAACTATCGTTATCTGTTATTGTTATAAAATACACATGTAGATTGTTTCTAAAATGAGTTAGGAATTGGCCAGCACTAGAATTTTAAATATGCCCACATCCCAGTGCATTGCAGGGTGACTAGTTTTGATTTCCTAGATCTGAGCCCACTCTAGGGTCCTCAGCCAAGCATTAATTTGGACATGAATTAATTTTCTTTCTGTTTAGGACCTCATTAAAGTGAAACCATATGTTTGCCAAGATTTAAACACAGGAGAATAGAATATTTTTGTTTCCCATAAGAGCAGCTGCTTTCTCAGTGCTTCCACCATTTGTAAAACAAGACTTAAAAGGAGTGACTGTGGGAAATGGGGTTGTTTAGTCTGGAGAAAAGTTTCTCCATTGAGAGGGTGGTCAAGAATTACAATGGGCTGTCTAGGGATGTAGTGGAGTCTCCATCCCTGGAGGTATTTAAGAGACATGTTCATGGCACTTAGAGACATGATTTAGTGACAGGATGCAGCAGATCAGGTTAAAAGTTGGGCTTGATGATCTTGAAGTTCTTTTGCAACCTAGATGATTCTGTTATCCTAAAAATAATAATAATAATAATAATAATAATAATAATAATAATAATTCTGAATCCCTTTGAGTAGGTGGGTTCTGGTGATCCAAATGCATCTCTAGCCTTGGCTGGCTAAGCCTCTGCAGTTCAGGTTACAGACCTCTGGATCTGAAACCTGTTATAGTGATAGTCTTCACAGTCCTTTTCCATATGGATTGAAACTCCATGTATACAAAATATTCTTATTATGATATTAATTTTCTTCCTTTAATACTAGATATGGAAGTCAGTTAAATATTTCAACAAGAAAGCTGTCCAGCAGTGTTGGGGATTATAAAAAAAGGCTTTTTTTAAGTATGTTAATAGGAAAAGGAGGAACAGAGCAAACATCAGTCTGATACTTCATAAGGATGGTCACCTAACAAACAGGGACATAGACAAAGCAGAGACATATAATGCATTTTTTGCCTCTTGCCCATCACACCAGTGATGGGACCCTAGCTGGCCTGAGTTGGAGGACTGTGACTGAAAGTGATAAACCCAGTTAATCCCAAACTTGTCCAGGATTTGCTGCTCCACCTGCGTGCATATAAGTCTATGGGGTCTGATGGTATTCATCTCAGAGTACTCAGAGAGCTGGCTGATGTCATTGTGGGACCTCTCCTGATTATTTTTCAACGGTCTTGAGAATCTGGAGAGGTCCCAGTTGACTGGAAGCTGGCAAATAGGGTCCCAGTTTCCACGAAGGGCAAGAAAGAAGATACTGGCAATTACAGGCCTGTCAGACTCACTTTAGTGTCTGGTAAAATTATGAAGATTATCCTGGGAGTTATTGAAAAACACCTAAAGGACAACACAGTCATTGGTCAGAGCCAACACAAGTTCACTAGGGGAAGGTCATGTCTAACAAACTTAATTTCCTTCTATGACAAGATCACCCAGCTAGTTGACCAAAGAAAGCCAGCCAATGTAATCTTTCTGGATTTCAGCAAAGTTTTTGACACTGTCTCTCACAGTATCCTTCTGGACAAAATGACTGGACTACAGTTAGATAAAAGAATAATAAGATGAGTCAACAATTGGCTATTGGGTCCCAGGTGGTTCTTGTAAATGGGGTTACATGAGTCTGGTGACCTGTCAGCAGTGGGGTTCCCCAGGGCTCCATTTTAGGACCAGCCCTCTTCAACGTTTTCATAAATGATTTGGATTAAAGACTTGAACGTTTTTTGAGCAAGTTCACAGATGATAACAAATTGGGTGGAGCTTTTGATTCCATTAAAGGTGCTCAGGCCTTGCAGAGAGATTTGGACAAACTAGAGAGCTGAGCAATCACCAACATGAAGTTTAACAAGAGCAAGTGCAGAATTCTGCACCTGGAATGGGGCAACCCTGGCTATATAAACAGGCTAGGGGATGAGATCCTGGAGAGCAGCCCCACAGAAAGGCAACTGGAGTTTTTGATCAACATCAAGCTGAACATGACCCAGCAGTGTGGCTTGGCAGCCAGAAGGGCGAACCATATCCTGGGGTGCATCAAGAGTGGCAGTGCTAACCAGTCAAGGGAAGGGATTCTCCTGCTCTACTCTGCACTGGTACAGTCTCACTTTGAGTACTGTGTGCAGTTTTGGGTGCCAAAACTTTCTTTATATCTTTATATCTTAAGAAAGATATAAAACTGTTAGAAAGTGTCCAAAGGAAGGTAACAAAGATGGCAAAGGGTCTAGAAGGGAAGGCATATGAGGAGCGGCTAAAGTCAGTTGGATTGTTCAGCCTGGAGAAAAGCGGATGGGAGACCTCATCACTGTCTAGAATTTCCTTGAATGGGTGAGCAGAAGGGCAGGAGCTGATCTCTTCTCTGTGATGACCAGAGATAGGACCCGAGGGAATGACTTGAAGCTGTGACAGGGGAGGTTCAGGATGGAAATCCAAGTCCTAGACCTACAGTTTGCTGTCAGGATAATATGAGTTTCCAATGGCACTAGATCACCATGTTGAAACAACTGAATCAAGCTCTGTTGATTATACTGTGAATGGAGACTTCCAGCTCACATACAGACACATACATTTAGATATCTTACCTGGAACTAATGATAAAAATGCTGTCCTAATGACAAATTCCTCCTCTACGGCCATTTTCCTGTTACTCTCACCAGTTTAAATTAGAAGGAGCACAAACCATATATTCAAATATTTTGATGTACATCTGAGAGAAAAATAATTTGCTTGACTTCTTTTTCTATTACTTTCCAGTAATAGTATAGATTTTACAATTCTGCAAATCATATGGTTAGTTTTGCCAATCCAAGCATCAAATCAAACCCAATGCCAGATTAAGACTCGAACATCAAAGACATACTTCCACTACTCCTCCTCTTTCCTGCACAGTATCTTGCTCTGTTTTTTAGGGCATTATCTGAACAGTCCACATACACTTAACCAAGTATCTGCAGTGAAACATTTCTGTTCTGCTTCTCCCATTTAGTTTACTTCTGCTTATTCCTTAGCAGGAAAGATTTTTTCAGGAAGAGCTGTAATGTGTTTTCCTATTTTGTACTATGGTTAAAAAAAAACACTTGTCTAGCAATCCTCACAATACCAAAATGTAGTGAAATTTGTTTATTTTACTTTTTGCAGTACTGCACAGGTTAATGGTTCTGGGAACTAAATTTAATTTATTTTCAAGTATCTTAGACATTTCATCACTTTAGTATTCCTTTCTTTCATCATGAACACCAGACGTATTTATACTTGCAGGACTTATAATGTATCATGGACATAAACAACAGTCATTCTTTCTGCTCCATAGAGAGAATGTAATGTTTAAAAAGAATCACAGAACAGAATCACAGAACTGTAGGGGTTGGAAGAGACCTCAAAAGATCATCAGGTCCAACCCCCCTGCCTAAGCAGGTTCCTCAGATCAGGAAAAAGAAAATCCACTGTGAAAACGCTTATTCATCTTCTATGCACAGATGTCAATTTTTAAAATGCATGTTAATTATAATAAATAAATATTATTCACCAGTTTACCCTAAGGTTCTATGTTTGTTTCTGGCTACACCTTATACACCAATTTCTTCAGATTCTCTGATGAGACCTGCAGTCTCTTGCTCTTCCTTCTCCAAGACTTCAATGAGCTCTAGACAACACAAGTAGCTGACACCAAACAACAGGTATAGGTTTCAAAAACAAGTCTAGGCAATCCACTTATTTTTTTCTGGCACTGTACTCTGTAGCAGGATGAAAAGCATCACTACTGATCAAAAGCTAAAAAAATCATCCTGATTGATCAACTCCACAAAATCAATCATTTGAGGTGCAATACTGTTATGTGTTTCAGGGGATTCCTATAACTTTCAGAATTTCTCATGCATCAATAGCTGAATCCCTTGAAGTAAAATAACATGAGGAAGTTTTCCAAAAGGGTGTCTTACCCAATCCTCTTTTTTCCCAGTTACTTTGCTTAACTGGAAAATACTGAATGTTCAAGAAATGTCTAACTCTCTGTCTATGTTAACCCCATTTTTCCTTAATTCTTTGATCTGTACTAAAAGAACAGAAGTATCATTGGGAACTGTAGCTCTGTATCAGTACATGGTTCATATCCAGTATTCCAGACTAATTATAATTTCCAAGAGGCTGATTTTCATATCTGATTCTTCATCTTCATTATTCTTCAATTGCTGATTCTTTGCGCCCTACTATTGTGAATCTCATGGTATCTTCTTTTTGGAAAGCTTAGATATCAAGCCCTAATTGTTTGTGACTTGTGATTTTTTACCATCCAGTCATCTTTTCTGACTTGTGTTCGAACAGGGAGAAATCAACAACCCAGAATTTCAGTTTTTAGAAACCTCATCTGCACTTTAGGCACCTATTAGTTTTGCTCCTGAGTGATCAAGGAGAGGTTTTTTCATATGATAGTTGCTTAGTACCTTATAAAAGTTTTAAATATTCCTTCCCAGTTTGCCAGCGCAGACAAGTGTTTTTGTGTCTGTGGTTCAATCTTGGAGTCACTGATTTAATTAAGATCACAGTTTTCCCCCACACTCCAATATCTGATGCTTAAACAAAGACCTTGATAACGACAGATGCATGTACCAAAAAGTATTCACTTCAGATTTTCCAACATTTTCCTGATTACCATTTTGTATATAATCCATTAATAACTGGTCTACTGCACACTCTTATTCTACAAAATTCATTATCCAGATATCTAAATATTTTTAAAGCAGATATTTCTCAGTGTTTTATATATGCATGCTTTATGGTCTTTATAATTGTGTAGACTTTACTGCAACCTGGATCAGATTTGCCAAAATTTCTTGCTTCTATACATTCCCATTCCAACTTGCCTAATGTATTCGTTTTGACACTAGCATGCCAGCTATACATTATGATTTTATAGATCAGCTTATTTCTGATACACTGCCAAATGCTTACCAGAAATGCAGTTAAACAGCATGTATCTTTATCTATTGATTCAGCAATTCACTGAAGATGCCAGGCAAACATGTCAGATGTTGCTCTTTTTATCATCATTCCTAGCCACCTCTGTTAGACTGTGAATTCTTGTAAAAATTGCAACCTGCTTTCAACATGCCTGATACACTCTTTTGGAAGCTTATGATTAAATCCTGCATAGCAACTGTTTCCTATATATTCACTCACTGCCAGGAGGTTAACTGGTAGATCTGCATTCACCATATTTTATCCCGGTCCCTAAAGCCTTCATTCCCTCTGCAACGATAAATAGAGACCTTAAGAGAACCACTCTAAGTACACATGACCCTCACTTCCATCTCTGCATGAGCTTTCTGTTGACTGTTCCCTAACCACTACATGCAACAAAGCCACATGTGTTTTGCTGTTATTCAGACACTGTGTGCCTGCTGAGGGAATGGAAATGACTGGGCTGCCTTTATAATAGTTATTGTCAGAGCAAAGCCCACTGGACAAAGCACAATAATTTCATCTTATAAAGAATAAACACTACTATTTGTGTAGAGAGAGGAAGGGTAGCTATCCCTGAATGTTTTTTTTGTATTCAAAATTCATAGCAAACCTTGTAAAAAATGTATCAAATCTGAAACTTCTTATAACTAACCCTTGTTTTATGAGGTTCTCAGTCATCTGTCACAACCTTCAGAAAATTAGTTTACCTATACTTATTTTTAGACATGAAGTAAAAGGTTTAATTTTAACAAGCCTTAAAGAAAAATTTGCAAAGACAAAAATAGTTTGCCAGTAACAGTATGCTGTAACTTTGAAATACTTTTTGTTAAATCCTTAAAATACTAGATGGCAAGTTTTACTATTTTAGCTATGTATGGGGTATATATCTGCATGAGGGTACTGTGGTCTCCATATTGTTGCAAAAGTCAATTTCAAACTTATGAGTAGTCACAATGGGAAAATACCTCATTTTGATATGTATGATATTTGTTTAATACTTAATTGATAAATAATTATTTCTAGAAAGCATATTACAAGATCTCCAGCATTCAAGGTTAATTTGTTTCATTATTCCTGTGGACAGTAAAGATAAGTGGATAAACATATTCTCATGCACAGGAGGTGTTCCTGTCTCCATTATCTTTTTCAGTTACTTATGTCTAAAAATTCATTTTCACCAATATTTTTTCACTATTATTGTTCATATTTCTTTTCTTTTATTTTGATTATATATGATTCATCCCTGATGGGGAAAAAAAAAAAGTCTCAGTGTGGTGAAAAAATGTACATTGAAAGATATTCAATTTGTGTAATACAATTTTGGACTAGAGTGCTGACAAATTTAGCTCCTCAACAGAATTCTTCAAAATTGACTCATTCCTTCCACTAGATTTCCAGTAGATCTAAGAAAGTATGTTTCCTCTTCCTACAATGAACACAGTACACTACAATTCTCTATTGAAAAATAAGAAGAAAGTGTGAAGAAAAAAAAAAAAAAAAAATACCTATGAAAGATTTAAAATTGAATATCATGAATTTTGACAAGGTCTCTAGACCAGGGATAGCTGCTGAAATGAATAAGAAGCTCACTTCAGAAAATTCAGAATTTGAACAGTACTTTAATATTAAGTCCATTTTAAAATTTGAATAATTATTTTTTTCTTTGGACATGTCTTATTTTGCTATCTCAAGAAAACTTAAAGGAATCTCCAGCTGAAGACCATCTAAACTGAAGTATGTTCTACTGTAGTTTACTGAAACATATTATAAAAACAGAAGGTCTTCTAAAGTGTATGTGCAGTCTGATATTTCCTACCAGTCTGAAGGGATGATTTTTCAACCTTAATAATCCTTGATATACATCACTTCTCCAGAATGCATGAAAAGAAATCCTGTTTATACCAAAAGCTAGTAACCTCCATGGAAAGATTTATGTGCATTCTTCTAAAGCAATATTTGTTTCACACTCATAAACTAACGTTTGTCTTTTAAGTAATATATGATTAGTAGATATTATGCCAAGAACAAATGTACTGCATGATAGTATCATAAATCTGTAAATTTCAATCCTTACAGAGTACTCTACCAGAATACCTTGCAGCAATCAATAATATTTCACACTATCTTCACACTATCAATGAACAGCATAACACAGTGAAAGATGCGTGGAAGTTTTCCCTATTTCCAATAAATTATGTTTCATAGACAAATATTGTTTGTAGAATGGGCTGTATCACAAACAACTCCTGGGAACTATAAGTTCAGGATCATTTCTATAATATCTGCAGATATATTTATGTCAAATCTGGAACATGAGGTTCCAAACCAATTTGATACCTAGACAAATTTGAACAAATGTTCTACCAAGAGCATTTTCTTCAGCATCAATAAACCTGACTTACAGCACACCACAGAGTTATACTAATTAATATATTTTCAAGAATGATCCTAACTGCTAGTACAGATCTTTAATGTAAATGCTCTAATGCAGTGGCAACAGCAAACTTATACACACTCTATGGCATTTATACTCTCTATCCAAGTTACATATAACTTTTCCTAAACTTTAAATGACTACTGGTGGCAAGATTTCTTTATAGCACAAGTTAACAAAACATTTGTAGTTGTGTAAGTAGTTCAGTTGAGAAACTTCACTTAACTATTGATAACATATCTAAATCACCATGCCTGATTTTCTTTAGAAGTTATAAAACACAGCCTGATATAAATTCCTGTTAATTTTTTCAGCTGTTTTCCACTGCATATTGGCACTAGTTACACTTACAGAAGATCAATAAGCTACTGACAATAGCGGGAAAGGGAAAGGGAAAGGGAAAGAGAAAGGGAAAGGGAAAGAGAAAGGGAAAGGGAAAATAAGGGCAGGAAATAAATTACTAAAAAAATCACCTCTGAAACACAGGCAACATTAAAACATTTCCTGCTCTTTGTAAGCATTCCTACATGAAGGAATCCGTTCAAAAATATCAAATTCATTTTCAGTACTTAATGTGATTTATTCTCTATGAGGCATCAACCAAGTTGTTAAGATCAGGCCTAAAGGTTTATCTATTGTTCTTTCTGCTTCTTTCAGCACAGCTGCCTGAACACTTTACTAGATTCTGGTTTAATTTCAAGTGGCTTAAATATTTAAATCACCAGGCCAAAACTTAATGTTTTTTACTTAATTTTGCACAATAAAATCAGGAGAAGAATGAGGAATATTGGCCACTATGAGAACTATTGCAAGATTTTAAACTTTTTGTTTTCTCAAATTGAAACAAGGAAGCAAATTTATGATATGTTTCTGAAACAGACTTATTTTTCAATTGTATTCATGAATCTTAGTCACAAAAATGTTTAAGATAACAATCAGAATTTAAACACGTTTACCTGATATGTGAAAAATTTCTAAGCAAAAGTTCTTTCAAAGTGGAAATTGTAATGCTGTGTTTCAGATGTGTATCAAAACAGGGCTTGTGAAAATTTTTGGAGAAATGGATTATTTCCATATTTTTCCAATTAAGAATTTATCAGAATTACTACACACGTAGGAAAACAAAGTACTCAGACAGTACTGTTATGCAGCAAGAACTTCAGCATGTTTTGCAGACTGGTCCTAATTCCTAAGCATACTTTTAAAGAGAGAGCATTACCCTCCAAAACAATCACATTTTGGAAACATTTTCATTTTCAACTCAATAAATGTGTTACTGTGTCAAAGGAAGGCTTGCTTTAGATAAAAGCCACTACTTCCCTATCTACTTTGTTGACAGAAGAGCCCTGGAAACCCAAGCTATATGTCACTGTTGCAAAAGGACAAGTAGGATTACACTGGTCAGTAGTACTGTTAGTTGGTGGAAGAGGCTTCATCATGGCAGCAGTTACTTGTGACAGCAATACTGGTAAACCCAGTTCTCTGTTGCTCAACTTCCCTCTTGCTCTGTCCCTTCTAACTCATCCACTGTTCCTCTACTTCCTGCAGAAACAGGAAGAGCCAGAGTTCCAATCTTGATGCTCAAAATCTGTTTTGCTTAGGCCTCTGAGAACTATTCACACAGTTCACATGTCTTGTGTCCTTCCTGAGACACATTGTGACAGACAGAACATAGACTTTTGATGAAATATGGGCAGACTTCCATCAAATCTGAAATACATGATAGATGAAATTTAACTTACTCAAATCAGGAAAGCAATAGAGAAAACCTGACCTAACCCACATAAGTTTCAGGGAAAAGTCTCTGGTAATTATAGACGTGTTATTGAGGAAACTCAGAAGTATCCTTCTTTTTACTGAGCTGACTACCTAGATAAGTCACCTCCTATTAACAATTCAGACAGATGCACTAATGTCTGAAACCTCAGAGGAGCCTAGATTTCTATCCATACTCTTACAAAACTTCATTCATTTGTACTGTTTTGAGTTGTGTGAAAAGTCTCCTATACAGTAGATGGATGAAACATTTGCCTCACAAACAGGAGCCCAGCTTCAACAGAAGAGGCACAGAGCACTTTTACTCAAAAAGGTGGTGTTGAAGCCCCTACCTAGAATCCAAAAATCCATGTAGATAATGCAAGTGAGAGCTCTCATGTCCCCATTAACCACATAGGAATATACTTTTTTTATTAAATACCACTCTGCAAATGGGAGTTCGCTGTTTTGTATCACAGAGATACCTAAGTGCACACAGCAGTGCCAGGCTGAGATTCCTGGTTTCATGCAAGAGTGTAACTTTTGACACCCCTCTTTCTGGCATATCCTAACAAGTAACTTAACAGTAACTTAACTACCCAAGTGTTTGCCACATAAGCTTTTGTGACTTCCAGACTCAGTACCAAATCTGCCTCATTGTATGTGTGGTGAACTTTAGCTTTACAAATTAAATGGTTTAAAAAAAAAAAAAAAAAAAAAAGTGTAGAAGCTAGTACTTGGATAACAACTTGCCCTACATGGTGAAGAAGGTATTACAGCCCAGGAATATCTGAGACATGTAACTTGTATTAACTTGTATATTGGTATTGGTCTGGTGCTAGACTGTTGAACAAAGAAAATACATTTTCTATAAGAAGGGGAGAGCAGATAATGGAGTTACTCTGCATGTTTTATTTTCTACTGAAAATTATTATTTATCTGAGCATATTTATTGTATTTATTGTACATTTAATTCCATTTTTGTTTGCACTTCACAGATATTGCCTACCAGCACAGATGTCCTATGTTGAAAAACATGACAATTTTGAAATGCAATTACTCGGCATATATAATGTCAACAGATGTTTTGGAAATATGTCCCATTTCCACACTCAGCAGGCTTTCACTACTGTTTCCCACAAAATAGCAGAGGCTTCATGAGGTTTATTATGGTTTTGGATCAGCCATCACCCATCTTGGAGGACTGTTGTCTATGAATTGTTGTAGTAGACTCAAAGATGTCCAGAACAAATCCCTTTCACAACCAGGCTGTCAATGCCAGTATGACAACTACTTTCAGGCACTTTAAAACTGCTTTGCTGGGACTGATACAAGAATAAGTGCCATCTAAAACATATTTAATCACTTCCCTTTGTGGGAAAATTCATTTACACTAGGACTCTTTATGCTACCTTAGCACAGTAGAGCAATGTAATATAATGTATGTAAATGAGGAAAAAAAAAGTTTTTCATATTGTGTCCTTGCCATCTCTGAATAGTCTCCCTAACTTTAGTTCTCCAACCTTCCATATCTCACTGTTTTGTTGTCCCTCTTAAACTATCTTGTGTGAAAGCATATTAGACTCTTACAGCATGACAAGTAATTTTTGGTGTTGAAGACATACAGAGAATGCACTGAAAAAAAGGTATTAATAAGAATGATACTCTGTTAAGGAATAAACTGAGAATTTCCTCTCTTTCCCTGCAAATGGGAAGCTTTTGTGTGCTATATTTTTTACTATGGTGTAGTCTGAGAGTTAAAACTCCTTTTCTAATCCCTCCTCCACATCAGAGATTACATGAATTACAAAAAAAAAAAAAAAAAAAAAAAAAAAAAAAAAAAAAA
>CM021766.1:27027068-27086720 GCA_011076525.1 Nettapus auritus | reverse complement strand
AAAAAAAAAAAAAAAAAAAAAAAAAAAAAAAAAAAAAAACAGATTTCCTCCACTTTTCCTCACTTTCATCCCATAAACATCTATTGCTTAAGTTTTATTACCCGATTCTCTCTGAGGAAGGACTAAGGCTTCCCCACCTCCAAATCATTACTACCCAGGCAGCAGTCTCTGGTGCTTGACACTCCTCACCATGTTAGGTGCACATGGGCTCCTGTGTCTCCCTGGTCTCCTGATGTAGCCAAATAATGATCTATACTAATGTGATTTTAAAGCTTGTTATGTGTGAACTCTGAAATTAGTTTGTAGAGTGTGAACCAAGAACAGTCTGAAAGACAAGTTGTTAAAACAATATATTTTTTACATATGAAAATGGCAATCTGTTTTTGGATGTGGAAAAATAATATATTTTTTAAAACTCATTAAAAATGCATTCTTAAAAATAAATGCAATTAAGTAAAACACAAATAAGCTATAGACAGCAGATAATGTGTAGACATTACCAAGAATTAAATCATGGGGCATAAAAGCAGAGTAGTTAGAGAGTCCTCATATTGTGCTTGATATGAGTCAACTTCCTTATGGACTAGTGCTGTAATCTCTTCTGCCCTTCCCCAGTATACATTCCCCAGCCACTCTATGTGAATGCAGACAAGGTCACAGGAGTAGGGAATTCAAGGACAGACAGATAAGACACTAATCACATCACCTTCCTGCCTCTTATTGGTATGCTTCAACCATTCAAGCTCAGCAAGCCATCCTTAACAAGAGCTGCAGCCTCAAAGCCTGAAACAATTCTCATTCAGTGATGACAGTTGAGGCCCATCACTTGCTTTCTTTTTCATAGTTGCACATTTCCATCAGAAATCAAAAAATACATATAGGACTTTATTTTTTTATCCCATGCCTCACTCACATACACAAATGATGTATACAGATATGAACCAACAAGTGCCTATTTTTACTGTCCCTTATTTTAGTACAGTAAATAATTTTCTGATTTTAATATCTCTGATATTAAAGTGGCAATTTTTAAAATAACCTGCCCACAGAGGTGATGTTTTCCCAGGTTGGCAAACATGCTGGCATTCGAGGGCTTAACTCTCTGATTATTTTTGTGTTTGTTGTTCCCTATTTAATGCACTATGTATGTTAGGATTGTCTACACAAACACCACAAGTTAATTAAGTGTTATGTTTAAATGTTTTGTCTTGTATTGGTTTTAATTGTTGGCTTTCAATTTCAAACCAAAGTCCTTTTCTGATGAAATCTTTAGAAAGTAAATAGAAGCCTCAGATTTAGCTTCTTACTGAGAAGCTAAATTAGCATTCTTAATATTTGCTATCTTGTATCATGTCCTTTTTCTTTTCTAATATTCAGTACTTCATCTCTTTCTTCAGATTAAAATTGTTTTATGTTTCTAACCATTTTCACGGTGTACTTATGGGCCTATTCTAGTTTATATGTATTCGGCTTCAGCAGGAGCATAGAATTAATAAAGTGATGACATTACATCTTTCTATTTCTTCCATGCTCTATTATTTCTCTTCTGCTGATTAATTGTGAAGATTTATAGGAAGCTGCCCAAAGTAGCTTCCAATACTTTGCTTCCAACTCCATGGTCCTTAAAAAATAGGTCCTAATTTTGTCAATGTCACATCTGGCATCTTAGCTGTTCTTTCCAATTGGACTGTCTCACCTGCAGAAAAAGGAGTATGCTTTATTCTTTGGAGTTTAGAGACATACCCCAAATCACTTTTTTTTTTTAGTCTTAAGGCAAGTAATATATTATTAATCTCTTTTGTTTTCTCATAAAAATATACCTTGGTCAAGGTGCTGGTAATGCAATAAATGTAATAATCTGTGATATAAAGCTAGTATTTCTGTGGGCATGTCTATGTTTCAAGAAATTATATGTCCCCAAAGATTAATTTAATTCAGGAGTAGCACTACTCAATAATTCGATGTCTTAATCTATTCATTTTATACATTTTTTTTAAATGTTGTATTGGTACATGTCATTCCTCTGTGTTTCAGGACTTTCATTACCAAAATATCCAAGCAATCAAGTTCACCTATTTATACTTCTCAGCTATGCACTAAGATATATGTTTTATTTTATTTTTTGGCTCTTTTATTTAACTTTGTCTTTTGACATACTATTAACTTTCAAGTATATTCCTTTGTGAGCAGCACCTGTTCCTCCTCCAGTTCAATTGTAATTTTCCTTATCTCATATGACTGATGTCTTTGGCAGATGTCTTTGTCTGACCTGAATACTCTTTAGCACTTGTCAGGCTTCTCCCGCTCCTGCTTTATATAATCTCCCTGAACACTTCCACTTTCTGTGGTAGCACTTTATCTCTGTTGTGGCAAAGATGAAGCAACACTTTCTGTAGATACTTTTTGTTCTTCAAAACCTTCTGTGGCTCTATGTTGATTTAAGTCCCTCATTATTACATCAGTTCTCCCACCACAGATCTGAGATTTTGAATACTTCCTCTGCCCTGCATGTGTTGGTAAACTTAAATATATTTCATGAAAGTGTAGCTTACTGGCAAACTTTTTTGCTTGTTAATTTAATTTTAATTTCTGAAAAACATATATCCCTGCTCAATCTTAAGACATAGGTACAAGTTCTGTCACTGGTCAGAATAACTTCCTAGGTCTTGCAATAAATTTATTGACATATTGGAAAATCATCCCTCTTGATACCTGTCACACAAAACTTCCCTATTCATCACCTAATCAGTAAGTGAATGATTCAAAGAAGTAACTGGATTTTCCACTGCCAAACACATCTCCTGGTAATTGCATGAGTGACAATTTCACCACTTCTGGAGAGTCCAGTCTGAAAACTGATATGACCATTGACATCTTCCACAGAAAACAAATTACAATAAACAAATGAAATGCAAAAATTTTCCTTCAAAATTCTTTTTTTAGGAAGTGCCAATGTATTATGACTGATGTGGAAATATTTTTTTTTTAATATTTGGCATAATTAAAATGTTTTGAAACCATCTTACATAAGGAACTGAATTTTAACGATTTTGCCATAATTGTCCATTTACATCCTTTTGCTTTTGTACAGTTTTCTTGTGTGGTAGTTTCCCTCAGGCTAGAGCACAAGCAACTAATCATCCCAGTAGAAAAACTCTAAAAGATTTTCAAGTCCATTAAAGAAGTCATAATGAAAGTATTTACATTCAAAGTCAGATCATAGAATCATAGAAAGGCTTGGGCTGGAAGGGACCTTAAAGATCACCTGGTTCCAACTCCCCTACTATGGGCAAAGATGCCACCCACTAGATCAGGTAACCCAAGGCCTCATCCAACCTGACCTTGAACACCTCCAGGGATGGGACATCCACAACGTCTCTGTGCAATCCGTTTCAGTGTTTCACTACCCTCTGAGTGAAGAATTTCCTCCTAATTTCTAATCTAAATTTCCCTTCTGTTTTTATAGGAGAGGTTCTCCAGTCCTCTGATCAACTTCATAGCCCTCCTCTGGACCTTCTCTAACAGATCAACATCCTTCTTGTGCTGGGGGCCCCAGACCTGGATACAGCACTCCGACTGGGTCCTCACAAGAGCAGAGTAGAAGGGGGACAGTCACTTCCCTTAGCCTGCTGACCATGCCTCTGTTGATCCAGCCAGGATGCAGCTGGCCTTCTGGGCTGCAAGTATATACTGCTGGCTCATGTTGAGCTTTTTATACATGAGAACCCCCAAGTTCGTCTCTGTAGGGCTGCTCTCAATGAGTGCTCTTCAGGTCCTACCAATACAAGACCAGGCTTAATGCTTCCTACTCAAAATTGCATCTCACAGCCTCTCAAGTGTTTCCTCAGGGACCTCAAGGACTATCTTTGAACAGACAGTGAAAAGGAAAAAATAAAAATAAAAAAAAAAAAAAATTGCTCTGGACTCAAAGACACTATTAAAATTAGACTAAATTGGCTTACTATTCCGAGTTAGGCTCACATTTGATGCTGTAATTTGGAAAAATGAGAGAAGAGATATCATTGACAGGAAAAGAGATGAGGGGTACTGAAGGAGAAAGAAAAGTGTGAATTGAAGCTGGGGCAAAGAGTCTGTAAAAAACAACATTACCAGATTTCCCCTATAGCAGTAATCTTATAATATATAAATCACTGGATTGTTTCTCCTGTAGAGATAATCCTGATTTTTTTTCTTCCTCTGTAAAGGCTATATAAAGATTCAATAAAAGCAACTCTCAGACAAACTGTAAGTGCTTTTCTTCACAGGTCATTTTTTAAATTTTCACTTCCTGAACCTTTTTATTTTCTGTCAGATATAAACAGAAATGAACCTGATCTGAGCTGTTATAAACATCATAGGCTGTAGAGAGCATCATCAGTACAGCCCAGTTAAAAGGAACTACCCATGAATATCCCATAGATTTTGTTCATCTGTTGTTACACCGTTTTTTGATACTGCATCAGAAACAAATTTTCCCTCATGCATGTTCTGAAATCTAACTCCATCACTTCATAATTAAGTCCTGATGTTGCAAAGAACCAAGGGCCCTCTGCAACCCGTAAGGATTGAGTTTTTCAACACCGTAAGAGACTCACATTTTCAATTATCAAAGCTATAGTCCTCGGGCAACATCATTCCCTAACTCAGAGCTATTATATCCAACAGTTCTTCTGATGAACTATAAGCAAGGAGCTCTGGAGTCTTCTACACAGTGGGAAATTTAGAAGTAGTTTCATTTCAAATGATTTCCTACAAGTTAAAAGACATCAATAAACACAAAACTGTGATTTTTCGATTTTCAGAAATGACCTAATGAACTGAGGCTGTGAAGCTAATGTGCCCCATTTATGGAGGGGGAGAAAAAGGGGGGGGGGGGGCGAGAACAGACAGAACTTGGATTATAATAAAAGGTTGTGATTTAACCCTTCTGAACACCCCATTTTAATGCTCAGTATAGTCAGCAACTGAAAATAGACTGCAATTTTCTATCCATTGAGCTAGATGTTTTTAAAGGTGCATGGATGGAGCATGCCTTAAAGGCAAAAAGGAAGAATGCCACCACAGCAAGTATTTCCAAAACCAGTGCTACTGGAGCACAAGAAAAATATGGTTGTGTCATCATCCTCTTCCAATATACAGGATGTATTTATTTTGTGAGGAGCCTGCTACACAATGTGAGACATGTCAGTCAGTGTGGAATGCAGATTTGATGGCACCATCCCTGCTTAGCACTTCCCTGAACTGTGCTAATGAGACACAAAAACCCATTTCCACACAGAGAGCCTTGACAAGATGCATTTAACTAGTATCTCTCCTTTCCATTTCTCTGCATCCTCCTCTTCTGATTTACAACCGTAAAGACAAGCTTTAGAGTGAACACAGTTAGACACGTGTTGCTTGACAGAGACAAAATGGGGACTTCTTGACAGACAGGCAGCATTCTACAGATTAGATTGGACTTTCTTGGTTTGCCTTTTTCTGACGCAGTCTCCTCCTCTTAGCTTCATTCCTTCTCTGTCCCTCTTAGCATGCTCAATCCCTTTCATTGTGTTTTACTTCAGTGTACTATTTCCCTACATTTTTGCCTTCTATTTCTCTTGTCATCCCTTACAACTCTGCTCTAGCAAGTAAAAATATATATATATATATATATATATATATTTCCACCTTCCCATTGCCTGTTAAGACCCTTGCATCCATTCCTATTTTCTTCTCTTTAGGTTGTAAACTTCACAGGGCAGGATTCATATGAATGCAGTACCTAAAACAAGAACCCTCCTGCTGTGAAAAGACAGTAAATATTTCACTCTCTCCCTCTCCAAGACAAAAAGTAAAGGAATACAGGAGCTTTATGTGAAGCATTGGAAAACATTTTCTAACAGTACAATAAACTAGTCTTGTCTTCAGGCTCTACTGTAGCATAAGATGATTACTTTTTCCTATCCCAAAGCATGCAGTTATGCCAGGAGAGATGTTATAATTATGCCTTGCCACCTCATAGGAATACAAGTGGAGGTAAGTCTGTGATTCTTTTTGCCTCTTCTGTAACCATACTGAACTATACACACTGAAGCTCTGAGGTAGGAGATCTCATTTTTCTCTATTAAAAAAGAAGCTGACAGTTTGAAGACGTGGTCTGAAATCAATAGGATGCAATTCAGTAAGGACAAGTGAAAGTGCTACATTTATGTAGAAGTAATCAACTGTACAAATAGAAGATAGAAAATGAGTCAGTAAGAAACAGTTTGTGGTCTATAAGGGATCACAAGCTGAACAGAAATCAACAATTTTACCTCCCTCTGAAAAAATAAAACTATTGCCCGGGTTGTATAGGTAGTATCTGTTGTCTGTAGATATTTCAGAATTATCAAACAGCTAAACAATGTAACATCTGCACTTATAGGCACAGTGTTTTAAGAAAGATGTAAAACTATTGCAGCAGCTCAGGTAGACAAGGTGGATAAGAGAACTGAAAAAGGCAATCTGCAAGGAAAGACTGGAGAAAAAAAAAAAAAAAAAAAAAAAAAAAAACACTTAGAGGAAATGTCATAACAGACTTCAATAGTACCCTGCAGAGGAAATGGAATCAATTGTTCTCCATGTCCATGGGGATTACAGCAAGAAATAATGGAATGTGGAAACTTTAGATTAGGCATTAGAAAAACTTTCTAACATGAGGATAGCAAAGCATTGGAACAGATTGCCTGGAAAGACTGTAAAATCCATATCATTGGATTTTTTAAGAATAGGTTCCAGACATGTTGTATTGAATTCTGTGATAACAGTTGTAATAATAACACCTTATGCTTCTCTCTTGTGTTTTATAACAAAGAACCCCAGGGTGTAGCTACCTTCTAAGTAAAACATGCAGACAGGAAAAATTTACATTCCACTTTTGCAAGCAATGAAAACAATGTCTCTAAGTAGTTGAGCCTGAGATGAGTCTCCCACATACTGAGCCATAGGCAAGCCCTCAGAAGAGGATTGTGCTAGTAATTTGTGGTCTCATCTGCAGGCAGCCATCAAGCCGTAAAACTCCACTGAGTACAACTCAACTGATCTACCTTCAGATGTAGTACAAAGTAAATATCTATAACCAAAATTGACATAGCAGACTCCCTTTGTAATTAGTAAAGAGCAGCAGATGTTTAACTAGTGAATCATCTAGCCTGCTAAGGTTAAAAACAAACAAGCAAATAAATAAATAAATAAATAAATTAACAGCTCTATTTCATTGTCCTGGACTGCAAGTAGATGCAAGTGGATGATTAACCAATTAGGAATCCCTGCTTTCTGTAGTCTCACTTTGTACTCCACAATTTGAAATAAAGTTATCTGAAGTGATATTTCTGTATATAGAAAAGTATGTTTGTATTTGTCCATCCTGTGCACATAGTTATTATGGAGTGTATTCTACATTTAGGAGAACAAGCAGGAAACCTTTCCCTTCTGCACTAATTTTAACAATTTAAGATGATGGCTCAATCATAAGAAGATGAACTGCCTAACTAAGAACTCATGATAGATGATGTTGGTCATGGGAATACGATCTATTCGGTTCTCTTGTGATTCCATAATTTACCACGTGGTCCTGCAGTGTATAAAGTGGAAAGGATCTCTTCAGATGTACTAGATGAATATTGTATAAAAGTCAATTCTAGTAATAGCTTTCATATTGCCTTTCCCCCAGAAATCAATCTCTTTTCACACTAGATTTGTTCCTCAAAGATGAAATCTCTCTCCTGGTCTGCTCCCCAGACTTTTTTCTTACTTCAGAAGCATCAGCTCTTTAACTTCAAACTGTCTCTCACTCTTTCTGTGTCTCTTTCTATTTTTGCCATCACTCCTGGCGAGATGTCTTTCACTTAACTGTGTCAAGGGGTTTAAGAGAGCTCTGACTAAACCTGAGACAGGTTGGGTTGTTTTGGTTGCATCTTCCTCTTGGGATAGCAAAGCAGTAGTTCAGGGGCTATATTAGCTGACCATGCTACTAGGGGTGTTCAGGCTGAGGACAGAGGGCTCTGTCCCTGACTACTCATGGTGCTGGCAAGAGGACTTGGTCTACAGCTGCAGAGTGAAAGGCTGCCAGGTCAGCCATGGGCACCAGGAAGAGCAGCAGGCCACAGAGAGTTTAGCAAGGATTAGTAGTGCTTAATATGAACTTCAGGGAGGCGCTAAGCTGTCACAGTTTGCTTTTAAATATCTCCTACCTTATGTTATATAATTATAATAATATAATAATATATATTGTATAATATATATATATAAGTGCACTCCATTAAAGGAGCTACATCTGTCTAGTGCCCAGCTGCCTAACAGTCAAGGATGGGATATCAGTGAATCAGAGAGCTGTTAGTCTGAAGATTGTGTTTCTTCAGATATTATGATTTTTTTTTTTATTTGGGGGGGGGGAGGGGAGAAGGAGGCTGGGTTGGGTGTCAATTTATTTATTATGCCATTGCCCTGGACTGGGATGGACTTAGGAAGAGTAGGGGGGCATTTTCATTTGGTTCTTACATGAAAAATCAGGCCCTCCAAGATGTCTGCATTCAACAAGAGTCAATGTCTGAATTAGGATTCTGCTGACAGTGCCTTCTCTTCCAAACACACCAGCACAACCACAATGCTTGCTTGGCTTTGTTTTAGTCCTGTAGTTGGAGAATTGCCATTACTGATCCCTTTGGCCACTTTCTGTCATGTCCTTCAAAAAAGCCAACTAGTTTGGCCATTCTGAGGACTAGTTTGGCAGCTGTCAAGTTCCAGATTATACTTCTTGAGCACTGGCATCTGCATCTGTGACCAGCCCTTTCTCTAGCCTCTGCCCTGGCTTTGTTCCCAGCTGCACAACAGCCCGCAGGTTGTTGCAGGGCCAATCTGTTTCTGGACTCCTTTAGCATCCTGGTGGCTGCTTTCCTTTGAGTCAACCTTGATAAAAGAAAATATGCTTCATAGTAGTCACTACATTTGCAAACAAACCCAATGGGCTGCATCTTGTACTCAAGAGAAGCACAAAGCTAACACTCTTCTAAACATACCTGGGAATTGTTGTCTGCCACAACTTGGCTGAGAGATGTACAAAGGATTTTTATTTGTTCCATTGAGTGTTTACGTCAAAAACAAGGTGGAATTTTTATACCTGCCTTTTTTTCTGATATGTTTTCCACAGATTTCTTGTATACAGTCATACAACTGAAAGTAATAAAATTAAGATTCTGGCAAGTTAACAACAGATGCATAGTAAGTAGCAGACTGTGAGAGTACCCTGAGCCTGGATGAATCACAAAGTAATACTAGCACCTAAACAATCATTGCATGAATGCAGACCAAAATCACAATTTATTATTATTATAAAACCATTAGAAAACTAAGTCCAAACTTTGCATTTCAAATAGGAGACATATTTGACAGGACATAAATTAATATGAATAAGGACTTGGTAGGTAAAGACCATGAAAGACCAAGAAATCTGGTAAAGGATTAAATTCTAAATCTTACATGCAGCCAGTGGAATTAAAAAAAAATAAACATTCAAAGCTCGTCTGATAACCCAGTTATCAGGTCACAAAGACAAGCCCTGCCTGAGACAAAGACTTAGCCTTAGCATGTTCTTATAAGTAAAGTTTAGCTCCCAAAACATGCTTAGGGAAATATGGTAGAACTTTCAATCACTGACACAGGCAGTATGGACTTTGTGTTTTTCATCTAGATGTGATGTTTAGCATGCAAATATATGATTTGTCTGCTTTGAGGTACATTCCAGCTGCCAAGTGTATGCAAAGCACCCTAAGAATGCTCCCTTGCCAACAGATCTTCTCTGTACAAGGGGAATCATGATAGATATGAAGCTGGCAGAAGCTGCGCCCCTATCTCCTGTGGCACTTCCCAGGTCCACCATGCAAATCCATTGCCAGAATGCAATATAATAGTCAGGAAACAAGGAATGGGAAAATAGAGGGACAATGACAGACTAAAGCAACCACTTTTCTGACGCCTGTCTCTGTGAAAATCTTAATATACTGTAACTAAAACATTACTTCCTATCACATTTGATCTCCCAGACAGGAACTGTAATTACCTGTCCAAGAGCCCTTGCTCGTCACACACTGGTTGGTTACAGTGAAGGTTCATTCCTGCAATGTCATAATCCCATAGATCAAACGCGTCAAATCTCAGTGATAGACAGGACAATGTGCCAATGACCAAGCGCAGTCTGATAAACTGTCAAAGAGAACACAATCTAAGTGGTCTGATCCCTTCAATGACACTCAAGGTAAACCAAACTGTGCTTTGGTGTAATGACAATGTGAGCCTCAGCTGATAACCACAGAACCCGTCACTTTGAGATACAAATGAATGAAAATGTATAGAGCCAATGATTCAGTGAATAAAGGGTATTTGCTGTATAGCATCATGTATATAGTGTTATTTTCTAACTTACCTAACTAAAAAATTATTGAGAAAATGCAATTATTTTGGTCTCATTCCAGAAGCTCAAAAGGTGGCAAAGGTACTCAGCTGTCTGACAATTCTTTCATTAATAATAAACCTTCAAACAGAATAGTGTTGCATATTCTCCACAATGCCCTCTCCAGCATTCCCAGGGTAGTGTGTATAGTAAGTCAAAAGATTGTGGAAGGAACATGACTGGATTGTGTCAGGCTCTGGTTTGTCTCATTTCCCCTTAGGAGATTTTTGCTTCAGGCTACTCTAGCTGAATTTCTAGCCTCAGAAAGTTCACAAATAGCCCTCTTAGGCCTTCACTGAGCAAAGGAATTTCAGATGAATCCACTAGTCCTGCTTATAATTTTGAGATTTTTTATCTTTTATTCTCTCTGCAAAGAATCATTACATATTATATTAAATACTTCTAAACTTATGTGGCTATACAGTCAAACTGAAATTGGCAGCATTTTATCAATTAAAACAGATATATTTATCTCATATGAATTAAAATGAATAGATAAAGAAGAGCAGTAAAGACCCTGATGAACTAATATAGGCATCACATCTTATCTGTCTTTTAGAAACTTATCAAAACCTACATTAATACTAATTAAGGATTTATGTCAGATCTTCTAACTGACCAGAAGCTACAGAGTTCACTTCTCTAATGGCTAGATGATTTGCAGTCTGAATTTGCTCACAAACCATTGGTAGGCATTCTTTCTTAAGACAAAATTGTTCTCTAGATAAAGAAACAGCCCTTTGTGTTCACCCCAGGTGTATACAGAGCAGAAATACCCCTTGCTGCCAGGCTTAACAAGCCATATTTTAGTCTCTTCTCCAAAAACTACCTGTCCTTTCCCAGATCCATTTTAGTAGCCTTTATTCTGTAGACAAGTATTTCCTTTCTTTCTTGAATATGAATGACCAGAATTGCACATAATTTTCCAGATAAAGTGCCAGTAATATCATTTCACATATCAATAGAAGTACCTCACCTGACCTGCCTCAGGAACATTTGACCTTTTTCATGGCTAAATGCTTTTGGCAAATGTTGGTTAATATATGGTCGTTTGATTCAACCAAGCTTCCTTTCACTCAGCAATTTCCCAAATATGATTTCTCCAGCTTATAAAACAAAATCTTGTTATTAGTCCCCAGAAGCAGTGGCTACTCCTAAAAATATTCACTTCACTATCCTTCCTCTCTTTTTCATATGAAGAATCAAGCTCACTCATACTGTAACAGCTTTTCAGAAAGCAGTGCATGGATTCAGCTTCCACTCCATAGTTGGACTGGACCACTTCTTATTCACATAATCTCAATGTTATAAAGCCATCTTTTCTACAACAGTGGACAAAACTTTATAGTACACACTGCAAGAAAAAATCTTACATCAACAAGGAAATTAGACTAGTTGATTTGCTGCCTACTGCAGTGATTTTCATCTCTTATTTAATACATATTCAAGCTTAATCATCTCAACAGACTTTTAAAAAACAATTTTATAAAGTTACAATGATCATATAGACAGGGAAACAGAGGAATCCATGCCAAGAATTTATCCAAACAGGTAACAATGGTGGCTGCAGAAATTATAGCTTTAATCCTTGCCCTGAGGAACACAATAATAGAACATTGTTGACTTCACTAAGACTAGGTTTTCTTAATAATATGATTAGTATAACAAAAGGCATTTTAAAATTAAATTCAGATTCTGGTTTTATTGTCTTCATCTTTTTTTTTTTTTTTTTTTTTTTTTTTGGTTGGTTGGCTTTTGCTTGTTTGTTTGTTTGTTTTGATTTCCTGGATGCGCAATGAGGTTATTGTGTTTTATTTTGCTTTTATTTAGTATCAGTTTTGGATTTCCAGAACTGATGAAATAGCTTTATGCCTGGCTGAAAACTCCACCAATAAATAGAAAGAGAAGAAAGTATCCCTAGAAGTCTCGGAAGTTATATTTCTACTCAGAAATATGCTCAGAAGCATATTTTTACTTTGAATTAGTTTAAGTCAATTTGGGCCTAAATTATATTGCTACTACTCCTTTAACAGGCTATTTTTCTCATTTTCAATAAATATTATTTTGTCTTGCCCCGCTATGGCATTCATCAACTACAGTGAAAGCACAATAGGCAATTAACTTCTGTCAAATCCCAAAGCAGGGCATTTATGTCAGAACAAGGTTGAACTGTTTACTGTAATCATATAATAGAGAAGCTTACCCTGCTACTCAGGTCTCTGCCCAAAGCAAATTAAACTCTCCTGAACTCTCATTCTATGAATACACAATGTTTTGTTTTGGTTTGTTTTTTGTTTGTTTGTTGTTTTTTTTTTTTTTTCACACAGTACAGCAAATTGCTAAAATACTTGCTGCGGTTCAAGGAATGTGAACTTTGAAATGGAAACTGTCAGGTCAGAGACACCATTCAACTATTCTTTATCTGAGGACTTTCCCTGAGAAAAGGTGCTGAGATATTGAGTAACAGAGATTTAATCTTGCAGAGAGGGTTATTCTGGTGCTTTTGCTATACAGGTATTCCCCCACCACCTGAACATAGAAAGGTTTTACATAAAATCCACTCACTTTGTTTTATACCATTTTTGAGGGTATTTTCCTGGTGTTTTATATACTAAACTGCAGCTCTCAAAACCACAAACTAAGCCAAGTGAAGTAGTTTTTACTATATATCTCAGAGAATCCTTGATGGACTGTTTATTCAGAATAGGTTTTCCTTCCTATAGGCAGGAAAGAAGAACTAGATCCAGTCACAGAATGGACGCAGGTTGTGCTGGGCAACCACCACTTTCAGAATTAGCAAAGACTGTCAGACATTTTAAAAAATAATAACCAATTCTGCCAGGTCATTTCAGCCTTCTCCTACAGCTCCATTTGTGTGGATCAAAGAGATCACTGAGCCTGAGGGACAGAGAGATGGGACTGGGCCTCTGAAAATCAGCAGGGGCAATATGCAAAGATAAAAGGCTCCGTCACAGAAAACAGTTCAGTAAGGAGTAGAGTTCAAGAAATAGGTCATTATTAATCAAATTATAGATCAGGCTCAATAACCACATATTTCCTTGAGCTTGCACTCAACAGCCCTTTTGTAAGATATTCACAGAGTAGGATCAATACCTCTCTGGAGGTAAGTGGCATAAATTATGTCTCAACATATACACCACAGGAGTTTTTCTGTGTGTTGTATAGAGTAATTGCATTTTATAGATGACTGTGGAAGGCTTCAGCTTCCATTGATTTTTATCATAAACTAAAAGGTGGAAAGAAGAAAAGAACAGCATTTTATATGAAGAAGCCAGCCAGCTGAAGCTGCAAAAGAAAATGAAAATTTGGCTTAGTATTTGTGATCAATTCATGTTTCATGCAGAAATGAAGGCAGATATTTGATTCAGAGTAGCAAAAATCTTGAAATGTATCACAGACATCCCTGTTCATCTAATTGTAGTCAATTGTGCTATCCAACTGCAGGGTTTACAACTATAGGAAGTCTTTCTAATTACAGGCACTTTTAACTCTTCTTACACCATGAATGCTGTCCGAATCATTTACAAAAAAAAAGGTAACTGAAAGTTGTGTTTTCATTCTCACACATAATGTGACCACATCTGCATTCAAATTGAGGCAAGGGATTTAAGATCATCTTTATGTCTAACAATTGTAACTTTCAAAATATTTTTTTTAGAATATTCCTTTTCTGATTTCTTTCTTTTTTCATGTCCTTCACAGAAAGCAATTCAGAAGAGATGTTAATGCAGCTTAACAACTCTTTACCCTTTTTCAAGGCCAATTTTGCAATATGGGCAAAATGATTGGAAATGTAGTCCTGAAAAAGCTTAAACCATCTGTCAGGGACTCAGTTAAGAAGATCCACGCTGTTTCACAGCCAAAGATGTGGATAAATTATGCCTGGCTAGAAATGTCCAAAGCATGTGGGTTACCATTCAAGCTTATTAGGATGAATTACAATTTTTTATTGTTCATTACCCTGGTAAGATAATCTTTTCAAATTATAATATGCAATAAGCCATGCAGACTGGAAAGCAAGCCAGTGGTAAACACTGGTAATAATGATTTTTAAAGTGCCATATCCTGATATTAAAAAAAAAAAAAAAAAAAAAAAAAAAAAGTAAATGTGTGCACTCAAACACCTATTTGTTTGCCTGTGTTAACACACTATTACACTATTATCTATATATTTTGCTTTAAAAATGTTATGTACTTTATATTACTACTCTTGTTTAATCATCTGCCATAAACTACTTGTTTAACATTTTATTTCCAAGATGTATTTTACTAAAAATGTTAAAGATCAAAAGGTTGAGGTAGCTGTGATTAAGTTATATGGTTTATGCTACCAGACATAAAAATAGACTGAATGTTATATTGTTATTTTAATACCATCATTGTTTTTATGGACAGTTGTAATCTCAACACTATTAAACAAGGATTTTTCCAAAGTTTTTTATAAACACTTCTAGTCTAAAACCTTTTAAAGAACATAAAAGTTTCATGAAGCTTTTATCACAAATACAAAATTGATTATTAGCTATGGAAAAGTCTCTGGGTAATAAACAAAATCAAGTTAAATCAAATTTTTTCATCTAAATGACTATGGTATGATTTTCAAAACTTCCACAGACATTGTACATGTAAAATGTATGTGAAGATCTATACTTATCATATATGTGAATCTTATGAGATATATTTGATAATTAATAGTCATTTTGTGCACAAAAGGCCATAAGTAGTATTTAACTATATGAGATTTTGTCTGGTATTTCCCTCCACAGCTATCCAAAGTTTTTTACAAATCCTAAAATTCACCCCTTACATGCTTCAGAAATAGCAAATTAGCACTAATTTCACCTGGGACAGCAAAGGATCTCTTAACTTAACCTGTCCAACTGAATTTAATATGACCCTAAACATCTTGGCTTTCACAATCACAAGTATTTTTTTTTTTTTTTCACATTAGTCTCTTATGGGTCAATAGCATGTAATATCTTATTTTCTCACACAATTTTACTACCCAGGAATGGATGACAATGATGCACCTGAAACAGACCATTTAGGAGGTGAAAGCAAATTTTAAAAAAATAAAAATATAAATAAATAAAAATAAAAAATAAAAGAAATTATCTGAAATACTGATGCAATTAAAATAACTCAAACTTCTATTCTTTCACCTTCTTGATAAAAATTTTCACATGGCTGAGATCAGGCTTTTTTAGGAAAAGAAACAGAGGATAATGAAGGGGCACAGAATGATTCCTTATCATCCTTCCAGAAGCAATTCAAGAAAGTGCCTGCTGTAAAACAACATAGTATACAGTGTACAGGCACCCTTACAAAACCCCCAGTGGGTCCTTACTGTCCACTTAAAGCAATGAAAAGGCCACACATTTTGTACAAGTGTAATCAACTGAAAACATACAAAGATTGCCTATTCCAAAAATAGATCCTATGCATCCAAATTTCTCAACAAAACCACCTTGGCATCCACATATCTTGAATGGTCTTTATTATATTTTTACTGGATAATGAAAGCAATGTAAAATCCATTAATTCAGCAAGAAACAAACAAACAAACAAAACAAAGCAGCAGCTGGCAGATTAGGTGCTGTTCAGGTGCCAACACAGCAGTCTGCACCAAACAAGATTATTTTGTGTTTGTTTGGCTGATTATATTCAGTGGAAAATAGATTGCAAGCAAGAATAGCAGCTTTATCAGTGAGGATGACTATAGACTCCTTTAGGCTTTCTGCAAAAAGTCACCTCAGCTGATTTTTACTCATACTATTTTTTTTATTTTTTTATTTTTTTTTTAATACTGGCAAAGCAAACACATAATTTTGCATGTCCAGTTACGGTTGTTGAGTATCTGACAGTCCCCCTAGTCAAGTGCGTCTAATTCACAAAAGAATGGGCCAAGTGACATCTTGGACTGAATTTGAACTGATGACCTAGATAATGGGTTTTATCCTGATTTTATCCCTGATTTTATTTGAACAAATCTGTACATCCTTGAAAGATTGTCTTGTTACGTCTTTAAGCTCTCTACTTCACTACAGTCATGAAGTGGCTGAGTTATCATTTATCACAGTGGGATAAAATTGTCACAGCCTTGGTTTGCTCTTCAAGGAAACAGAGAAAAGGGAAGTCCTGACACAGCCATAGGTTCTTGTCCAGTCCTACTCAGTATATGAATTTTTCTGTTGTGAGAAGAGCAAACAGGCTCCTTCCAAGTAATAGAGAAAGAGATTTAAGAGATGTATGAGCCACCTCCACCCTTACTCTTGCCAGAAGAATAAAAGGAATAAACTGGTCAATAATAAATTGTGAAGTATCTCATCTTCTATGCAGAGATTAAAAGAGGAAGGAATAGAAGGGCGAAAATGGAAAAAATGGGCAGCATCCTAACTTGTCAACATACACTCCCTCATCTCAAACCCAGGCTTAGATTGTCCCTTGGTCTGTTCTTGGAGTAGGGCAAGTACAACTGTCTTGTGTATTTTCCACCATTCTATGGCAGATTCTAGAAAAACTAAGGCTTTTTTCCTAAGCCCTCTCAGAAGTCTCAATAGTACCTTGCCTATAAAATGACTAGATATCAACAGTAGCATGAAAAACCTATAAAATATCTTCTAAGAGATAGGAAAATTGTATTTTGGAGTCATTTACCTCAAATCTGTTTTTCTGTGATATAGTTCAAGTCTCATTTGCCCTAAGGCAAACCTTGAACTACACCAGTGGAAAAACATTTACAAAGCAGCTTCTTGAACAGCCCAATACCTGCAATTCTGTTTCCTAAACAGCGTCACTTCTATTCTTCTACTTATCTACTATACACAATAGAGTTTTGGTGTTACTTCTACTTTTCTTTCTTTTTTTAGGAAACAAACAAACAAACAAACAAACAAACAAAAAAAAACGCTTTCAGAGACCACCAAATGAAAGACTGAAAACATCCAGTCAGGGAATAATTGTTAAAGGATGAAAAACAAACCCATTTTGATGTAGTCTTTCATATAGATAGCAGTATTTAAATGTTGACTGTTTTATGATCTCATGTTTTTGAAGTTCAAAACAAATCCTGAATGCAATGCAAATGAGCTCATTATCTCACCTCTGATCTTTATGCATTTAATTTCTTGATGACCTGCTTTATTTTTTCTTTGCCTTAAAAGCAAGAAATAATTCAGAGACAGAGGAATATTTTTACATTTGTTTTATCTCTCTTACACAGATCTGATTACTAATCACAATGAAAAAATTACATTTAAATAAGTACTGGGTAGACACAAAAGACTAGCTAGTCAATACACATCAAAGAAACAAGGTGTTACTGTGCTGCAAAGAAGAAATAACTCTCAGGTAAGTTTTGAGATGTTAATAAAGATAAACCTCTAGCATTTAAATTATATTTTCTTAATTCACCTAATGAAATGACAAATAATTTTTTTTTAAAAGTTAATTGATATAACTATTTAGTTTAATTTATATAGAACATTATATAGTAAAATGCTTGTTTTAGACATTGAATGATGAGCTTCAAAAGTCTCCGACAACATGAATGTATCAGTCTGCTGCTTCTCATTAAGCTTTGGTCACGGCACCCACGTTCATCTCATTGTTCCATTCACAAATGGAACTTTACTACTGAAAGCACTTATGTGCAGTTTTTGTCAGTAATTGAAAAGTGCTGAAGATGAAAGAAGCTGACCAAGAAACATCAAAAATATTGAAGTGGAAACCATGTTGCCAACATCTAAATGTGAGGATCTTGAATTACACACACAAATTGCCACGGGAAGAAAGCTTTAATTTCCAGAACAGATTGGAAAAAGCTTGCACTCATATGTCTATAGTCATGAGCAAATCTTTTCTGTTTCTTTTTTCCTAGTGCAACACACAGGCTGAGAGTTCTCACAATGAATTGGTAGATTAAATAAAGATCTACAATAGCTTTTGGGAAATGCAGTTTACATCAGGTGTTATCTGCAATTCACTGAAATCTAAAGAATAGATATGCCACTAATGGCTGTGATTTAGCCCACTGAGGTTCATTGCCCACCTCCCTGGCATTCAAGTGCTATGGATATTCTCAGAGCCCAATAAACAGACATGGTTAAGTATTGTTCTAGGTGCCTTTGGGAAAAGGGAACAATATATGGGGGGGGGGGGAAATGTAGAAAATACATATTAACAGTCAATATTCTTGGTCTGTTAGGTTAAGAAGGGTTTCTACACAAAACTGTGTTTTCGTTACTACCTTGGAGTTCTTCAGAATACTACAAGGTGGAATGCAGGTATCTATGGAGAAGCAACATCTCACATATGACTCATATGGTCCTCCCACCTACAGGTGCTAGAGTGAGTTCAGATACAACCTTCGGAGTAAGCAGAAAGGGACTTGAAGAATCCTAACTTTGCCTAGCCTACACCAGCTAACAGAGTTCACTGACCATGGTTGTATGTTGCACCCTCTTTCACATGTTCTTACTTGGGGGTGGATTCAGGTTCATAAAAGTTCATTTAACATAGCTGATGATTCATTCAAAAGACAGTTCTTCCTCCTGACGACTGCTTTGTTCTAGCATTGACATTTGCTTCATATAACATGATTGTTTCAAACCAATAGAAAACCACTTACTTGCTTGATTTGTTTTTGTTGGGGGGGAGGCAGGAAAAAATATGTAGGAAAGCAGTCACAGCTCCCTAACTCTTTGCTTTGACCCTGCTCTAATTTAGACCAAAATAATCATTTGTGGTAGTTTTTCACCACTTCATTAGAAATGTTTATTTCAAACTATATGTAGTTTGAAGTACTAACAAAAACATTTTATAATCTCTGCTTTAATACAACAGAATATATCACTTACAGACAAAATATTATTTGATGACTAAATTAACATTCTATCTTTTAAACTGACAAAAGCAATAGAGTTAGTGAAGAAACACTGCTAAAAAGTAGCATTATACTGGATATATATTGAATGTCTTTGGAAATGTATTAGTTGACCTTTTATATTCAACGTTAGATACAATTTGGCTCTCTTAATATACTTACATCTCATCTCTGAAAAGCCAGTTAAAGTGATGTTTTATGACATAAGGGATATATTTCAGGAGTCTCTCTGTGGTTCTTCACATCCCAGAAACAAACGGACCATCTGGCACAATAACCTCTGTACATGTAGTCAAAGTACACAACTTTGCAACAGCTGAACACAACAGTATGTGAAAGGTTGCTTGACAATTTCTCTAAGTAGAGCTCCAAATAAGAACATTCGTTTCTCACATTCAGGAGCACATCATTAAAATGAGTAATTGGGAATGAAATAAAAGAAAAAACCCAAGCCACATGACAACAGCACTGCTACAATGTATGAAAATACATTTACTTTTTAATTGGCCTTTTACCGTCAATTTGAATTGTGGATATGTGATCCAAAATAGTCACAGCATGCCTACATGAATTGGCTAATGAGATGTCCACTGACTGCTGAGCCCTTCAATTAATCAAATAGCTGAATACATTGAAGGTAGCTAAATATTCTTCTCTCTGGTAATATATTAAAAACCCAACATTGTATCAGACATTTTCACTGGAGATTAAAATCTGAGTTCATTTTGGGATAGCCTTCACACAAAAAATGACACTCGTTTAGCAATTTGAACATCTGCTTAATTATTTTTATTACCCTCCTATATCTTAGGAGTAATATACGGAGAATTTGACTTACAAAATAAATGATCTTTAAGACAAAGAATGGCAGACTAGAACTGTGGTTAAAACACCTGGGAGAGAAGTAGGTTTAAATCCCAGTTCTGCCATACTTTTGCTTGACCTTGACCATAACATTTAGCTGTCTATCGTTATTTTCCAAATCTACTCAATAATTATTGGCATCAGAGGACAAAAAAAAAAAAAAAAAAAAAAAAAAAAAGAGAGAGAGAGAGAGAGAGAAAGAAAGTGCATATTTCTCTTTTCAGAAATTTAAAGTTCCTAAGAGGTTGTCTAGACCCTCCATTTTAACAAGTTAGCAGCCATGGAATCCCTGTAAGACAGTGCTATAAAATGAGCTAAAAGATGACCAACACATCTCAAAGGCATATATGACAAGCTACTACAAAGAAAAGATTTCACAATGTTTCTATATAAAAACATTCTTTCACACACGGAGGAACTGTTCGGGGAGCTTTCCAGCCTCCCTCTCCTAAGGGAACAGACTACTACTGAGTATATATATAACTTTTTGTCCCATCTTGTGGTTTTCCCCCACATCCCCATTATTTATGTTTGCCTGTTGCATCCAAACCTAGCCACAGCCTGTAAGCTATTAGCAAAAAGACCATATTTTCACATATTTTCTTTTGAATCATGTTGAGATGCCAAACTAAAGTCTCTACAAACAACTACCAATTAGTGGCTACTAACATTACCACAATAACAATGATTTCTGCAAATTCCAGTGATCAAAATTGTGAAGGGAAAGGCGGGAATTAATGTTTTCATTAAAGATGTCATTAGCTACACATTATATTCACCACATACAATTGCATACAGCTTCAGTCTTTCTCCAGCATGCTGCTGGGCTTGTGTTGTGGATCATTTCCTGGACAATTCTGCAATTGTGCTCTGCTGGACACCTCCCAGGCAAATGAAAATATAATAAAACCAGTGGATCTTGTTTTTCCAGCATATGAGGCTCCTTGTGCCTCTCTTCAGCATTACTTGTTGTTGAAGAAATGGTCTGCATACCCAACCTAAAAACAGTATCTAAATAAAAACATAATATTGCTCACACTGTACTCAATATTGATCAGCAACAACCTGATGAGAAATTGTAGTCAATTGACCCCAACTCGCACCTAAAGTCCCAGACAGTTCTAACTCACTCTCTCCCATGGGACAGGGAAGAGAATCAGAAAAGCAAAGGCAAGATAATCTCATGGGTCACAGTAAGGACAGTTTAATAAGTGAACAAGGGGAGAGGAAAAAAAGCAAGTGATGCAAAGGCAGAACCTCACCATTTCCCATCATCAGATGGCCCAGCCAATCTCTGAGGTTCAGATATTTTTGAAAAGTTCCCCTAATGTTTTATTGCTAAGCATGGCATTACATGGTATGGAACATTTCCCTTACATAGTACAGAATATCACTTTGACCAGTTTAGATCCACTGTCCTAGTTGAGTCCCCCTCCAACCTCTTTTGCCCCCTTAGCCTTGTCACAGGTGGCAGAGGGTAAAGTGGGAAAGAGAGAAAGCCTTGGCTGTGTGTAAGCCCTGTGCAGCAACAGATAAAACATTGGTGTGTTAGCAGCACTTGTTTGGTCAGAAATATAAAAGGCAGCAGCATGACATACTACATCATGTCAAGTAAAAGAATTTTATTATTTTTTAGGCTCTTCAATGACTTTCTCCCCAGCTCTCCCTACAAAAGCTTCACCCTGTTTTCAATCACATAAACTCTTTGTTTTACTCCTTGATACAATTTTCAAGTATGTAACACAAATATTTCCTGAATATTTGCATAATATAAGATTAAGATACTTATATAAGATCCTTAGACAAAATCATGATAAAGTGCCTTTGTTTCAGTGGAGGAACAAAAAACACTTCTATTAACCCAGCACCCTTCCAGCAGGAAAATTCAGTATTCCTAAGCAAAATTTAGTCCAGACTAAGGACTGAACATCCTCCTCCAGGTCCCAATTCTTAAAAATCTTGGAACTACAATAATGATGAGACTAGCTAAAAAAATCTTACTGACAAACTGACACAGAAGAATACTAAGTGTGAAGTTGCTCAGTTGACCTCAGTAGGTCAGTACACTTCAGCTAAAGAACTGGCTTTATCTGATTTTGTCTGACATGATAGCAAGGTGAACATGAAATATTGTGTCACTTGTTCTACTGGTATAACTTCACACCCAGGGAAAACCTCCCCAACTGTTCACCTTGACTTAAAGCACCAACCAGTAACAAACAGAAGAAGAATTCCTCCTATACCAGCAACAGGCAAAATAAGTGACGTAAGAAATGTTCACATGAATGAGGATTCTATTGATTTCGATAGTTACATGTAAGTCTGTACATCTGAGCCAAGTGTCTAAGTTTTCATTGCAGCTAACAGGTTTAGCCTGCAGGATCAGTGGAACTTCAAGAAACTCTTCCCAAACTGAAGCAAACACTAATAATTATTTGTGTTAGTCTAATTGCTTTAGCCAAAACTCTAGATGACAGAAACCTGATATTTCCTATGCATTTTAACTCTGTTAGAATATTTTAGGTTGCCAGAATGACAAAAAGACACTAGGCTTTTCGCAGTGCCTTCTGTCTCTGAGTCCTGATGATACTAAACATGAAGCAGAGCCACTGTACTACATGAGCCGCTCTGCTACCATCTGGGAAAACAAGGGTAATGTATTCTTGAAGGGGGGTTGGGAGAGTGGCCAATGAAAGAGCAGACAAAACAAGTTTAGAAATCAAATCTGTGATTCAGCTCACATGTATGAAATAGGTTGGTTTCCTAGCTTATCTAGTTCCTCTGTTTCTTGCCAGTTCCTTTTCTTTGACACATTAGTAATATTAAAGTTTCATCCTACAGTGCTGATTCTGAATTCATCCATTTTTCTCTTAAGCTTCTCATTCTGGCAGGAAGGGCTACTGGCTTGATCTTCTTTGAAGACAGATTTGCTTGTTGTCACAGCTGATTTAGAGATTCCCATGACATTTGGTTTTCCATTTGTTCCCATGTTGCAAATGAGCAAAGCTTTCCCTTGGAGACACTGACAGGTAGAGCTAATTTGCAGTTCCCAGTAATTGACCATCTCTTAAAGACTAATGATGTAGTTCACACCTAACCAGCCTTGAAAAAAATGCACAAGAGTAAAGCAAATCAGAAGAATGTACGTTTTATACCTTATTAAAGGGCTTTCATCAGCAATTCTTTCTTAGGCTTTGAAATTTCTCACTCTCTTCTTTGTTGATGCAATTCATAAACCTAAACAATTGGATCAATTAAACGTATGTATTAGATGCTTTAGTACACAATTACTACACTTTCTATGGACTAACAGCTATAAGATATATGAGTTATTTTGTTAACCAGAATAAAAATTCCAAACCATGCTTATTTTTATTTCTCTTCACTGGAATGTAAGAAATCTGTTGCCAGTATCTTTATAATACATGGATTCTCATAAATAATTTGTTTACTGTGTTCAGTGATTGCCATATGTTGAATTCCTGGATAAAATGGAATAAAAGAATACATTCAGCTGGGGTCTCATCACTTCTGATTGTCCTGCACTGGAAGACAGATGACACTTTGATGTCTTTCTTTCTCTTTTTTTTTTTTTTTTTTTTTATTTTTATTTTTTTTTTTTTATTTTTTTATTTAACCAATTTATTACTATTATTCAATTTGAAATTTTGGAAGGTCTAAGTTACATTGGTATCTCATGCTACTATGCAACTGAATAAAAAATAATCTCAACTTAGAAAAAGAAGGAAAATTATAAGTGGTCACTGTTAAATAAGAAACTGCAGCTAATTAATGAGAAAATCCTTGAAATAAGAGTGTCACAATAGATCCTTGAGGGTTATTATTACAGATTTCAAGAGTGAGTGCTACACAAGAGTTAGAAATGTAAATACATTTTTGGATCTAAACCTGATTGACTTGGAAATACTTGAAAGTGAAGCATATGCTTCTAAACAAATTATACACTTTTAAAGGCTGTCCAAGACTAATCTAGAAATTTAGAGGGAGCATACTCGACTTTGCCCCCGCTGGAAAAAATAATCATTCTTTTTCTGCTTTTAGTTTCAAGATTTTTTTGTGGATGCTGCAGAGAATTACTGTAAATTGGTTCTACATTTTCCACAAACTATAGGCATTTACAGAAAGTTAAATAAACAACTTTAATTTAATGGTGCATCCAAAAAACTTGTCACTAAGATTGCGTGACTCAATAACAACTCCCAGTTACCAACGTAATGTATTTAATTTCTGCCATATAATATCAATTGCTTTATTAATTTTTTTAACACATAAGTCAAAGCTTAGGGCATTATATGTATATAATATTCCAAGGACTTTCAAGTTTCCTATATACATGTAATGAAGCCTTGGACACCAGCCACAGACAATAAAATGACATTATACTTAGAAAGTAAGCAAAAGATATTTCTTTTAGACTGGAAAGGGTTAAACTGTAGTGGAAAACCAAGACAAATGCATGGATGTGAAACAGAAACACTAGGGAACAACAACAAAAATAAGTCTTGAAGAGACAAATAGCAGCCAAAAAATAAAATAAAAAAATACAAATACAAATACAAATACAAATACAAATAAAAATAAAAATAAAAATAAAAATAAAAATAAAAAAAGTAAGGAGAAAGTCTTGGGAAAATTTAAGAGGAAGAAAATGGCATTGAAGAAGAAATAAATGAGAAATTAGTGCAACAAAAAATTCCAGTAAAAGACTGGAAAAAAGATAGCAAAAATCTAAAGAAAAATGGGTGAAGATAAAGAGGAGAAAAATACAGAACTATATTAATAACACACTTGTTTTACTGATTTCTAAGTCTTCAGAGCTTCATACTTGGTTTATTTTACCAAAATAAATAAATAAATAAATAAATAATCATGAGCATACAACTTCTACATGCTATGCTCCTGAATTTCGTAACACTTCTGCATGTGTGGGTACATACAAATATTTGCAAGATTAAAGTTTTAGTTTCCCTCTATAATGAAGGTGCCATATTCATCTGGAAGCACCATTTCTGGTGACATAGTGTTCCAATCCTGTCTTGTTCAGCATAGCAACAACAAAAACAACATCTCTGGTTCCAGCCTACATTGCTGTGGCACCCAGCACTCCACCCTAGAATCTTGTCATCTGACAGCCTTCTCGGTGATACACCCACCTGAATTACATGAAAAATATTTCATCCAGTGTGTTTTCCAACAAAGTTCCTCTCTCCAACAAAGCTAGGTAGATGATCATAATACACTACTTCGTCTGCATATAGATTTTGAACTTACTCCAATCTGCTGGCAGCCATTTCACAATGCAGATACAAGAAGATGATTCTGCTCAGCAGCTGTGCAGGTGTGTTATTTACTTATGACTACCCTCAGACTACAAATCTTTTTTCTCTTACAAGGAGAGTTCTACCATATTTCCAAATTTGACATGAAGAAAGCACACTAAACAGTGTGCTTGAAGTGTTATTTCAAGCAAATTTGAATCCAAAATTGCTAGTGACACTGCCTTTGGGACAATCACAAAACACATTAAATACTGATCTGTATTTTCCCTAGTAAGAGTATTTTCCTTCTGTATCTATCATGAGAAGTTTCTGAAGTGGAAACTTATCAAGCATGGGGGTGCGCAGTGCAATACCCCAAATTAGATGCCATTCATCATTGTGTCAACAACACAGCAGGTAACTAAAGTACAATTTCTCCCCTTTTTGATATACTGAGGAGTTGCGCCATGACGTATTCAGGAATAACCTATTAATGAGTAAGCAGCCTTCTTTAGTGAAATTATTTTTCCAGTAAAATGTTGTTTCAGGCATCTCCTCAGCAAATACTAGCAACCAGTAGAAATGCCACAGCTGTTGAACACTGAACACTTAATCTAATACCAGGATAGAATCATCCAAAACAGGTTTAAAAACATTCTAAAACAGAGGCAAATACTTCCTATACCAAGTGCATACTGAGTCATTTAATGTGCCATGATTTATTTGTGAGGATTTTCAACACAGCAAGGAAAAATCTTGGTTGAAAAATAAATGAAAACCAGCATGACATTAATATGACCAGAGAGAACCTCTTGCTCTTGCCTTTGGGATATGATCCAAGGACTCACTTCTGTGGGTATAGTTCTGAAAACTAATTGTGTCTGACAGTTAGCATATGGCCCTGATCCTTAGTTGTACTTGAACGGCATTTGCCCCACCAACAGTGCAAAGCATTCCTAAAGACAGCAGACATCTCCTGCAGCAGCTACTGAAAAAGGGGTTCCCCTTTTTCTAGACATGAAGGTGGAAAACATCGAGTCCATCCTTATAGCCTGAGTGGAGGAAATGAATGGGATTAAAGATGATCTTTTATCCTGGCCTTTAAGTAAACAATACCTTATGGGGACCTTGGGAGATGGACAAAGAAGTCAAGGCAGCATGCAACCTCTAAGAGCTAAAGGAGAATAAAAGTGTTAAAAAAGAAAAATTTCAAAAAAAGTCAGACTTCCCTTTCCTCTTCAGTTGTGGTGTTGATTCCAGAGCCACCACTCACCTTAAGCAAGATACATGTAAAGGATGCCCTCCAGGATGCAGTCTATAGCTCCTGTTCACCACCAGCTGGGAACCTACACAAAGCTGATTAAATTTCCCCCAGAGATCATGTGCCCTTTCCCTTCAGTAAATTAAGGCATTGGAAGAGGGAGGAAGAGGAAAACTGGTGCAAGACAAATCAGGAAAAGGCCAGATCACGCACACTAATCCAGAAGCTGGGGAGTTACTTATGTTTCACAGATGTGATAAAGCCTAAATGAGTAGGAAATTGGGACATACACACTTCAGGAGCTTCTGACTATTTGCCCTTGATCAGCAAATAATGTTGTCCTTAGCTGCATATGCCTTCTAATCCTCCTTGACACATCCTTGTATCAATTCACTCAGCAATTGTCAGCACAAAGATATACAAGAAGAATGTGTATGATGCAATGCTCAACATAATACACTTTTCAACACAGTCTGTTAAATTCACTGTAGGTGACTATCATGTACCATTGTGTGCCACACTCTAAAGTAAAAATAATTTGCTCTTCCCCCTCAGAGCTCTTCCTTACAATTAACAATCCCACTGATCACCCCAAATTACCTTATTTCTCTCTGTACATTCCCACTGCTGCAAACAGCACTAGTCTCCCTCTCAACATAAGCAAAAAAGAAGTGTTTAGATTTGGCTCCAAAATTCACAGCTATGTTTCCAAAACCTTATGAAAATATCAGGACTCTGATTTATTGTCACTAGTGATAAAGACGTACTTACACTATTGAACAGTTAATTATTTCTGTGTATTATTACTTAAGAACTACAATTCACCCCAAGAGAGTTAAATTAATAGTGTATAAATAGGTTTGTCACATCTTCAATAATTTTCATGAAGTGTTTTGACTTTAATTTGTGAAAATAGAATTTGTACACATGATAAAAATCTTTTTTTTTTCTCATACTATTTAGTTTACATGCAGATATAGAGTATGGGGAGGGAAGATCTTTGCTACTTCAGTTACTTCACCTGGGACAAGGAAAAGGGAGCAACATCTATTGAGAAGCAACATTTTAAATACAGAAATTCTTCAGCCTATAGCAAGTTTACTGCATTAATTTCCCACATTCCTAAATGCAGTTCTGATTTCACCTCTATACTCTAGCATTTAGTATGTCCTGAGATTGAGTTCCAAGTACTTTACAGCTATACTGTTTGTGCTTTTAAAGTTCCCTTTAATAAGCTGAAGTGAAAGAGGCAAAAATGGATCAATTAGCTGCAAATGATATTTATATTCATAAACTGTGAATACTGCAGAAACAGTGTCCAAAGATTGTATTCTATTAACTTTTATAGTGGACATGTTCCTTGTCTTTATTTTCAACATCTTTCCTGGTACAGATCTTTAAATGCATAGAAATACAAATAGATATTCCATGTAGGTGTGCCATGTCCACATGACAAGATCGGTCCTGAAAACTGGTTATTTTTCATCTGTTCCTCTTGTTTTCAAAAATGAGAATATACAGAAGCAGCTTGAATTCCATACTATTAAAAAAGCAAGCTTTTTTTTTTTTTTTTTTTTTTTTTTTTTTTTTTGTTAATTAAAAAATATATACAAATAAAAAACTCTAGGGCTATCTTTTATCTGCAAGGACTACTAAAGTACCAAAATAGAGTATAGACTTTCCTAGATAGTCCTAGATTTGAAAGGGTACTTAGGTAAATGATATTCATTCCAAAAACACCAAACACCCATGAGTATCTATTGTAGGAAACTGGAGACACCTTATTCCCACCTTTGAAAACTTGAGTTGTTTAAACAGACTGAGGAATCTCATTTTAGGCTCAGTCATGGTGAGCAGCTGTTCCTTAGTCTTTTATTTGCTAGAGAAGCACTGACCTTCATTTATCATTTTGTACTTCACATAGTCATTTATGCTCACACAAAGTGTAACACATTGCTGTTTTTCTAATCATTGTAATGGCCAAAGGGATAAGTCAAAATTAGTGTTAAACACTAGAAAATCAGACGCAGCTATTTAAATGTAGTTAAAGCTACATTTCAAATAAATCTATAACGTACTTAATGTAAAATGCATTTGAATCATTTTTGAAATAGTATATTTTCCTATTCCATTGAATTTCCCCTATGAGTGGCATACCACTCTTTGAACACAAAAACAGGGAACGAGCAATGAGTATGGTTACAGACTGGAACTTCTTTATAGAAAAAGTTAGCTGAAGCTTCCATTCAAGCTTTGAAATACAGTTACTGTCCTATGAATTTTTTATGAAACTTTGTGTATTTCAGAATTCCCACAGTGATTTTAGAAACCCACAGAGTTAGTAAATACCATGCATATCTTCTAGGTGAACAACAAATCAGATCAGAAGCAGAAGCAGCATAAAAATAGAGTACCTGACTTTAATTTGCAAGCCACCGGATAAAGAGTAATATACATTTTTAAGGAAAAGAAACTGACTGAACGGCCAAAGAAAAAGGTAAATGAAAATTAAGTTCCAATGAGCTTCTCATTTTTCAGGTGGCCAATCTCAAGCTTAAGTTTGTCACAGAAAAATGCTTTGGGTTTGTTGGGTTTTTTTAGAGCTTGCCAATTTTATTTTCAATCAACTGAACCAGAATATTTAATCTCAGGAGTAGAGGCAGATGTCTCTTAAATAAGACACCTGCTTCCTTTAAGTAAGAAAATATAGTCAAATTGCATTAAATTATCCACCTGCATGAGCATATTCTAGCTGCACAAAGGGGAGTTGTTTGCAAAGCATTGATTATACTTAACTTGCAGCAACTCAGATACTTGTTAGTGCTTCAAGGGATGGATGCAGAGATCAGAGGAATCAGATTCAATGACTACCCTGTCTCAGAATGTGGTACAAAAAACAGTTTTCCTTGCTTGACCAAAGGAGACTAACATCACATGAAGCAAATTCACCACCACCTACATAAGCACAAAAGAACAGGCAGATAGGTGAACCAAAGGTCTGATTTCAATACCAGCTGACACAAGGTACCTAGGGAAGAGTATAAGAACAAGACAAGTCTGTAGAGACATTTCCCAAGAATACCCTTCTAGCTTTTAGCCACTGGTGTCTCAGGCATCTCCTCAAGCCAGAACATATACTTTCTGGAAAACAACACCCATTGTCTCACCTCAGGTGACTCAAGGAACAGAAACCCAACAGCTACATCTACCTCAAAATTAGGAATGGGCTCATTTGTGCCCTAAACTCACCAGCTTTGACAAGAAGCAGTGATAAAATCCTGAAAATATAGGATCCCAAACAAGCATAAAGGGCCAAAACCTTCTTTGCTTTATGCTGTTGTAAATCATAAGTTACTCTATGTATGTTGAAATGACAACTTCTGAAATGACAACTATGGACAAATCCAGCCTAGAAACTGACCTGTCTCAGTGATCAATGCAGAGGGTAGGGAGAATCCTGGGTGATCCTCTCCATTTTATACTGTACCGTAGACATAGCCGGTATTTATCAGTAGAATAATGATAAATAATTGTTATAGGTTTCCTTCAAATGTCCCCCTCAAAAACCTTGTACTTCAGTCCCTGATTCTCCCGCACAGGACCAGGAACAGCTGAGCAGTCCTTCTGTATGTAGTAACCCAAGGATGCAGGTTATTTCTGTTGCATACAGTACATGCTGTAGTATTTAAAAGTATAATAGACTTTATGTTCCATATTCACAAAGAACATGCACTCAGAGTACAACATATGCACTTCACTAGCCCCTCCTAAAGAAAAAAAAAAAAAAAAAATGCCATTTTGATAATAAAGTTATCAAGTCTTCTCCCCCAGACCTCTTAGGAGAAGGAGGAAATTGCAACTATTGACAAGTACGTAATTTCCTCTTGATTCCTATTCATAATCTCCTAATGAATGTTGACACTGTGGGACTTGTGTATGATTGAAATTCAGATTTTTGCATGGCAGTATTGCTTCCTCTTACAAGCTTGACCTACAAAGGCTTTCAGATTTTTAGAGTTGTTTGCATAAGAAAGGAAGCTTCACTTTATTGTGAGCCATGGCAGCCTGGTAGGCAGATAAAGCTTCACCCTAGACTGTTGTGTTAACTTCTTTGTACTTCTGATCTCCCCTTTCATTTACTTTTTAAATAACAGAGAAAAATAGATCAGATAGATGCATAATTTACAGTTACATCCATTTTCTGTTATTATTATTGCCTAGTGGCAATCTCTCTTTGACTTTCAAAAGAGTAAGATGGAGTTTTTCAGCCTTTCAAAATGTAGAATTTTGAAACAAGTTCTGCTTTAAACTGTGGTTATTGTGCAATGACAATTATTTTAAAAATAGAATTGAAATTTATTGTCTAAAATTATAGGACTTTCCCATAAAATAAAGGCTAAATCCTGGTGGGGAGGGGGGATGGGGAGAAAAGAAATCAAAGACAAAAGTTAGTACATTGATGTAAGTCCTGTTAAAAGAAATATAAAGAGATGAGCTTTAAGTGAGCTTTAAGCTCCTCCAGGCAATGGGATCAAATACAAATGCATTACTTTTATGTAACTGCCACTAAATTCAGTAGTTACACCCTAGGTGTGGTACAGTGCAAGATCCATTAAAATCAGTTAGCCCATAGCCTTGGAACTGAACATCATGATGCCTGTTTTCTGTGTCATTTTCTGTTTGTTTGTTTGTTTATTTTGTTTTCAATTCAGATGTGCCTGCATAAATCCTTTAGGTTTCTCCTACTGAGGGCAACACATACTACAGCCCTGTAGGCATCTATGCACATTCCTGTCAACCTTGTATGAGCTCACCCTACGTATATCCTGATGGGTGCTAGCCCCTCATCTTTCCTCCTACAAGCCTCTGTCTACAGCTTGCCATGCTTTTGATAACTTCATTGTGGGACCAACCACACAACTTAATAGGCCCTGCCTGAAACTCACCACTTAACTTAGCACTCAGAGCCAGAAGAAAAGGAGACCAGCCAATGGAGGTGGCTATCAGATTTCCATCAGACTTTTGTAGCTTGTAGCCCAAGAGGGCAGAATTGTTAAAAGGTACCTACTTTTTCAGGGACCCAGGCCAAAGCACTTCAGCAGACATTATTATCTATTTACATCATTTTTCAATTCATACTGGGATGTATTGAGATGCATCTTTTTCCTACTAATAAGATCCTAAGTCAGAGGCCACTAAGGATAGAGCACGCAAGAAAAGATTGGACACAACTTTCTTGGGTACCGTCAAAGATGGGAGGAAGTAGGAGAACAGATGCTAGCAAGGCCAAGGTCCTTTCCCAAGTCAGATAGAGAGGAGATGAATCACATGTCAACCCCTCACCATTTCACTCCTCTAAAAAACTTTGTTGTTTTTCAAAACAAGACTTTTGTTTGCCTCACTCCACACTTTATTCCTTTTACAAAGAATGTATTCTGACAGCCCTGCTGCAAGGACCCTGCGCAGGGTGCTGGAGCACCCTGAGTGCTTTTCTGTGTTCTTGGCTCATCTGGAAGGCAAAGATGGCATTTATTGCAAAGGATTTTGCCCTTAGCCCACCCTGTAATATTTTGAAACATGGAATTTCATGGGTAGACACCTCAGCTGTATGAGTCCTAACCTGAAAGCTCTGTCAAAGGCTGGCAATGTTTAGAAAATCCTCTCCTGGCCTGGACTTTCACAAAACCATGCAAAATTAGTTGTCATTTATGCATATATATATACATATATTTATACATATCCATATGCATGCATATATATGTTCTTTGTGCTTAATTTTCATCCTAAAAGGCATAGAACTCTACTCACAGGTGGCTAGTCTGTCCTTCCAGGCAGGAGTCTAAATTAAAAATGGTTATCATCTGACCAACCAATCTTACCAGTAATCTGGATTTAAAATAAATAAATAGATGAATAAAGCATATGAAAACATGTTAAGATATACTGTCTTTGTCCCTGGCCTCTGCATTTGCCCAGCATGTCCTTCCAACACTCCACATCAAAGCCATTTCAAGACTGGCATTGTACTTGAGCCATCTTCACAGGTGGTCCTTTTCTCACATGTTTGTTCCCGGGACAATCATCTGACTTGACAGGATTCATTTGGATGGCTTAATTTATGGGCAGGGTTCTTCTTCCATCCAACAATGAAAGAGATTATTAATCTAATATATCCCAAAGCAAAGTAGATTGCCACATAAAGTAGCAATAGATGGGTTTCCAAAAAGACCAAGCAGGAGAGACTGTGATAGAGCTGAACCTGGGACAAGGGAGTGATGAGGCCAAACCAAAAAATCACCAACATGATAGCCTTTCACAGATTAAACCTTTTTGATATTTTAGGATTTTTAATTGCTGGATGCATAGCCCAGGATGCTAATTCAGAAAACGTTCAAGAGTAACAGACCAGAGTAATGATAGAAGCAGTGATGTGGCAGCCAACCTGTCAGTGAGCTTTCTGTATAGCAAGAGAAAACATAAAGTAGGAGATGTGTCTTTTCAGGTGTGCCACTCACATTTTGTCCCCTTAATGACTTTATGCCAAAGTGGATAAACTAATAAGGGATTTTTTTCAAATACATGCACATGGAATGTATTCACTCCCTACAAAAGTGTTCTTTACTGTACCAAGCCAAAACACTCTATATAACTGATGAGTGCTTATAACTCAAATTAGCTAGGGTTAACAGATAACCAACAGCTAGGCCAGGAAGGAGACAATTCTTTTCAGGTCACACAGAGCTGCATGAGATCTCTCTCCTTTTAGCAAATGAAGTCCTCAAAACACTGGGAAGGAAGGAGAGAAACCATGTGGAGAGAGCTGGGTGGTTGTCACAGCAGGAACAGGAAGCCAAGCTAGTGACTGATTTTGCTTTACCCAAGCATGGGTGCAGGCTGGCAATGGACAACACCAGTACGCGCATAACTAAAGCTAGGATTGTTCCTAGTGGTTGACACAAGAGGTAAGCAAATGCAAGACCAAGAAGAAGCAGCCACAGACCCATGTGGTAACCGTAGAAAGACAGAGCAGTGGCAAACATACTCACGTTTCATTCTGACCACCAAGAACCACTATAATTGTCTGATGTTCTCCAAAGGTATGAAAAAGTAGAAAAATACAGACTGTATCTTCCTCAGTACTTAGATAGCATCATACACAAATCCATGCAAGGCAGAGAGATGTTCTCTTTCTCATTTGAGAACCCCAGACACATCTTGTGCAATTGTGGGAATGTGATATGCTCTAGCTGCAGCAGATAGAGTCTCAGATGGGACTCAGTGAGACGTAACCAACGTCTGTCCTCGTAATCTTGTAAAAAGCATTGACAATCAGTGCTCCCCAGCACTGAGCAGGGTTATTTTGTAAAATGCACCAGTTTATGTTGAAAAATAAATAGCCAAACAGAACTCTGACCAAACACCAAGTGAAATTGACCTCTTACCTTCACTAAAACAGGACAAGGTCATTCCACCATTTTCACTGCTATTTCAGGAGCTTAAAATTTATCATAGTCTTAGTATTAAAACTATATTACAGTTGGTTTTACTGATACGAGAAAAGTATTTACTCCTAAGTGCCTAAGGGCTGAATTATTCCTCAGTAACCACTGTAAGTTAAAACCAGTTAGAAAACCAACCCATAACCATTCTCTTATCCTACATAAATCTTGCTTTGGATAGCACCTAAATCCTCTGTGTGTCTTGCTAGAGAGCAAAGACCCTCATCTTTTGAACCATATAAAATCATCATTATCCCTCAATCAAATTCACATCAGTAAGCTGGTAACAAAGACGTAAAGCGATACAAAATAATATACAATTACCTTTGTTAGTTCTGTTTTCTAGTTCAAATCCTCAGGCTATTGCCTCAAGCTGTACACAGTTCGGGCACTAGCTTGTCATGTGACTTTTGGTACTGTTCAGATGTTTATATTTCAAGTTACAGAAGAGAAAAATGGGACCAGACTGTATTAATAAGTGTATTACCAAATGTTTCAGATATAAATTTTAAATTTGGTTTAAGACTAATATAGAATTTTCCTTAAGTTTGTGTTTACAGTTGAAGGAAATAGAGTTTTGCCTAGAGAAAATGTGGCTCAAGGGAGACCTTATGGCTCTATACAACTACCTCAAGGGTGGTTGTAGGAGGATGGGAGTCAATCTCTTCTCCCAAGCAAGAAGTGATAGGACAAGAGGAAAAGGTATCAAGTTGTGCCAGGGAAAGTTTAGGCTGAATATTAGGTAAAAATTTTTCACTGAAAGGGTTGGGAACAGGCTGCCCAGGGAAGTGGTTGTGTCACTGTCACTGAAGGTATTCAAAAGCTGTGTAGATGTGGTGCTTAGGGACATAGTTTAGTGGTAGACTTGGCAGTGCTAGGTTAATGATTGGACTTTATGATCTTGGAGGTCTTTCCCAATGATTTTCCAATAGTTTTTATGATTCTATTCTACTCAGTGATGCTCCTGCAAGACGTGGGACTCAACCCAGAAGAGAATGGGAACAAATATTTAAATGTGAAGAGTGACTGCAACCTGTGTTGCATATTTAAAATCAAGCATACGCTTTGGCATTTCACTGGGCTGGCACTAACAAGGTTTCTATTTCAGGAAGCAAATGGCATCAAATAATCTCTCTTCATCACTGAGAGTAAACAATTTAACACAAAACCTCAGCCTGGATTTATTTACAATGATACAACTGACACATGTAAATTGCCTTTTGTTTTTCTACTATTACCTTCAAAATTATGAATCAAGTATATAAGTAATATGTAAAGACTTGCAGAGAGCTCATCTGTTCAGGCAAGGTCAGACACAGCAAAATCAAAGGATCATAGAATGGCTTGGGTTGGAAATTCCAACCCCCCTGCCATGGGCAGGGACACCTCCTACTAGACCGGGTTGCTACATTTTTTGACATCTAAAGGCCCACTGCACAGCTCTGCCAATACTAAGTGAACTGTTCGCCATTCTTTGGCTAGGTCTCTATCAACAATGATGATCAATGAATAGCTTCCTAAGGCATCATGAGGAATTCAGCTCTGGTGCTTTTAAATCCTTTTGAGTCGTATTTCTGTGCTCTGGGGCTTTTATTACAGATGAGTTAGTTGCAAAAACACGTAATGTCCCAAAACATCAGTCTGAAATGGCATAATGAGAGCAGGATTCATGTTCAAAATAAATAAATAAATAAATAAATAAAATTACTGACAAATCAATATATCTTTCTGTTATTTCTGTCTCACTGTTTTATTCTTTCATGAAGTCTACAACTTCATTTAAAGACTAAATGTGTTGAGCCATCATACCATTAATTGTTCTCAATAGGTGGAATATTCCCACTTACATATGAACATCCTTGTTCTGTTACAGATAGGACAACTGCCTCACACAGAGATAGTGTTGCTATAGTGTGAAGTCCCACTCAGCATCCAACATTACTGCTTATGTCGAGTGCCTGTGGTTAAAGTCTGATTTGCAGAGAACTCGCTATCTCCAATTTTGCCACCAATTCTCTTGTAGTGAGTCAGACAAGCAATGCAAGTGTTTGGAGTTAAATGTCTAAAATCAGAGGTGCCCAAAATAGGTAGCACCTTTTACTACCTAATATCTGGATTTACAGGTTTTAGTGGGGGGGGTTGCTTGTTTGTGACCAGGTGCTGCTGATCATTTTGTTTTTAGTTTTTAAAAAGCTCTGAAATCTTTGAATAAAAGACTTTCCTAAACTTGTCTGATGGCAACAGGGAAAATGCCCAGTTATTGCAAGTGATGAGCTTTAGATCAGACTATGTATAGCATAGGAAACTACTATTCTTTTCTATACACATTTTTTTGCATTTTATAATATATTGGGAATACAGTTTATAACCCTTGAGGCTCTTCTTGTACTTTTTTCAGAAGGGCTGACAAAGAGACAAAAATATAAATAAATAAAAAAAAGCTTTACTTCTCCTAACCATGTAGTAATCTTGGTTATAGTCAGCACATATTCCTAGACTTAATTGACCTTAACAGGATACTCATTTTAAATGTATCCATTCTGGAAATGTATATAAAACACAGAAAAAAAAAGAAAAAAAAAAAAAAATTCCTCTTGGTTAATAAACACATGAACCATTTCTTTTAGACTCATAGGCTTGGTTCGTATTTTCCTTCAAGCTGAAACTTACTGTGAAATCTACAAATAAATGTTGCCTTCATGTCTCTTATTGAACCTAGAAATACTTCTGTAAGCAAGGATCAGCAGAAGTGTTTGACAAGAGGAATTTCATGAAGATGGACCTTCTGCTCCTGTGTCTCAGATACAATATTCATCTTGTTCATTTATTCTGAGTTTGAGTAGAAAACTCATGAAGGACTGCACAATCCAACCACTGTGTGGTGAAATGCAATGTATGTCTGCCTGCACATAAGCACTCTCCAAGCTAGAACCATTTACGTTTGTGCACAGCTTCAATCATATTAATCATCCATTTAAGAGACAAGACTTCTCAGCTCAAATACTGACATTCCTAATTCAACTACATGTGCTCAGAATTAGGGATGCTTCATGTCCCACCACCTCAAAAGATAGACTAACCAAGCATATAGTTGTCTACTTATGGCTATGCAGGTGTGCTCTAAGCAAGAGCAATAACTGTGTTCTCTACAGTAACCCTTTACAGAAATCCCTTCTAGTTTATGAGAGTCCAAGTTTCGCACTACCAGGTATAGTGACAACTCCTTCTGTTTGTAATATTAGAAATTGTATTAAATGCTGCAACAGAATACTTAGAATATTTTTGTTTTTACAAAAATATTTTCATTTACTTCTTAATGTCTTTACTTAACACCAGAAGCCAGATCTTCTTATCGACACATACATATCCAAGCATGAGTGTTGGAAGTGGTTTTGATCACAATTCCATCATAGTAAAACATCTGTAGTATCTAATAGTGGGTAGACATCACCAGCTTTCGACTAGGTGGAAGTAATCTCATGGTAATGTGTATTCAATGTATTCCATTTATTACAGAAAAAATATATATATAAAATAAAATAAAATAAAATAAAATAAAATAAAATAAAATAAAATAAAATAAAATAAAATAAAATAAAATAAAATAAAATAAAAAAAGCCAAAACAGTTCATATAATCTGGTGTCTTGATTCTACCTATGGCCAATATCAAATGTGTCTAATGAAGATGTAAATAATGCAGTAGCAAAAACTATAAGAATATTGTTTGTACTCCATTTGAAGGAACATCTATTCTCTATACTGAGCAAGTATAGAATCAGTTGTGTGTACAAAAGTTCATATTAGCATTTCACATTTAATGGTTTGTTTCCATCTTAAAGCATGACAACATCACTTTCAGAACAACTGATCTGCTAGCCAATAGAAGAAACAACAGCAGAAGGTATGGCCAGTCACATATGGCCAGATCAAGGGAAACATACGGACTTAATACCTGCTGAAGCTCTGGCCAACAAACATTCCAGATACCCAGAGAGAAATCTGCAGGCACCTGGCTAGTCTGATTTGTGGTAAACAAACCTCACACATATTCCCTGGTTTTATGATTAATAATAATAATAATAATAATTTAAATTCAATCTGTTTTTATCCATTTCCTATACCTGCAGCAGGCACAGTGGCTCTTGCTTGTTTTCTTACTTATGCCAAATCTGTTACAAGGATGATCTGTGAAGGAATTATGTGAGATAAGCACATAAAAGTTAAAATTAAAGCCAAGAGAGAGCCCTTGAACTCTTTTGCTAGTCACTACTCTTGTTTTCTAGTATTCAGTCTCTCCACTTTGCAACTAAGACTGTAATACAAGATGTTCTGGCATTTTAAAAAACTTCTGTGTTTGATACACAGTTATTCTGTAAATAAATCTGCCACAAAGTACTTAAAGGTTTACTTCTTACTTTTTAGCAACTAGGCATAAAATATTGGGCTATAAAATGCTTACACAATTAGATCACTGGAAGTGAATAGAAGACATTGTTATCTACCGAACCAATGATGGGTCAAATGGCAATTTGAATTCTTGTGGTGAGTATGACTGTGACCTTCACATATGCCATTGACAGAAAGCAATTCTATTTACATTTTTAAATCCACGTGAAGGTGAAAGATGGTACTGCTACAAAATGAAACATTTTTTTTTTTTTTTTTTGTCCCAAGGCATAACTAAGCTCTCCCAAGGTCACATATAGCCTAAAATGAAGCAAGACTTTCTCAGTTGTGCTACCAGTATATTTCACTCAGAACTAGTAGCACTGGTGATATATTTTCATTTATCAGTTGAAAAAAAATAAAATAAAATAAAATAAAATAATAATTTAAAAAACCTTTTTGTTAACTCTGTATTTTAATATAGACAAATAAGAAATAAGAGACCGCTTCTTTTGTCCTTTAACTGCTTCTGCAGACTGATCACTAATTATGTGAGCTGTTATAACAAGCTACATGTTTCAGTTGTACAGATTAAAAAGGTCTACCCATTGGTGGTAGGGTGAAAACACCTTATTCTAAAAGAAATTAATCATAGTCTTCTGGACCAACAGCACTATAATGTCTGTACTTGTAGAACAGTACATATAGAAAATAATGAAAGCTATATATAATTTGATACAATCTGCATATTTAAGTGTTTAAATCACAGCTTTTTTCATTCTGTGTTTACCAAATGTGTCTACCCACCATTCTAAATTTAAAAAAAAAATAAAATAAAATAAAATAAAATAAAATTAATTAATTAAAAAAAAAAATCCATTCCCTACCCAGCATTACCTTTGCTCTTTCTAAGCATTTCATGACAAAAAGATATTACTAAAAGTCTGGTCTGTAACCACTATACAGTCAGCACTGTTATAAAAAAATCATAAATAATAACTGGATTCTTCCAACCATTTTATTTAACACTTCAAATTTCTCCAAAGTAAAATATTGTGGGGGTTTTTTGTTGGTTTTTTGTTTGTTTGTTTGTTTTTTTCAGCAAAAGGTATTTATAGGATAACACCATTTTAGAGAATACTGTCACACAGAGTGTCTAGGAGGGTACATGTGTCTATAAATTATAGGTGTTTCTGGTGGCAATGGTTATGATTGAGTTTACCTGAAACTTCCCATAATAAGACCTTTTTTTCAATTGCTTATAAGTTTGCTGAACTTTAACCACTTAAAGTAAAATTTTCACTGCAAGGTACCTGCCTCAATATTTGTTAAGTCTTTGTGGAAAGTTTTACAAAAATGGTTTAGAGAACAAGATTACAGGAAAAATATACCTTGCTTTGACAAAACAGTTCTTCTTTTAGAAGTCCTAATGATGCCTTTTTAAAGAATGGAAAAATTTTGATGTGTGGTAGTTCATGGCCTTTTTGTCAGGTATATAATTTTTACAGTTCCTGAAATGCTCATTCAAAGTCAGTCTAGTTTGTTGGTAGTGGTTTTGTTTTGTTTTTTAAAACTCAAGTGTGAACTATTACTTTTCAGAGCCTTCCCAGATTTTAGAGCTAAAATCACTAGTATTCTTTACGTGCTTCCACCCTCAGAGCTATTTGTGTGGGATAGCCCATACATGTTCCAGCTCCACAAAATAGTGTGTTTTCTCAAGCCCATAGAATTAGATACACAGAGCAACAACATCCCTGCAATCCTCATTCCTGGTATCCTGTGCCAATGAAATGAGATGCTGGAGCCTTGTTCTCAAGTCCTCTTACTGAGGGTTCCTGCCAACGAGGCACTGAGGAGGAGGCTAGACAGAAAGAGCATGTAATATATAGAAGACAGATTTTTATGGGAAGTAATAGATATAGTTCTGCTACAAATCTTTAAACAAAGCCAATTATAAGTTGTTTTTTGTTTGTTTGTTTGTTTTAAAAGGGCAGGGAGAGATTGATGGAAGTACCTGAAAAATTGTTAGCTTGTTTCAAGTTAACAATAGGCACCCACAACTGACCTTGAGTATTGCTTTTAGGGGAAAAAAAAATAAAATAAAATAAAATAAAAAAATCCTGTGCCTGAGATCCTGAAGGCATTTAACAGCTTTCTAAAAGTATGTCATTAGCTGTGCCATGACAGACTTCCAGAGGTTTGTTAAAGTTTAAGAACAAAAATTGGACCTAAATGTAGTTATGAAGATAAAAGAAGTCAAACATAAAAAAAACAGTAAAGTACATGGCTGCTTAAGCTTAGTATTAGCAGTTTTCACAGATTCTTCAAGTTAGATCCAGAAGGTGCCTATAATCACCACAATGAAGTGCTCACACTTCTCTGTCTCAGGAACTCTAACATGTCCCTAACCTGGAATTAGGTACCCACATAATACTGATGGATGTTTTCTGAAAACATGATTTACAGAAGCTACAAGAGAAGCCACCAGAGGAAGGTGAGGAATTAAGTTCAACACTTTCTGATATTTCCTAAGCACACGCTGCTCCTACAGTTAGCCACCTTATTTTTGTTACTAATATGCCCATGGATAGAGTATGCAAGACAATGTAATCTCAACTTTCTAATTCAGCCACTTCTTTCACATCAAAATAAATCTGTTTTCTAGCACAAGGCTCTAAAGATCTGAAGTGATTCTAGCATGAATGAACTCATATGCACAAGGGCAAAGGGCGAGAGACAAAGACTTAATACCACCAGTGTTTCAGAACCAACCTACAAGCAGATCCTCTCTCCTGAATGGAGTCCCTGCATGTATTTGACGAAGCAGGAAAAAAAAAAAAAAAAAAAAAAAAAAAAAAGAATAAAAAGATATTGCCTAAGAAACACATACATTCCATTTACACTTCCTAAAACAGAGGATGAAATTGAGTCTCCCAAACCCATAGTGGAAGCTTCAGGTAGCAGGCTTACGAGAAAAATATGGGAATTGAAACAAAGGAAATGGAGACTGGAAGCATTCCATAACCCTCCCATGCCTTTCCTAAGTCTAGGATGCTACCAGCCCAGCTCAATAGCCAGTACAACAGTATTTTTTGCTTTCATGTGCCTGTATGTGTTGAAAGCAAAATTACCAAAGAAGTTACAGCACATTTGGCTGCATAGTGGTATTTAAGCTCAAAAATAACCCAGAAGTCTTAACTATGCCAGCTGATACTAATTCTGCCGTAAGTGAAAGCTGAATGCAAGGTGAAGTCATTTATCTGGGAGCAGGGTTTAGCTGCATGTTGTTAGCTTCTTACAGCTGACTAATGTGATACTTGGATGTGTGACTGAAGCTGACAGTTTAACTCAGAATGATCAAAGATAGCTATAGCCTGACATATCAGCCACAGAGAAGGTACAGTACATTGAGGACATGCACACAGAAGTGTCCAAAGGTGATATTCAGAGTGTCATGAACTGAAATCACCACTCTAAGAAAAAACAGAGCTTGAGTGCATTGTTGATATGATGTAGTTAATGAATTAAAGGTAGAAGCTTTGATAGAAAACAAAGATGAATAATAATAATAATAATAATAATAATAATAATAATAATGTAAATCAAACATTTACATTATTTCATTACTGTACTCAATGGCAGTAATACTGCATGAGCAAAAACAAAAACTATATGAAAAATTCAGCCTTGATCAAAGCCTGTGACTGAAGTCTGTCTTAGGTTTGTGTGTAACACTGACTCGGTCACTATTGATTCTAGGGGTTGTGTAAACAATTCTCAAATAGCCAAGAAAACAACAGAGGCCAAGGTTTATAGGAAACTGACAGACAGAAATAGGCATCGAAGGAGCCAAACCTGTAAAAGATCAACAACTGGCACAGTATGATTCTTTATTTAGTTTCTGTTGATTTCTCTGATACTTTATTTTGAATTCTCAGCAAGAATTCGAGCTAGCATTGTCATTTGATTACTGTACTCTTTTCTGTGCAATTCCATTGACTGATTCATATTTTAGAACCAACAGGCTTTCATTGAAGATGAACCCCCTGCTCCTCTTTATGAGAGCTAATAACACACATTCCCTACAGTTCCAAACAAACACTCTAGCAAAAAGAACAAAAAAAAAAAAAAAAAAAAAAAAAAAAAAAAAAAAGATTGCCATAGTAAACATTTCTTAAGTATTAAACCAGTTGAACCATGTGATGTTTTTCAAAAATAGTAGTTCCCATATCAAGTTTACTTGTCATGAAAAAGGGGGAAAAAAAGCATAACCTTGAGTTTAACTGCTGGAAGTCACTTTTGTGTTCGCATTCCTACTGGGACTTTTAAGTAGTGATACATTTAATGTCCTTAAATAAACCCAAAATTATTTCTGTTGTCAAAGAGAGATATCTCAAAAAGATAGTTGAGGTTGTTTTCTGCTAGGCTGTCTTTATGACAGCTTTTGTTTCCTAAATATAGACTCAGAAGACATTGGAAGTTAGAATAAATTTATCAATGTAATTTCACTTGGGAAAATTTTCCATTCCCACTGTACATATTTATTGGAATCTGACTGTGGCTGGCCACATTAATAGCAAACAATTTATTTGATTAATTGACCCTACATTTCTGTTCATGAAATAACCTCTCCTATTTTGATTTCTGCTTTTTTTATTCATGAGTATTCAGGGAATGTTTTCAGCATATTTTATGCAGGAGTTTGTTTGGGAGCTGTTTGTTTCATCTAATCATAACAATGTTTTTCTTATTATTTTAAACAGGATATGGCATGACTTGAAGTCTTCAGACAGCATTGTCTTTGTTCCCTACTTGACTTTGCCACTGTAAGTGCAGTATCAGGAAGAATTCTGATACAACTGCTGAACATCTAGCATTATGCTTGAAACACTGACTTACCAGGAGATGCATGAATCCATACAGAAGCAATCGTTATATAAGCATTCATCGGAATATATGTATATATATTTACACAGATATACATTGAAAAAAAAAAATGTAGACAATGAAAATATAGGAGAATTAAAAGGTTCTAAAGATCAAGAATTTCTATAGCTGAATAGTCATGCTATTATCCCTCCAAATGTCAAGCTATTCTTCTGTTTTTCTCTGAGATGTTTTCCAACACAGAAGGATCCTTCATGCTTTACTTCAACCACCACATGGTTAGCTGCAGTTAAAACATTAAAAAAAGGATAGCATGGACCTTAGCCCATAGATTATGCATGCAGATCTCTATGAAATCAGAATTATGAGATGTACAAGCAATGAGTTTGTTATTTTACTTAATAATTTATTAGCACAAATCCACAGTAACTAATCTTTTCTAAACAGGCAGAAGAGAGAAATATTTAAAATATTTCTAAAGTCTTTTGAGATGCAAACAAAAAGGCAGAGCATAGATGTATTTATTGAAATTCCTAAAAATTCCTAGAATTCATGGATTAATCTTAAATCAATCATGCAATACTCAAAGAGCTCTGAGTGGCTGTACTGTCTCAGTCTAACATCCCTAGTAGTGTACAGAGTTGGAGTAAAAACTAAACTTTCATAGTGCCACCTTAGGACTATCACATTCCCACCAACAAACAACTTTTCCTGACAAATACATGAGTATATATGCTTGATATTATCCTGAAGTGTTTTAAAGCCCAGGGAGTTTAAAACTTTTCCAGAAAAATTGAAATGCAGGTGTAAATTTAGGGGACATAAAAATATATGAGAAAATTGAGTCAGGGACATGTCCAGCTAGATGAATTTTAGCCTGAATCAACAGGCTAGTGAAGTCACAGCTCCACCTGTTGAGCTAAAGCAAATCATCCACCCATAACAGCTGGCAGTATGGATTTTTACTTTTTTTTTTTTTTTTTTTTTTTTTGCCAGACTTACATCACTAATAGTGTGCCACTTGGCTAAAACAAAACATAAAGGTTTACATACAAATCACGTAGTCATTAGGTGAAGGAGTACTGTAGCTATTGAGGTATTCTGACAGAGAACAAAAGGACCTGGATTTAAAGGAGGGGTCTCGTGGCAGACCAAAGACAGGACCTCGTTCTTCTTAGTAAATGTACTAAAGCACACCACAATGACAGAAACATTGTTAGAAATGAAAGAATATAGAACCCACTCAGCTCTTTTTGACTTCACAGGAAACTTGCACATACCAAAGGCAATGAATACCACTAATGAAATACTAATATCTCACATCTGAAATACTAACATACTTAGCTCTACACACATGCTCTTCTAGATCTATTAGAAATGTTAATTTCTTTCTTCTGTGCTAGCTATGAATAGCCACTGCACATAAAACAACACAAGCTAAAATGTAATGAAATATTGTTCGCACCAAACACCTTATAAAAATGGAAATCAAACTAAGAACATCAGTTTATGACCAGAGAAGTCAATGGCAAAGTTCTCATGAGTGAATGGTGTGAGCAATCAGCATGCAATATGTTTGTGGGAAAAAAAAAAAAAAAAAAAAAAAAAAAAAAAAAAAAGCAATTTATATATATATATATATATATATATATTTGCCTGACATGGTCATCATTAAATACATATATATTTCTGAAAGGAAAAAAAAAAAAACTGCTGTGGTCTGGGGAAAAAAAAAAAAAAAAAAAAAAACATCAATAGCAGTTAGACTTCAAATCTAGATCACAGATAGAATACTCTATACAGGTCACACGTGGCTTCCTCAGATAGTCACCATTTGCATACCTTCATAATTTTAGAAAACAGTATGTGTTGGTGTTTGAACGCTCCAAAAATACATTCACCAAAAAATACAAATAAAGAATGTATTTGAAAAGCCTACTTTGGGTTTCATTTCAAAGATAAAGATGTTTTTCTGTTTATTTATACAGAAGTTGAATTAACAGTCAGAATCAGTCACAGCTCATGATTTCAAAATTCAGAATTAAGCAGAAAAAATATATTGTTCAATAACAATTGGATAATTGTTATTATAAAATTACTTATTATCCAATAATTATTGTGAAAAAATAATAAAGGGGATATGTTTAGGATAAGGGATGATAGGTAGTATAATGCTTGTTTGTAAGCACAGTTCTGTTATAGATCCTAAGTAGCCTAGACATAAATTCAGCAAGTTCTCCGCAAAATTATTACTCTGTAAGATTCACAAAAACATTGATGCATGATCTTTTCTGACATGGCAAAAGAAAATTTTATAACCTAAAAGCAGAAATGCAAAATCCATACTGCATTCACTTTCTTACGATCCCCATTCACTAAAACTTTGAAACACATGTGAGCAATCCTCCTGTTTTCAGTTAAGCTTGTGTTTTGGTTCTAAAACGTAATCACAAACCACTGGCATCTACCCTAAAGTGTCTGGTGTGACCCCACAATTTCAGAACATTCCACAAATTGTGAAGAATAAGAGAAGCAGTTGTACCTCCTCTAATCTACTTAGTCACACATTTCCATATTCATTTAGATTGCATTACACAGAAAGACTGAACCATATCATTACTATCTGTTAACCCACACAATAACTTTTCCAAGACTCACACACTGCTCTAGCTAGCAAATATTATGTGCATTAAAGATGCAAACACAAACTACGTTCTGATACTTTTACAATACTGTAGGACAGCGTTATTCCAGTGACTAGTGCTAGTTGAGGCACCAGAGCTGCTTACAGAGGAACCAGGTACACAGTAAGAGAATAGTACCACCATTTGATTCACTATAAAGAAGCTGAAAATACAGCAGGTGATTCATATACAGCACTGCTTTATAAAAGGCTAGATATTGTTGCTCCTTACTCACTCCAAATGATCACACAGTGAAGTGGCTTCATAAAGTTTAAGATATCCTTTGTGCAAGGAACTACTCAAAATCCCAGATTTTTATAATTCAGACATTGGTAGGTAGTGTTATTAAAGGGTCATACTCTTGCACTTCTGTTTGCAGTATGTACCACTCTGCCATCTACTACAAGCAGACCAGTGAAGAAAATGGGATTGTTTGTGGAAGCAGAGAGAATAAATAAGTAGGAAAATAAAACAGTGGATCTTGTAAAGGTAATATATATCACAAATTAAGGCAGCAGGATGGAATACATCTTTTTTAATGCTCAATGTTTTGATGCAGTATTTATTATGCACATTTTTAATGTCACATTTCTGTATTTGTATTCCTGCTTATTTCCCAGCTCTTTAAAGGTCTGTGCACTGAGTAATTGTCATCCATAAAGCTACAATATTATTGCTATGTTTTACCCAAAAGTATTACTTAAAAAAAATAAATTAAAAAAATCTTCTCAACGTGCAAAAGCATTCTCAATGCAAATATTAAGAAAACACTCTGTATGCAATACAGAGTAGCTGCAGTTAAGTGACAACAGAAGTTACTCTAAATTGCAAAGTAACATTCTGATTTTAAACAGACCAATATTTTACAATATTGCAATGGACTGTGCAACAACTGTGAGGACATGGCTTTAATATTATTCTTAAGTCCATGCCCTCTTTTGAAAGGTCTCAAATACTATGGATGAGATTGTAAATATATAAAAGTAATGGACTGCTTTTTCCTAAGTAGTTTTATATACCTGAAGGCCTACAATAACATTTCTTGACAAAATAGCTTAGCAAGAAGAATTATTTTTCTAAAGTTCAGTCAAGAATGGCTTATAAAAATGAGTGTTCTGATAAATACTCTGGCACAAGTGGTCTGAACTATCCATAACAGAAATTCCATTAGTTAAAATTTTTGAAGAGCTGCCAATGACACTTTAAATTTGAAGGGACATCTGAATAATGACAAGCAATCCTCAGTCATAGAAATTACAGTACAGAAACCGTAATCCTCACACTAGTAAACCATTGATTTACATAGGAATGTTATCCTTTATAATACTGAAGGATAAAGCCATACAATCAGCTCTATAGTAGCCTTTGTTTCTCAAGTGTTCTCAGCATGTTGCTAATGTGTTGCTTTGTTTTTGTTTGTTCCCCCTCCCCTCCCCCCCTTTGTTTTTATCCTGTGGCTCATGCATCTCTAAGATAAATATAGAAAATACTGTTCCAGCAGAAAATTCTTTCCCACGTAATACAGGGCTCATGTTGTGGGGAGGTGAGTTCCCCTAAGACATGACAGTCACTAAATATTTGTAATGTTACTTATGTTATTTCTGACATAGGCATGCAGTGTGGGGGAGAATCCCTATACTCATGGGGCCAGATCTAAAACTACTGGAATTGTCTGAAATCACCACTGTGTTCAGTGATTTCTGGATCAAAGCATCAGACGTTTTAACTAGGAAGGCAAGTAACATCTTCTGATTTTCAACCAAAGAAGCTGCATTGCTTAGATTTTAAGTATCTGTTTACTTCTCTTCCTAAATAAATTACATAAATTATATATACATATGAATGTCAGATTTTAATTACAGGTGGTTCCAAGAATGGAAGCTACTAGATCACTTCTTAGCTAATATTATTTTGGCTGTCAGCTCTGCTACTATAAAATCTGATGATCCTACAGATCTTATCCCAGCAATCAAAATTTAAGGAAATATACAAAGAAAAAGCATAGTATATTTTACTTAGAAGTTTCTCAAAAGTGCAGCAAAAAGCAGAGTGACCAAATAAGCACACAAAAAGAAACAACTGGGATGCACTTAAAAAGAAACAGCCAAGCTTTTCATTCCTTAGATACGTTTGCAATAAATGAGTCTGTGAGATTTAAGGAAAATAGAGCACTAGTATTGTTATCATTTGGTAGTCACCCAGAAAGCAAAAAAGCCTTGTATTTCTCCCCTTTAAGCCATCTGCAGATGTGGAAAGAGCAGGTAATCTACCCATGCACTGGTCAACCTGTCATCTAAGTGACAAAACAGCTAACAGAAGAAGTGATACCTCAGAGAACACTGGCGAAACCAACACATGAAAGGACAGGACAGAGACCAACCAGCAGACAAATCATTTTACAGCAGACAAAGGGGCAAGAAAGAAAATACTACTAAACTACCCCTTGGAGAGAAAGAGACAGGGCACCTAGAGAGATGAATGCAGTGTGAAAAGCAGATGAACATTGCTGAGACATTTGTCACTAGCTGGACTGCGAGACGCTGACATTAATGAGGGTGGCATTTGGAAGATAAAAGCAATATCTCTGAAGCAGACAATACCGTTTCCAGGCACCATGCATGGGGACATGGTGTAATCAAAAGGGACTGAAAAATGTTCACATCTAGCAAAAGCACCACAATCACTAGTGATACTCATGAGAAAATATGGATCAGGAATAAATAGCCTATGGTTTTGTCTGCAGGTTTGGTGGGGATTGTAGGCTGTTTTTCCTCTCAGCCCAGTCAAATCTCACTACATTCTGTTATTGAAGGGCTCTCCACTTATACCTTCCTTGTCAACAGGTGGTGTTTCACCGACAAGTGCTTTTCAGGCAGCAGACCTCTAGAGGACAGTTCTGTCAAAAGCAAGTGGGGATTTACAGGGGTGGAGGATCTTACTTGACGATTATCTCCTCTTGAAAGCAAGAAGGGAGCTGGGATATACCCTAAGCTCTGGCTGCCAGGCCACAAGCAAGTGGGGTGAGCCAGATCTGTCTGCCCTCACAGGTGTCCCAGAGCACCATGACCCTCAAAAACACATCAACACTTGAGTACGTATGACTCTCTCCCACTATAACATAGGAGATGGGAACCATCACTACTAATTTATTAATCATTCCTTGCTTTCATGCCTCAGTGTTAGTTGAGTCCCACAGTCCATTTTGACTCTGATGCTCTCAGATGTCCCTGATCTCTCCCAAGAAGGAGAAGATGCAGTGTCCCCGGGATGGTGCAAGACAAACCCAAGCATGCCAGAGCAACCTTTCTGATCCCCAGAGGCATCCTGCTGGGGACTTTAGATAATTAAATCCAAGATCCCATGCCTGCTTCCCTCCCCACTCATGTATTGCCCCTCTAGCCAGTTTATCCACAGAAAGCTAAGAGGCTGCTTCACCACTAAAAGAAAGCCAGACCACAGCAACAGCAAATATATCAGTCTGCTTGGCAGCCCATCTACTTCTTCCAGGAAAGCCGATGCAGGCAGAAAAAAACCCAAGTCCGGAGCAAGTTTTGGGTAAGGTCTGCACGGTACTGGCCCGAAATATTTACTAGTCCGGGACAATGTGTCCGTGAAAAGGAGGAGTTTGGTCCGTGAAAGAGGAGTTTGGTCGGTGGAAGAGAAGTTTGGTCCGTGCAGAGGAGTCAACGAGGACCCTGCCGCGCAGAGCAGGAGGAGGGGCGGCTCCGGGCGCTGTCCGTGGTGCTGGCCCAGCCTCCCCGGAGCTCTCCGAGGCGCTGCACGGCCGGGCCGGGCCGGGGATCGAGGCCGGGGGGGCGGCTGGGAGAAGCGAGGCAGCCTCGGAGCGGAGCACCGGCAGAGTCAGCCTTGCCCCAGTCCCTCTGTTAGCACTGGTCTGCTCTCCTCGAGGGTCTTGCGCTAGCTTTCCCCGGCTCCAAATACTCCGACAGAAGGGGGAAAAAAAAGAAATACTAATAACCACGTGGGCTACTCGTGCTCTGAAGAAAGTTTTGCACGCGGATCCAGGAACGAACAGAGAAATGGGAACTCGCACTAACCCGACCGGGATGAGGACAAGCTCTTTCTGCTTCCTTTTTCATGTTCCGTGCAGGCAGCGCAGCTCCACGTGCGAAAGTGCTCATGTCCTCAGCCTCCTGCAGTGTACCGAGCACCTCCCGACCGTCCTTCAAAACCGTCCCTTTCTCTCTCCACTTCAATTGAAAAATCGAAAGAGAGGTGGGAAGTGGTAGCAGAAAGCGGACTGAATTCCTCCTTTAATCACAAACAAGCCCAGCAAGACGGATTCTGGGAAAAGAAACTGTATTACGGAGCAGCGACCGGTGTCATAGTAGTAAAAATAGAAGAGAAAAGCCTCTCACAAAAATCAATTCTTATGTAGATGAGGCGACATAAGCACCTCTCTCACTCTCTTTGCGGGCTTAGTGAATTTCTAATTAGCCCAAAGAAGTCCTAGAGGAATGAGGAAGAAAGGGCGGGAATATTGGGATATCTAGTCGTAACAAATATTGCCGTGCTCTGGATTATCGCCTGGAATAAACTGAAAATGAGGGGACCCAACGCCATTGCCTCCGCCGAGTTATTTCCCTTGACCTTCGGCTTTGTCCATCCAGGCTGAACAAACTTCCCGAAATGAGCATCGCCCTTGCTCTCTGCCAGACACACAACTTCGGCCTCTCTAGGTCACAGAAAGGCAGAGAGGATGAGAGGCCATTTCCCCTCCAAAGGAAGGGCACTCTCAGAGGTTTAAACAACAGTCAGAAAACCGTGGGGTTAAACAATAAACTAGTTAAAGGGCTGTCCTGTTGAACAGAGAGCAGTTTCCACTGCATTGAGAACCCGCCAATATATATCATATCAATAAAAAGGAGCTCTTCGAAAGCTTGCATAGTAATTGAGATTGGAGATCTTTTTTGATATGGGTTGGCATTTCCTCATATCAATCTGACAGAGCCAACTCAGGAAATTGCTGGTAATATTCATCTGGGGAGCACTTTCATTAAACGTAATTCATTCGACTTTCACAATAAATTGAGTGACATCCTTACAGCAGAACCTTTTTATCCTTGATGAAGTGCTTGCCAGCCTTTGGTTTTCCACTTTATTGTCACATTCCTTAAAGCAGAATCGTCAACATGTCAATCTGCTGCATGAAAAAATGCTAAAGCTGTATTTACAAAGCACCCAGGAGGTGGTTTAATGCTGACTTACAAGAAGAGCGAGTTGGGAGTTAAACTATCTGATAAATCACAGCATAACTCCACCAAGCCCAATCGGGAGAACAGAAGCCAATCCTAGGGAGGGAAGGATGGCTCACACATTCATTTCCTCCAAGTGCTGGCTATTCCGAGCAATTGGTTTCTTAACCTGCTTCACCGCACTTTCCAAGACGACTGGGAAATTGGCTTTTTGTTAATTAAAATGGCGGTTTACGGATGCAGGGAAATATTAAAGAGCTTAAAATGTATACCTCTAGGTACCGACATGCAAGCTGTGGCTATTCAAAGGGAAAGGGATATTGGACTGTGCTCAGGTGCCTCCCTAAAAAGTGAAATCTATTCCAAGCGGCTTTCTTCAGAGATTTAAGTGAAAATAGTACATACTAAGCACCAGAAAATATGTATCAGTGCGGGAAACCCCCTTCAGAAACTCCTAGTACGGTCCTTGATGGTTAGGAAGGAAGAAAGCCCGCAAAAGAATGAGCTATCTTCCGCTTAACAGAAAAATAGAGCACAGATAAGTTTTTTTCACCAGTTGCAAGTGATCCGAGTCCAATTGTTATGCCTGTGCTTCATCTTCCGAAAGGGTAACAATTTGCTATACACCTCCACGAAAGGGTCTCAAACTCCTTTAGAGAGGGGGAGCGGATCGTCTCAAGACTGAGTAAAGTCTCTAGCATAAAAAGCCCTGCCACTTCTCTCCCTCTTCGCCAAGTGCTCCCCCCTCCTCCTCACCTTAGACGTGAAAATGAAAGAAAAAATAAAAATGCAAGAAATCGCTTATCTGGAATTTTTTAAAAAACAAACAAACAAAAAAAAACAACCGAATGCTTTCAGCACCAAATACCTCTGAGAAAATACTGTGGGTGGTGATTATGACAGGACAATGCCTTCCCTCTCTTTTGTTTTTTTTTGTTTTCTTTCATCTTCGCTGCCTATAGAGGTTTATTTCCTCCCACATCAAAGTAGGACACAATCAGCAACTACCTTTAAAAATTAAAAAAAAAAAAAAAAAAAAAAAAAAAGAAAGAAAATCAACTTATCTTCGCCGGCACATGATATCTCTTCACGTTCTCCATAGCTTTCATTAACCGGGGTGAAATGACCGCAGACAGTGCGACACGGAACGAAATTAAATGTACACAAACTCTGGAGCCACTAACCCCCTGTTTACCCCCTTAGCAAACACCGCATCAGGTGTGCCACCGCTGATGCACGCGATTTTAAACCGCTATCATTCAGGACATTTCTGCGGGAGCGCTCCGCTCGGCTGTCAGGAGGCCTCTAAACGAAGAGGAGCAGACCTTAAAACCCCATCCCGGCTGGGGAAGGAGGTCAGCAGGCTGTTTCTAAGCCCCTTTGCCATCGCCCTGTAAGGTGCCGGGGTGCCCCGCAGTCGGCTGACAAAGCGCAGCGCAGAGCTGCGCCCCCGCGGAACAACCTCGCAGCCCTCGTCGGGGTAGTGAGAAATCCCCCCGCGATTTGCTCCTGCTCCGCTTAAACGCTGCACGGAGGGAAAATAAATAAATAAATAAATAAATAAATAAATAAATCCCTGCCAGTCAGTGCTGGTGTACAGCCTAATTTCCAAACCCGCCGGTGAAGAAACTCTGTGCTGGGAGAGGAGAGCACTGCAAGCCGGGAGGAGGGATGCTTGCCCTAGCAGCACGCAGAGCAAAACTCTGGTTGGTTTTAGGTTCAGCCAGGCGGTGGGCTCTAGTCCCTTTAAAGCAGTGTGAGCCCCACAGAACAAGTTACTCCTTGCTTGCACCGTGCGGGAACTTCCCCCCGGAGCAGGCGGGGGCAGAGCCCGCGGGCACGCCGGGGACAAATCCTGCTGCCGCCGGGCGGGGGCTTGCCGGGGGCAGGACGAGGCCAGGGCTGCGGCCACCAGCCCGCCGGACCCCGCCCGCCCAGCGGGTCCCCTTGTCTGCCTGCCTTTAGCTTATCTTCCCCGGTCTTTTGCCCGTTCTTGAGCTGGCGCCCCGAGAAATAAGTGGTCATGGTCCGCGCCGCCTTTTCCAGCAGCTTTGCCGCGCGATTCGCAGGCGCTTCTGCAGCATGTTGCTTCTACCCAGGAAAAAAAATAATAATAGTAATAATGAAGAAAGAAATGAAAAGAAAGAGCCTGGCGTTTTATTGTCCTGTGGTGTCGGGCTGGAAATTCACCGGCAACTAGGCAGGAATTAAACGGGAAGGTTTCAATGGTGTAAAACCCCGGTGTCCTTATAAACAGACAGAGCGGAAACCTTAAAAATAAAATAAAAAGTCTACAATCTCCGGGTGGGTTTTTCTTTCTTAGTATCTACGTGCTTCCGTAATGACAATTTTGAGCGCGGCACAGAGCTGTTAGTTAAGAAAACATTCGTTAGAATAAGACTAAGATGCTCCTGAAAGAAAAGCAGAGGAGATTCGAGGTAAATAGGACCGAGCATGGCATTTTGAACACTTTCTGCTGCTCCCTAAATCTGAAGAAACAAAATAACTGCAAGCCTGTAAAGGTTGACTCCTAATTCTACCAAATAAATACAAAGTTATTCGTTTAGGCCAAAGGAAACGCACCTCCAGTGTAAGTCAAGTGCAGCAATAACGCTGCACAGCTCGAAGCAAGGAGAACACGCATGTCTAGCTAATGTTCTTATCAATAAACATAACAGGGCGAGCCAGCTCTACCCCAGCAAAATTCCCACTCATTTGGATCGACCGTGACCTCTATAAATTTCAGGCAATAAGGCTGAGTGGCATATGGCTCTTTTAAAAGGGGGGGAGAAAAGCAGAAGCCTTTTTTTTTTTCCCCCAAAAATTTCTTTAGGAAAAGGTTTAGTGTTGGGAAAAAAAAAAAAAAAAAAAAAAAAAAGGAGCAATGGTTTGCTGGGTGGAGAGGAATCACAAGCCGGCGAATGGGGAAGTTGAAGGCAGCCCAGGCTGGCTGCGGCTGTTCACTTTCTCTGCACAGCGCCTGGCGGAGGGGAAACATGTTTTCCCTCTGTGTTATCAACCTCCCTCAAGGAGGATCCTTTAACAAACTCAGTGGGAAGCTGTTGGTATTGTCATTTCATTTCCCCTTCCTGACAGGCTGGGTACCGAAAATCTGACTCCTGCTTGGCGCTGCCCGAGCGATGCTCAGGCGGAGCGGCACCGGGGGCTGCACCTCCGCTGCCCAAAGCCTGAACAGAACTTCGTGCTCCCCGGCTGATAAGCAGTTCATCGCCGCGCAAACTTTCGGATTCCCTCCCTAAATGCAGAGCATGGGGAGAGGGAGGCTGGCGTAAATGTGAGAGCAGCGACTTAGGAAGACTCGGGCTGGGCAGGGAAATCCTTTGGATCCCCCTCGAGCGTTTTGGCAGAAGACGCAGCCCAGCCGAAGAGCGCATCCCCTCCCCCCAGCCTGCCTTTTATTCCCGATTTTTTCTTTTTAACTGTATTCGCATTGTTTCGAGGGAAACTGGAAAAAAAAAAATCGTCTCATTTTCTCTGTAACGCCAAGCACTCGGAACACACACACACACACACACAAAAAAAAAAAAAAAAAAGCATTCAGGTAATGAAGTCTGTAACTAAACGGTAATTGAATCAGCATAATTTGCACACTGAATGGTTTTCAAATGCTCCCAGTTTACAATTAAAGGAGAATTAATGCGCTTGTTGTTCAGACTGCGGCGCATTAGAATAAATCCAGCACTGTTGTTGTAATGAGTCGGGAGCAGTTTAACTGCCAGCAAACACATTTAAAATTTAACACGACGTATCGATCTCGCTCCGGCTTTTTGATAGATTATTCGCCGCGCACTGTTCTCCCCCCCACCCCCCCCCCCCCCCCCAAACCCCCCCCCCCCCCGGAAAAACCCCGGGGGGGGGGGGGGGGGGGGATTTGGGGGGGGGGGGGGACCCCGGGGGGGGGCGGGCCGGGCCCCGCCCCCCTGCGCTGGGCTCTGCGCGGCCGCGGGAGGGGCGCGCGGGCGGCCGGGTCGGGCCCCCCCCGTCCCCCCCTCTTCGGTCCCCCCACCACGGCCGGGATCGGCGGCCGGCAGCGCCCCCAGGCGGCCCAGCCTCGGCAGCGCAGGGGGTCGCGGAGAGGAGCGGAGCGGGCAGCGCCGCCCCCCGCCCCCGCCGGCACCGCAGCCGCAGCCGGAGCATCCCCGGAGCGGATGTCGGGTGCGTGTGGCTCCTGGAAAAGGGGCTCTTTCCTTGCTCTCCGCCGCGGGGAGGATGCTCCTCAGAGCGCTCGGCGCAGCAGGCAGGGATGCGAAGGGGCAGCCCGCCAGGGGTTGCTCTTTTAAGGGGGGAGAAAGTGGGAGCGAAAGGAGACAACGCCGCTGTTTGCTCGCGTTCCCCCGGCTAATCTCAGGAGAGATTCGCCACGGAACCAACGGGACCGCACGCGGAAAATCCACGCAACTGCGCTCCTCGCTGCGCTCTGTGCACCCGGGCTGCGCAGCCCGGATGGGCACGGCGCTGGGGGACTCCCGGTGGGCTCCCGGGGGGCTGTCACCCCAGGCCGCGGGCAGGGGCAAGAAGTTGCCTTCTCTCCGGAGCCTGCCAGGAAGCCCCCCCCCCCCGGGCCTGCCGGGCCCCCGCTGGCCCCGGGGGGGGGGGTCCGGGGGGGGCACCGGGGGGCCCACGAGCCCGCTGTCCCCGGGGGGACCAGAGGTTGGGGGGGGGACCCCCCCCCCCCCCCCGTACCCTCCTACCGGCCCCGGGCTGCCCGGGAGGCGGCGGCAGTTGCCGTGAGTTTGCTCGTTCTCCGCCGGGCTGCTGCCCCTTTCCTCGCCGCGCTCCCCCTGGCACCGGGGGGCACTCACCAAGTAGAGGGTGGGCTGCAGCAGAAGGACCGCGTACCAGTACACAGCCTGCATCCTCGCCGCTCAAACTTCCCCCGCGCTGCCTTCGCTGCCTCTTTGTTCCTTCCAGAACATAGATCCACCTGACATCCACTTTACAGAACGAGCGGAGCTCTCACCAGCCTAGACAAAAATGAAATTATAGACCCCATGACCACAAGACAAGGTTAGGCTTGAGACAAGGGGGGAAGAGAGGTGCGTAGGGAAGGGGGGGCGGGAGAAAAGGAGGAGATGGGGTGTGTGGATGGGGGTGGGGGGGAACAAAAAACGATTAAAATCGAGTTAATCCGGCGGCAGAGCAAAGTGGTCGCGCGGTGCGGGCTGGCTGCGGAGCGCCCTGTGGGCAGCGCTACTCGGCGCTCGCTCCTTTTGCCGGGCTGGGGAGCCTCGGGGGTGGGCTGGGACGGCCCGGGGGTGCCACCGCCAGCCCCGCCGCCCTCCCGCCCGCCTCCCTGCACGCCCCCGCCGGGCACCGGGCGGCAGCCGCCCGCTGCGGAGCCCCGCAGCGCCGGAGCGCGGAGGAGAGGGGCCGGGGGCGCGGCGCCGGGGCTCCGGCGGCTCCAAGCAGGGACCCCCGGGCAGGCTTCTCGCCCCCCTGCGCGCCCCGCACGCCCACCTCCCTCCCCTCCGCCTCTTCTAAAGCTCCCAAACGCTCGCCCCGGGCCGGGGCCGCGCCGCGGGGCGCCCCGACGGGCTCCGACCCCCGACCCCCGGCCCCGGCCCTCTCCGCCCCCGCGCCCTGCGGACAGCCCCGGCGCCGCGGGGGGGCCGCGGCGGGGATACGTACGGCGTGGGGGGTCCGACGGCGGCCGGGGCTCCGCGGGGCGCTCCATGGGCGAGCCTAGAGGGGCCGAGCGGCGCGGCGCAGCCCGCCGCCCCTGCGCATCTCCTGGCCGCGCTCTGCGCCGGGCCGTCCCGCGGCCGCTGGGCATCCGGCGGTGGCGGGGCGGCTGGCAGGCTGTCCGTCCCCCCCTCGCCTCCCCTTCTCCGCACACAGCCGAGCAGGACACTTACGGGAGGAGGGAACTGCCCGGGCTGCCCGCTCGCCTTCGGCGGGGGGCGCGGGCAGGAGCGGCGGCAGCGGCTCTCCGGGGCGTCCAGGGCGATTTGTCTCTATTAAAAATGCCTTATCGGCGAGGGAGCGGCGAGCGCCTGCTCTTTAACTTCAGATAAAATCTATCTGCGAAGACCTTGGCCGAGCATCTCGGAATAAAGCGCCGGAGCCGAGCGCCGTCCGAGCCTCACTGCTTGGGGAGAGAGAAAGAGCGGCGGAGGGGGAGGAGAGGGGGGGGCTTGCTTGGCGGAGAGGGGAAGGGAGGAGGGAGAAAGGGGACTTCAGCGGCGTCCCATCCTCTCCTCCGAGAGGGGTGATGAATCAGAGCCCTCCTCGAGCAGCGAGAGCCGCCCCGCGCCTGCCCCGCCGGGCTGCTCGCCCTGCCCAGTGCCGAGAAGGAGCCGGCCGGAGCCTCGCTGTTTTCCCCCCTCTGTCTTTCGTTTCAGTTTTTCCGCCTCCCCCGGAGGAGGCGTCCCGTGCACCGCCAGGGCTGCTCAGCACGGAGCAGAGCCGGCCGGGGCTGCGGAGCCGAGCTGCGGGATGGCAGAGAGGGAAGGAGGGAGGGAGAGATGCTTCTCCCCGCCGGCAGGAACCTGTAGCTGGACGGCCCCGCGGAGAGAGACTGGGGAAGCTCGGCCGTGCCCCGTGCCGTGCCTAATCCCGCCAGCTGTCATGCAAAGAGAAAGGTCTCATCGACCTTGTTTGCCTTCTTCTTTACAAGTCCTGGGGGTTCTTCACCTGCCCTCTTCCATCCTCCCCAAACCGTATCGTTACCACTGTGACATTGGGACAGGGTGAAGGGGAGGATACCAACAGCACAGGGTAGCCTTACCAGATCCCCGGCCTCGACAGCAAAGCTCAGATTTATCACCTCCCAAAGGGGAGCCAAGAAGCAAGCCAGAATGCTGTACAGAGCAGGAAACGAGAGAGAGAGAGAGAGAGAGAGAGAGGGAGGGAGGACTTCACTTGTCCTGCCAAATCCTTGCTGCTCTCAGAGCATGTCCTTGTAATTAACATTTGCAATCTGAGGCTTCAATACCAATCTGTAAAATACTGTATTAAGTCGGGGGTCTGAGTCTGGGATGCTGTAATAAGAGGGGAGCAGGAAAGGGAGGAGGAAGGTAATGAATACTCATTGGAAGAGCAGCACCACAGCTTCCCCCATGGCCATCGCTGCTCCAAACACCTAGAAGATGGACACCTTCATATGTCCCCAGCACCATCCCTCTGTTAGACATGTGGGACGCTCACGTCATGGCTTTGAACAGAAGCATGCAGCCTGCGAGGAATCATACTGTCATCTTGCCCCTCCAGACAGCCTCTGCAATACCATGCAGGCTGAAGCTGCATAGGGACTTCTTGTTTCCGATGGGTAACAAATCAAAAATCACAGCTGACTTATCCCTCCAGCCAGCTGCCTCCTTCCTATCTATTCCACTCTTATTTCCCCATAAGTGAGGGGCTTTGTCTGCATTTATTAATCAATCTGTAGATAGAAAGATAAATGTTACTCTCTTAGCACAGAACAAACTTGCCACAAGCTGAGTGGAGCCTACTAATGACCTAGGCTATGAATCTTTGCAAGAAGCCACTGCTATATATTTAGACCCACCATGGTTGCTCTTACCTTAGATAGGAGATTGCACAGTTGATACGGAGCAGGAAGAGCAAATGAGAAGTCTGACTGATTTCCATGGGTCACATTCCTGAGGAGGCCAATGCTTCTTCGAGAAGGAACAATCCACTCTAGGGCCTGTTTAACTTGATTTGGCCTCTGCAAGGTTTGATCGTTAATGTCTTCATAGTGGAGGTGATAAGGAAGTAGTGCTTGGAGAATAATTCTTCCTCCAGCTGGGCAAAACAAACATCTTCCCAGTCTTTCTCACCCAGATCATTGCGTCTCATTTAGGGGAGCACTGCAAAGGAACTTTGGGCTCCATTGGCATCACAAGAATTGGTCTTCTTTACTTCAGCCCACTGAAATCTCCTCCTCCTGTGAATTCAGCAAGACCTATGAACAGCCTGGTCTGCATGCTACCTACCTGAGACATCAGAAGGCTCTTGAGGTAAAGGTCTTAAGGGAGAGGAACCTGTTTTCTACCATGTGGGGCTGATTCAAGGCTTCAGTGAGGACTTCACACTTCGGCTGACCTCCTCAGCCAAAGGCACTGAGAAAACTGAAGCTCCATTTGGACTGCTTCCCTCCATTGTCTCTCCAGAAGACAGGAACAAGGATCATATGGAAGTCTGGACTGATCTTTTTTACTAAAGAAAAAAATATAAAATAA
>CM021766.1:27003229-27018966 GCA_011076525.1 Nettapus auritus | reverse complement strand
AAAAAAAAACACTTAAAGGAAAAAAAAAAGTCAGTTATAGTAAACAATGGGGTGAAGAAAGTTTATGAAATTAAAAGCAACAGACAAGAAGTTTAATTCAAGTGAGGAAAAAAAAAAATCATAAACCTGGGAAGTTAAATGGAAAAAAAAAAAAAACTACAAGGAAGCCCAAAATATTTTTAGAAGCAATTTGTTGAAGGCATAAAAATGTTTCATAGAAAAATCTTTTTAAACACCTCAGAGGTAGGAAGCTTGCCAGCTAGTTAGTCAGGCAGATACATGATCAAGATGTAAAAGGAGTGCTTATGGAAGATAAGGCTGAAAACGTTTAATGATTTTTTCCACTAGTGTTCATAGTGGAGGATCTGAGGGAGGCTCAGGAAGCACAGTATTTTATATGGGGGAAGAATGTGATAATCTGTCCCAGACTGAAATGTTAGAGGAAAAGATTTCAGAATAAATGATATAATAAGTTGCAACAAATCAGGTTCCAGGACTAAATCATGTTCACTCAAGAGTCCTAAAGGAATTCATGTATGAAACTGCTGAGCAACTAACTTTGTTTTGTAACTTACATTTACCAGCCTCACTGCTGGAGATGTTAAGAGTAATGCCATTTTTTTTACAGAGTTGTTGACCTGAAACTAGGAAATCTGAATTCCATGTTGGGGAAATTGGTGGAAATTATATTGAAGAACAGAATTAATAGACCCAAGAATAAATACATTATGTTGGAGACGGGCCAATATGACTTTTCTGAAGGGACGTCATGCTTCATAAATCCATTACCTTTCCTTGAAGAGTTGGTTAACATGTAAACAAGGATACCGTAGATCATGAGGAGTAAGTGGATTTCTTAAAAACTTTTGCCAAAGTTTCTCAGTTAGGTCTTTAAAAGCAGTAAGCTTTCTCTGAACGAGCTTGAAAGTCCTGTTACAATTCATTTTTTTCCAATGGGGGAATTTAGTCATGGGTCTCATAGGGATCTCTATGGGCATTTTTGGTGTTCAGTGGATTTGTAATGATCTCGAAGGATCATGATAGCAATGTTCTAAAATTTACTGATTGTGCAGAACTACTCAGGATAGGAAAAAAAAGTGAAGACGGCAATGAAGAAATATTTCATTTACAAAGTGGCTGGCATGCAAAATGTTAATAAATTTAATGTGAAATTCAAGGTCAGAAAGGTAGAAACTTATTTAAACATGTTTTCTAAACTAGCTATTTGCACTCAGGAAAGAGGTATGTGGAAAGTTCTCTGAAACTATCAGCTTGACAGTCAGTGGATATTGTACGACAAATTGATCTTTAACATTTTTTGAAGATAAAGGGTAAACAAGTCTGAAAACATGAGTACACTACTCACAAATGGTTACTATGTCCCCATTGTTGACTGTGCACAGGTCTGATCACTGTGTCTGCAAATGACTTTAACAGAAATAGGAAAGCTGCAGAGAAAGATAAGAGCAATCACCACTGTGCTGCAGTTCCCACATAAGGAGAGCCTCTACAAACCAGGTTTCTCTGCTAGCAAAACCAATGGCAAAGGATGAAAACGATCTGGAGAAGGTAAGGAGGCAATGATTTTCACTATTTCTCTCAATACAAGAATGCCTACCCAGTGAACTGAGAAAGCAGCACTTTTAAAGGAAAGTGAAGGTCAAGATGTAAGTGAATTCTGGAGCTTGTGACTGAAGGACGTGCAGGCTGTACATCTGAAAGGATTGAAAAAGAGACATCTTCATGGAAGATAGAGCCAGTAGGTGCTATTAAAGGGTGACAATAGTCCAGTTGCTCTCTCTAGGTCTGTCAATGTTTAAATTTCTGGTTACCTGAAGCTGGGGATTTTTATTCTTATACATTTCCATATTACCTGTTAGAGGCAAAGTTTTGGTCTAAACAGAGCTTTTATCTATCTAGACACCTTTAAACCACGGGAACACAGATTCACAAAATACGACTAGAAGAAACCATTTGAATCACAGGGTCCGGTCCTTGGCAGGACAAGCCTCCAACAGCAGCTACCTGGCTCAGAAAGGATCTGCTGAACAAGCAGTCTCCAAGGGCCATAAAAAGCCACACTTAAAAACTAAAGTAAAAGCAGAAAAGAGAAAACTGCAGTAAATTACCAGAACAGAACATGGGAGATTGAAGGGTTCCATCTTCTCTTCCATTCCTCCCAAGTAAAACAACTGCAAAAAGATGCCTACCCCAAATATATATATATATATATTAATTTTTGCTGAACTACTGTGGATGAAAAAATAAGCTCTTCTGAATGAAAATGCATAATTTTTTTTTTATTCTTCTATTCCTAAAAATACAGTTGCCTAGATGCCTAGATGCTGTTTTTGAAAAGTCTGATGCTACTTTTTCCTTTCTGTATTGCAATTTATGTTTAGGTGCATCTGAGTGACTAGGACTCTCAGAAGGCAAAAGAGGTGCCAATTTTTGTAAAAGGAAATGGAAGTGCTGTTATTCAACTCTGCTATACGATCACTAAATCTTAAAGCTTGTCTCATAGTGGAGGAGCAGTGAAGCAAGAAATTGCTAATGCAAAGTGTATAAGAGAAGATCCACTAGAGCAGGATTCAGGCCTCATCCCAAAAGCCACTGTTGCAAAGGAAAAAAAAAGAAATATGTGGGCAGTGGAGAGCACTATGAAAATACAACTTTAAAAAAAAAAAAAAAAAAAAAAAACCTAGCCATTTTAGTACTGTATTCAAAGTTTAGTTGTGTTATAATTTTGAGTGCAGTGTTCAGTAATGCAGACTTCAGTAATGCACACAGATGACAGACAGCACAGCTCCCCAGAATCTAAACCACATCAGTACATTGATTTAGGAGTGGGAGAATAATATATTTTGTTTTAAAATTGTTGATTATCTACCTGAGAAGACAGGCTGGTAGTAGTACTTCACATTTGAAGATTTGTAGCTGAAAGTTGTTTGCTGTCCTTATGGGGTTTCTTGGGACCCTGCAGGCAATGCTGGTAGACAGTCACTGGTGGGATGTTTCTGCAGACTCATTCAGAAAATGTAATTCTTCTATGAATGAAGAGAAAAGGCATTTAGATCTCTGTTTAATCTAGAGCCTTTAAGCATCTGTTTCAACTCTGCTCACTTCAGCATTACCATGTATCAATGGTGCTGTTAGTACTCTTTAAATTATGCACACCTTTAAAAGGTTTTCAGGGGCACAGTTTGTATCCCTCCAGGCATGTGCCCAGCTGTGTCTGGCAGGTATAGGCATGTAGAGCTGTGTAATATGATTGATAACTGAAACCATGTGGCTGCATAAGTCTTCCCAGTTTAAGACTATGAAACAGTTCACGTGTGGATAAATGACATCATGTTTTCCTGAGGTGCTGTAAAACATAATATTCCCAACCAAAATTGATTTCACACTATTTGCTTGATCCAGCTGTTGCAATTTCTGCAGTGAATACTTTCGTTTCCTCATGACACTGCAAAGGCATCTCTAAACCCAAAAGGGAATCTTCCCTGTCCTACATTGTCTCTGGTGTTTTCTCACAAAAGGAAGGCTAGGAATCCTTCTACAACCCTACTGACTTGGCAAATGTGCTATGAACAAAATTGTACCTACATTTTAGATAAACTATAATATCATCTGGGTTTTATGTATTTATTTATTTATGGAAAACATGCAATCATTTGCAAAAGTAATTTGCTGAAAATGTAGCCTTCAGGATGTAGCTGCAGCTGTAATTGACAGAGTTGTAAGCATATTTATGTGTGATACCTATATGGCAATATTTTAACAGGCCTTAAATACACAGTTATATAGTACACAGTACTTCACTGTCAGCTGTGTGAAGTGTTAATGCATCTTAATATTCAGCATGTTCAGAGATTCACAACTATTTAAAAATTCATTCTCACAGTAATAGCTAAAGCAGAGTTTGGTTATACAAGGGAACAGTAAATTGGAAAATGTAAGGGATTGAACATATTCTAACCTTAGGGGGGAAAAAAAAAAAAAAAAAAAAAAAAAAAAGCTTTATTCCACATAAAGCTATGACTAGCTCCAACCTCAAGGTTAGGCTGTGCACTGTACTTGTTTAAAGCAACTAACCTGGTACATCATTCTGTCAATAGATGCTGCTATGGATCTAATTTCCAAAGGTTTTGCTGGGTTTGTGATGCAAAGCAAAATGCTTCATATTCTTCACATCCCCTTGTGTTCTTTGGGCATGAACCAGGAGCCTTTACTCTCTGAGGGACTGTTCAGCTGATCCCTCTTTCTTAAATATTGCTAACTGTATGGAGAGCCAAATATGCAAAAGGGATCTAATTTGGGCAGTTTCCATAGCTATCATTTCTGATGTGGGATTCATCACATCTACGTGTAACCATCAAAAATTTGGCCTGTAGACTTATCTAGCTGTCTAGTTTTCACAGAGGACTAGGGCAGGAAACTCCATAGGACGATTCGTCTTGCCTAACTCTGACGTGAAGCTTTAGAGCATTTTGACATTTGATTTAGATTCCTGGCACAAATTAGGCACCTGCTTTAGTGAGACCATATTGTGCTTTGAAGATGTCATCTCTCTCCACTGGCTGCAGAAGGGGGCTAACATAGATTAAATTATGTATTTCAGGCAACTAAAGTTAGAGAGAATGAAACCCATTTCTTGTGTCTTCTGACCTGCTGGAGTCATTAATTGTGGATTTTAAATGATGGTATCAAGGCAGCCTGTTGCCTGATGTTGCTTTCAGATACATTATACAGACGCTAAAATGTTAACCTTAAAGTTCAAATTTCCTAATGTTCAAAATCAGAAGCTATTTTCTAAAAAAAAAAAAAAAAAAAAAAGTGTCCTGGGATACAAGGCTGAAATCACCCTTGAAGGTCAAGCTTCAAAGTCTTGCTTTTTCTCCACTATGAATATTAAGTAGTAGCTAGGTAAGGGATACTGTAAAGATGTTGCTCAGATAGACCATATACATAATACCATTGTATGTATATAGGGAACACACCAGGAGCATTTACTGCCAGAGAGCAGCAGTTATTTCCAAACACAGCTGAGGTGCTTCCAGCAGTGAATTGTTCACATGCTGCTTGATATAAATAAGCCCTTTTTACAAGCTCCCTGGGGCAGGGATCTATTCCTCTGAGAGGCTCACCTCAGCCACCTGGTTAAAAATAAACTAATAATACAATGCACAAAGACATTGGGGATACCTCTGCCATTTTAATTTCAGGCAAAACAATTTTCCTTTCACTATTTAGCATAAAGATCTCATGGCTGAGGACAGTGGTCATACACCTGCTCTAGATGCTTCCTTTGGCTGCACAGCATACCATGCCCTAGACATCCCTGATTTTTGGATTTCTGTCTTTGGCCATTCATTACTTGCTTAAATTGAGCTGCCCTGGTAGGCACCAAAATGAATGGATTACATGAAAAACAACTTGAATATGGTAAAGAGCAGAGCGGCGGAGCACTCATTCAAATTTTTGTAGCATTTGGCCTCTTTCAGCAGAGGAATAATAGATTAATATATTAATACTCACAGTGTGGTTCTGCTGGCAACGTTCCCTCCAGTTTTAACTGCTGCCTATGAGCAAACCCAGAAATAAAAGACCAGTGTACCATTTGGTGGAGTTATGCCCACTTCACTCATCCATTGTCCTCATTAGCAAAAGGCCTGAAGAAAAATGACTCCATTTGTACTAATTTCTTAACCAAAATTCCCACTGGATACCCAGCTGTCAGAACATCCCTACGTTTCAAGGCATTCAAGCATTTCTGAACCAAGATTTGAGTTTTCCTCTGCGTTAATTACAGGAACAACATGCTGAGCTGATCTTCAGTCAGAAATCTCCTTTTTGCCACCCAAGAATGTGTCACGTACAACTTATGACTGAAAGAAGTGAGAAGTCACAGCTGCATTTAGCACTCACATAAAATTGAACTTGCATTTTTGAGAGGGCATTGCAAAAGAATTTGAAAGATTCTCACTGGATCAAGTACTGTAACAATAACCTGCAGCAGCAGCATAACTTTGAGCTTCTCTTGCCCTAATTTTGTGTTTTCTTCTACTGGGAGGAGGAGATCCAACATTATGAATTTCCCAATATTCCTGCTGCCTATACTGCTGCGTAGGGGTGAAAGAAAAAGAGTAATGAGATATGCGACCATTTCCAAATGAAGAGGTAACAACGATGAGATGTGACGGGACACAGCCCTTGCAAAGGAAGAGACTGGAAATGGAAGAAGCAAGTGAGATGAAAGCAAGAAATGGTTTATAATTGTAAACAGGCTCATTGTAAAGGGAAGTGAAAAGGTCATTGGACTGGAATCAGTGACTGACAAAGATGAAAAAGAATACTGTGTGATGAAAGGATTCCTATTATGTACGGCAGCGGGTTCTTGAAAATGGAAATACTGTACTCCTGTGTATCAGATGATGCTAGTCAAGCTGTTAGCAAAAGACTGTATGAAACTGGCATTACTCAAGGAGAAACAGGTTTTTAAAAGTTAATGAAAAGATGAGAGCACATAAGGAATTGCTGCCAATCTCTTTAAAGAACTAGTGAGTGATAGGGAAGTGTCTGCTACTGTATGCCCTTATAAAAAGTTATCTGTTCATCAGAGCACACTACAAAGGCAGCCACGAAGAAAGAGCTGCAAGAAATCACAGGGCAAGACTGTGTTCACTGTTCCCAAGAAAACAAATTATTCGATCCACCGTTAGTGGTAGGGGAACTTACCAAGCGAGAGGCTTGGCGAAAGGTGTGGGTGGGTGTGCAGTATGTCTCCGATGATGCTGGTGGTGAAGAGAGATGTTGGCTTGGAGCTGGTTATTATGTGAAACCATGGAAAGAAGGTGTGCCAAACTGCTGAAGAAAATCTCAGGGAGGTGCAAGTGTCTGCATGGGTTCAGATGTAGTGCAATATCTTGTCACAGGGGTGTCTAGAATCATAGAAGTGTCTAGAATCTAGATCACTAGAATCACTGAGGTGTCTAGAATCATAGAAGAATCACAGAATCATTAAGGTAGGAAAAACCTCCAAGATCAGCTGATCCAACTGTCCCCCCACCATCAATATCACCCACTAAACCATGTTCCTAAAGAGAATAAACCATGTCCCTAAATAGAATTCAGTTATAGTCAAGAAGAGCAAGAGCAGCAAGCAGTAAATGTAACAAAGTAAGACAGCAAAAAGGAATAATAAATAGCAAGAGAAAAAAAAATGTAAATGTCTTTGGAGAGTTGTGCAAATGGCAGTCTTGCCTCTTAGAAAGCTTGCTGGTAAAAATGTGAGGCACTGGTAGGTGAGATCAATCAAATAACTGTCTGAGTAGATGAGTGGCAAAGTGGCAAGAGAGAGGAAGTGTCAGCAGGCAAAATGTTGACTGCAGGAGAGGATACACAGACCACCCAGGGCAGCCTGCAGATTGCCCTCTTCTCTTGCCTCCCCCTGGCCCTACCACAGAGCCTCAAAGGCAGACTGAAACCACCTCCTCTCCTTTTCCATCTCACAGGAGGGGCTGCCAGAACAGCAGGTGCTTCCATGTGTGCAGATCCTGTCACTTACTCATGTAGCTCTTCATGAGCCTAAGTTTGCCTGCATGTTTCTGCCCACATAAAACAGAGGAGCCAGACTTCGAAGACAGATTTTCGTCTCAGCTAAGCTAAAAGAGTGAGAGATGCTAGCTCAAACGATGCCTGAAGGTACAGTGAGATTAGTTCATAGTGCTGAGCCTCAGCTGGACTCTGGAAGCTGCAGCTGCTGGGTAGTGTGGCTCTGAATATTAATAGGAAGAAAACACAGAAATGTCACTAGTATTTCTGCCTTATATAAAATGTATTACTAGTGTCAGCTAGTTATTTCTGTGCTGTACTGAAAGGGCAGTGACACCCTGAGACCCTCTCTGTCCTCCGCAGGACTGAAACCTGTGTGCTTTTCTTTTCTTCTCTGACTTAATTTCCCATGGTGTTTCCAACTCAGAAATGATCTGAAATACTCCCTTGGTTATCTTTGCATGGTTGTAGGGTGTTCTGTCCTGACCACATACAATCTAACACCTTTAGCAGTTTCTCAGTGTTCGGAAGTTATGTACAAAGTACCAAAAGGAACCTCCTGGATCACTGGCCACAGCTGGGACAAGTTGAGCTGGTCAACCCACATTTCTTCTACAGGCCACCAGAACCACAAGTGAAAGCATTGTGCCTCCCTGGCCTCTGCATCCTCATGGCAGACAGCATCAGGGCTTTCCTAGGGATGCCACGGGGCTGTCCCTCCAACCCACAGCGCCAGACCCCATCCGCACAGCAGGGAAGTCAACCACTGGACTATGTGGTGTAGCACGCACCCTGAGTTCTCCCCAGAGGTGTACAGCCCCAGAGCTACTCCAGCTACGATGTGGGTGGAGGGCAGTAAACCTGACCGCAGCCTCTTGCTTGACTCTGGGGGTACCTCTGCTGAGACTTTTCCCTTCAGGTCCAAGCTACCCCATAACAACATCCTTCCACGTTATACCTTCTGATGACAGCACCCATTTGGCTTTCCTGACTATGCGTGTGATTACCTAGGAACAACCAAGTGTCAGCAAGTGACCTATAAAACTCTTAAATAAGTTAATGTTTGGACAATATGCTTTAAAAGACCTGTTTAGTTCTATTTATTGCAAGTAAGTGACACCTGTATGAAGTGAAATTTCGGATTATCCTCAATCCTATTTTAACTTTCTATTTTTTTTATTGATCTTAATTAGAAATCTCTTTAGCCATTGCAGTGGTTCTTTCTGTATTCTTCATAGAGCACATAATAAAATACACATTATTGTAAACTCTTGGTTTGTTAAGTATCATAATGATTTAAGGATGATTGGTTGTGACAAATGCAAGATGCTCTGTGCTACAGCTATCTTGAGAGGGCTGTAAGCATTAGCTGGCATTCCCTAAGTGTATTTCTCATTACATCCCATCATTTTACTGTCTTTCAACAATGATGTCCCTTGTCTTCATTCCAATGTTGCCTTGGGGATAAAGTAATGAGTCCTCAGACCATTTTCCTCTCTTTTTCTCTCTAAAGAGAAGGCAAACAAAGTACCAGACAGAAAAGAAGATAAAGTAGCTCATGTAGTAGGGAAGAAGAGAAAGAGATGGGACTATACGTCAAAGAAACTGACGATTTGATTCACACTGGGTTCGGGTACCACTTGACTCATCCGTAATAGATACCAGCTTGGTATATTCTGCAAAACTCCATCAAAATCACTTTAGGTTTCTCATGCAAACTGGCTCCTTTCTCACCACCTCAGCTGCTGGATTTCAAGTATCCCCTCTGAGCATCAGATCACAGGCTCAAGACAAGAATTCTATTAATTAGAGAATGCTGTGATAGACCTTGGCATTTATGAAACAGAAGAAAAGATAGGTAAGTTATTTTATTTTATGCTGAAAGTTGCTAGAGACATTTCCATGGTTATTACATCCTCAGCAAGTTTCAGTATATAATATTGAAACTGAACTATGGATAGCACATATAATTTTCAACACCTTTAGCTTTCACCTTGAGGCAGTCCTGTGAAAACCATACATCTTGGACTCACCGCCATCTTAAATATGGCATCCTGCTTTCTGCTTCAAGGCTACATTTCTGTTCCTTACCATGTGGAGGTTATCAGGACCATTCATTTACTTCCCCTTCTCCTGGCACATCTCCTGCTTCTCACTTTGTAGGTAAACTGAAGGCTTCAAGCTAACTGTTCTTCCTCAGCACAGAGATCACCTCAGTCAATGTTTTTGTGCCTAGGACCTCAGGGATCTTTATTTTTATTGCCCAATGGGTATTTCAGTTTCCACTTCTTTTGTTCAGGAAATAAATAACACTGGTTCTTCTCTATGCAACTCAGAAATCAATACCTATTTGAAATTTCCACAGTTATCAGTGCTTTTGTTCTCTTTAAAGTGCAAAACATTTCACAGCTTTGTACCCTAGCTATACAAAGCAAGGCAGAATATTCTGTTTAAAAAACATTTCTTCCTGCTGGGGATGCACAGAAGCTGTTACGTGTGATAAAACATACACGTTCTTGTCACAGCCCCCCACAGCCCAGCAGCTTTCCTGACCTAAGAAATTCATGTCCTGGGGAGGCTTGCAAATAGCTGCAACCTGGTGTGGGAGGCTCAAGGGCCACCCATAAACAGTCACACAGACTGCCTGGGTTTACTCAGGGAAGTCATAAATAAATGCATGATTTATGGAAGAGGTGTGCAGAAAAAGAGGTAGTTCAAGCTCAGAACAGAGCTGTTGTGGCACCTGAGGAATCATTTACAGAGCAAGATATTTGGTTTCCTTTCAAACTTATGCACAAATAAAATAAAAAAAGCAGAGCTTCCATAAAGGCATTTCATCCTTTTCATGTGTCCAAAACACTGCTTTAACTGCTTATTGACAAATTTTGTCGTTCAAAGCTAAAGAAGCCACAGACACTTCCATCAGAAGTATACAAGCATGCAAATAAGAATAAAATATCCTGCCTCCTCATTTCTCCTCCACAAAATTGCATCTTGACTGAAGTCCTGATTTCCTGAAACCAAACACCTCTGGCTGTAACTGGGACAGAATCTCACTTGTTTCTGCTCCCCTCCCGTGTCCCACCCAATGCCACCAGGCAGGTCCTCTTGGTCTGAGAGGCTCTGCTCACAGGCAGCTGTTTGCACAGCTGCTTCTCTCCGTAGCAGCACAGAGTAATTGCTCTGCAGCCGCACCTCCACGACAGCTCTCAGAAAAGAGAAGTGCAGCATGAATGCAGTAAGTGCTTAGTCTTTGTCCTCATTTTCCTTCCTTCCAATTTCTTCCTTTTCAATCAAACTTGACCAAACCATACATTTTTGTCCCCATTAGTTTACTTTTTGCTTAACACCTTTGGGGCTATTTGGTGCCGTAACATGCTATTTCTCATTCCGCCACCCTCAGCTGGTACCTTGTGTGCAAAAGCCCATTCCCAGATGGAGAGAGTTGTCCAAATGATCCTAGGACATCTAACATTCCTAATCACTACAGAACCATAGATAAACAGACAAATATGGGTTGTGAGACTCTAGGGAAAAGGAATAAACATTTTTGAAAGATAACCTTTCCTCTGCCATATTTCTGCGATGGCACTTTTAAACATCTGCTGCATCCTCCTACCTTGCATTGTGATACTGTCATAACTCATCAGCAGTGCCTGGGCAGTATTTGCATAGTGAACCCCTAAGGAATATCTCCATTCCTCTGAGAGGAAAAATGGTGATTTGGTAGCGTGTATCTTCACCTCCAATGCTAATTCTCAGGCTGATATCTCAGGACGATGTGAGGAGCAGTGAGTTGCAGGGGATTCTGTCTTCCAGATAACATGTAAATCCAAGAGTCTGTTACTTGCAGTCTCTGAAGATACTATGCCACTGTCCTGTAAGGTGTATTATTTCCTTCTACTCTGGGTGAAATCCCAGCTGTGAACCTTACATCCTGCCTATCTATTTGCTCCTTAAAAATAAATTGGATAGGATGGTTTTCATTTCCTGTCCCCTCACTTCTTCTGTTGTTTGGCTACAGGCAGTTAAACAACCACAGTGTTTCTCCCTGGAGGTGCCTGTATGTCAGTAACGGGTGAAATAATCCTTTTATGAAAAGATTTACCTGCCTCATAGGAATGCTGTGAAATTTAAGCCTTTTTTTTTCTTTTTTCTTTTTTCTTTTTCTTTTTTTCTTTTTTTTTAAGAGGGTTGAGATAAAAAGCACCATGGGTATACAGATGACCTGCATATTTGCAAGGAATTGATAAATTTTGTATGCAATTAACAAATACCATATTTTTTGAGATTTAAATTTCCTTCATCATTTTTGAGCGGAAGGAGTTGGATTTGATTAAGCAAAATAAAAGCAGCTGAAAGATAATCCAGACAGGGAAGAAAAACTAACTACAGTGCTTTTCTTTAAAGGAAATAGCTCTCTCTGCCAGGCAGGATCTCTACAGGATGCAGAAAAAGTATTGTGAAGGATGGCTGTCATATTAATGCATTTTCAGGTCTTTTCCTACAACCACTTTCAAGACATGTGACTCAGCTGTATTTCTTTCAATTCAGCAAAACTGGTGCTTGCTTTGAATACCAAAGTCAGAAAAGAAGGAAACACAGAGAGATCTCTGTCAGCAATCACACAGGCAGTGCATTTCCTGATGAAAACAATGGCAGAAGCCCAGATTTCATTGGTACCTTACACTTCCATTCCTACTTCATTGAGTTTTGTAGATCTGGAGACTTGCCATCCAAGAAAAATTAACCCCTTGAGGTGAAACAAGGGAGTGTGCTTAAAATCAGGTGTTAACATTGATTTCAACAGACTTGGTAAAGACAGGACATGTTATTCTATGAAGCCCTGGCAGAGGGAGACATCAGAAACGTATCTAGTTATATTAGAGGATCTTCTGTCTTGGAAGGATCATGACTATTATTAGTCACTGCTTCTGGCAGCATGCAACATGATTGAGAGACTTTCCAAGCAATAGGGACCAGTCCCTAACCTTACAATCCTAAATTAAATACTGAGTGGGAGTTAAGGGAAGTAGTACAAAGTACAGAAGAGTGAGTGCTCCTTAGGACAGTTTGAACTTGTTAACATGAATCAGCCAGGAAGTCTCATAAGTAGCACTAGGGATTATCTTGAGAATTCTCTAGTCTATTTTAGTCATAGTGTTTGCAGAAACTGAATGATTTACTCATGATGGATTTTGTCAAGTACCTCCTGTGAAAGTAGGTATACACAGTGGAGAGAAAATTAAGTGCAGCCTATTCTCTTTTATTTTCAGGAGATTTTCCCAACTTGCAGTTTAATGAGACTTCACTGAACAAAACCAAATTCTTCCCTTTTAAATTCTCCATGTAAACTCTGAACTTTTTTTTTCTTTTTTTTTTTTTTCCCAAAAGTAAATATAGTAACTTTGGCCTGGCCTCAAACATCAATCTACAAATGTTTTATATTAACCAGGTGTTTATTTTGTTTGCATTATCTCATCCCCTTCTTCCCTGGATATTTGAGGATTAGCATATGTTATGGACAAGATCAAAGAGATCAATTTACAGTTTGTGAGCTTCATTCAGGAATTATTTGATTTTTGCAAACACAACACAGCTGTTGTGTATGCAAAAATGTACTTACTTAATGGTAAGTAAAGAAAAGATTTCTATGGAGTCTTTCGTTTGACAGAATTCACTCTTCCATCTCCTACAAAAATCAATTAAGATGAAAATGCAACTGGACTGTGTATGTGGGATTTTTTTATTAATTTTTTTTTTAATCAATAGACCCCCGTGTTCCCAGATTCTATTGAATTAGGTTTTCAAAGCTCTTTTGTTCTCACCTGTCTATGAAAAATCATTCACAGCATCCTGGATCTCAGTTCACAGTGTCTGCCTGAATCCAAAAGGTAAAGCACTCCATCCCCAGGGAGGGCGCCAGCTGTCTCATTGATTCAGTATGGCTCTTGGATGATTCTGAAGTAGCACTGGCATAATTTCCAGAGAGAGGTGTATAATGAGGTAGCGCCATGTTAACCATTACCAGGGAGAAGTAGAACATCTGGTCTGGAACAAAAGAGAAGTCCAGACCTGAACTATCAGCATCAAAGCATGCACTTGTGGGGTAGCATATGCCAGGATTCACTGCCTAGAAGCAACAGATTTAGGGATGAAATGAGATGTGAAAATAAGAGTAAAAATAATAAGGAGAAAAAAAAAATAATCTCATGTATTTCTTTTCTAGGATTTATGTTCTTGCAGACTTAAAAAGTACTGTCACAACTCTTGTACACTGATAAAAGAAGGGATATTCAGAATCTCACTTTGTACAAATGCATAGCTATTTCCTGTACTTTTTTTTTTTTTTTTTTTTTTTTTAATCTAGCTGTCTTTACTCCTTTAACAGACTGAGCTGCCACTGTGATGTAATCCCACTAAAACTCCAGCTCAGTGCAACATTTTCTACCCTTTGGAGGTTCCAGTTCTACAGCAGGAAATCTGGAAATGCCATGGAGCGCCCAGTCTGTCAGCTGGGAGCAATCCCCCCATGTACTTCTCCCACAGTCTGGAGGGCTGAGGATGTAAACAGTGAAAATTCTTCATCAACAGTTGGTGGAGATGGTGGGAAGTGTTTTAAAAACAGAGTCAGAGGGAGAGAAAAGGAAGGATGTCATCATAGGCAGCTCTTGCTAGCAGGTGCATTCACACCAGGAGCTGGCTCTGTTCTCTACTGATTCAATGAAATCTCTGTCTATAGCAGCAGGACGCTGGCAGCTTTGTCAGGGGTATACAAATGCCTGGGTGTGTATGTGCTTTTTTAGGGGGCAGGGAGATGGGGGAGACTTTTAAGAATTCTGGGGTTTATATGAGAGAAAGGGCAGGGTTGGAGAAGAAGTGTTTTCCTATCATAAGAAATAAAATGTTCTCTTTATCAGCTTCCAGAGTACACGTCTCTCACTGGCTGCACTGTTGGGTACCCTGGTGAGCATATGGTACCTTCACAGCTCTCTCATCATCATTCTGGACATCTTCCTTACTGGCCTGAGTTGCCTCCTAGAGGACTGATAGTAGAGGATCTGGCCAAATCTCCTTGGTGCCAAGGCAGGTATTTCATAATGAAATTCATCATTCCCTCTGACATTCATGGAGGGGGGTGTCTCTGCCCAGAGGTTTTCTGTTTGCTCTGGGGGATGTTAGGATTCCTGGCATTGCTCTGTCTCATGACCAGCAACACGGCTTGTTAGTTGTGCACCAAGACGTTTGTCCTTTTGTCTGTTCATCCTTGGGAACTTAGCAAAGCATTTTGTGTTTGATTGCAATGTTATTACAATGTTAAATATGGACTAGTTAAATCTACCATAGAATCACAGAATCATAGAATATCCCGAGTTGGAAGAGACCCATAAGGATCATTAAGTCCAACTCCTCACATCTCACAGATCTACCCAAAATTTTAGACCATGGGACTAAGTGCACAGTCCAAACCAGACACTCTGTAATCACTCTACCAATTTTCCAGCTGTCCCACCAGACTGTTCATAGTATGGATTCAATGTGACGGACTTAAAATGACATGGCAAAGAAAAGTACTGTTGGAACATAAGACTTCTGTGACCCCTTCCAACCTCAATCAGGACTCCCCAAACTCCCTTATTTCACATTGCAAGGAGTCAAATTAATTAAAGTAATTAGTTCCTAAACCAGAATACCAATCCTTCATCTTCACCTCTTTTCTCCTCTTCTATTCACAAACTGCTCCAGGTAGTTTTCTACTATAAATGGCCCATTGCTCTTCCTCTACTCCCATATCTGCCCCTCAGAGCAATACATCATCTCCTTTCCTAATCGCCTTTTTGAACTGCAAAATGTTCTGTGCTCTTTTGGATTTGCAAGGCCATATTTTTCAGTCAACCCACTCTGCTCTCTAAGTCTTTCAGGGCCACCCCTCTTTATCTATCCCCAGCTCTTCCCACATGAACGCTGAGGGCTTAACATACATGCTCTGTTTCTCAGTTTAGAGTTACGAGTCTGTATCTTTATCACTGGGGATGTGAACTCTGCAAAATCCATTCTCTTCATCCCCTGATGGTTCAGACTGGCAGACCTGTTGGTGCACATTGTGCTCCACATTCCAGACAGTGTACGTGTGTATTTTTTGTTTGGACATTGAAGCACAAAGAGAGAGAGGTATTTCCCCC
>CM021766.1:26966057-27003129 GCA_011076525.1 Nettapus auritus | reverse complement strand
AAAAAAAAAAAAAAAAAAAAAAAAAAAAAAAAAAAAAAAAAAAAGCCACTGCATTATAAGAGGCTATATAGGCTATATAAAAAGGTTCTTTACAGACCCATCTGTACAAAAGTAAGTGGCTGAACCATTTCCCTATAACACTTCTGATATCAGTAGCCTGACAAGTTACTTGTGGGGAGGGGGGAAGAAATAACTTGTCATCAAAATGAACTCCTTGAGTATTTCCATTTTGGTGTAGAGAACATTCGATAAAAAGAGGCACTTGTCATCTCTTCCTTAAACATAGTCTTCTGCCTCTTTTGTTCAAGCCACTATAAGCGAGATAGCATATGCACAGGGAGTAAATTCTTCACAGGCAGGCATCTGGATCAGTATATTGAAATTGAGTCTATTTTTAGACAGCTGATGCTAGCTTCCCCATGAAACTGCATATTTGTAGTTTTCAGGCTTTCTGAAGTGGATTTTTGCCATAAATTGATTGTAAGTCGTTTTGAGAGCATGGGAGGAAGGGCCTGCTCCAAAGTCTATTGAAAATATATTAGAGTCTTTCTATTGATTTGAAAAGCTGAAGATCAAGCCAGAAAGGACTCATTCTGTCCATGTAAAATACACACAATTTGCATTAGAAATGCAACATAAATGTATTTCTTATGCAAAACTCAGCTGAACGGCACACTTCACTGCCTATCTAGCAAATTCCACAGCTGGAAATATTGTTCTCTCTTTTATATCCTTATTATTTTTATCCAAATAGTTAACCAGATATTTGGGGTTTTCTCAATTGTTTTGTTAGGGGGATAAATTGATGACAGAGTCTGTGATTGCTCTGGTACAATCCATTTTCTTTACCAGGAACAAGCATAAATCCTTGATGCAGCAGGAACAAGCAATAGAATGCCTTTTTTTTTTTTTTTTTTTTTTTTTTTTCTTTCAGCATCCTAAATCTGTCTTTTTAACAATCAGTCTGTCCCAAAAGCTGCTGCTTTTTGCTTTGGCTTTCCTTCAGTCATGCCACCATTATTTCTCTGTCTCCTGCTTTTCTGGTCCTTTCTGCTTGTTTTTCTCACTGCCATTGATTCTCTGTTCTATTCATTTGATCCTCAGGCTCTGAGTCTGCTTTCCAGAAATTTGAGGCTGCTGGGATTTGCTGTCACTGTCCATAGTAGCAAACCCATTGTGTCCCCTACTTCATATCTACTATCACTTACCTATAACTCATTTACCTTAAGAAACAGTGATAGTCATGCCTAGTAATGTCAATGAGAGCTGTGATTGTACCCAAATGAAAAAAACTCTGGTCTATGACTACATCACAATATACATGTTGTTACCTTGCACTAGCTAATCCACATTATATGTCCAAATATCCATGTTCTTAGGCGATGTCAAATACATAGGAAATTCATTTTATTAAGTCTGCAAAGAGTATCATCCAAATCAAAATAAATTTCATGTTGATCCACTTGTTCTAAGTCCACAGAGACTCACTGAAGGCTATATGTAGATCAATAGGTTCACAAGCGGTCACATGAGAGCAGAATATGGTTTGAAATCTCTTCAGGAAATATCTGAGTAACCAACCAAGCCATTCCTCATTTTGTGAACTTGTTTTACCTTGAATGACCAAAAATTTTGAAGTAGATGATATATATTAAAATATTACCTTTTGTGAACAGTGTAACAGCTAAGTCACACACTGTTAGGACTGGGAGAAACTCAGTGTCCGATGTAATCCTATTATATTGTATTTTATATATTATATAAAATAGTCCTCCAGCTCAAGCATTTTTATTTTTTAAAGTTTTGAGATACATGCAAAGTCATGATGTATTCTTAGAGCATATTTTAGTAAACAGGTGTGGTATCTCATCTTGAAGAGAGCCTGGTAATAGAAACTCCTAGGATTTATTCTAGGATCAATCACCAATTTATGGAGAGTTTTGAAAACTCTTTATATTTGAATTTTTAGTCTTGTGTGATGGCCTGGAGAATATTTTTCAGTAGACTTGTAAATTCCCATTACCATATAAACAGTGTTTATGACTACAGTTTTCAACATGGAATAAATTATGAAAAAAAAAAAAAAAAAAAAAAAAAAAAAAATCAGACTATGTCTGACAGTCAGAAATAATTCCTGAGGTCCTTGTACAGCTTCTCCCCAGAAAAATAACAGAAGTCACTGCCTCAGCTAATAACTTCAGCTAATAACTCAGCTAATAACTTCAAGCAGCAAGTTAAAAACTGGATGGAGAATGGAAACAACACAGAGGAAGGATAGAAGAAGAAGGTATTCAAAACTAGATTTTATAGGCAACCTGCAAACAAAAAATAATAATAAAAATAGTTTAGGAAAGAGGGTCTGACAAAGAGCCCAGAAGTCCTGAGAACCTTAACCACAGTATCAATGGCTCTTTAAAAAAATATTAAAAATATATATATTTTAAACAGTGGAATTTGTTTCAATTTTTCTTTTCTTTTTTTCTTTTTACTTTTTTTTTTTTTTTTTTTTTTTTTTTTTTTTTTTTTTTTAGATCTACAGATCTTCTTCATTTTCCATTTCTTTTACTATTTGTATGCTTAAGTTCTTTTGTGATGGCTGAGTGTGTTTTGCTTCAGCAGCTGCAGAGCTCTGCAGAGTTAAATAGCCTGTCAGGGCTACCTCAGGAGGGCTCTTCTTCTAGACCTTCATGAAACCAAAACAGTTCCAGCTGAATATTATCAGGATAAAAAGTTACAACATGTAAAATGTATATTTACCTATGTCTTCTCTTGCCGAATGGAAGGTATTTACCTCTAAACCACCATTTAAAGTTGGGCACTGTTGTTCTCCCTATTCTTTCTCTGTACCTTCAGAGATGAAATGGATTTAATTACTTTTTCTAATTAGCTGGCATAAACAAAAGCGATCCCTTCCGAGGGGCTCACCTTTCTGCATGCATTAGGCACCCAGCTCCACTCCCAGAGCCAGTGCTGTTACAGACCTGGGCCTACGAGCCTGATTACATGCGAAAAGCTCAGTATAAAGGATTTGACCAAGGTCACGTAGGAGTCTTGGATGGAGCAGTGGAATGAAATTCTTTCCCTAAAATGGTTTCTCCTCTTCTAGTGCAGCTGGATCAGCCCTGAGGATCAAAGCACTACCTATTCGTATAATGAACAACCCTTCTACTAAAAATTGCTCCAGGCACACTTGGCAGCAGTAGCATGGATAAGTGGGAGGACTAAGCTAGCTGATAACACTTGGTAAACTATTAACCAGCCCACACATGGGCTTGAAAGGTTTGTATGTGTATATATTAATCTTTCCTTTAAACACAGAGGACAACTATGGACACAGTGGCTAAACTGCCAGTGTTAATAGATTGCTAACCCAACACAATTACTACTGCACACCTCCCACAGAAATCTGTCCTTTCTGCTCAGAAGGACATCTTAGTTGGTGGGGAGTGTCTGTGTATATACATGTGTACACATTTGGTGTTTGGTTTGCACTGATAAATACTAGCAATATCACAGAAAAGTTCTTTGTGACACCTAATATGTAAGATTGTCTCGGGGAGTGTGGGATTTGCCCTTACTTGAACGTGGCAACTCCAGCATGCAGAATGCATGGAGGCTGCCATTTGTTGGCAATGGTTGCAGCAGCAGCTTCAGAGTCTTGTTCAGTGGCCCCAGGTTAAAGAGAAAATTTCACCTCTGCAGACCATCCATACTCCATCCAGCTAAAGCCCCAAAAATATAAAAGCTGAGCACCTCTTAGCATGAGTGTGTAAGTATCAAGTATCAAAACCCCCATGCACAAATTAGTATGCATGTGTCTGCATCTGTGTACTTGTCCTCTGTTTCCTGGAAGACCCAAGATTCCAGCAAAACTATCACATCCCTCTCCAGTTTCTCTCCATATTCTGTCTTAATGGTCGTATGACATTGCTGGTGGCTGTGGAAAAGGTCTCTGTTCCACTGCAGAAGTACACACACATCAACTCTGAGAAATGTCATTCTTCTTTATATCAAAACGCCTGGCTTCCTTTTGCAATACAAGGTGCTATATAAGGCGAGATATGACAATCTGAGCAATAAAACAAGAAATCCTAATCTCTTCATGCTGGGCACAGAGAGAAGTTTATTGAAGCACTGGTTTACTGTAGTATGTTATCAAATTGTGATAAAGCAGATAAAAAGGGAATGGAAATGGAAAAGTTATTAAACTAATTGTATCAGCAAGAATATTAATTTAATTTATCTCACTTTTTTATTGCCATCAAGCTCAAATGCAAATCCTAAAGTGTGAGTTAAATAGATGATTGAATTTAGTTTGGGTGGAAAATAAAGGCTAAGAAATGATAAATACTGTTTCATTACATTAATTTTGAAAAACAAATCTTTCTCCTAAGTGATCCCTTGGTATCCTTTTTTTTTTTTTTCCAGTCTTGCCAGGAATTGTTAAAGATGACACTTTAGAGAGACCCCTAAAGAGGACTAGGGTGTATGATTTTGCTTTACTGGACATGAACATACTCGCCTGACATTACGGGTTTTCTGTATTTCCATATTTCCATTTCAGTCTACGAGATTCTTTCTTTAGATTTCATCTTTCTTTAAAGAGTTAAGGTTGGGTTGGGTTTCCTAACACTGTAAGTATTTAAAAGCCCATGTCTAATGGAAAGCACAATAAAGCAGTGTATTCTCATGGATTAAAGCAAATTCCAGCGGGTCACCTAAAGTGTAAATACTGTAATCTGAGATTTTTATCATTCTGATGGAGGGTATATCTATAATATATACCACAATTTGAAGTTACTTGCCAAGCACAATTAACTCTTTAAAAGACCATTTAGTTAGAATGACTGTGATGTGTCTGGTATCCAAGTATCTTGCTCAGAGCACTGTGCTCTGGAGATATAACCAGAGAACTATGGCAGAGCCTTCAGTCATCTACTTAATCCTTGTACCTTAGTTAGGTGCTGACAGAGTGGAAGCAAGCATGGAACTGAGAATTTGGGTAAAAAATATGAGGTAACCTTTTTTAAGTATTATGAAATTCTTAAATGAGAAGAATTAAGTAAAATAAATAAATAAATAAATAAATAAATAAATTCAAAATTTATTCTGTGAATTCAATCTCCTAGTTCAATTTTAGCTTTTCCTCTTTTCATTCCTTGTACCTATCACTTATCATCCCTAGCAAGTTATTTCCAGAAATAACTTCCTATGGATTTTTGTCTTACAATTGGTTCTCTGGTGTCTCATCTGCTGTTGGGACAGTGTTCAAACTGCAGCCTTTTCTTGGAGAAAGAGGAAGACAGTTCTTTCTGTCTCCACCCAGCTACATATTTTATAAAGTGAGTGAAAAAAAAAATATCTTTGAGATTACTGTTTTCTCTCAGACTAGTTGGAATAGACCAAGAAATTCAGTGGCTATAAGAAGATAAGGGGACGGTAGAACACACATGTATCCACACACACATTAATCCAGCAATGATTGCAGTAGCCTCCTTTCTTTAGGAAACTGAGCTGAAAATATTTTAAATAACTTCTAATAGTAGAAGAAGAAAAAAGAGGAATAACCATTCCGAATTGCAGTGAAGTTTATTCACTTCTGATAAAATTCAGACTACATTGTATTAGACCAAGTCTTAAAACATGTAACGCTCGTTCTTATGGTAAAGCTTTTAAATGGACTTCATGCATAGAAGATTTACTAAATTGCAGTCATACTTTGTCCTGAAAGTTCAGAATCAGATCTTATGAATTTCAAATAAGAGATAAGCCAAGTGTAGTCAATGTTTGTTATTATAGCTGTGAGCAGCATGGTAATCAAAACTGTGGAAATGTCTGCAGCTGTACCCACAACATCCCTTCTGCTATGCTCCCTTCACCATGGAAGCTGTTGAACTAAGTAGATTGTTGCCTACCATGCAACATACACAGAAAGAATAGGGAGTAGAAAGCAAAATATCATTTTGGCTGCCATTTCTCTAAGTTAATAATCATTGTAGGAGCACATGTTGAGTTTTAGTATTAAAACGAAGGGTTTCATATTACAGATTATAGGGAGACTTATGTGAACAATGTGGCAGATATAGACAATCAAAGTGTCTATTGAGGCATGGAGCTGCAATACAAAAGCAATCAGTGCAGAAAGCAAGGCAGTGACAATACAATTTTAAATCCATTTGATAGGCAAACTATATCTGTTGAAATTTCTCAGGGTGAATGAGTATAAAACTCATTATCAGTATTGCAGCATGTCCCATGGCACCATTTTATTTATTCAAATTAAGATTGTAGAAAGTGAGTAAATACAGCATCCCTGTACTCTAAAAATTCTTTGCAGATAAATCCTCTGCTTATATTTGTTCTTTGCACACTTACCATGAGTCTCTCATGCAATGTTCCTGCCCAGTGTAGGAAAACAAGCTTTATAGAAAGTACAGAGCATACGCCTGTGAAGTGTATTTACCATTTAGAATGGTCAGTGAACACATTCAGGGGCTGAATTATAATGGAAAGGACTGAATCCTTAATCTGGGCTTTTATCATTTAATATTCTCAGTTGAGTATCTCAGATGTCTGTGAAGCATCACAGACTACTCAGTCATGCTCTTGAATGATGAGAGTTATTTGGCTGGCAGAGTCCACCCAGTCACACTGTATGGCAACCTCACATCTTGACACAAATGTTTGCTTTTTACCAAGTACTTTTCACATAACAATTTTCCCCCAGGACCCGTGGATCCCAAGCAGTTTGCAGCCCATTTCAATCTATGTCACTAGCCAGTATCTTGGATCCTAATGTAGAGGGACATTCTCCTCCCATTTGAATACATAAACTAACATTACTGAAATATTTCAAAAGCACATGACCAATCACATTTATACATTTTTTCAAGACAGCAGAAATTTTAGATATCACAGCGTCAGTGATCACCAGTGTTTTGGACTGGGTGTTTAGATTTTTGACATCAAAGCCAACACTGCCCCTGAGACTATATTATCAAAAGCCCGAGAGATCTCAGCACTTCTATGTGGGGATCTAAAATTTCCATTTAGGTTTGTATCAGACTTGCATACAATAATTACTACAGTTTGCACTGTAGTGAAGAGCTAGTGAAAGATTCAGACTATACTTTCTTTTTATTTTATTTTTTTCTCTTCTCATCCTTGCTATAATCTCTGTAATTGTGATGATAACAGTCTAAACTACTTTGCCCTTTTCATTGTTGAGTAATTTGATTAGAAAGTAATTCCTATCCTCAAGCTCAGTAACCTTAGGGAAAAGGTGAAACAGAGAGGTCATTCAAAATACAGAGACTATCAAAAAAGGTTTAAATAACTGAATCATTAAGATTCTATAGCCTCCTGTTAATGACAAAGATGGTAATGAGAAGAGGAAATAGCATTCCCAATGTATTCATTGGGAAAATTACAGTAATGAAACTTAAGTACAGGAAATAATGCAAATGTAGCCTGTTCTCATTATATGTGAAAGACTGACATTTTTGTATCCCTTTCTTCCTGTCATTGTTACTGTTGTATGAAAATCAAACCATGCTTTCATCTTAAAAAACACATTTTACTCAACATACAATACAAATGTATCACAGAAAATTGTAAGAACGGATAGACAGTCAAGTGGTCAGAGTATTTATTTACAGTTCATGCAAAACAGGAAACAAACCTTATGCTCAAATCTAAATGCAGTATTTATCATTCGTTATGACTGCATTCATTAAGTTGTATTAAGTATAGAATAGCTTTTGGAAATATCCCAAGTAAGCTTCTATGTGCAACCTTTTTATGGATCACTGAGAACAGATACTGATTCTGAAGATCTACAAAACCCAATGCATTCTGCAAGAAAAATATCTTACAGGTTAATTTATAATTTAGTATAGAAGAACTGAAAAAGAAACTAATAACTATCTGTTCAGGTAATAAGGCTATAACTATCACACATCTGCGTGTTTCATTGGCTGTTGCTGAAAAGATACTGTTCCTGACATTAAGATTTTCTTTTTACAATGAATGAATTGTTCTAAGTTATTCCACTCCAGCTTAACTTCAAAATGAAGAAGGCATTTTTCTCCTCAGATATTCCAAAGATAACTCATGCCCAAATGTCAGCCAGAGCGTAGTTCTGAAATCAGTACCTCCAAAGGTGAACATTTTGAAAAATACCGAGCAACTTCAAAAAAATCCCAACTACTACAAACAGGAACACATGAATAAGATTAAAGGCAGCAGTCACTAGAAATCATGTTAATTCATTTCATACTGTATGGTTCCCAAACACTATAAGTACTATATGTACTGTTTCTCTAAGTAATGAAATGCAGTCAACAGAAGGAAGGGTAGAAAATTTAAAAAGTGTTTTAATGTTACGTAAACAAATACTTCACAACAGCTAGATAGATGCCCAAAGCAGCAAGAAAATAAATAAACAAACAAATAAAAAGCATATTATTGTGGTTGCTTCATAACTACAGGAAATAGCAAAGATCTTTAGCAGTTACAAGTTTTTTTTCTAATTTATTTTGACAATTTTCTGTAAAATTCAGTTAAACTGGATTTTGAAGCAATCAAATTCAAAAGGAGTTTTGTCTAGTCAACCTTCTTTTTCATCAGTCTCATTCTGAACCAACAATGAGTATCACTTCAGGTAAATTGAACCACTTGAGCCTTTCTGATGATAATCCAAACTGTTCCTTCTGTATTGACTAGAGTACAAAGATCATTATCATAAAATCTACAGCCCTGAATTCCTTTCTGATCTAAACCAAGGCAGCTATAACATCACCCAATTAAATCATTTTTCCTTAGGAGACTTCCATAAAGATGATTACTCCAGTTATCCACAGTACTCACGGACTTATCATCCACAATGCAAAACAAGTAAAATGTCACTGATACTTCCATAGCTCACTCTCCTTGTTGGCCTTGTTCTACACTATTAAAAAAATAAATAAATAAATAAAAAATAAAAAATAAAAACTGAAAGAAGACAGTGTAGTGGGGCCCAGTAATCCTTACGTCATAGAATTGTATATGAACAGTATGAACTCAGTGCAGGGTGGAATACTGTATGCAATTTTTTTCATAATTTCATCTAAAATTGATTAAATGAACAGGCATGTGTCATCAAATGATTCTTTGTGCAGAGGCACTAACAGACAAGAAGATGCTGCTTATTCTTTAGACTCACCTGTAGCGATGTGACACTTGACAGCTTGGGATTTCTTTTCTCTTCCCATCTGGCTTGCTTCCTTTAAGCAAAATTCCAGCACTCTGTGCCTGGTGGCCCCCGCATCAGTAAACATCCTTATGTTGTTCATGTTACATCTTCACTAGACATAACAACAAATGAAAGTGTTCTTCTGTATATCCATTTCTTTTCACATAGCTTTGGCAACCGCCAGCTGGAATAGGAAAAGATGTTCTGATTTCAATAACTGACAACTGATATGCCGAGAAAGCCAACCAGTGCCAGGTTGGAGAGGAGGCCAGAGCAGGACATTGCAGAAAACCTGTATGTTAACACCAGAATCCAAGGCCAAGCAAACCACTAAATAAGATTCAAATCTTGCCCTTTCCAGCCCCAGCTGTCACCAGGCATTAGACCTAAGCAATTGCTAAATTCATGTTTTTCCTCATGTGTTTTTTAGTCAGTGCTTCTGTATGTGGATAGTGCAGTAGTTGTCAAGCACAGATAAATTGAATGCATTCTAGAAAGTGTTGGAAAAATGGAGAAATGAAAACCAAGTGAAAAGTCCTGGATATTCTTCATGGCTTCCACTGTTCTCCTCTTCTCCTATGCCAGAGATGAGGATTATGAAATAAGGAGATAGAGGTATACAAGAGAAATTTTGAAAACTGCTAGTAGAGTACACAGAGGGCACGCAGTATAATTTTCCCTGTGTAAAGTCATGTCTAGTACTGGAATACTTTTTTTTTTTTCCCCATTTGAATTCATGGACTCTACTGCATAAGTGCATCTGTCCTTAGAAGGTGCAGGTGACACCATGTAGGTGTAAGGACTTGGGGAGTTGGGAGCAAGGCTGTAGGAGTTGTCATGGACAGATCTGATGTGTGAAAAAGTCATATTTTGATTTGAGTGACATAAAAATCCTCTGTGACTCTGATAAAATACACACGGTTTGCTGCTGATCTCACTTCTACTAACTTCTGACTTCCTAAAACTTCAGTGTAGCAAATTCCAGGGCAAACTTGTCTACAGAAGAATTTCAATGTATACAGAAACTTCTTTCCAACACTTCACATGATATTACCAGACATGTGACAAACCCTGGATGGAGCATTTATGACACCTGACATCTAGAGCCTTTCCGTGCCTTTTCAATGACAGCTGCTGAGAAGAAATAACATCCTCCAGCTGCACAACTTTATCCTTCCCTCACTTGTGAATTGAGACATTTTGCTTTAAAGTGGCACTCTATACTGTACTCTTAAAACTGCAATTGTCACTTGATGAAAGGAAGCCAAATGCTCCATCAGTGACATCTGACAGCAAATAAAAATCTCCTTCCTAAGGGCATAATGGGCAGGATGCAGCCATATCGTTCTTTCCTCTTATTAAATCACACTATCGGTGGGATTAACTATCAGGCAGTAGACACAAGGGCTCCACGAGGATATACAAAACAGAAGCAGGGTACAAAAGACCAGCACATGCCCCTCCTCAGAACTAAGCACCGTGACATTCCATGAATAAATTAATGTGATTAGTACTCCAAAGAAAGCCTAAGGAAAACAGTTGGCACTAACACAAGGCCAGGTACTCTATCACCTTAAGCCTGGCCTTCACAGTGGGGTGAAGCCACAGGGGAGGAAAAAAACAGCAGTTCCTCACTAACCAGATTCACTTGCAGGCTACATTTTAAAGAACAACAAAAACATATACAGAGTAATTGCCAGATAGTTAAACAGGGATGAAAAGCATGACCAGATGAACAAAAAGTCTGAGCTTGTTCATTCTTTCCTCCCACAGCTGCTGTCTGACCACAATCTCCTTCTCAAGTCTAATTAGCAGGCCAAATTAAGCCCTCATGTTACTCTGTTCAATGGAGTTTGCATGTGGCATACATTTGCATTAACGTGCTATGCTGGAGATTTTCTTAAGTGATTTTCTGTTAGTATGCAGATGTTAAAGGAATCTGATTTCAGAAAGGGCTTGAGGGCCCCTACACTCAGATATTCTCCTTGTATAAGGGCTGAGATATCAAAGGCAATCCAGAGTGAACCAACTAGTTGCAGCTCTACAGGTGCTGTGGTCCCTATATCAGACCTACCAGGAACATGTACCCTACAGCATCTTCAATGACACTAGACACCTGTGGTTAGGAACCTGGAAAGTTCATCATAAGTCAAATCAAGAGGTTTCTGACTCTTATGCATGCTGTATGAAGACACAATGACCCTGAGTTATCACATCTTTTCAGCCTAAAAACCAAAACGACAACAAAAAGCAGTGCTAATAAAAAATCAAATTAAATAATAGGAGCTTTTTGTTTTTAATCTCTCCTTTATTTACACTTATGATGCTATTTTCAAATTATAGATCATTTCCAAAGGATTCACAGGGGACTAACAAAAAGATTCCCTCCTGAGTATCAACAACTGCAATACCAGGGTCAGTACTCCTGTCTACTGCCCCACTTGATCAAAGAGAAGCTGCTTAGCTGGGAGAACCTCACTATAAAAATAACCTGCCCCCAAAGACTATCCTTGTCCCTGCTACACCCTCCCTGCAGAAAGGCTAACTATATCTCCCCTTCAGCACAAGCGAGAAACCATGACAGTCAACAGAATCCCTCTATTCTTATCTGTCCTCACTGCTGAGGACTAAGGGGTCATCCCTGTGAAAAGCCCCCATTTCCTTTACCTGATGGTGTAGCTTGGGCTACTAAAACATAATGCTACTGTTTCTCTCTGGCACAGAAAAGGCCAGATTCTGTGTTGCATGGGATAAGTGATGAGTGGATTTGGGCCTTCCCAGACAGACATCTAGTGTAGACCTCAGACTAGAATTGTCTCAGATAAGAAGGACTTACACGCGGGGTGAGGGTGGAGAGAATACACATCACTGCACTATCTCTGACTACACAGCAAGCCTGGACCTCCCCAGTGCTCTAGTCAAAAGCACCATGCAAATTACCTTAACTGACCCCATTTTATTCACAGCATTTTATTCTAGAACATACATCCTGTGAATCCCCTTGGCAACTAGCTAACAGCCAGCAAAATATTCTCTGGCAAATGCCCATTAAACTTCACACAACGTTCCTACACCAAAGAGGCTTTATCTCTAGTTTGTAGTCTCATTTTTTTAAGCATCCTGCAGTACCAGATAAGCTTTATAAAAGCTGTTCATTATTTGATGTTTCCTTTGTTCAGAAAAAAATGACAACAAATAAATTTGGGGAAAAAATAGGCACCACTTTGATATTTTCAGTGGTGCTATTCAGAAGACAAAGAAAAGATACATTTTTAACATCCTTGCCCAGAATATTAAAGCCCTGGGTTTTGCCAGAGAGATTATTTAGGTATAGAGAGCTTCATTATCAAAGGTCTCAGCAGTTCTTCTTGTCTGTACTCTCCCCAGCAGCATCCAGGATGTCACAATCACTTTCTGGAAAACCAGTTTTGATCTTCCACAGAAAGGTATTAAAAGTAACCAGGATATTATGGATATAACACTGTAACCTAAGAATTTTAGAAAGCTAGTAGCCTTTCTTAGTTGTTTAATGAAGGTTTAGCACTGGGTTTTAGCTCCTGGGCAGAGCTGTATGTCAAGTATATGTCATACGATTTGTCACTGAAGGATGAACATTAATGTCTGTTGTCACATTAGGAGACAGGCTCAACCTGGGCAATACTTTACTAATAGTTTGCAGGGTGAGAGGACTTTGAATTTCAATCATTTTAAATGATTCATTTGTGTTTTAATGCGGATCCAGGTTCACTTCACATCCTTGGGCCATTGCAGACATTTTAGCCCCCTGAGTTAATCCTGTGTTCATTCCCCAGAATGAATATTCATACCATTCAAATGCATTTTTTAATTAACTGCACCAGCAGCATTATCATTATTGCACCTGAAAGATCCAAAGCCAGATCAGAGAAATGTTGCCACAATAGAATTCACTAAATTCTGCTCACATTCCCTTCTAAGGCTGATCACCTTTAAAGTAATGAGAATAAACTGTGGGATAATATAAGACAGATCTAATTAAGATAATGAACTGGAGATTATGAACATTGCTACTCTGTGTCTGAAGAATTTTAATATATTAGTCTAACAGAAGGTTAAGGATTTACAAATGAAAGATATAGAAATATACAATGTGTTTTTGTTGGACAAAGCTTGAGATTCAGCACCTAAAATGTACAAATGAAAGAAGGATAGAAGGAAATAAAGGCGCATATTTCAGGAAACACATATCATAATTTATTTTAATTAATTTACTTAACACTCGCATAGAACACAGGATGAGAGAATTCTCCCTACAAAGCGTGGAATAAAAAGAAAGCGGACAGGGAAACATTATGACAAGCTGAGAGGCACTTATAAGGCTATACTGTGGAGTTTTATCCTAGCTTCCATCTGATATGGCTATTATGGCCTTGGATGAATTTTTCTTGTGGGAGCAGCCTAATTAGCTTGCCAGCAGCAGCAAGGAAGGGAAAGGGAGGGAGGCAGACGGAGAGGAAGGGGGTAAATGAGCTGTTAGGTAAAATAGAGTTGATATCAATAAGACCCACTGTTCCTGTGAAGCTTCATCTTCCAAAACAAGGCAGCAGAGAGACAAATGTTTGAGGCTGAAACTAGAACTCAACAATTTTCTGCAATCAATAGCAGATTGTCAGAAATCGTCCTTCTCACGTTTGCAGAGGTACATTCTTCAAAGCCAGTGCCTGGGAACCGCTGCCTTGGAAAGGTACCCCCAGCTATTTCACTGTAATTATTCTGCCACAGATAAAATTTCACTCCAGAAAGCATCACTATTATTTTCTAGAATAGAAACATCAGTTTACAAGCTTACTCATTACAGAATGAATAAATAATAATAACAAAAAAAAAAAAAAAAAAAAAAAAAAAAAAAAAAAAAAAAAAAAAACCTAGGCCAGGCTGTGCTGACCCAAAGCTGCATATCGGGTGGACATCCATGTCCTCTGTTGAGATGGGAACATTGCGAAAACTGAATTCTTGAGGGGTGTCAGCACAGAGGCATGACTGCAGCACAGGCAGGCGTAAGCCACCCATTACTGACAGTGACAGCAGCATCCCTGCAGCTGCACAGCTTCTCTCAGACTGCACCACCTTGCCCACAGCTGTAGGCAGGTGCTGGGCTGTGAAGCCTCAGCTGTGATTGAGGAACTGCTCCTTACACCCAACACAGGTAGTGCAAAGCCCAGGCCCCCGTGTCCCAGGAGTCCTGATGGTGCAAGGAGGGATACAACTCCCAGGTTTAAGTGGAAGTAGTTGGGGACAGCCAGCCCAAAATGCCATTTCATGTTGTGTTGCTATAGCAATATGATATAAGGACAATGGAATAAAATTTTGCCTGATTAAAGACCACAAGGTTTAGTTTAGAAAAATATCCTTTGATAGAGAGAAGTATCTGAGAATAAAAAGACAGTAATCTCATTCTGGTCCATTTCTACTGCTCCAAACAGGATGCCATGGACAATACGTAATGGCTCCAAAGTTCATTTCCAAAAGTACAATTCTCACTGCTGCTTCCTGTCCAATTTTCATCTTGTTCCAGAAGCAAAGACTGTACTATAGATAAGCATAATTGTCATTGGCTTCACTGAAATAGCAATGTTTTTTCTCTGTATTTAGGAACATACCCTTCCCTTGGAAAAATATCTACCTATGGATCTGGAGACAGAGAAAATCAATTTGCTGGAGCTTTCCTTCAGATTGCTCTACTAAATAAATAAATAAGTAAGTGATCAGCCTTCTCTCCCTACAGCACCAAGAGACAACATCCATAACATATTCTCTACAAAGAGGAAAGCCGGTCTGTGAAGCAGACAACTCAGTGCTTGAGGTAAGCAAGAAAATAAGGACATAACCAGTCTCGTTGTTCAAACTCTGAACACCAAGCACATTGCTTTTACCCTCACTTCTCTCTTATTAGCACAGTATTAAAAATAATTCCAAAGGAAAACATTCTGCTGTGCACACTCATTCCCCTGAGGAGAGGATGAGAGAACAAACACACACCAGCTGTTCGTTGTGCTGCTCTGTGCTCTACCGCATGTCACTCTGTTTCTTTGGTCATGAGCTCAATATAAAACCCCAAAAGAATAAACTGGAAATCAAGACTGTCCTAATATCACTGAGCAGAGCCTGAAAAAAATCATAGCGAGAACACTGAAGCAATTGCTCAGAGGTCTGTCAGCTGTGTACTACACATCAGCTCACCAGGAGAGGACAAATTAAATGAGAAGGAATCATCTTTAATCCTCAAATTTTAAAATAAACTCTTAGGGAATGTCTTGTAAAAAATCAGTAGACTTCAAGGGTGGATAAGCCTGATCTTTTAGAAAAATCTGGTTTATCAAAATGACTTGTATTGACCAAGGCACTGCAGTAAATTGTTAATACTGACCCAACACATACACATTTAATACAGGCATTAAATGTTATATACCTCCCTCATAATTTTGGTTAGAGAATATGGTATTTGGACAACAAGCAAGGTGGAGAATCAATTAGAATTTAAGACACCACTTGGTAAACACTTGGGTGATGTGAGATTCCTTACCCTTAGGACAGTTTCAGCCTGCCAGCGATCCCACAGATTGTCCTCCATGCACTGAGAAGACAAAGCAATTCTGAACACATAAAAAGTTAGTATCTCTATACCAGGAAAAGACACTTAGAAATACAGGAGTATGTTTAAGCAGATACTGTCTGGAGGGGGGTTGAAGGCAGCAGGTCAGTCTGCCTTTCAGAAAAAGAAACAGAAATTAATGGGGACAAAGAGATTTGTTTTAAAACCTTTTTCTCTAACTGCTGTATTCTTACTGCTACCTTGGAAAAGAAGCAATCTAGTCACTAAATTCAGTCTAGCCACTGTTCACAGGAGATGAGGACTTGGTCAAAGTGAGGGAGAGTCACTTGATTTCATCCCAAGAAAAGTTAAAGATGCAAAAGCTAAAACACGAAATCTGAGAAAACAAACAAAAAAAATACAGTTTGGCCTTCCAAAGTGTTACAGATTAGTAAAGGAAGCAAGGAAAGATGCCAGAGAATCTTATTTTCCTCCTTACTATTTCTGACAATTTTTCAGACAGGTAATATAATTATAGCTTGACCATTTCTGATGTAGCTCATAATCATCATGGAAAGATGAGATAGCACCTGTCATCTCTGATTTGCAGAGCTAAAGTATTTTTACCAGTATTTAAAAGATTTGTTCATTCTGTCCAGGATTTGTTAGCTTTAAAATAAATAAATAAATAAAAATCCAAAGTGATCTTAGCTCACACAGATACTAACTTACCTCTTGAATTTTGCCTCCATCTTCAGGGAAGAGAGAGAATTCCTTCAAAAGTGGAGAACAAAGACCTAGCTGGAGTGTCACTTGAAGTGATTTCTTCTGATTAAACTGGAAATAAAATAAATTATTTGTTTTGAGAACACAGTCTTGACTCCAAAATTGTTGTATTACCAATTATTTATCTTTTACTGTCAGTGTTTATTGTCTTTTCAATATCACTGGATTTCAAGGATATCATCGTTTATAGATATTTTCCTTCCCAAATATTTAAATCAATAGTTTCAAATACTCTTTTACTCTTCATTATCTTTCCAACTTTTTTTGCCTTCAAGACCATATTTCTATCCCATACATATGCATGGAGATGAAAAGATCAAAAGATACGAGCTCATTCAAATCTCATCATCTGTCTTATATCCAATGTACCGTACTTTAATGGAGCATTAAAGTTTTTGAGTTAAATCAAGGTAAAAAATTCAGTTATGATGATAAAGACTGCTATAATCTAGCAATCACAATTTTAACTGCTGCATGAATACAAGAGCAGGACATCTGATTTGAATAACAATGGGAATATTGACAAATATTGAGTAAGTGTGAAAGTATAACATTTAATATGGCAGCTGTATTATTCTTAAAAAGTGTAGGAAAAAAGACACATCACCTGACCAAGAACAAGTCCTGATTTTCTCACTACTTCTATACTGATCTTTAGTTTGTTCTCGTACAACCAGACTCCAGGTGCTGAAGTGTACTACCTTAACAGTGTTTTGAAGGCCTTTGTTATTGTGTTGTTCTTTTTAAAGTGAAACAACTTAAGCAATGTTCATCTAGCAAAAAGACCAAAAAGTATTCCAACCAAAAAAACTTGAAGACTATATCACTCTCTTAACATGGCTTATGTCACTCTCTTAACATGGCTTTAACTTAGCAGCTGCCAAGACAATCTGCATGAAAATCACCAGGACAGTGAGATGCAATTCCGACCGGTCATGACAAGTGTGGGGAGGAAAGCATTGTCACTCTGACACAGCAGCTTCTGAGCAGAGAGCTCTTAAGAGAAAGTTTCCAGAAGTCTGGACTTACATTGCCATTGTAATGATGTTTCTGGATGATGTACAGAAGATACAGAAGAGTCATTTTCTGCACACACACACACGCATACACACACACACAATTCGCATGCCTAAAAACTAAAATGACCTAATAAAAAGCCAGGTATTCTGGTTTTGAATTCTTTCTCCTAATTATTTACTTTCCAGCATGGTTAGACATCCCCAGAGAACTCTAGATTCATCTCCACTAGGGCCAACACATGGAATAAAATCCAAACACAATCTAAAAAGCTTACAGTTTAGGGGCACGTAAAAAGAAAAGCATCTTATACCTGAGACTTAGAGGGATTAAACAGAAAAGCCTCTTCTTTACTCTTATCCATCCTAAAGGGGCCCTAAAAATCCCTTACAACAAGTCAGTTTTCCTCAGCAGAAGCACTACAAAAGAAGCAATAAGCCTTGTTCCTAACATCCTTTCTCAAGGTCTAGTGTAAGAAGCATGCTACATTTTGGAGTGAGGACAAGAGGAACAGCATTATGACTATTTTAACCATGACAATTCTATTTCATGCAATCCTATTTCACATCCCCTTAGGACACTGCAGAGGAACCACAATTTGAGCCGAATAGATTACACCAGAGCTCTCACCAGACCCCAGGGCAATCCAAGGTGAAAGGAGCACAAAAGCATCTTGAAGTTACTTTGCCCTATCTTCCTACTGGGTCATGACTTCTGCACTCCTACTCTAGAGACACAGCACAGATTTTCACTCTGATTTGCTCAAAGGTTTCAGTTCCAGAACTGAATTCAGGTGTCCGTAGTTCCCAGTCTTTATTCTGCAAGAGCTGGGGCTGCTCAGCCCGGAGAAGAGAAGGCTCGGGTGTGTCTTATCAGTGTGTATAAAGACCTCCATGAGTGTGAGTAAAGAAGTCAGAGCCAGAATCTTCTCAGTGATCCCAGTGACAGGACAAGAGGTGACTGAGAAAAACTGAAATACAAGAAATTCCATCTAAATGAAAGGAAGAACTTTTTTATGGTGAGAGTCATCAAACACTGGAATATGTTTCCAGAAATGTCATGGAACCTGCATTCTGGGAGATACTCAACACCCAGCTGACTATGACCTGAGCAACCTGCTCTAGCTGACCCTGTTTGATAAAGGGCTTGAACATGACAGTTTCCAGAGATGCCTTCCAACTTCAGCCACTCTGTCCAGGCAATAACTTTATGGTGACTTTATTGTTAGGAACTGAAAGGTATAAATAAGCATCTGGAACGCTTGCTTCAAAATATATGCTTCTCTAAGGGAACACAGGATGTGCTGACATTGAGATGCAAGCTGAAAAATGCAACTATGAGCTGCTGTGGAATACCAAAGTAATTCAAAACTGTTAATTAAGAACTGCTAAAGAAGAACACAGTGCTGGATCAATTTCTTCAAGGTTTTATTTCTAACTGCTCTAGCCTGATTCTCAAGGGTCTTTGAGTGAAAGATGGGCAGCAGAAACTTGGAACCAGAGGACTCCCATATGCTTCTGTGTGTCTTTAGCAATTCTCCAGTTTTAATGCTTAGTTACACACAGACTTTCTTAGGACTAATTTCCACTATAAATTAATGGCAATTTGGATATCCTTTTCTTTCGCTGGTAAGGAAAATGCAGCCCACTATGTTTTTCCCTTCCTGTGTGGCTCCTTGTAATGTGAACTACAACTTCAGGGGTGCCAGGCCATGAAAGGTTCATACCCCTGTAATGATAATAATTCACTGTGGGCCACTTCATCCCATATGCTTCTGTCCAGCAGCTCATGGCTTTGAGAGACACAGACCGTCAGGTTAGCAGAATACATCAAGTAAAGTACAGAAATGCTTTTCCAGAAAATAAATAAATAAATAAATAACCAACATGGTGATGTTGTTGGTTGTCCTAAAATGGCACAGTTCTGCAGTGGCAGATGATGAACTTAACAGGATTTTTTGCACAGCACCAGGAGCATCAGCTTCCTTCTTACCTTTTTGTTTTGTTTTGTTTTGTTTTGTTTTTTGTTTTTTGTTTCCCACAGGATCTGTGGCATCAGCTTGTACCACTACTGTTCCCTCACCTTGGCAAGCTGTCACAGAAAAAAATAAAAAATAAAAAAAAGGATGTATATGCAGGCCACTATATGTATTTTACATGTACAAAAAGGTTCAAAGGTATGCATCTTCACTATGGCTTCCCTCCATCATAACAAATAATTGCTACCTTTCACTTTCATCTCAGATTCATTATCTCATGCTAGCAAAATTTGAATTATATCTGGTACTCTCATCCTGGATCTCCATGTCCTAGAAAAGCAGGACCCATAAGACACTTACGAAGCCTTACTTTTGCCTGACCCTGGGATCTGTGAACCCCATATTAAATAAAAACTGAACAAACAATGCAGTCTGTCAGGTCTGCCTGCCACAGATAGGAGCTTCTTTGACACTGCTGCAGAGCTAACAAACAGAAAGGACATTCATGGCATGCATGCACTTCTCAGGGGCCCCCGACTCTCATTTCTTTGAAAAATCCAAAGCTCTTTGGACCTTACTGCACACATAGCCTCAGCGATGCTCAGTTTCTTTGCTTCCACACTGATATTTTGCAGATTCTTAATAACCCCTTAGAAAACAAAGGAGTGCAGTTTCATACATGTTAATAGGAACATAATATTAATTCAGGGAGCAGGAGGCACACTCATGCAACAAAGGCAAAACTTTGCCAAAATACCACAGTATTCCCATGGGCAGGTGAAATATATACTTGAGGACAGAGTAGCAACAAAGCCATATTCACTTGCGAGGACATCTGAGCATACATGGCATATAATGATTATGTGTTTAAGCATCTGAACAGAGTGCCTCTGCATAAAATGCTATGAAGGGATTAAGCCAAGAGAGTCATGTGGCAATGACTCAATAAGAAAGATAAAGCTCAATCATTTAGACCCCAGTTCCCCCAAAACCTTAGCTTCAGCTGCTCACGCTTCATTTACATTACCACATCTTGTGCTTCAGCTATTAACAGCATACTACATTGTGAGGGGGCTTTTGTGGGGGCACAAAAAGAACGAGTGGTCACAAGGAAACCTTTGTGCCTCTTCCATGGTTGCATAGGAGCTCCAGTCCTTGCAGTCCACAGCTGTACGGGGAGTTTCAGAGTTAATAATGCCAGCAGCAGAGCACTTTTCAAAGGAAAGTGGAGCAGAAGGGAGGGCAGCTACAGATCTGTTCTCTTTCTCTCACATTGGCTACCAAACTAAACAGAGGGAGTTTATGCTATGTCCCCACAAAGGAGATGTACAAACTACTTGTCATTGCAGAAAGCCTTTCCACAGCACCGAGGCTTTCCATCTGCCCTTGAGAGCTGACAGGCACTATGCTTTCAGGCATTACCCGTGCTGCAGTGCACCTGCAGCTCACCCATGCTTTTGCCGTGCCCTTGCTAGTGCCTGGAGAACAGGTATCATACAGGATTTACGCGTGTCCTGTTGCTGGATTTATTTATGGTGTTTTTAAGCACCGGGCATATGCGTGATGCTTAATAAGACATAAGCTTCAGATAGCCTCTGCCTGAAGGAAATTATTTGTTACATATTCATTCTGTGACTCAAAAAGATTGCAAAGTGTATTTTTAAAGGAATGCAAGACGCCTTATTCAACCTTAAATCGGGGTGTCCATCAGCATGCCTAACTAGCCAAATTTTCACCATGTAATTTTTCCTAAATATAAAACTTTATTAACGAGCAATCTGGGAAGTTAGAATTGAAAGCCCAAATTCTGAGCATTTTCTTTTTCTTTTTTCTTTTTTTTTCCTTTTTTTTTCCTTTTTTTTTTTTTTTTCTTTTTCCTTTTTTCTTTCTTCTTTATTTTCTCTTGTTTTTCCCCTAGGGGTGTGCTTATATTATGCAATATCACCTATAAGCCCCACAGAATAATTGCTCACAACCTATAGAAAACCAAAAAGGATAAACCGAGAAAGTGAACGATGCTGGAACACCAGAGGTCCCCTGCTGCAGGGAGGATGCAGAGGGCTAGCTGAAATGGAGGCGACGTGCGCCGCCTGCAGAAGCCGGGCAGGGGGCAGCTCTGCCGGCAGGTGTCAGCCTTGCTTTGCACAACCCGCTCCTTCCTGGCTCGCAAGCCTACGCTGGCAAATTGGTTTGATTTGATTATTAATATTGACAGTAATTTTCTCGTGAGGAGCAACAGTGGCACAAGCTAACCGCGTTATCGCAGAAGCCTATAGGCAGCGATATTTATATAGGTTCCAGTGCTGAACGAGCTGTTACCGTAGCAACTGCTCCATCGGCTGGATTATAACTGGGCGAAGGAGGGGACGGGAACAGAGTCCTGATGAGAAATTCAATTAATGTGCCACTGTTCGCAGGCAGAAGCTAAACAGCAATTCCTCTGAGTGGCAAGTCACGTCTTACATACGATGTTTTTCCCCAAAGGGGAAACGCTGACCACTTTATGCTTTCTTCACGTTTAACCCTATGCTCATTTTAAAGGCACTCACTTGCGAATGACATTTATTTTCCTCCTACCAAATTCTGTGCAGGTTTCCATTCAGCATATCCACACCACGCAGATAGCATTTTGTAATGCCAGGTGTCCTTCTGCCATGTCGCAACATGCAAACAAAGTATTTTTATGACAGCGTTTCCTTTATTTAAAATGCATTGAATATATCTTTTAAGATACAGCTTCACAATCAATCAATCAATAAGTAATAAAAATGCTGTTACTCACTCAGTATGCTAAGGGGGGGGCGGGGGGGAGAGGCCAGTTCTTGTGCAATTTAGTTTCTGAAAGGCTCCTTATCTCCTGCTGTGCTGTAATTTTCACAGCACTCTGAATTCACAGGGATGCTGTCAGTCACTCTGATGGGTGCAGCACCCAACCCTGTTCATTTCTAATCTTATTTCTTACCTCATGATCTTTTAAACCCCACCTGTACAGTCCCACTCACAGGAAGCACCTGTGGGGAACAGATCACAGAAGGAAAAATTGTGTATGTGGAAGAATCCTGACTCTTCATTTTCTTATCTGTATTAAATCACGCCATAATTTGATGAAGGGATTTGTAGTCATTTCTTCTGAGATCCTCAAATCATTTTTGGCCTATGCTCATATGAAAATGTCCTTTTGGTCCTGTACTTTAAAATCCTTTGATCTACTTCAACCACAAAAACCTTCAAATGCTAGCTAACATCCAAGCTATCTTGTTTCCATTTGGATGAGAAATGTAGTACCTGACTCATCCCTTTCATAACAAATGAATACAAAGAACATCAGTAGGAAAATATATTGGAAAGGTTTCCCACTTAGAAATTTCCCAATCTGTCTTTCCAGCTAATCACCTGCTTAAAATAAGCTTTCCCCCCTCTCTTATTAATTCCACCCAGCACACTACAATCACAGATTCCCTAGGTCTCTGCTATTTATCTTCAGGCAGACATCTGCACCAAGCTGATGGATCAGTCCCTGAAGTTCTGTTCAGTTTTGAGGTAAATCCCTTTGGCTGCCCAGACAAATACTCTACTTGGGCCTCTTCCAGTCTAACACCAGTTTCTACTGCTTTATCTACCATTAAAGAGAGTGAAAATCAAGGACTTCCTCACTTAGAATAAGGCAGAAATAACTGTAGTAATTGCACACCCAAAAGCATCTTTGAGGTCAGCCAACGAGCACCACAACAAAGAGCAATGCCCTTTCACACAGGATATGGTCAAACTCATTCATAGTTAGCACACACCTAATATGAAGCTTGCTACTGTCACGAGTAAATCACTGTCAGCAGATACCTACACGACATCTGAAAATATATGTTTTTCCTTTGAGATTGTGTATTTCCTTATCAGTGCAACTTTGTGAATTTTGAAGGTTTTCTGTGCAAACAGAAGGACTAAAAATAACCTTTAAAAATTATCTGTTAAATTGTGGTTGGTGCAGATTGCAGTTAGGTGGGCTCAAGGAGCATATGAGTGGCAGATTATACTAATAAATAAGCCACTGGACTGAGACTCAGATGAGACTCGAGAGACTTGTCTCTTATTTTCAGCTTTCTCACATATCTGATGGGACCACAGAAAACTCACTTCCTTTCCCTATAATTGTTTATATTCTGCTATCCGTTTTCTGTCTTGCCTGCTAAGATTATGTAGAGACAGAGACTGACTTTCATTTTATTTATATCATGTTTATAGAGAAAGGAATATATATTGTCTGGATGTCTGAGTACTCAAGCACTACAGTTGTGCTGCTAACAATTACAACAACATTACTAATAAATCATAGATACCATGGCAAATGTCAACTCACTGAAAATAGCTTTGCAATATTTGTCATATAAGCAAGGCCATCCATCTTAGGCTTTATTGATTTTTTATTTTTTTTTATTATAATATTGCATTAAACATTTCCTGAAATCAGACAATTTTTGGCCAAGTTCCTTTTTCTGTTCCCTTTACCTAATGAAAGAACCAGACAGAAATATGTTTTATTATTAAAGAAATAATTTCAAAATAGTCACACTGAGATTCCATACAGGGAATTGCTGCTAGTATGTTAAAATGCAATAAATGAGTTAATTGTCATATTTTAATTTCAATGCAGGTTCACTATATCTAAATTTATGGACCTTAGAAGTGAAAGAAGTTGATTTCAATGACACTAAAATATACATGGATTTCTTATTAGACAGGTTATTATGGATGTATGTAATTTGATATGGGATTGTACATGATGTAAGTCCAGAACCAAAGCTGAATCAAATCAAATAGGCAATTCTGGCAAAGATAATATATTTTTTCTGCCATGTTGGCAATCATGCTATTGAATTATAGGATAAATGTATAAATGCTAACTACTCCTTGTACATATTTACTCCACGCAGCTGGGAGGCTAAGAACATGGAGGCAACATGTCTAAGCAACAGAGGAACCAGAACAGTATCAGGATGCTGTCAGGACATTGCCTCTGCTTTAATTGGTCTTCTTTTACTAACTTGGAAGCACGGCCATGTCTACAGGATTATAGCACAGTCAGACATCAGGAAATATCCCTCACCTTGGTGCACTACTGAGTTTGCATGAGTGCAGGCCAGCACAAGACTGGGCATTTCTAGTAAGATCCACTGTGCTTTCTAGACACAGCCAAATAAATGGTTTTGCTGGGCTGTTGCTATGGAGTACTGGCTTAATAACACAGTGACATTTACTAACACTTCCCAATATTTACCAAAAGAAAAATCAAAACTGTTGTCTTTTATACTTGCTTGTTCTTGTCTGCTGAAAATTCTCCACACAAGATAATACAACGCATCTGTAGAAATTTGGGCACTTGTTAATAGGTTCCTTTAACCAGCTGCTTGGAGATTTTTGCTACATCATTTCAGGCCAAAGATCTTTCATAATCTACTGCCTTTTCCTGTGCTGTAATTATGAGTCTTACATCTTAACACAACCTGCTGAACACAACCTACCGCTCTAGCTCTTTTTGTTGTTGTTGTTTTTACTACATTATTTTTCCGAATTTAGTTTTCAGGAATACGTCAGTATCTGTGAACCAGATTTTTCACCTTGTGTAAGGTTATGTAGTTACGGGATGTTTTCTGTGGCACAAATTGCAGGGAGCCTTAGATTTGTCCTGGGAGTTGAATACCTAACTGTCCTTTGTGCCTTAGAAAATATCCTGTGGGGCCCCATATTTATTTTTCTAATTTTTTAGAACACTTTGGACCTGAGCCAGCAAGGTTCTTTAAGAGGCACTTAACCAATTTCTTCATGTAAATTGCAAATGTCTTTATATACACAAAGATGGTGAAAGTAAAGAAAATGGTTTCCTCTGGACCAGCCACAATCCCCTCTGAATTAAAAAAAAAAAAAAAAAAAAAAAAAAAAAATCCAAACAGAAATAGAAGACAGCTAATTATTTTTATAAAGCTATAATTTTCAATTTTCTCTGTGCAGTACCTTGCACGTGAAAACCCAAAGCACTATACTGAACTCATGATTCCTCTATGACTCTGTGATCAATAAAAATTATATGGGTTTTATATTTTGGAAATACAGTTACAATTAATGAAGTCCAGAGAAGAGGAAGGGGAAGTGTATGGAATACTGACCAAAGTGGATGAATGAGTGCTCTCACAGCACAATGTTAATAAACTCAGAAACAGCAAAAGTGAGTTTCATGGTAAAGGGGGAAAAAGGTAAATTTCTGTTTAACGTGCATCTCTTCTCACAAAACCAGATAAACTGGCAACAGGTGTGAGGAAAGGGCTAGACAAAACTCCAGATGAATTAGAAGGCCATTGGATAAGCCAAAGAAGTGGCCCTCTCTCTGCACTGGGTGTGCATCTGATCACCCACGCTATCTTAAGACTGCTGCAGATTTACAAGGGGCTCAGGGAAGAGTGAAAGGGAAAAAACAAAAACAAAAACAAAAAACAAAACAAAACAACAACAACAACAACAACAACAACAACAACAAAAAAAAAAAAAAAAAAAAAACAGAGAGAAAAGTAGTTTTACAGAGAGAGACTGAAAATACTAATACCGGTTTTCCTCGAAAGGAAACAAGCAGAAGGGTGACAATAAAAGGAGAGTCCATTCTAACTCCTTGTAATTCTGCCCATGTCTACACACTAGTGGCCTCAGGGTTATAATGGTTAATAAGAATAACAGATAAGTAGAAAGAAGAAAACTTCATGGTTATGGTCTTAAACTGATGGATCAGGGATTATGTGGAGATCTACACGTGACCTACAACTAGCTCCCATATACTGTTTTGCGCCTTTCCCTAGTGCTGGCCATGGTTAGACAGAGGGCAGCATAGAAGCCCAGTAGTTCCTTTGTTCCTTTATCCAATGGACACATTCTATGCAAATGTGAAAATGGACAGGATTCCAGAACCTATTAACTAGAGTCCTTAAAAGGAGGAAATTGCAATTACAACACTACTCAAGTCTGACTTTCATTCCTGAAAACCGGAATGTGAAAGTCATTCATAATGCATTCTGCTTCCATGTTCCTTTTAGCTCTTTATCTCCAAGTTGCCTTGGATAAAACCTGCAAGAACTAAAAATAACAGCATTAGCTCATCACCACATTCTGGTCAATGAGGTGAGTAATGCAGACCTTATGAAACTGTACGTTTAGAGCTCTTTCAGATGAGCTGCATAACACAAGCCATTAAACATAACTCTATTGATCTAATTTCATTATTTTCAGCAGACTGGAGTTTAGAAATTATGAGCTCCCCTAACGAATACCAACCACCAGAAAAAGAAAAAAAAAAAGAAAAAAAAGAAAAAAAAAAAAAAAAAAAAAAAAAAGGCTATAATTTATTATATCTTACTTGAAAACACCTAAAATGAGATGTTTGTCATTATGGATAAAGGTTTACTGTAATGTAAGTCTATGTTACTGCAAAATACTCATAGCCTATATTTTTTTCAAAGAGCCATTACGAAGAAAATTGATTAATTCCTTCATGCTAATACCCTATTGCTTTCTAGTGATAGGGTTAGAAAATTTTATCTTCCTGGAAACATATAAAGGACGATAAATTTAACAGAATAGAATGTCTGCATTTTTTTGTTGAAATAGAAAAGAGGACTTTTTAATGTTGTCATTAACTAAGCCATTTCTTCAGAACAGGTGGAGAGAACTAGCCATACAATGCAAGTATTTCCTTGCCACACAACAGCAGTATTTCTTATTGGCCTCATGGACTCTCCTTCCTTAGCCACAGATGTTGGCTGGAATGCATGTAATCTGCCTCTCATCCATGCCGAATATCAGGACTTTCATTGAATTCTCACTGAAAATTAGTATAAATTTTACAAAAGCAAGACCTACTGGCCTCTTTGGGATTCACCACGGCAGCCAGACTTGCTTGATACATTAAGGACTTGTTGACTGTTCCGTCACTTGATTATTGTAGCTTCATGGGTGATATTCCAGCTTCAGTTAGAGACATACCGAAACTCTAAATTCCATTCATTTCACATTGACAGCAAGGTAACAGAATTTGGCTGTGATACGACGAAAGAGGAGCAAGTAGTAGTGCTTACATGTATCTACAACACTGAAATATATGTATTTTTATGATAAATCTTGTTTTTATTCTGCGCTTTAGAGCAACATATAAGGTTAATTGTGCTATTTTCTCCGAAGGCTGTACCCAGCTGAAATGATGTACCATTAGAAGTAAGGTCCTGGCATGACTGAAGTTGGCATAAATATATTTACATTACTGCTCTTTGGAAGCTTTGTCCATCAAATTTGATTTATACCTGGGTGCAGCACACCTATTTGAGGATGCAATATGTGGTAGGTGTTTTACTTCACATATTGAGTGCCAGGCAAGGCATAGCATTGTTCAGATTTGAACCATGGCACTGATTAATAGTTCTATTAAACACAAGCAATGTCCCTACACTTAAAGCAATTTATCATAATTAAATCATATTGCAGAAGAGATAATAGACATTGTATCTGCCCTGAGCTAAGTCTATGTATATGCATCTACTCGTTAAGACACACACATGTTAAACAGCAAATCAGCCTTAAATTCCATGGCCAGGTTTCACAGTGAGTGCAAGAGATTGATTTCAATTTATTTTCTTACTGAGGGAAGAAAAATTTGCCATCTCCCGTCTCCTTAAAAATAATATAAAATAATATATATTGCATATATTCTATTTTGTTAGAATCTTTCCAAAAGTACTTCAGTGTGAAAATACAACTGGCTGTCTTGCTCATGTAGACTCAAGTCTTGGAGGGATCCTATTGAGACTAAGTGGATGTGCCCTCTGACATTTGCACAATACTGACAGAAGTTATAGTTAAGTGGGTTACAGCCCCTAACCAAACTAGCTTTGATGGCTTGCAGTAAGTATTTTTGGAAAATGACCTTCGTGAAATCACAGAAAAATATAGGTTGAAAGGCACCCAGGGAGGCCTTCTAGCCCAACCCACCAGCACAAAGTATGGCCTAATTCAAAGTCAGAAACAATTTTAAACTCAGACAAATTATATGTTTTATGATACGTTTATTATGTTTTGTCCAGCCAAGTCTTGAATATCTCCAAGGATGGAGATTTCAGAGCTTCTCCAGAGACCTGTTCCAGTGCAATGGACTTGTGTATGTTCAGTGTGGGAGATATAAAACAATAGGAAGAGAGGAGGCTTTAATTGTGTTTGTTGTTGTTGTTATTGTTTTTTTATGTTATTGTTCATAATTCATAGTTCATGTTTGGCATGGCTAAATAGCTCAATGTCTATAACATTACTCAGCGTAAACACTTGGCTCTGCATTGCTGTTCCTGGTTCAAAAGAGAGTTGTTAATATGAGAGATGAGGATATAGGCATGATAAATGAATCTTGGTTTAGTCTGGGTTACAGTAGTAATGTTTATTTTAAACCATTTAGATTGCATTAATTCTGGTTTTTGGAAAAAAAAAAAAAAAAAAAAAAAGCATATTACTAAGGGACTGAACAAGTCTCACTGGGCCAGAGATTCTAACATTACATAAACACAGAGCCTACCTGAACTTTTACCAGTAGCCACTGAAGTCACAGAGACCTTGAATTAGGCCTGTAGTTCCTGAAAGCAATGTTTAAGTGGCTCAAACTCTCATTTTTTACTTAGTCACAGGGTATCCATTCAGTAAAATGTTACACTGTAAAGAACACCACTTGCTCATCCTTATTATAAATACTGTCAAATAAAGCAAATAAATAAATAAATAAATAAACAATGTGTTTCTAGCTGAAAAACTGTTAACTGCATTTTCAAGAAGGAAAGGTGACATTGGGGTTGTGTTGCTCTATCAGAACACCTAGGAGTGTAAATGATTTGCCTTCACACCCATGAGCAAGCTACTTAGATCTTGTACCCTACTATGCAGAAATATTAAATCCCAGTTATATTTTTCACTGCTCAGATTCACTGGATGGAGGATAGAACTCTCTTTCCCTGACACAATTGTGAAGGAACCACCTCTAGAGGACAAACTAAAATGAGCTGTTGGTGTAAGCCAGTGGGAAACAACAACGTAATTCACCAGAGAAGAGTGTCTCAAGTCTTTGACCTAATTTTGAGCTGAGCAGATTACACACCATTCACAGATCAAGGTTGTGCTGAAACAAACAGTCTAGCCCTGACACATTGCATTTTTCAGAATTCAGTCTAATGAATTCTTTCACTATATGGGTAACAGATTAGTAATAGACATGTGAGAATAAGACATGTTTTGCATTTCCACATGCAAAGGAATTTTAAACTACTGAAAATATATATTACAAACCAAGTTTTATCCTGATGGGAATTGAAATGAATGACTTAGGATCCTCTCCAAAAGGGACATGATAATGCAAAAGGTGACATTTTTCACTGCAGCAGCTCAGCACAGTAAACTCTTGTGCTACATACCACTGAGAGAGCTGAGAAAACGGCAAATTTTAGCAGGCCTTATCTCTAAAGCATAAGATGATCCACACAATTGGTAACTCAAAATAACAAATAATCAGTCTAGTGAGCTTTCACAATAAACTCGATAATGTGATTTCTCTAAAATTACATGGACATTTAAAATCTTTTAACTAACAATATCTGTGAAGTTTAAGAACCTTTTACAGGCCCTTCATTGAGATAAAAGCTGAATCTCAAGATTTTTTTTTTTAATGTATGTTCCAAATTAATGTTGATTTTTCTTCAGCAGTAATGAGCAAATCTACGATACATCAACCTAGTGAGCAAAATGGTTTAATTGCCTCTGACATTTTCAGCTTTGTTAAATGTTCTGAAGGTGTTGAAACACTTCTCACAGAATCAAACTGAAGATAATGTCATGAACAACATGCAAGAAAGCTGCTCAGGTTTATTATGGGGAATATACATGTATGCAATAGAAAAAAGGAACAGTACAAACAGCAAATATTGAATCTCTGTGAGAGTACAGTTTGTCTCCTGGGACAAATGATCCATGTTGTTCCCAAAAGAGGAGGAAAAAAAGAAATAAAAATCATTTCATTGCTGAATAAGAGAGGCTGCAGTATTTTGAAGAACACTTTCTCTATTTAAAAGCACAGTTCAACCTTTTCTTGGTCCAACTCAATAATACTCCTATGGTGAGCTGAAGTGCTTTTCAAAAGCATAGTATGAAAAGGGTTAGAAAATAGAATTTTCAATAATAATTGCTATTTCTCATCACTTTACAAAACAAAACAAAACAAAACAAAACAACAACAACAAAAAAACTGCCTCACACTGTAGAAAATTAAGAGGCTTGTTTTTCAAATGCAAAGATGTACTGGAGTTGCACTAAGCTGTATTTTCAGAACAGCAGCCTCCAGGGCTCTTGTTCAGGTAAGGAAATAAAATTAAAAAAGAAATAGATTGGTAAAGATATTTCCAGAGATAGGAAATCTCAGGATAATAGGACATGAAATTTCACCAATGTTCTGTTTCTCAATTTCAAGCAGTGACAGATTTTTTTTTATTTTTTTTTATTAGAGTGTAAAAATAACATAAATTTCTTATGTTATCTGTCCCTAAGGAACTGAAAACTAACTTCTGTCTCAATGTGGTTATCTTCGGACAGCTAGATCAGATTGCCTGGGAGGCCAAAGGGATTACACGGCATGGGAAAATCTCACTCAACTTGTTGAAATCTCAGAGATTACTTAAAACATGATGTTTGGTTTTACTTCAGCTTTATCACTAAGAATTCTTTGTCACACATGACAAAGTTTTATCAAGCATATTAACTTCTTTATAATTTATTTTCAGGCAGGTATCTGAACACATGACAAAAGCGAACATTAACATGTTTTGGGAAGAACCAAATATTTAAATGAACTGCAGTTTGGATTGTTGAGGGTGCTTCTCAAGAGGAACCTGATATACCAAGCCACAGTATTACATGGCTTGATATCAAATATCTATCAAAGATAACAACTTCAGAAAATTCAATAGGTATACATTTTATTATAGAAACAATAGAGGAGCCGTTGAAAGCAAATCAATCTCTTTAGCAGCGTGCAATAGTTAATGGGCTACAAGATTTATTTTTTGACATAGAATTATTCTCACATTTCTGAGAGTATGCAGGGTCTACAATTCACAGCATAACAGCTGTTACATTTTTTTAATAGACTTTCATCCTCCTAACATATGAATCCGTCTCCAGGAGATCTTTAAAACTGGTGTGACTCATACCCTCAATGGGCAAAAATATTTCAATAATGTACTTGTTACAAAGTTTTATTTTAAATGGAAAAACTCTCATGGACACATCAAGGAGAACACAGTAACAATCAGGAGCTTCAGCCCATATTTCAGTTCTTTACTATGTATTGTGCCTTCTCAAGAATTGTATTTTCCAGAAAATATGTCATGTATTTCATATTACCACCATGTAAATCTATTCAATGAACAACTATTTTGTTGATATGACCTCCGCCCAAGAAGTTTTGGTTTGTTTGTTTTTAAGTACCCCACTCCTTTCTCATCCTTGACCTTGTGGAAAAAGCAAGTGCATTTCTAGCCTCCAAAAATATTGGAAGGAAGATGGGATGGTTAAAAGCAGTGGTAAATGACTGTAAGAACCCTTGGCTAGCTCTGCCATGGACTTTTTTGACAAACCACTGTATTCATTTGTGTCTCAGTTTCTCATTTACCAAGTGGACTTTGTTGTCTCTTTCCTACTTTTTCATTTTCTTTCAGACTGTAATCCGCTTCGGGTAAGAAGCTACTATTTGCAACATGTATGTACAGAGCCTAAAATCTCCAATTGAGAATACAACTGATGACTATGGGTTGCATTTGTGTTTAAATTAACATTTTCAATCAGATGCTTAGAAAGATTTTTTTTCTTTTCCTCAGATGGAAATCAGTGCAAATCACCACCATGCCAGTTCTCATCTTCCTGCTGTGTACTTGCCTTTATTAAGGATAAACTGGCTCTTGAATGCTTCACTAATTCTCTAGTGGATTTCCACAAATACCAACTCCATCTAAACAATGGATTAATTAACACAGCTCTTTGATTCAAAATGTCATGTATGAAAAATAGATGGTCACTCCATGTGCTCCGTTCCTGCTATTTCGATGCAAAATATGTGACAGAAAATAATCATATGCTGTTTGCAAGAGTATCCAAAGGGTTTGATAATGACAATTAGGGAGAGAATCAGTGTAGGATAGTAGAAGAAAGCACAATAACAGCAATGCTAAGTGTTGTCCAGACAAGGAAACAGAGGTATTGCACACTTCATTGATCTTGAATTACATAAAAGAGAATCCACATTAATCTCCATTTGGACAGCAACATTAAAAGTTAGGACTGTAGACAGTATCTAGTATGAAACCAATCCTGCATGCAGAAAGATCCTGGCACACCTATGCTCACACCTGTTTCATTTTCAGTCCACAGAAGTATAGGAAATTAATGCTGAGTAAACTCATGAAAGCTACTAATTCGTGCTGACCCTCTGCCATTTGGCAGAGTTTTGGTCCAACCCTGAATTTCAGAGATCCTGGCAATACTCCAACCAGAGCCCTCAAGTTCCAAACCTGGCTTCCTATTTCTGGGGTTTCAGAACCCTAGTATGTATTTTCCAATCTATGCAAGTTATTTATTTCCATTTTCAATCTCCAAAGCTGCCAATAGGCTGGAGGTTTTCAGCAGATAACCAAACTGTAATTGCATTTGCCACAGACAGAAGTGGCCAAACAGTCCTTACATTAACATAATTTCCTCAGCTGACAACTAGAATTCATCTACATTAGCCTCTCATGACTGCTTGTTAGCAGGAATTTAACACTCTCCAGAGCCTCCTCCATCCTGCATGTTGGTTCCTACAGCTCCTAATGCTACTGCCCAAATGAATACGCTCTACTTTTTGCTGACTTTTCATCTGCAGGGCTGTCACACAAATGATACAAGTTAAATGCCTTACAGAGCTAAATGATCTAAATATAGAAATTAATACAGAAGAGCAGAAGGTAAAATGAAGAATTAACCATGATTAAACTGGATAGATACATTTTACTAAGAAGTTTGGAAACAAATTAAAGATTGAAAAGCCATTTGTAAACAGCAGTGATGTTCCAGACATTGTAAGCACTGTGGCAGGACAAAAGACCATCAAACAGATCAGAGATGACAGAAAAGAGTAAAAACATTTATATAGGACTGAAGGGACTTGAAGGGAACTGTCATTCCATAGAACACACCAATGAAATTTTTGTATTTCCTTATGTGGATGAGAAAAAGAGAAGGTAAGCATACAGTTACAGGAAGATTACAAAATACCAATGTCTGAAAGTTCAACCATCAACTACTATAACGTCCAGGGAGGATGAGAAATCTTCAGTATCATTTCTTGGATACCGTACAATACTATACAATTTCCTAACTAACTAATTTACAAATGCAACTAAACAGAGGAGAGAATTAAAGCATACATAAACCTTAAGAAAATATATAGAAAGGAAAATGTTCATTCTTACTGTTTCAATTGGCAAACAGCTCACTATCACTGGGCTTCCAAAATACTTTAATTTCTAGTTTACTCTCTCCCTCCGGATGGATTTCCATTTTCTTATTTTAACTTCTTTCTTATTACTAAGAGAAATGTAATATCCTGGATTTGGAGGAAAAAAGCACACACACTTGTTGAGATTATATTATATAAATAGCATAGAATGCAGATGCAGGAAAATGTACCAAATTAATACCTCACAGTATGCTTTTGTATACAATGCAATATCGTAAACACGACTGGAAAGTGAGGCTCACTGACTCAAAATATGATTCCAATCTTTATTTGTCCTTTTACAAATTAAATGCAGCTAGGGCATAGTGTAACACAAAGCTCAGATGTAGAAAAGATCTTACAAGAAAAGAGATAGTATTTATTGCTAGTTTACCAAGTGATAAGTTGAGGGGAAATGGCTTCAAGTTGCACCGGGGTGGGGGGGGATAGGTTGGATATTAGGAGAAATTTCTTTACTGAACAGGTGCGGCATTATTAGAACACGCTGCCCAGGGAAGTGGTTGAGTCACCATCCCTGGAGGTCTTTAAGAAAAGTGTAGATTCAAAATTTAGTAGCATGGTGGGGTAGACTTGTCAGTACTAGGTTAAAGGTTGGACTACATGACCTTGGAGGTCTTTTCCAACCTGAATGATTCGATGATTCATCCTTTCAAAAGCTCTAGGTTTGCATGACAGAGGGCTTGGAAGTCAGTTCTCTCCCCATAAACTGTGACCTTTCCAACTTTGGTGTGACTAACAGTTATACCTCAGAGGGCTGTATTTATCTTCACTTGCATCTTCCAGCACTTCTGATGATGTCTTTCAGGGAATCAGTTTGCATATGGAGCTCTATAAAACAGCAAAAATGGTGAGTCTGGACATTTTTAAGACTACCATATCAATTGGTTAGTTAATGTGAGCAACTAGAGTGCTTTGATGCCCCAAAGGGGAAAAAAGGCAGTAACAGAATGAATGCAGCACCATGTTTCGGGGTATTTTATGCATCCATTCAGCTTTGGTAAAGAACAAAGTTTGTGAAAAGTAGTGGGTACACCTCATTTCATACAGAAAACAGCTACTGCAAGTGATGTATTTCTGCTGCACTAAAAATACCTCCATGGGAGATAAGAGAGGTGCTAGAACAACCAGATGGCCCTTGCTTATATTTATAACATTCATGTCTGGTGATAAACTATATGAAACATACTAAAAGACTAAGAAATGCTTGTAATATAGTAAGGAATAAAAGTTTAAAATTAATTGTTTAAATTTATAAAGTGATTTCAGCTAATACTTTAAGAGATTATCACAGACAATACTAGAAGGTGTCTGTAACTTGCAGAATGCTAGGCTCATGTAAGCAGAAATGAGGCAAACTCAGATGCTCATTCTGGGTATATTCATACTCACACATAACCGCTGACATAAAATAGCTCCTAAATTAGAAAAGTATAATGTTTTTCAGAATCAAGGTTTATTCAGGACCACTTGCCCTCCTACCTTACGCCAGTGCACCTAAGAAAAGTATTATGTTTAAATTTACCAAATAAAATCTCTTTTAGATTTGGTATTGCTCCTACAGAGGTTAAAGTACTTAGTTCACGTGCTGTGAGATTTTCTTTGTTTATCCTCCTACAATCTGGGTGATTAGCACACATAAACCCCATTAAAAACACAAAGTTCTTCAGGTTCACTTATAAACAAAAAATAATACATACCAATGTCAGATCTTGCTGAAGGGATCGCAGATCCTTATCCAAGGCAGACAGAGCTTTTGTCCCTCATTAGCACCACTTCCCTTTGGAGTAAAGAAGTAACTGTTGTAAACAGCTTTGTCTTTGAAACAGTAGTACCAATAATTAATTTGACTAAATCAGTTATACCTGTAAGGCAAGTTATCCTTTCCTTGCCATGGGAACTCTAGCCAAGAGAATGATTAAACTCATTGGAAACTAGAGTCAGATCAACTACACCCTAAGAAGTGCCTTGTTTTCCTACATTTCATCTAAAAATCTCTGGATGACCACAGCACAGACTGGGGGGGGGGGGGGGGGCCAATCTGCTGTTAGTGGTCAGACCAGTGCCACAGAGGGAAACCACACAACCTCCCATGTCTTACCTGGAATTCCTCAGGTTATACAGCCATCACTATCTGACAGTGGAGTCCCATCTCTGCTTCTAGATGTATGACTTCCAACGAAATGGCTCTGCTACACCTCACAGAAACACTGAGGCAGTGACATGAATGCTTCAGACCACTAAGGTTCAGTAGATTCCCATCAGCATCCTCATTTCCATCCTTTTTCTTTTCCCTTCTCATTCTCCACAACACTGCAGTCCACTCCTCACCCCTTCAAACTCTACCTCATCTCCTTCACTCCTGCTTGTGTTTGGGCTAAACTTGTTGCTCTCTTCACGGGTCCCCTTTCAGCAGGAAAGCCCCTAACTCCCATTCTTGCAGTTCCTGTTTCTCCTTCCACCTGTTCAGATTGATTTCAATTGCCACCTCTGAACTTCTCCTTTCGTTCCATGCTCAGAATACAGCTGAAAAAATCCAATTCAGGCGCTTCACTTGAAGCAGCTCTCTCCAAAATCCTCCCAGAGCCATTCTCAACCCAGCTCAAAGCCATCACTCTCCCTCTACCCTTCACCGTTGCCACCTGCCCGCCCTGTCAAACAACCTTTTCCTTCACGGCTCCGCTCCCTTGTGACAACAGCTGATTTGGGCAGCCGGAGCCTTTTAATATTTCCTTGTCTGGGACAGGCAGGGGCTGAGCAGAGGGACTCGGCTGGCAGCAGCCCCCGAAGGGCCGCAACTCGCGCGCCTTTCCCCGCCACCTTCCCTCAGGCCTCGGCCGGGGCCCGGCGGGGCCGGAGGAGGAAGCGCGGCGCGTCCCGCCC
>CM021766.1:26713401-26965657 GCA_011076525.1 Nettapus auritus | reverse complement strand
GCGCCGGGGGCCCGGCGGCCGCCACCCTCCCGCTCCGGGCGCTGGGCGGGCGGCGGCGGCTCCGCCCCGCTGCGGGGGCCGCCCGCGCCGGCAGAGGCGGCTCCGTTCGCCGCTGTGACGCCGGCGGCGCTGGAACACCTGGAGGGGCGGCGGCGCCTCCGGCTCGGCCCTGCCCTGCCCTCCGTTGCTCGGCCGCGGGCAAGGTGAGTGCCGGGAGGGGGGACCCGTGCCGGAGCCTGGAGGGGGAACAGGCTCCGCCGGCGGCTGCCGCGGCCGGGCTCGGGCAGCGCCGGGGCCGCGGGTGGGGGGAAGGAGGCGGCGCGGCCGGCGGGCCCGAGGCGCCCGGTGCCCGGCAGGGCTCGGCGGCGGGGCCTCCGGGGGTGAAACGGGAGAGGCGCAAGATGGCATCTGCCTGTCCTCGCCGCCTGCCGGCCTCCTCCCTCCCTCCTGCCGGCGGCTGTCTCGCCATGATTGCTGCACGCATCCGCTCCTGCCTGCCTTCCTCCCGGGCATCCCCTCTGGCCGCGGGCCCGCAGGGAGCGGGGAGGAGGGGGGAGAGCGGCCGCTGCGCCCCGCCGGGCCCTCACCTTCCGGCCGGCTGCCGTGGGCCCTCGTGCCACGTCCCTCGTACCACCTGCCGAGACTAATGAAATGGGAATTAAAAGAAAATGTGTATATATATATTTCTGGTTTTACGCCTGTATTTTGGAAAAGGTTCATCCTGGTAATCAGATTTGACCTGCATCCATCAACCTGGCTCCTGAGTGTTGGTCATCGGGTGCATTGTTCTGGGAGATAAAGAAGGAAAAAAGAAAATTACTTGCAGTGGTAGCTCTTAGTAAGAGGAAAGGATGAAGGGCACGGTGCTCCTTTATTGCCAATGCGTGTGTACACGTTCAGCACCAAATGTAAATAATCTGTTCCGTGGTGCTGTGCCCTGTGCTGGCACCCCAGGGTCCTACACGGATCCTCCTCAAGCACGCCTTCAGTTCGCCTTGGGGGATCCAGGTCTAGTTCATAAAAGTGGAACGGAACCAGATAATCTCAGGGGTGCGTCAGTTGCCCCCTACCCCCAAGTTACACCGTGTGGATGTTCTGGAAGGTTGGCGTTAGTGTTGTTCTTCTCTTTGACACTCTACCCACACACCTTGCTTTAAACCAAGGCAGTAGTTTATTTTGAGGAAGCACCTGCTTGTTTTATTTTTTTATTTTTTTATTTTTTTGCTTGCATTTCCTTCTGTTATCCTTCTCCTCTCAGTTTTGGGATGATCAAAGGTTTTTATTTAATTTGGGTCTCAGAAGGTGGCTGTGGCTCTTGTACTTGAGCAAACTTCTTGGAAGTAAGCTGTTTGGGTCTAGCAAGGACATTGTTGAAAAAAGTATGTTTGGTTGCTTTCCCAAAATACTGAGCAGAGAAAATGGTAGGCAGAGTTTTGGAGTCTGTGGTGTGGAGTGGCTTTGGGTATGGACTTCCACCTATTTTATTTTTTTTTTCCTGGTAACCAACTCTTTTTCAACTCTGTCTATGCAGGGTTCCCAGGGAGTGAGTAGAAGTGTTGCTTTCTAGTGCTGTCTTCCCAGCGCTGATCTGGGAGTTGCAGTTCTTAATGGTGCTTAACTTGAAGTCTAGGGATATCTCATTGAGACAAGTAGCATTTTGAATACGCTATTTGAATAGCGTAGCCTACTGGTTTAACCTGAGTTGACTTTATGGTTTAAGATTTGTATTAATACCACCGCAAAAGGAATTTAGCATGAAGCCACGGAGGTCTCTTGTGTAGTAAACTGCCATAACTGGTAAAACCAGTCAGGTTTTTCCCATTGCAATTTCTACTAGAAGGTGATGTGGCAGTTAAATGCTGCCAAACCTTGGTCTAAATGTCCCGTTCTGTTTAAACTTCACGAGTGAAACATGGTTTACTTCCAGAATGGTTTGAACAATGGTACCGTCAAGAGTTAGATGGTGGCAAATGGAATTTACCTGCTTCTTCATTGAGAAAGAATTGTTTTTAAGTAAAGGTGACTTTCTTAATTCTCTTCATGAGAGCTAAGATTCAAATAGACACACCACTGAAGGCTGTAGGTTCAAAAAAGTAGTTATGACCCTATAGAAGGGATAGTTTCTTAAACTTTTTATTTACTTATTTTTGACAAGATTTTTATCATTGTTGGAGTGAGGTAAGGAGTCACATAGTGCAAAGTAAAATTCCTGCTGAACCCTATTGCAGGGCTGGGTTTTTTACCCTTAGTAGAGTCTCAAGCCAACCAGTCTTGCCCATTCTTCTTCTATGTACACTTTACAGGGCTGCTAAATTGTTCTGATGAATTCTCAAGTAACCTTTTCTGGAGAAGCTGAATAATAATAGCTCTTTTCACTTTTAAGCTAGTGTTGAAAGCTGTTGGTATGAGTTGGCAGAAAAATGTGCTAATATCTCAGCTAACAGTAAATGTCTAGAGATGTCCTCAAAGACTCTTCTTAATACTTTTTTTCAAAATCTTCTCCAAGCGTTGCTCTGAAGTCGTAGGTTCTTCAGGATGTTTTGCCGTTGCTCAACCGTAAAATCACTCTAAAGACAAAATTATACCACATGATGCAGAAGCATTAAAAATACAAAAGCCCGGAGAGTGAAGAATGTTAAACAAAGAGCCAAGCAGTCAAGAACAGTAGAAACCTTTGACCTTTTATGTGTTGCTAGTAATAGTCTCACAGTAGCTTTTCCTGTGGCTATTGTTAGCCGTGGCAAAACGAGGGGCATTTTGGCCGGTTATGCAATCGCTTACGTCAACCTTGGGAACTGTCTGTTCCAAGTCACTGAAACAGTGCTCAGGTCTGTCATGCGAGCAGCTTCGTAGGGATCACCACTGCTCAGGGAACGGTCGGCTGGCGTGCCAGGATCTGAGAAGTTCCTGTTGCTTTGGCTGAGAAGCAGAGGTTGCGTGTGGACTATGCATCTATCGAGAATATGCAGCCTGTATTGATTGTGGCATTGACTCAATGTGCAGTGAAAGATCATCACCCTGTATTGCTGTTGCTGTGCATGCTAAAACTGCTTCGTTAATCAAATTTCTTACCCGTGGATGTGAAATGATCTGAGGGATTCTAGAGAAAATTATTTTCCCTGTTCCCTCCCCCAGCATCGTTCCCCCTCAGGTCTAATAGCATTGCTTCCTGGCTTCTGCACAGATGAGAAGGGAGGCAGACTCTTGAGTGTTGACTGTGTCAACAAATAGGGTATCAAAATAAGAGAGAGATTGGTTTGAACTTTATAACCATGTTTACAAACCACGTTTATGGCAACATAAATGTGAAAATGATTTCATGAGTATTTGTTGTACATCCACTGGTTTTTCAACCATTCTGCAAGGGGAAGGGTTCCTAAGATTAGGACTCTAGACTGATTACAGATAGAAAGTGTCACAAAAACCATCTTCCTATTGTCTTTTATAATCTGTGCACAGCAGGTGTTCCATATGGCACTTTCTTTAATAGTATTTGGCTACTGAGTTTAAAAATACCATTTTAAAGCTGGAAGAACAAATGTGTATTACAAAACAATTTGATAGTCATTTCGGAGAAATGAAGCGAGTCTGCATTTAGAGTGAAATTAAATCCTGGGTTGTATATATCCCCAGTTTCCCTCATTTGCAGAGGGAGGTTAGACCCATCACTCAACTTCTTTCATAAGACAGATACAGTACTTATTTACAATACCTATTCCTTCCTAAGGACATTTGCTCGGTGTTCTTCACATATATAAATGGCAAACTAGTAGTTGAGTGAACGCTGTTACATAAGGACAAACTAATACTATGTGCTGTTCTTAAATTATTTCACATTCACCTGCTGAAAAGTCAGTATAACATGAAAATGCAGCCTAAAATTAGTTTTGCCTGTGTTTAAATATGTGTCGTTGTGTATATAAATAGTGAAGTTCTGCATGTAGTTTATCAAGAAAGGACTATCATTTGCTTGTTTATCTGCCTACTGTGAATCTGCCAGCATTTATTTGAAATATTTTGTTCTGAGACTACACGTACTGTGTCATGACTGCATCCTATCAGTGTTCTTGAGACAAACCACTATTTTTAAGAATTTATCATTCAACTGTTTGAAAACAGCCCGAAGTTTCATTTCAGTATATTTTATGCTCTGGAAGGACAAGATCACTTAGCATGTCAGTTTATCACTCGATAGTCTTTAGTATAATTTGGCAGGTGCATAGTGCCCAGTATACTCACAATTGTTTTTTGAAGAGGAATACTGGCAGTTGATTACATCCTTGCACTTTCATGGGAGCAAAAATAGTTTAAAAAAAACTTGGCGACATAGTGCCAAATTTCCACATCTTCATGTTGGCTAAAACTTACCTCTATTATAATTACCTCTATATATTATATCAACTCAAATATTGAAAACTGGTGCAGCCCAGATGGATTTATACTCAAGTTCTGGGTGTAAGTGCATAGTAAACGTTGATTGTGCAAATTTGCTGTATTCATCTGCCACTGCCTTCTATTTACTTGTACACAGTGGGAATAGAAAAATAAAAGACTCAACATGATAAAAGAAATGGGACCCTGGCTCTTGTCCTCTGTTTTGACTGCATCAGAAAATTAAGCAATTTCCTATGTTAATTGTGTATTCTGCAATAATTATTCCACACTAGAAACATAATAATTGCTTTTGGAATAAAGCAGCTCGTACAGTACTCTCTGCAGTAGCTGTTGGTCATCTGCCCTGTGGAGAGAGTATTAACAATGAGTTTAAAACCCAGTGAAAGACAGATCCTTTTATATTTAATGACAATAGTGCTGCTCCTTTTGTTGGGTGTTTTGTTTGCAGACAGGTCCCTAGGTAATGCTACTAAATGCCAGAAAGAACACCCCAGATCTCAAGATTTCTTCATACCGTGTGCATGGTTTCTAATGGTGCAAGTCTTTAATCACACAATCTTAGTTGTATAAGATTCCTGATTATATTGCTGTGGTTTGTTCTCCCTGCAATTGATTGGCCTGAAGAAGAAGACAAAAAGAGTGTGATATTGGCTCAAACTACCTCCCTGGAAAACAGACTCCAATTTCTCTGATACTTTTGTTGTTTTCAGTTCATTGTTGTTGGTTCGTTTTCCTTTGCATGTCTAGTTTTGTTGTTAGTATTTCTTTTCTTCATGCTTTAAAGAATCAAGACAAACAGGTAAATGGAATGGAATAAACAAAGTTTTTTCTGGGGTCTTTCATAAACCCTAATAGTCCAACAAACCTGTTGGCTACCTTTACAGGGGCTTAGTGTTGAGAGACTTGTAATTTGGGCACCACAGATAGATAGATGATTGGGATCAAACAGCACAAATTTCTTTCCTTCTAGGTACCCACCCAGCTGAAAACTGCAAAAGAGGTCCCATCTCTGTGTAATGGAAGCTGCTTCCCGTGTTTCTGTTACAGAAGTGTGAAACGTCTTTGTAGATGTCAGTTACTGAAATTGTTTGAAAGAGTCATTTTGTTGATGCATCTTCTCCCCTCATAAGACTGCAATATTTCTTCTCCTGGGAAGTTGTGGGTAACATTTAACATCTGTCTTGGGACCAAGGAATGGACAAAAAGTTGTAGTGGATGGAAGGAACTGGTAATGCAGCACTTGCACAACAGTTTTTAAACTTTTTGTATTAATAAGTGCATCAATGTGAAGTCTAACAGAATGAAAATATGGATTTAAAGCTAAGCATGAATGATTCAGCAGGATTAGAACAGCAGTGATGAGCTTTAGAGGAAAAATTAAATCTCGTCATTTGTCATATCAACATAAACTGTAGATTTGTTTTACCTGGATTACAGCAGCACCTATTCATGTAGTTAGACTAGGCATTATACTTGTATGTCTATGTATAGTTGTGATGGTGAATGCCTTTATAGACCCTGGCTTCAGTTTTCACTCTTCTCTTGCGTTTGACAACGTGGATAATTCAGAGCAATAGGCTGCTCTATTCACTTTTGCTTGTGAAAGGCAAAATGAAACGTGGCTTGAAGCCCTGACTCATTGGGTCTGCATGTTTGTAGAAAGACCACAGGAGATATAACTGTGCCTTGCCTGATCTTCCTCTTGCAGTGAGACTGCCTCTTGCTTTGGAGACCCACTTACTTGATCACAGCTTTCTGGCAGTAGAGGAGAGGAGAGAGGCTGTCAGGCAAGAGCTGTTAAAGAGGCACAGATGGCATTGATTCCCTCACCTAAGCACATCACAGATTTTCCTCCCATCAAAGAGTTTTACACAAATGAAACTATCGCTATTTTACAGATAGAGCTCTTTAAAATTTTTTGTTGTTGTTGTTGTTTTTTTTTTGTTACCCAGTACCAATGTACTGTTACTGTATTAAAAGTTTCTTGGAGAATTACCGATTTTAATACAAACATTTAAGTGAATCAACTGCAGTGCACGATTTTGCCATATTTGTAGTTACAAGTTGTGGCATTTTTAAGGTGCAGAGAGTTTGAGGTTGGAAGACCTTCCGACCATGTTAGCTGCTTTGAAAGGACAGTAAACTGAGAGGATAGTGCTAGCTATCCGTGAAAATGCAAATCCATCTCTTTTTTCATAAACACATTACTTTCCCATCAGGCTTGCTGAATTCTGCTCTGCCTCTCATTCTGTTCACTTTTGTTGTTTCTGAATGCTTATCAGAAGAATTCAATTTACTGCTTTCCTGTGTAACTATGGTAGGTCATCTTTGGATGCTACATTTCATCTTCAGCATTTATAAAAGCTTTGCAAGGATTTCAGCTCAGCTCATCATTCTAAGAAGTTGCGATTGGATCAACAGTTTGTTTTAGATACAATTTCCATGGATGAAAGATTCCAGTTTGCCGAGGCCTGCTTTCTTCTATGGGATCTGCTAGCTACTCTTAGTAGTGTATTAGTGTAATGCTCAGCCAAGGACAGATATTTGAATGAGGATATTTTTTTAATTTTTTTTTCCCATGACTAGGAGAGCATTAAGATCAGAATTTCACCTTGCTACATGACACTTGTTATTTTTCTTTTCCAATGAGCATTAAATATATCCGAGAGACATTAATACACAGAAAATGTTGTTCAGCTCTTGGGAAACCAGACAACTTATGCTGCAACAAACTATTATGTAATAAAGCTAAAAAAGAGAAGCAAGGAAGTATGAACATCATACAGAGGATGAGCTGGAAGGAAAGCCTAGGGAATGCTGGAGTTCTAATTGTTCAAAACACCGAGCTAGGAGCATTGTCCTGCTTGCACAGGAGAATGTTGATGGTATACCCAAATGGTTTTGGAGGGGTGCAGAGGATCAGAGAATTTTCTGTAGTTACGTGGACTAGAAGTGCCATTGGCTAATGAAGATGTTCTCCATCACAAGCTTCCTTCGAGCACCATGGCTGCTAAAAATTTTTGGTAGGAAAACAAGATAATTCAGTATTCCAGAAATATTATGAAGTCCTGTAGCATTTCACATATTTTGGTTACTTGTGGAAATAATTTGTGGATAAACAGCCCACAAACCAGATAAACTGCCGCAGATGTGAAGGTGCCGTAGCTGGCCATGTGCAAGGCCATCTTGGTTCCAGCACGTCTTGTTAGCTCTGACGGAGCACTGATGAGTGCAGCTGTCCTCTTCCTGAAGCCAAACTGAGTCGTGAAACACTGGTTGTATTTCAGTGTCCAGGCCAATCAATGACTGTGCCAGACCCGAGCTGGCTGCATGTAGTCCTGTCTGGTGTCTGCACACAGGGAGGTTTGTTGAATGTGGTGCTGAGGCTTCTGGGTTGTTCCTCAGAGGGCCAGCTAGGGATTTTCAGGAGGGCACAGAGCTAATGGGCCCAGCTGGTTCCACGTGGAAATGGATGTTTTAGCTCTGTGATCCCTTCTCTTCCGGGTAGGCTTGTTGCGATAGGGCCAGCTCAGGTTTAAAAGCTGAAACTGAGGTAGCATCTGTCTCAAAACACTGGAAAGCAAGTGTAGAATTAGCAGTGTGTGGACATATTCAGACAACTTCAGATCCACTGCTACACAGCAATAACCATGGGTTTGTGTACAGTCAGCTGTAGCATTGCGCTGTTTTCCCTAGCAGGCTCCACAGCACCTATGTTTGCTGTCTCTTTTTTTTGTTTGTTTGTTTCCATATTATCTAGAGTATCCCTACCTTTTGTTAGCCAAGATAAAAGCAGTCATAGAGATCACTTGTGAGTGTTGCGTCATTCTTTGTCGTCAAAGGTAATGGAAACTTTCTGATAGAAATGTTTTCCAATGAGGTGGTGGACGCTATTTTTTTTTTTTTTTTTTTTTTCAGTCAGTGTAACATTATTTCTTGAAACATCTTTTAGTCTTAATACACTGGCAGGAAAAAGGGAACAGGAAAAAATAATCCTCTCACATTAACTTCCCTGTGGCAAATTAAGCTTATATAAAATTCTATGATAACAAAGGTTAATTTTAAGATTGACTGCAGTTTTCAGGTCAGCTATTGGTGTGCTCCAGCAAGTGTCACGTGCTTTCAATTGTAGTCAGTTTTGGCAAAGAACAACTCTTGTTACTTCTGTCCAGGACATTCAAGCATTATTCTTTGAAAGTATAAGTGTTCAAAACCTAAAGTAGTTGAAGGTTGTGTGCTCAGTCATTGGTGTCTTTCTGCAGCCTCAGGGTCAGCCTTCCCTGACTGTGGGGTTTCTTTGTTATGTGGTTATGAACTTTCCTTTTAATTCCTTGATACTTCCTTGGACTGTTTCCAGTCCCTGTTTATTAGCGTCTCTCACTTTTTGTGGCTAGACTTACGACTTTGGGTTTTCTTTTAAAAAAAAAAAAAAAAAAAAAGCTCACTGCTTTCAGCTGTGCCAGATGCTTTCAATAATCTCCTTTGTTACAGCTGAACCAGTATCTTAACCCTCTTTTGTTCCTGGACTTGGAATAGGCAGTAGTACCACATGAAGTTAGAGACTATTCCAAAAATAAAATAAAAAAATGTGGCCCTTTTAAATGACTGCAGGAACAATTCACATTGTAAGTGTAGTGATATCTGAAGAATGGAAAATGTTAATCTTCAAAGTTTTGGATATGACTGAAAATAAATGATATACAACACTTTCAGCTTTTAGTCATATAACTTTGAAAGCAGACATTCAGTACTATTTTTGTGTGTGCATCACCAGTGGTCATGGTGCAATGTTCTTCTGCTGTCCATTTACAGCATATTTTTAAGGAAAGTTTTCTGCATTAAACCAAAAGTAGCAGCAAACTATTGCTCTCCAGTCTAATATTTTACATTGTACAAGTTGTCACAGAATCACATAGGTATCACAAGAACCTGTAAGATCTCTGTGGGACACCATGACAATGGCATTGCTAAAATCAGCACACAACATCCCCTGCTCAGCCTTCACTCACCAGAGGCAGTCATCTCATTGAAGGGCATTGGGTTAGGAGTGACTTAAATCCATGCTGGCTGTTTCCTCTCTCCTTCTTGTCTTTCATGTGTCTGGTAATAGTTTCCAGGAGGGATTTCTCCAAGGTCTTTCTAGGAACTGAGCTGAGGTTGATGGGCCTGAAGTTTCCCTGATGCTCTTTCCTGTGCTTCTTGAAGATGGATACGATGTTTGTCTCACTGCAGGCATCTCCTCTGATCAGCATCTCCTCCAAGAGAACAGAACATTCTTAAAATGACATCAGCCATCTTCCTCAGCACCCCCAGATCCATCTTACGCGGTCCCATGAATGTGTACATCCCAAGGGTTTACATACCTCCTGACTGAGTCTTTCTCTAGTGTGGGTAATGCTTCATAGCCCAAACCCTGACCAGTAGGCTCTGAGAACTAGCAGGCTGAAGGGCAGATCTCCCAGTGAAAAACAGCAAAAATGCAAGTCCGCCTTTCCATATTCTTTGTCACAGTGGGCCTGTGCCTTCCGTAGCCTTGCTTTCGGTGCCACTATCTCTATAGAGCCGTTCTTATTGCCCTTTGTATCCCTTCCTAGTTTCAACTCCAGTACAGCTTTGGCTTCCGTAACTCCATCCCTACGTACTCTGGCAATACTTTGATATTCTCTTGATGAATAAACTGATCCTGCCTCCTTCTTCTACGTGTTTGTTTTGCATTTCAGTTCAGTCACAAATCCTTCAGTGCTGGCTTTCTGCCACAGGTGCTCAGCTTTCTGTGCATTGAAATGGGACGGTCATGTTCTTTGAGGAAGCTGACCTCAAAGATCGCACAGCTGTCCTGACCTCCTCCTGAAAGACCAGTTTAGGATATAACATAATTAGTAAGACTATGTTTTTTTTTAAAAGAAAATCCTAAAATCAAAAGCTAAAAATGTATACATTTGCAGTTGCACTCAGATACAAACATGAGAATTCTTGTAATAGCACATCTGCTACATCCAGCTCAAGTAAGTATTCCTATATTACGTTTCCCTCTACCGTTGATTCTGATTTTAATGTCTACATTAATAAATACTGTTTCCATTTCGGTAGAGCTTAACCATAATGCTAAAACTTGAAATGTAAATTAGTATACAGTACTGTAAATATCACACAAGTGTATCTGACTTGAAACAAGTTCTGTGTGAATGGAATAATTTAGGGTACCACTGAGATCAGTGGGACCCAAACTGAGCGCACTTTTGTGGTCTAAAAAATGGCATAATAGTAATGGGCATTCAGGTTTTTCCGAGTGTTCTCAGTGAGAAAGGCGAAACTCATCTGGGACTTCTGAGGCATAACTGGTTTCATTATGAAAGTTCTTTGAACAGCATCTGGAATGAATGGGATCCAGGAACTCTTCATGATGGAAATTGCAGGTGATACGGCTTTTGCCAATGCTTATGTTATCTGATTCTTTTCAAGCTACCACAGTTCTGTTTACTCAGTGCCAGTGCTCACTAAGCTGTCTTTGTACAACCTGAATTCTCATTTAGGACCAAAAGCTAATTCTATATTGGTAATAAAAGGGGTCCAGGGACTAAGCTTGAGCACTGGGCTGTTTCTTGTTCCTGCTGTTTAATTGCTGTAATCTCCCTGGAGTGGTTTTTGTCTGTACCACCTAGAGCTCTCTAGGTCCCTTTTACCTCTTGGCGTGTTCTGGGAGACATGGCATGCCAGGTGCCATATCTAGTAGACAATATAGGTAAGATTACACTTCTGTTTCCTTCCACCCTATACAGCCATACAGCACTATCTCAGCAGCCTTTAGGCCTCAAACACCTCATGTGCCTTCATGTCACACAGCGGGGCCAGGAGCTCATGCCCTCATTTTCATACCGTGAAAACGCTGTCCTGATGACTGTGACACAGTCCTCACAGGTACTCTGAACTGAAAAAATACACACAATGAGTATCTTACGGGCATAGGGGCACTTTGTAGAACTCGGAGAATAACTAAGAAGATCCCAGAGTCAAATATAAATGTAGGAAAAAAAAGAAAATGAGCTATGCTTGCAAGATGAGAACTCTATGTCACCATGACCCTTATGTTTTCCTTTTTTTAGAGACACTGGTTTCCAGGAGAGTCAGGTGAAAGTGTACAGTGTTTAAGGTCAGTGCCTAAGACCTGTTTCCCTTGCTGAGCTACACTTTGTTCCACATAATACGCATTATTTCACCTAGATGGGCTGTTCTTTGCTTCCTGTCAAGCCAAGCATGCTGCTCAGTAACTGAGTCATGGATGTGCATACAAGCCAAATCCTGTGTTCTTATCTCTCGCACACACCCACTGTTGACTTAAGCAGAACCTGTATTAAAGCAGTGAAGTCGAGCACATAGGTATTAGAAAACTGGAGTTAACATTGTGCCTTATGGCTCTAGAAACTAAAGCAAAGCTGTGGCTGTTGCTATCCATTCAGCATATTGTCTGGCATGACACTGCTGTAATGCAAACAGCAATCCAAAGCAGTTCTTTCTTCCTCTTCATTATTTGACTGTTGGCCTTACAATTAAATGCTGCTGAAGACAGGGTTATGAATTTACTTATGATCTCTAGTGCAGTGCATATGAGCTCTTCACAAAAATTCCATTTCAGGAAAATGTCCTGCTCTGATAAATCTTCCAGCATCTCATGGAACTTTGCCAGGAAGTTTCACAGGTACAGAGAGCAGAGAGGCTAGAATCCAAAACCTGGGACTTGGCTCCAATTGGCTGTAAATGGAAGTGCATGTGCTTCACGGTTGCCGGAAGCACTCAGGTTTGCATTGCCTTGTCCCAGTCCCTGCAATCTGTTCCAGTCCCATTACCATCCAGTGCTTGCCATACTGTCCTTAGGCAGCACCTTGTTAGACGTGTTGCCGGAGTCATGGCTCCCCATTGCAGCCACTTTTCTCTCTCCAAGATTAGTGCCAGAGAGTCTTTTCTGAAAGCAGGAGAAGCCAGGTGCTTGGTTTTTTGCAATGAGTGTCTGGTTTGACTACTAAATTTGGCCTGGAAGGAGTGTGCTCAATTACTGGTGATGTGTGCGCCATCTGGTCAGCTCATTGTGTATCCAAACTGGAGATATTAACTTTTAAAATTTAAAGTCCAAACACATGCAAATCATATTCCATTCACAGGAACTGTGATATCCCTCTGAGAAAAAAACAGCCGGTGGTTAAATTTTGCATCCATTGCTCAAGACATAAGGTAGCTAATGCTTTTGAAAAGTGGTTCAATAGGACATTGGTGAAAAAAGTAGCTGAACTAGGTTGTGGCTAAAATTCTGGTTTAAAACAAAACAAAACAAACAAACAAAAAAAACTTGACTGGGGATTATTCCTAGCATGTACACTTAACGCTTGCCTTGTCGAAAATCACTGAATTTACAACAGGGAAACTTGTTTGTCTGGAAAACTTGCTAAAATACAAAAAAAAAAAAAATCAGCAACACCACTTAATGTGTTTGTCATGGATTTAAGTGAGAATTGTGTGTTACATGAGAAAAGCATTTGCTCTACAGATGGAAAAAAATTCTGTTGTAATGTGGTATACAACATGATAAAGTATAGTAATTTTTATATGTGAAAAGGCAGGAGTTTTTCTGTTGTCTAAATTGAGAATTATATTTTAAAGATGTTTATATTAACTGATAATTTCTTATTTTATTTAAGTGTCTGAAGAAAATAAGAAACATGGAAGGTCATAAGTAGTAAGTACCTTGGTCATTTTTTTATTCTAAAGAGTTAATGGTGTTTGGCGTGTTGATTTGTGACTGCATAATCATTCATTATGTTCTGGCATCTCGTATTTATATGAAGTCACTGGTAGATGTTCTGTTTAAAAAGAATAAAAATAGAAAGCGAAAACCTGCCAACTTATCAAAGAATGGAAAAACAAGTGAATTGACGAGATGGAAAAATAGCATATGTTATCAATTTTCTGCTTAATGGCAAAAATTGTATCAACTGTCTTATTTCAGTGGATTTGTCTGTGGTCGTCAGCATTAGAATAAAGTAGATCCTTCTTTTAGATTCTTCTAGTAGATCCATTTTTAAAGGTATTGACAACCCTTAAACCTTCAGAAAAATTGTCCACCAAATATTTCATTAAGATAATGATTTATAATTCCATTAGGCATAGTCAGGAGCCAGAAATTTCTCCAAATGAAATTAAAAGTTGAATTTGTCTGTAGTGGTAAAAGATTGTTCATATTCTTCCAGTTTGTTTATCTGTGTCCAATTCAGAAATCTCAGTCCCAAGGCCTGTTTTTTGTGACCTCACATTAATGACTCATTTTTATTTTTTCCACCCGGTCCCTAGAATTTCTGGTGACCTCAAGCAAGGTAGCTGATAAGGCTGGTTGACAGCAAATGAATTATGGCGTTTTTTTCGTTTGATCACTGAACTGAGGTATTTGCACAGCTGTAGCACAAGTTAAAGCACACAACTAGCCAGATAGCTAGGGTCTTAATACTGCCACGTGATCAGTTTGATTTTATTTATTTATTTTCTTTTTAAAGTAACATTAATTTTATTAGTTAAGCTCTCATATTCTGCTTTCTCATAATGCAGGGGGATTTGGGAGATATCTAAATGTTCTCATTTATTAGAGGCACAGCAAGTCAGGTCAATACAGGCTTTACTTAACTTGATAGGCTGGAGTTGTCAGGGTATGTGTAATGACTTGTTTGTGCAAAGCTGCATGTGAAATGCGATATGTTTTGCAAGTGTTGTTTATTTTGTGCTGTGAAACCAAAAAAGTTTCTTATTCTAAGCTTAATGAAATTTGTAAACTAAGGACTTTGGACTGATGCTTTGGCAAAATTAAATGAGTGAATACGTTTTCTTTCAAAGTTCAGGGAAGTAGACAGGAAGTTCTGTGTATATGTGCATTTTGACTTTTGTCTTTGCTCATTTCCAGTGCAATTTATTACCATCTCTTTGGGATTTAAGTCACTGTCTCCTAACTCACTGATTAGAAATAACCAAAGCAAATAACAAATCCCTGTCAAGCAGATTTTCTTTTCAGGATCAATTGTGTCATTAGTAACTGCACAGGAGAGAGCTGCCTCTCTTGGTGAATGTGTGTGCCAATGGCTTGTTATTTCAGAACATCTGTAATATTTCACAGCAAGAGTATATATCTGTGTGTCTCTCTGCATGACTTGATGTGTAGAGTCTGAGGACTCTTTGGGGTAGGATCAGCGAGTTAACTGTGCATTGTGTGAATTGTGCTAGTGAGCAGTATCTCAGTAATGTAAAACAGATGAAGATTATCTTTACTTGGAAAATAAGTTCGACCGCTTTAATTTTCTTGGAGTATTTAATATAATAAATTTAAGCAACCGTGTATTTCCAAAAAAAGCTGCAGTCATTCTGCATATCTTAATTTATACAGGTAAGGGAAATTAGTGGAATAACTATTACTGAAGGAGATCAAGATTTCATTGTGAAACTGTTAATTTGTATGTTTCATGTGGTTTAAATATTGTGGAATACACTGGCCAACGAGGAAAGACCTATTGCAGGGGGTAAGGTGGGCTGTGTAGCTGAGCTAGGCAGCCCGATCTGCTCCCAACATAACAACTAGTGCAACTGAGAAAAGGTGGCAGGTGGCAGAGGTGAGGGGCTCTCTTCTGAGAGGTACAGACTCACCCTTTTGCTGACCTGATCCACTCTTGCAAGAAGTCTGCTGCTTACCAGGGGTTTTTATCAAGAAAGTGGCCAGGAGACTGCCAAGCCTCGTACTGGGCACCAGTGATGCAGCCAGGAGCAGTCTGAGGAGTATCAAGAGGGATTACAGAGCCCTGGAAGCAGCAGTAAAGGACTCGGGAGTGCAGGTGTTTTTTTTTCATCAGTCCTCCTGGTCAGAGGGAAGGAGACTGAGAAGGCAAGTCACATGTGTCAAATCAATGGATGGTTACAGGACTGGTGCCACAGACAGGGGTTCGGCTACTTGGACCATGGGACTTGCTTTGAGAGCTTTGGTCTGCTGGGGGCTGATGGCCTCTAGCTGTTGGAGAAGAGGAAGAGCATCTTTGGTCATAGGCTTGCCAAGCTGGTGAAGAGGGCTTTAAACTAGAGTTGCAGGGGGAGGGGAACCTCAGTCTATCCCATTCCTCCCAGTTTGATGCCAGTGTCAGTGATTGATGCCCAGAGCCTGGAGAAGGTCAGCAGGATTTTGTGGATCTAGCTGAAGAGCACAAAGGAATTCCAGCCAGTAAGTCATCTTCATTGGGGCCCAATTTCAATCACTGTGCTGACATGCATAGCGTGGGGAATAAACAGGAGGAGTTATATGTATGCACACCTGCAAGGCTACGACCTCAGTGGCATTGTGGAGATGTGTTGGGATGACTCCTATGACTGTAGTGTTGAAATGAAAGGATACAGGCTCTTTGGGCACGGACAGGCAGGGAAGATGAGGAGGGATCATCACCCTCTATGTCATTGTGCAGCTGGAGTGCATGGAGCTCATTCATGGGGAGTGTGAATCTCAAGGGCAGCCTTGGCTGCAGTGACTGTGAAGTGGTGCAGTTTAGGATCCTGAGGGCAGTGAGGAGGCAGCACGGCAAGCTTGCTACCCTGGACTTTGGGAAAGCAGACTTTGGCCTCTTCGGGGGTTTTCTTGGTAGAATACCATGGGACAAAGCCCTAGCAGGAAGAGAGGCCCAAGAAAGCTGGATAGTATTCTTGGATCACCTCATCCAAGCTCAAGAGTAATGCATCCTAACAAAGGAAGTCAGGCAAAAATGCCAGGGGGAGGCCTGCAGGGATGAACAAGGAGCTCCTGGCGAAATTCAAACCAAAAAGGGAGACATACAAAAAAGGAGGGTAGAAGAAAAAACAGATAACCTGGTAGTAGTACAGAGAAATCATCCAAGCAACCAGGGATCGGGTTAGGAAAACCAAACTCCTATTACAATTAAATTGGCCAGGGGCATCAAGGGCAACAAGAAACGTTTCTGTAGGTACAACAGTGATAAAAGGAAGACTAGGGAAATTGTGGGCCCTCTCCAGAAGGAAATGGGAGATGTAGTTATCCAGGATATGGAGAAGGCTCCGTCTTCACCAGCAGGAGCTCCAGACACGTAGCCTGGGCCCCAGAAGGCAAAGGCAGGGACTGGAAGAAAGAACTGACCACTGTAGGAGAAGATAAGGTTCAAGACCAGCTAAGGGTCCTAAAGTTGCACAGGTCTGTGGGACCTGACGAGATACATCCATGTCTCCTGAGCTAAATGGCAGATGTAGTTGCTAAGCCACTTTCCATCATATTTGAGAATTTGTGGCAGTCTGGTGAAGTTCCCACTGACTGGAAGAGGGCAAACATAACCCCCATTTTTAAAAAGGAGAATAAAGGAAGACCCAGGGAACTACAGGCCAATCAGTCTCACCTCTGTGCCCAGCAAGATCATGGAGCAGATCCTCCTGGAAACTTTGCGAAGGCACATGAAAAATGAGGAGGTGATGGGTGACATCCCATTAGGCTTCACTAATGGCAGATCGTGCTTGACAAATCTGTTTTGCCACCTACATTTATCACTTGGTGATTGCACAGTGAAAGAAGTGGGCTATCTTGTACATAGTGTGCTCAAAAGAGACGAGTATTCTTCTCTATTTTATTCAATTTAAAAAAAAAAAAAAAGAAGAAAAAAAGGAAGGCAGTAAGTAGTCTAATTTCATTCATAAAATGTACTTTGCGAAATCCTGACAGTACTAAAATTGCATGAAAATTGCTGTCTGCTTAAGCAATTCTTAGCACTGTTTAAACTTTCCTATTAGCTATATAAAAATAAAATATTAATTCCAGGAGCTATAAATCATCACATAATGTATTGGGAAGAATTCTTTGCAATTGATGATTTGGAAGTACTACACACTCATATTATATGCAATGTATTATTCTCCAAAGGAGGATGGGAAATGTTGGTGGAAATATATTACTATTTTAATTGGTTTGTTACGCATAATGAGGAAATACATACTAGAATACATGTGTGCATGTAAATGCAGTATTCCCGATAGGGGTGTATTAATCTAGCTTGTTAGTCTTATTTTTAAGTATCCTATTGAAATTTTGTAATTTTCTTCCTTAATATTTTAGTAATTATCCAAGGGAATTTTATGATCAGTACGCTCAAAGCCAAGAAAAATCTGTGGTCAATAAAATGCAACAGAAGTACTGGAAAACAAAACAAACCCTTATAAAAGTCACAGGAAAAAAAGAAGATGAACATGTTGTGGCTTCAGATGCAGATCTGGATGCAAAGCTAGAGGTTTGTAACGTCTCCATAATGTGTGTTCTCTGATAACTTTTAAACTGTTTTCATTTCCATCAAGCTGCTATGATGTGTACTTACAGATACCAGAAAATAACATATAAATTTTATCATCGTTTTTGTGTAATATCTGTTCTAATTTTGGACAAACGTACTTATAAGATGCAGAGAGTCAACTGGAAGTCTGTAACACAAAACTTTATTCAGAACTTAACATTTCTTGTACGTGTTTTCAGGTGTTGAAGGCAGTTTTTTTTTTCTTCTTTGGTGTCAGTAGGAGCAGGACATCACCCTTCGTATCAACCATCCTTATCTTTTCCTTATATCAGTTTAAATCATTTTTTTAAAAAGCAGACTGTAGTATACATAAATTGTGTTCTCTTTTATAACTATTAAATGTCATATTGTAGTATAGACCATAAAAATATGGAATATGCAGAGAAGGAATAGATAGATGCACATTGCGGTCTGCTCTCTGAGGCTTTTGTGTAGATCACTGTTTTTTGACATGACCAAAGGCAGCTTCTAAAAGTCTGTGAAGTGTAACTGATAGTAGAAATCCTACTGGGTGATATCTACAGTCCTACTGTCAGTACCCTCAGCCCCACTGGAAAAAAATTAAGGTTCTACAAACTGAAGAGCTTAAACGTCTTTGACACAAATCAAAAGACAGAGAATGGACTTCCAAAGTTAGCATCTAGCTGAATTTTACTTCTACAATTTTGTTACATAAGGGTGAATATTTTGTCACTATTTTTCTTAGAAAATTGTTGACTTAAGAATCTCAGTTTCATACAGGTTTGAGCTGGAATACAAGAGGCGCTTTTATAACGATCAAATCTTTGTAGTCTACCTATTGTAATGACAACCTATAAAACTTAGGAGATTCAAACTATGTGTGTGGCCTTCATGATAGGTTTTAAGTCAAAAGTATTGGTGTTAAGCTGAACAAACTGAAATAGTATTTTATAAGTATATACCTGATTTCCTATCGTGCTTGTTGTGTGGCAGATTGATCAGGAAGGACGCTTTGTTACTTCATGTGGGATTAAAAATAGGGCAATTTGTGTACCAGATAGAAAAGGCAAACATGTTTTCACTTGAGCAGTTTCAAAACTGCAAGTCATGCTCTCTGCTGAAAAGATAAGATCCTAGTAAACATACAGGAGGTTAAGCAGATGCAAAAGGATGACAGTTACTGTGCCAGCAGTCCATTTTACTAATATTTTCATCGCATTTGATACAGCAGAGTTGAGGTTTAAATGACAGTCTAGAGGTTTTAGATGAGCAGAAAGAAAGTAGTAATTTCTGTTTTCTTGTTAATTCTCCAAACTTATTCAAAAGTGACTTTTTTTCTCTACTTTCTTTGAAAACTGCTACTCTGTCAGTTTGGTTAGAATACCAGAGCTGTGACAGTAAAAAGTCCATTTTAAAATCAAAAACCTTGCTGTTGGCATACCCATGCAAGTTTCTTCCACTAGATTTTGTGGTATTAAAAATTCAGTATACATATTGCCACTTAACCACATTTCATTGAAACTACTGGCAGCCTTTTGTTCTGTTCAGGGTTGTTCAGAATAAAAGATTTATGCATCTTCATATGTATCAAAAGATAATTAAAAAAAAAAAAAAGAGTAGTTTGGTTTACTAAGAGCTGTTTGGAATATATCTGTTTCCAAAATTATTTTTGTCTTTGTTTACCTTTATGGTTGGGTTGTCTGTCTATAGTTTCAGTGGACACCTTGACAGAAAGAAAAGCACAATTAATAAGGAAAAAATACTTTCAAGCTTGAAAGATTACTCAGTGTTCAAGAAGGAAATAGCGGTCCCTAATAATTTCTACAAAAATAAAGACAAGCTCTTTCTTGTGTCTTAATCTTCACTGTTTCTTATATACACTTATTTTTTTTGTTCTGTTTCAATTTCAGCTCTTCCATTCTATTCAGAGAACATGTATGGAGTTGCTGAAAGCAATAGGACTTTATCAGAAAAGGATTTGTTGTAAGTATGAACAAATACAGTAGTTGATAAGGAACTCTGCAATATGAAATCATCTAACAAGAAAAAAGTAAAAATGAAATTGGAGAACTACTAGTTTCATCCTAGTTAAAATTAAAGGTAACATTCCCTGCTGACAATTAAATGCAGACTTCTTTAACTGCTTAAAGATCTCCTAGTTTATGTTAAGCTTTATATTTGATGTTATACGGTGAAAAGTGGCAATTACTATGGGAGAAAGCTTGATTTTTGAGATTTTTTTCATTAGTTGCTGTAGCCATCTAAATTCAGAACTGTCTTGCTTTTGAAATTCTAGCTCCCTTCTGAACTCCTGTGTTTTTTAATTGGGATTAACAATGAAGAGTATTGGTCTTATTACTAGTTTTATAATTAAGTAACCTGTGCTATTATGATGAAATTGATTATGCTGACTTGGCTGCAACAGGTGAATGTTAATTAGTGGCAGTCATTAATGAGAGAGAGGAACCTCACTTGGGAAATTTCAAACAGCAGATAGTATTAAATGACCTAAAGAAGAAGTTCCATCCTATCAATATTTTTGATTCTCTGATGCTGTGATTTCTGTCCTGGAAAAGAAAATTAACAATGGATATATCTTTTAATTTACTTTCTTTTTGCTGAATTTTATGCATATTTTCTCCATTCTTTCTCTTTTCTTTTGCCTGTCCAAAGAGGTTCTGAGATGATGTTTAAGGATACTGAGGTAAAATTGTAATACAGAATAAAAATGTATCTGAGTTCAAGTGTTCCACAATAGACGGTAAAATCTCTTATGCAAAGATGCATGTACATACTCTGGCAAAATGTGCTGCTATCAGACTGCAATAGATTTGACTGTCAGCATTTTAAAAGTGACAAGAGGACTTAAAAGATCTTTTTTTTTCAGTATACTAGACCATTCTCCTCATTAAGCCTGGGGAAAAAATAGGCGCCATAGGAGACAGCCACTTAAAAAGACAAATAGATGAGGCTATAATGAAATGCTTTTGTAAGGCTGTGGGATCGTGAAGACTTATTGTTCCAATTTGGAAGTAGCCAACGTATCAATGTATAAACACTTCTATTTTTCTTAATCCTAGTTAAAAAACGAATTGAGAAATAGTATTTTTCATATTAAAAAAATCAGTATTGTAGTAGAACATGAAAAATGGAGACCAGGAGAAAAAACAACTGAAAAAGTTTTGGGTGGTATAGCTAAGAGTTAGCTTCAGCAAAAGTATGCTAAGATCGACTAAGGTAGTCCATATGCTTAAAAAGGATAATGAAAGACAAAACAAAACACAAGACAAAAAGATACTGTAATCAAGCCTCAACTGGGCCCTTTATGCAGTCTAATCAAGCTACTTTTTTTGTTCAAGAGCAAAGTAGCATGTTTCTCCTACTGACTTTAAGCACTGACAGAATTTTGTGATTCTTGTTAAGTACAGCAAACCTGTCAACAAATGTCTCAAGTGAATCATATTTTCTGGTTGAAGATATAAATATATATATAAATGCAGGAATTCCATGGAATTATTTTTTCTGTACTGCTTGGATTTGGAGTGACTTAAAGTATTTGATGTTAGGCCAGCTTTAAAACTGTCAGAAACCTATTAAATTACATTTGACCATTCATTTATTTTTCATTAGTTCTGTCTCAGGAAGAAAATGAATTGGGAAAATTTCTTCGATCACAGGGTTCTCAGGATAAAACGAGAGCAGGAAAAATGATGCAAGCCACTGGAAAGGCCCTCTGCTTTTCTTCTCAGCAAAGGTGTGTATATCAGTGTTACCATCTGATTACATGGAATAATGGTAGCTGATTCATTGTTGCCACAGTTCATTTGAGATATGTGGAACCAACTGATACAGAAGTTGTTATTGACCAAAACTGCTATACTATTGGCAATATCACTGGCTTGCTATGAGTAGTTTTGCCCGATCCTGGTTTTGGCCTATGGACCTGCTATGCCTCTGGATCTTCAGATTTCCCCACCTATTCCTGTTCAGATCAGCATTTCTAAAGCTGTACGGGTGCTATCTGCATGGCCTTTCTATCAGTGGGACAGTAAAGGAGCTGATATCAATTCCCTATCCTGCTTGATGGCAGTTCTCACTCGGGGAAAAAAAAAAAATGCTGCTACAGCAGGCCTGTTGTAAAAGTGTCTGGGTCCTTGGAGAGTAGGAAGTGCCTGTTTCTGGACTAGAGTCTCATGCATTAAGTAGACAGAGAAGAAAGGATTCTGCCATTTCCTGCTTTAACCTTACACAAAAGCCTCCAGGAGAAGATCCTAGGTTGCAACTGTGCTCATGCAGATTGAGTAGGAGCAAATTGGTAAAAGGTAAGGAATACAGAAGGACTCATATCCACATAAGCTCTTGCTTTTACCTAGAGCTCTTGGCACACTGACCCTGTGTTCATTTGAAGAGTTTAAAAGTAACAGTACTTTATGGTGTTATGGATTTTACTATATAAGGGTTTCTTTTGGTTTTGTGTTTTTTTGTTGTTATTGTTGTTGGTTCCCTCCCATTCTATATTGGTACTTTGGAAGCTTGAATTTCACCATCATTCAGAAGGGAAAACTCAATTCCATGACAAATTACAAATTAAATTCTGTGCTTTTACAGGATTTGGGGGGGGTTCTTAGATCTGGAAAGTTTAACGATAATTAGCTTAACAGCATAGCTGTTTGGCTCAGAATAAAACATCACATATCAAACACTGAGAATTTCATGTTTATCTTGGACTAGATTTTGGTCATTAGCACATCCAGTAAAAGCTATGAGTGGGATCTTCAAAATACATGTAAGGCACCATTAAAAACCCTAATGATTTGCTTCTTTAAAAAGCTTAATGTTTTTTTTAGAAATCCCATTGTATCACATGTCTATGTAAGCTGAATTTTTCCTTTAAATGGCTGTTTGTCTGCTTGTAGAATGTGAAGAAATGTGCATTGCACCTACAAAAGTCCCAATAAGAAGTTCACATTTTGTCATCTGTCTTACTTGATGCATTTTAAGGCATCTTTATAAACAAACAACCATAAAAATAGAACCAGTTGTTTGTCTTCCTCCTCTTCTGGAGCCATCCCCAAGCTCATCTTGGAGTCAGGGCTGCTCTTATTTATGTTGTATGTCAATGGCAAGCTGGAGAGCATGTAGATGAAATTTGCTGGCTATTGGAGCTGAAATTAGAAATTCTCTCATGCCTAGGAAGTCCCTAAGTGGCAAATTAAACTAGCTGTACACTGATGTGGAGCTGATTGAACCCATTCCAGTGAGGTGGCTTCTGACAACAAACAGGAAAGCAGAAGCATCAGGAGGAAACAGCAAAAGTTGGAGTAATTCTTTCTAGTTCTGAGATCCCAGTAGGAGCTGAAGTGATGGCATAAGGAAGACAACAGTGTCCCCTACTGCCTCTCCAAAGTGTGGTATCTGCAACAAACATGCAAGAAAATGCCTAAAACCTTCCCAAAGACAAATGTCCTTCAAAGGAATTGTTCAGATTCTTTAAAAAGAAAAAAAAAAAAAAAAGGGGGGGGGGGGAAGATAATTATCCACTTGACAGATGACTTCTTTATTTACGCGTACATTTGAAGATTAAAGGCCAATAGAATTACTTTTTTTGAGGCTTAAAATGACAATCCTGATGCATCTGTGGTATGTATCCAGTAATGAATTATCTCAGGTATATTCTTACATTTGTTAAATGCAAGCGACAAAGAGGAATTTTAATAGCATATATACAAGCAGTTTGGCTAAATAAAATGTACAAGTTAGTAAAAGTTCCTTTTCCACTCATATGTAAGAGAAAGGAACTATAAAAGGTAACTCTTTGAACAGGAGTGTTGCAAGCATGATATATGTGTAAAATTACCCCATTAATGCTTACCTGCAACTAACTTGTAGAACTGTCTGAACGCAGAGTAGCAATTAAGTGAATTTTTTTTAACTGTGTGTCTTTTGATTGCTAGCAAAGTACCAGGAGTTGTATTAATCTGTGTGCTTTTGTGGAACAGCTTCTTTAATGTATTCTTTTATTCATTCCTTCATGTCTTCCCCCAGATTAGCACTGCGTACTCCTTTGAGTAGATTATATCAAGAAGTGGAGACTTTCAGATATAGGGCCATCTCAGATACATGGCTGACAGTGAACCGAATGGAACAGTATCGGACTGAATACAGAGGAGCTCTACTTTGGATGAAAGATGTGTCCCAGGAGCTGGATCCAGATCTTTATAAGCAGATGGAAAAGTTCAGGAAGGTATGACGTTTCCTGTAGTTTCCTAGAAGGGGATACCTGATGAATGACAATGGAGCGTGATTTTGATTCTTCTGAGAAAGACATAACTCAGCAGCGCTAAGGATGCCATTAATCATAACTAATCTTTTCCGTGTGACAGAACTCCAATTATTCTGATATGGAATACAGTATCCTTCACAGAAGAGTGGGCTGCAAGGGAAGATATGATAGTAAGAAATAGCGTTTTTCAGTAGTCGATTCAATTTCAAGCTAAATCTTCATAATTTTAAATAAAATATATGGTTTAAAGAATGTTATCTAATTTTAAATACTTAGCTGTGATGCCTGAGTGACTAATGGAAGAAGATACGTCTTCTTTCAGCCGGGAAATGGAAAATTGAGTTTTGTAACTAAAGTGGACAGAATAACAGAAATGCCATAGCATCAGCTGATAAATCTTTGGGTGCAGTCAAAGGCCGGCATTTCAAAATTGCCTGTTGTAGGACTTTGGGGAGGAGTCACAAAGTTGGAAATTAATTTCCTCATGCAGTTCACCATAACTCCTGGGCAACCACTAAACACTAAAACATTTAAGAATGCACTCTCTGTAAATGGTCTTCCCTCAGTGTCTCTCAAGTTTGCTATATTCCTCCCCTACCAAAGGGCTTCCAAAAATCACAAGTTATAGAGGATAGTCTGCAGATTTTCTACCAGGTGTGAGGGTGGAATTAATTTGGGCTGCTTCTGTTCAGGAATGCTTAGACCTTTGCATTTGTTCGTGAAACTTTAAAACTTTTTTTTTTTTTTTTAGACTATAATGTTCACAGTTTGCTGTTTATAAGTATTGAGTATTATGAGGAGTTAATATTCTAGCTATAAGTTGGTGGCTTGTGCTCTGAGTAAATGCAGTAAAAAATAAATAAATTACAAAAACTACAATAATTGAAAGCAGAGGCCTAATAACAGAAATTGCATAAAGGACATGCATATGTATGCATGTGCATGTAGCCTAGAGACAGGTAATACAGAAAAGAGAATCCCTGTTCATTAATGTCTGTCTGTAAGTGAAAGTATTTGGAGATGAAAGATGCTTAATTTGGGATTTCTAAAGCTTGACTAAGCCATCCTAACGGGAAGGAACCTGTATACATAGAGACTATGCCATTTTTGTAAACTGAAGTGGTGACAATAGCAATTAAGAAAGGGTGGAACAGAAGAAACTCCAACTAGTCATCTAATCTTTATTTAATATCCTTCAGTACAGGATATTCCTGTAAGTCTTGTGGCACCAGACATGTATTTTATTATGCCTTGTGGGAAATGTTTATAATGGCAAGTTCCTGCAGGTAAAATAATTGGTATGGTCATGGCCTCAGCCGATTGCTTATGTAAAATGTTTGATTTATTAGAAAAACACTTAAAAACTGGAATGTTAGAATGAATCAAGCAGTGCTGGTAATGGTCATACGAAACTGATTTATAGTTTTCTTGCAAAATAAATGCTATGGAAGGTATAAATTATATAAATGGCAAAGTAATTAAAATAATGTATGCCTTGACTTGTGAGCTGCTGTAGTTAAAAAGTTACATGTGAAATTTTAGCCCTCTTGTGTTGCTGTACTTCAAGGTCAGCTAAAATATGACTTTTTAAGCTCTCATAAAACTTAGTAGCATTTAGAATTTCCCCATTTTTACCATGTTAAGTTTATTTGAAATATTTCTTTGTCTAAAATGAGTTATGTTCTGACATAAAGAAATGATCAATGTGTTAGATGTAGATTCTAAAAAATTATGTAGTATCTCCTTGAATAGCTCCAAGATATGTGGGAGAAGGTCTTTGAACCTTTCTTTTCCCTGGCTGTCAACACAAAATCTTTCAGATCACGTCGTATTGCAGAGAGCAAAAAGCTCTATATTTTGTAGCCAACAAAGTAAATAAATGCTCTTGGTATCAACTTTCCTATATATTTTAACACCTGTAAAAAGTAACCTTTTTCTTTATTCATTTTGAAAAAACTTTACAAAAATAAAATAGTAAAGCATAACGTACCTAGATGGCTGTTGCTGAACAAGGCACAACAGTATATTTCTATTGCTTGATGACAAACATAACTAACAGTGAATATTGCAATCATAAACAGTTATAGGAGTTCTTTTGTCTTTTTGTTATGCTTTTGCTTGCAGATCTTAATTGTACCATAGTGTGGCAGTGTAATGCTGGGCTTTTAAGGCTTATTTTGGGTCTCTACCGACAATTTAAGTCATGTTAGCTTTGTTTTGAGAGAGATGTTATAACTACATTTGTAGGGCTTTAAATTCTGAAATATACCATCACCATAGATAAGTGTTTGATCTGGAGACGCTTATGTAGCGATATACCGGCAAGTAGTTAATGAAGCTGGACCTGACAGAGCACTTGAAAAAAAAAAGTTTTCTTCAGACTTCTAGTTGTACAAATCCTAAGTATTACTTCACTAAACATCTTTTTTTTTTTTTTTTTTTTTTTTTTTAATTTGAAGTAAACAGTGCTGGTTAAGAGATTTTTAATTTACCTTGTGCATCAGCAGTATTTATTTCACTTGGTTATAGGACTGTTTTTCAATTTTGTAGCCTTTTATAATGTAATCCTAAATATATCACTATGTATACAGATATGGTACTTGTTTTAAGAGACCAAAGCTAAATCAATCCAGATGGGTTTTTCATACCTTCCCTCAGAGCAGCTCAGGCTAAAAGATCAATAGTTGAGTCAGTATTTTCAGAGCTGATAAAATCTGAGTTAAAACATTGACATTTTTGTAGTCTTTCCAGACAGTGGGGTACTTGAAAGAATTTTCTACTGCTGTTCCCAAGGCATCAGTGTAAAGATGCTAGTTCCAACAATATTACAACTTTCAAAGTGTTCCAGTGTTGATTTTTCAGCAATAACCTGCAGAACAACCCTTTTACGCTATTATTTTAAGATCCTTGTGATTGTAGCTACTTGAACCAAACCAAGGAAAGAGGTAAAGTATTTACTTCTCCACAGAGTTCTATAAATGCTGTGTACCTCCGTTGTTGCACCCCCCATTTGGGGGATATTTGTTGTTGTTTTTGGTTTTCCTGTAAACAGATTTTATGGATGCTCAAGTGTAATACTAGTTACAGTGACCATCGTCCCCGGTTTGGAGTTTGAAATGTTGCTGGAGAGAATCTAACCAGTGCCTTGCTATGCGATGCAGTGATATTTAAAAGAATTTGAACAAGTTAATGTCTCCTTACCAAATTCTCCACCACTAATCAGGTTGCTAAGGCTCTTAAGTGTAAGCCGTTTTATTGACTGTACACTACAGCATGAGCTCTGCTGTGATACTGTAAAATTACAGACCAAGTAGCCCAAGTGATGTTGGTCTCTGAGTCTCCTTGCCACAGCTCTGAAAAACAAGCAAAATTTTCCATGCATTTCCTGAGAAGGAACATACTAATGTGCAGTGATAGGCCACGCCACCAGGCAACAGCATCCCATGAGCTGCCTATAAGGACCACGGAAGAGTTTCTGTTCGATTTTACTTAGCTAAGATATCTCAGGTGCTTATACAGTGTGACATAGAGATTCTTACCAAACCTAGACATTACAGTGCCTCCCATAACACGTAAACAAACAGCAAAAAGAAGCTGAAAAAATTTATCATGCTTATCTTCAGCAACTATAAATATATATATATGTATATAATCTGTCAGATGTGTATATGTAGTTGTTATGTTGATAGAGCAAATTAATTCTTTCCATACATAAGGTTTTTACTTCCAATGTCCTTCTGCTGTCTGCCTCCCCCTTCATTCTGAGGTTCAAAACAAAGCTGGGGAAGCTTGGTAAATACCAAGAGCAGCCATACTGGGATCCTTCAGCCATGCTGTGCTCCCTTGGTATCCCGAGACCTGAGCATGTGTGTGCTGGGGCTCGATTTTCCCCTTCTATGTAGTCCTCTCTGCTGGAACTGCTTTCCTAGGAGTTCTGCTTCTTTAAGAAGCAAACAAAGCTTAGGTAGGAGGAAGAAAAGTTTGAAACTGTGCAAGGGTAAGAGGCAGTGCATGGTCTGTTTGCCACAAAGCTTTGTAAGTGCCATCAGATTCATCTGCTTGGAATACAGTGCAAGTCCTATCTCTGTGGTACTGAGATTTTGCAGCAATAAATATGTTTGCAAGGCATTGTGTATCAGGCAGGGGTACTGTCTAGAAGAGGAGCTGGTTCTTGATTAATATATTTGAGTGGCACCTGGGGGGAACAAGAAGTGTGGTTTGTGCTGGGCCTTCTTGTTCTGGGAGATTAGACAGGCCCTACTCCACAATGCAGCACCCCAAACTACTTCAGTGATGCTGAGGAAGTGGCATAGATCCTACTACGGAAGAGAAGTTTCAAGGATATTCCCTGTTCCCTAAAGATCCTAAGAGTTATAGGACCCTTAATGTCTAGCTGTTACTTTTCATGCAGCTGTGAGAAACTTGCCAGCTTGTGGCTGAGCTGTTTGGGAGCTGTTTATCTCAAGTTCTTCCTAGTTGTAGCACTCTATATACTTGATACAAAATTAATGCCCTTAAATGGCATTTTAACGTTAAGTCAGGCAAGAGAAAAGGCAAAGCAGTGAGAAACAGGAAGGCTCAACAAGAAGGATTTGTAATGACTTAACGATCGTTTAGACTTGTTTTTATAAATGTACTCATGTAGGGAGTGGCTGATCTGCACAGTTCTCTGTTAAATGTCTTTTAGCAATGAAAAAGTTAAAGCTTGTGTGGACAGTTGGGGAATAATGAGGATCTAAATAAATCCATTGATCAAAAGGTCAGAAGGGAAACATTTAAATATATGTATATATTGTAAAGATTTCAGCAACTATGGATAAGATACATCTGCCACAGCCTTACAAGGAGGGCTTAGGAGGCTGTGGTCACCCCTACAACTTTGTCTCTCTGCTGCCTCCCTTGCCTATGAGCTGTGCCTGGTGTGAGTGCACTTTGGCTTGTGCGGTGCTGAAGGGGATGCACGATATTACAGCATCATCTGCTGCCTCTCCTTCTACTCCCCAGCCCATTGACATCACAGCTGCAAACAGCCCTACAAACCTGGAGGCACTATTGAAAAGTGCTCAAGGAGTGTTTTTTTAATTGTCTGTTACATTTAAAAACTCTTGGAAAGCTGAGGAAATGCAAAAGCTTAGGGAGGGGAAAAAAAATAATATGGTACTGATCTCTGAAACAAGACCAGACTTGGCAGTTCCTATCCTTGTAAACTTAATTTCAGTTCATGGTAAAATGATGAAAAGAAAAATCTGTAGGCATTTAGAGGGTAACAAAATGAGGAGTGGAAAACAACACAGGTTTATAAATTACAGAATTTTGTGATGTTATTTTCTATTTTTGATTCAAATTATGAAATTAGTAGAAAAGTGCATTACATGTAATTAATCTGGTTTGTTCAGAAGTATGTTGCAGTTTCTTAGAGGTTACTGGGAAAATGAATTTAAACTTGCTAAAGTAGTAAGTACTCTCAGGAGCTGACAATGTTGATTGAGGAATGTTAAAAACAAGTTTCCGAAACTCATAGAAAACAAGGATGGAAAATACCTTGAATATCAACTAAACTGTATTCCTGCCAGGACAAAATTGTGCATTTTGTAATACATTTTCCAAGTGTTCATCTAGTAAATATAATTCACTTGAGGGTCACAGTCTCAGAATTTCTGTGGGTGTTGGTTGTGTTCTAGTTTAATTGTTTAAAAAGTCAACCAAAAGAAAATGTGCTAATGTTAATTACTTCTGCAGATGGCATTGATCTGGAAAGTGTTTGGGTTTTCCAAGCAGTGAAGTACACCAGTATCTCAAAGAAAAACATCTTTGGCCTTTGCAGTCACAGTAGTGTAATCAATAGACTTTCAACTGCCATAGTTACAAATAGCACTGTAAGGGATTCATGTTTAGACCCAGCTATGGTATTCACTGTTTACTAACTTTGATTTGTTTAAAGATAAAAAAAAAAAAAAATGTAAACGCTAATTAGCTCTGTTTCTTTTTTGGTGATACTTCTAAGTTTAACTTCATCAGCAAAATGTAAAGCTCTTTTGCCTTTAGGTGACGAGAACATAGGTCTTTGCATGTGAGAGAGCAGATGATTATTGTTGCTCCCTGGAAATGTCAGAAAGACCTATGTGTAGCTTTAGTAGACCACACATTAGATATGAGATGTTTGTGGCACTATAATGTGAAAAATAAAGATTAATGTTGGTTTTCACAATACCTATTAGGAATGCGAGATGGTAGAATCTGTCACTTCAATAGTTCACCTTTATTACTTTTGATTCAAAACTTTCCTTGAAATATATAAATCCACTGAAAAGAAACAAACAAAAAAATCCAATCTATTTGCTAATTTGGAATGCTGCCACACATTAGATGAACAGGTGAGCTTCCAAGAGACCCAATAATTTTGCTGCAAGATAGCTGCATACTCCAAAATTAGTAAGACATTATCACTCTGCGCTCAGAGATCCACATCTCAGTATAGGAAGTGATGGCAGAGATAATAGCATATTCTTATAATATGATGGTAAACAATGCCTACAACCTTCACTTCTTGTGAGGTGCTTGTGGCATCAAGACTACGTTTGCTTTCGTTCTGGTAGAAAATAATAGAAGGAACATTGTTTCTTTTTAGCATTTATTTATTATGGAAGTATATTGTTCTGGAAGTGTTAAATTAATACTTACCTGGAAATCATGGTAATGAAAATCGAAACATGTAAAAAGTGCTTTTTGTACCAAATCATCGCTTTTGCTCTGTCATTGTCTCTCCGTGTAAAATCAGGTGGAGTTTAAGTGCTGAGAATGTCTACTTTGTGCAATTTCTTCTGTAATGTTTTTTCCAGGTTCTCCAATGTCAATTTCAGTAGCATTAAGTGGAGAAACCAAAACAGTCCAAGATAACCTCACATACAAAATACTTAAGCATTTTTAGTTGGTTGTAAAAGATGTACTTCTTTTGACAGCATGACCTTAAGCAGAAATGTTTTTCACAGTGTAAGTATTTTATAGTCTTATAAATTTAAATTACCATTCCAAGTACTATTTGTAAGGATCACTGTAGACAATGAGATAAAATCAATGATTTTCTGAAGCCATTTCATGTATATTATATATCACTGATGATTGTTACTGAGTTAAAAGCAAAGTAACAATTTGTGATAGAGATGCCCTTTTAAAAGCATAATAAAGGATGCTATTTAAAAAGAGAAGAAAGCTTCTTGGAACAGATTACATCATCTTAAGATGTATTGCTTGTAGAATACAGTTGCTTCCAGAGACTGATGCTTGCCCTTGAGAGGTGGTTCATCATCTCTTCAATTATTTTTAAGAAGAACCTGAGATATGAGAGCCAGTAAAATGGCTGTAAAAAGAATAAAATGAAGTGCTAGACTACAAATACGATGTTTTTGAATGATCTTGTTTAATGTAACCTAGCTGAAATGCAAAAAAGGTGGGCTTGGTTTAATTCTTGTGCGATTTCAGACTTCTATGTATACCAAGAAAAAGCAGGCTAAAATTGCTGTTCTTATAATTAGAAGTACTTCTAATGCTTCAACAGAACATAGCAAATAGAAGTATATAATAATAATTTTAAAAAAGGTAAGTGATTGAAATCAATAATGGTGTTAAGTCAAACTTTAACATTGAGGTTTGTAACAATAATTATTGCATTAAACAAGCACTCTCAAATATGATGTGAGAAATGTTGATCTCCAACAATTTTTCTTAGACCTTCTTTTACTAGACTTTTTCTGAGGTCTAATAATTATTGAATGTATAAGCATTCAATGTAATCCTGAAATAAAAAAAAAAAAAAAAAAAGGGGGGGGGGAGAAGAAAGAAACTACCAAATGCTGTTTTCACTTAATTATCCTGCTCTGTTTTGATCTTAAAATCAGAAGGAAATGATGATTGCGTAGGCAATTTCAAATGCTCGCATGAAAACTCTAACCCTGCAAACCAGTCTGTGTGGGTAAAGCCCCTAACCCACATGGATCATTATGTGAATTCAGAACCTAAATGAAGTGTAAAAATGTAAACGAGATAGGTTGTGAAAGGAGAAATGAGATTTGGAAAACTCCCTCAATCTTAATAATCTGGAAGGCTAGGAGGATAGCTAAAGAAATATTTTTAAAAAATAAATGAAATACAGATGTGACTGAACTGAGAGAATTCTGCAGGAGAGAAGAATAAACAGGAAGGGGAATACAGCTGTTGGGGAAAACATTGTTTACACAAGAGAACCAAGCTTTTCTATGGTCGCCACTGCCCAGGAATTCCTTTTTATACTTTCCGAAGATGCCTGGGCACATACATAATGTAGTCCATCTGCTTTCACTTCGTAAGACCTTTGCTGTTCAGTTATGTGCTACATAGGTTTTGAATCTTTACAAAGATGTTAAGTTTGATTTTTCTACTTAACATACTGAAACCAAATTGAAGATATGAACGAAAAAGAAAAAATAATCTAAAACAAACAAAAAACCATTCTAACCAGGGAAATGGCTAATGTGGCATTTCATCTTTTTTTTTTTTTTTTAGGGATATTCTACCTGAACCCTATTAGATTTTACATGTTTTCTCTTCTGTGATAGAACAATGTAAAGTCAAAAAAAAGCAGTGCAGAAAGATTGGGGGATTTTTATAATAACTAAAATCTTTCTAAGTTTGCAACTGGACAAAATATAATTAAATTGTTTTGAGGTATACCAGTGAGGTATAGCCACTGGTGTATTAAACACCAACCATGAATCTTATTAATCATCATGGATTTATTTTTCTATTTAACAGCATTGCCATTTCAGGTAACATATAGCTTAGTTGTGTTTCTCACTGAAGCAGTAGTACTGTACAGGATTACATACAACAATGCAAATCAGTATAATTCTATTATCTATGCAGAAAAAATTAAATACAAAGCAAAACTTAAACTCAACTGTACAACTTCTTTTCTTGCATTAGCACTGCAAACAGGGTGGCTTTATGCTCACAACAGTGAGAGCGTCTAGGGAGTAAAAATTAAAGGTGATCTGGTCATTGTAATGATGTTGCAGGTATTTTTCTTGGAGTGTTGGTGTCATACTGATAAGATCTGCAGTGTGTCAGTTGCATTCCCCAGCATTATCTCATATCCACCCATCCCAGGTATACTTCCATCCTTTGTGTTGGCCAAGAGGATCTTGAAGGCCAGCTTAGTGTATTATGGTGCTTTAACTGGGGGAAAATGTTACTGCCCTTAAGTGTGAGCTTTTCATATCCCATTCCAATTTATTTACTTCCCCTGTCTGCCTACTCAAAAGGGTCTGTGAGTCAAGTAACAGTCTTGCCAAGGCCCTGAAGAATTTAATCTGGAGGCAAATAAATGAAAAATATAAATGACATTTTCTAACTGTGAGGATATTGCACCTAAAGGATTCAAGAAGACATTCACCACTTCAGCAAATGAGAGAGAAACTGAACTGTATAATTACTAGGTGAATAAAATCTTGAGCATACGAGGGAGTTTAGTTTTACACTATATTGCAATTTTCTTTACATCACTCCTCTTGCTGGTCTTTCAGTCCTCACAAGTGATAATAACCTTTCTCTTTCTCCTGTGGGGGGTAGCTGCCTAATTGCTCTCCTCTTGCCAACACCTCCCCAGCTCCATGTGTGCCAACCATTGTTTGCTCTCCATTTCCATAATATAATCAGCACAACTGACTTGTGAAAAAATGCAGAGCAGTTCTCAGTATGTTTAACACTAAGTCCAGGTTTCTTCTGGTTTAGAGCTGATGATGATCTTTCATACCTGCAAGCTTATTTCTTTGACTTTGCCATCTCCTTTGGTTGTCCCACTTCTTGCTGCAAATCTTTACAATCACTTTTGGCATCTTGCAGACTTGCATCTTAGTATCCCCAAAATGACTGGATTTGGACTGTATTGAGTTATGTGCATGTGTGCAAAGAGCTGTTGGATTTTTATCAACTCCCTCACAGTCATTTGAGGAGATGTTCTGAGTTTTTGGTTACCAGGAACAACCTCTTCCCTAAAGAGGATGTATATTCTTGTACAAAAATGCGCACCCGTTTACAGTTAGGAATAGTATGTGTCCAAGCATGCTGTTGTGATAATTACTCACAACTGCAGACTGACGGATGTGTGCTTACTACTGGAACTACATTTGGGGCTCATAATGTAAAAGTCTATCCCAAAACTATGAAGTAACGCTACTTAAGTGAGTGTTGTCCTGTTTGCAGTTAAGAGTTTCCCGGTCAACAGAGTAGAGAAATCATTGGTAATTATTGTCATTGCTTCATAAGCATGTCATTGCTTCAAGGTCTGTATTAGTGTCAATACATTTTTTTCTTTCAGCTTAGTATAGCACACATCCTGAGTTTGACTAATACTGAAACTTGTCACCAGCAGAAAGCTGAGGCATGTATGTAGGCTGCTTAAAGTAGAAAAAGCAGAAGGTTAGGTGCTAGATAGTTACTGCCTTCCCTTCCTTTAAATTGTCATTTTCTGTTTGTTCCCTTCTAAAAACAATTTCCATATTAATCCAAGCTGTAAAAATGAAGTACTGTGAGAAATCTTTCCATTGCAATTGCTTGAGTGATATGTTTTGTGTTGGCTGATAATCAAAAAGTAGCCAGAAGGTGTTTACCCTCTGAGGGGAAAATCTGCTCTTGCACACAGTTTATTCCTGTGAGCTCCTCTCTTGGACTGTAAATTATTCCCGTCGCAGGTTTGACAGGGATTTGGTCAGGTAAAATAAGAGGTTTGAGTGAGACTTCATCTGCCAAGCGAATCGAAACAAAGTCCATCTTCCCCGTACAACAATGCAAAAGACTTTGAGGGAGGATGTGGGTGTAGAAAGTTGCAGCAGGCCAAGGCCTGCAGTCGTGCAAACCTAGCAGCTGTGTGTGAGTGGCTATGTTCTGCCCCATCAAGGCTCTGCGTGTCACGGTGGCCACCCTGTGTAGCTGCCCTGGATGTGCTTCTGCTTTGTGGCCCATCCACAGCTGCTGTTTTAGTTTGTTGTTGTTGTTTGTTTGTTTGTTTATATTATAAAACTCTTTTTTGCCATGTAAATACCAGATGCTCAGGGAAATTGCATTCACCCAATGCGAGCAAGTTTTGAGGAGATACCACTGGTATTCTTGCTCTCAGCTGTCATGTACCTGACTGTATGGCAACAGCTCCTTCTTAGGTGTAGTTCAAAGTAATACAGATTACTTTAACCCTAAGGAGTTTGTCTATATGCCAGACCAAAATAGAGGAGAAGCCTCATCCAGCCAGCAGTGGTGTCAGTGGGGATGGAGCTGCTGACAGCACCCCAGTGCTGTCCCATGTCCTCAACTGGAGCAAGAGCTACGGCTCCTTGGGTCAAACCCCCTGAGGTCAGGGGTAGGCACATTCATTTGGAGTTCATTTCTTTCACTCTGCACAGGCAGGAGATGTGGAAGTTGGTAGGTACCATGTAAAGAGCACAGAGCTATGTATTTGAAAAGTAGGGCAAGATTTTTAGAAAGAAAAAGCCAGTAGTACCAAGAGGAGGAGTTGTTTGTTTTTTTTTTTTTCTTCTGGGAAGAGGAATGGCTGTACAGATGTGCTGCTCTTCTGAAAGATGGTGCCTAAATGTAGTTTAACTGGTGTGAAACACAACGTGAATGTTCACTGTGTTTTGAGAATAGCATTTATGAACTTAGCTTAAAAATGTATTCTTCACAGCTTAAATCAAGTAAACAAAGTCTTGTTTAAACATGCTTAGCAAGTGTTTAATCCCAAGTCATTTTTAAAACACTTCAGGTAAGCTGCAGAAAAGTAACACATCTCCATCTCTAGGGCTGAGCTTGGAAGATCTTGAATCTTGTAAGGTGGTGTGACTCAGTCATTTTTTTTTTGCTTTGCCTGAGTTTTAGAGTGTGGTTATGTTGTGCTGTGATCTTAATTTCAGTAATGATTTTGAGTGTGCATCAGATGGATTTGCTGCTTTTTGCTTCTTAAATTTAACGGACTTTCCCCTGTTTTATAGGAAGTCATGACTGGAGTTACGGAAGTGACCCACATCTCATGTCTGAGAGTTGGTTGCATCCTGTAGTTGGTAGATCTTTTTCTTAAAGCTGATTTACTGATTTTGCTTTGTATTGTGTGTTTTGTTGCAAGTAATTCATTGCTAGTAGAGTGGTTGGATTCATATTCTGCAATTGCACTGTGGTGCTCCGTTTGTAAATGCTGTTGTGAGGCTTATGGCTAAAGATTTGTTCTCTGTTTTTTGGCTGGTTGAACTTGCTGGATTGTGCTGAGAAATGTAACTTTGGTCAGGGCTGTGTCCAGCTGCTGGTTATGTGGAAAGGATTCAAAAAAGGCTGCTCTCACCAAATAATATGCCCTTGTCTCCCTGTGTTGGGCCATGCTAGAGAGGCATGGGAAACTGGGAAGGAAGAAGAAAATATCTCCAGAACTCTTAGCAAAACAAACTTAAGAGTTTTTCTGTTGCTATTGGGCTGTACGTCTCAGCCTCTTGGTTTTGTTTTGTTTTTCCTCTGAAGGGACTAAATTATTTTTTAATAATGGAGTAGAAAGTGTATTCATATTGCTGCAGGGCAGTTGTTCAGAAAGTTATTTTGCGCGAGAGCAGTGTTACTCGCCACAAACTTTTTTCATGTCTCAAAGATATTTGATTTGGATGTAACAAAATTTTGCTGCTGCAAAGATGCATTTGGATCCAGATCATTGCACTACAACAGTATTGATAGTAGGGTGGAAATGGTGTCAGATTCAACTCAGAAAGTTAAACAGACAAGGGAAAAAATGCACTCTCCTGAGATATATTCAAGCAGAATTCCTTGTTGGTTGAATACCAGGAAGACCTTGGCATATAAATTTGGAGTATCTTTAACTGATGGACCAGTTCTGATCAGAATATCTAACCCAGTAGTAGGGCTGCTCTAACAAATATTTATTTTTAGCAAAATACCTTGTCAAAAATCATAAAAGGGAAAAAATAGCTGTATGTATGCTTTTTCCAAAGGATTCATGTAGGTGATATTACTGTTCAGTGCACCACTCCCCTTTTAAATATCATGAGTAAAAGTTTCACTCAGCAGACAACCCTCTGGGACTTGAACAAGAAGAGAGGAGTGTTGCGTGCATGCTTGGGCAATGGATGCTGGAAACCGAGCTAGACCTAGCCAGTAGTTTTTGGCAGTTTGCAAAATTGAAACCCCAGGTCTGAATATATACATAGACTTTGGTGAAGTGGTGTACAAAATTTTGTGGAAATAAAATATTGAGATCTGGGCTTCTCTCTGCACTGCAGTTATAATTGTAAAAATGTTGGAGTGTTTCAAAATTGCTCCCATTCCTTCCCCAAATGAATCTGTGAATGCAAAGCTTACTTGCTGTCATACAGTTACAATATAGGGAGCATTTCTACCTGCTTTCTGATATTTAGGCATGTTTGGGCATAGACAGTGCTTGAATATACCCTGGCAACTGAAAATGAACACTCTTAGAGTTATAAAATTCTTTAATTCAATGTGCTTTTGAATCTTCATAAGGGAAAACCTGCTATTACTGCAGTGAGAAAGAGGTTGCCACCTTATTGGAAAAAGGGAAGTATCCGTGGTGCCTTACATCACAGAATAGCTTTCAGACAGCACCATGAGAAGACACTGAGCCAGTGGGAGTTGAGCACAGCACCTTGCTCACAAAGCCACCTTGACGTGCCTCAGGGTTACCTTATTTGTAAGGATGGATGCATTTGCTCAAACAAAAGTCCTGCCATCTGTCCATCATCTTTTTTTTGTGGCCAGTGGTAGCAACCAGGCAGTTACACAGAGCAAATGTATGGTGACATTTTCTTGTAATACTGTGACCAATGGAGGCATCATAACCTGCTGTATTGTTGTTGTTTTTATTTTTGTTTCTATAAAATTGACCGTTTGCCTTTTGAACTCTGGTCCTCAAAACAGATTGCTATGATCTGAGAGCCCTACTAACACTAATGTTATGCCAGAACTGCTGGTTTAGTATAATGCTCTCTGCTTCCTGTGCTGGCCCATGTGTAGTCTTTTCCAATGTTTGTATATGCAATCTGATGGCCTCCCAACACGCTCCTCATTCAGCTCTTTTTTCTATACTGAAAAATCCTAATTATTCTTCTCACAGAAGCTAGTTACATATTTGATCATACATTTGTTCTCTAATGCCTTTTTCCCCTTCCAGAGTAATGTAGCTCTTTTCCCTCAGTGCTAAGGCCGAACTGATACGCTTTTGCAGATCCATCTTGGCTCTGGGCAGAAGAAAAATATAGAGTGAGGAAAAAAAAAATCTTCATGCCGCTGTATAATATTCATGGAACCAAATGCACAATATGTGAGGAGGTTCTTGTTTGTGCACATACCTAAAGAGACACGAGAGAGGTACAGTGTAAAACAGCAGGAATAAACAGGGCTAGGAAGGAAGTGAGGTGGTAGAAAAAGGGAAAGAGAGAAAGGAGTAAGGTGTTTGTGTATTTGTGTAAACCAAAGAGGAAAGCTACTCAGTAGGATTCAATTTCTGTGATAGCCATCTTTGAATATATAAGAAGATGGTACAACCAGCCTTTGTTTTTTTGTGGGGAAAAAAAGGAAGAATATTCAAGTCAGCCATAATTTTATATCCTCACAGGGGTCAGAGAATTGCTCACATCTGCTGATTGTCAGTGGTTATGAAGCAAGCAGCCTTGACCATGGCTTAGTCATTACTGCCAGGCTGGAGTTAGATGGCATGTAAGCCAATAGACTGGGCAATAAATTTTTTACAGGCTGAGTACTGAAAAACTTAAGAGGCAGATTAGACAGAAATGTGACACAAAGAGCAAATTTCATATTCCACAAAAATGATGGCTTGTGTCCGTGACCTCACTGTTTTGTAAATATGATATTAGTTTAATATCCTTTAGGAAAAAAAAATATATATCTCTATTGGGATTTAAAAATAGCACTGTTTCCAATAACATATTTTGTTACCTTATATATTTTTTTTATATTGCTCTTAAAGAAAAAACAAAATACAGGAAAGTTCATTAAGCACTTTGCTTCTTGCCATGACATTGTCCTTGACCCAGGTGGCTTACCACAGAAGAACACGTTGCAGACAGCTAACTAGGTGACGTGGGTTTCGCAACAGGAAGAAAAAGGCAGGTATCTGACCCAAAGTAGTCGGAGGATGAGGGCAGGGCTAGAAATTAGGAAAAGGCTACATAGGCAGGTAAAAGAAGAAAAGCATTAGGCAGTTAAAGAAGAAAATAGAAAATATATATGCCAAACTATGATTTCTTTGTATCCTGAGCATAATGGCTTCGTCTCCATTGACTGCAGATAATAACAGCATGGTAGCATCTTCTTGGAGTCCTGTATTTAGGAGCTCTTTTGTATATTTAATTGTAATTTCATCTCTTTGTATATTCTTCTTTACTGCTCTCAGGCAACAAATTGCTTATTGCAGTTATGCAGCTGCATTTGCAAGGTGTCTGCGCCAGTTTTTGTCAAGATCTTCTGTGAAGATGTAGCTTAGCCAGCAGCAGGCATCTCTAGGAAACAGAGAGTTTTTTTGAGCAGTCCACACCTCTGGCTTGAAAAACTGGAGGGGGAGAGAGAGAAAGAGAGAGAGAGAATCAAAAGTATAAGAGGTAGCTTGAGGGCTAGAGGAAATTGCTTTAGACAAGGTGTCTCTAGCTCAATCTGTCTCATTTATAAAAGAGAAGATGGAGAGTTGGCTTGACTGTGGCATATGAGTTCCTGAAGCTCCTCAGTCCCCTCTTCAGGAGTTCAGCAAGAATCATTTCTTGGAAGCTTACACTAGATGAATTCAAATAGTAAATAAGCATATATTTAAATAGTTATGGTTGTTATTAGCAATAAAGGAACTTGCTTTATTTCCAGACATCACTTAAGTTAGGATTCCTTGCCTTTAACTTCTGACGTTAGCTGTGTAGGTGTCTGCACTTAAGCTAATCATCAAAAGCTCCCTTTGTAGTCCAGTGGAGAGAAATGGATAGTTTTAGGTTAACATGAATCAAACTCCTAGAGTCAATAGTGGATGGAGAGCTGGCCAGCACAAACTAAAAAAGACTGCAGCGTAACAGCGTAGATGTCAGCGGCTGAGCTAGTTGCACCTAGCATGTCTTTCTGGAAGATGTGCCTTAGGGCAAGCACAGGAGTGATGTTTTGTGATTGATCTGTTCTGTCCCTAACCTCTCTAGCCAAATACATAGCAACTAGCTAGGAACACTTCTAGAAAACCTGCAAAACTTCTCAAAGCTGGATCAGGTATGAATGATTTGGCTATGCATAAGGGAAAATTTTGGCAAAACAGTGACTACAATTTTGAAGATTACTATAGGAGTTACAATGGCTCTCAAAGGATTGCTGAAATGGGCCATGTCCTATCAGGATATGTGTTGACAATCGCAGAATCACAAAAAATAATGGATCCCTCTTAGTGCTTCCTGGAGTTTAAAAGTTTGTTACCCACAAATACCTGCATGTTTTAATGAAGTGCTTTTAACATATCAAAAAAAAAAAAAAAAGTACAAATTAGTTTTACTTAAAATCCAAAATGGCAATATTTTAAAAATTGTTAGTTCGGGTAAAGCTAATGACAAATCTGAAGTGTTTTTTAAGCTCTGAAAATTTAGTATATTTGCATTGGATTAAGCTTCGCCTATTACCTAATTATGTTGTTTTCTAGGTAGCTAAGGTTTTAAATATTGTAATTGCTGATGGATTTAAAGTACATAACATTATCATCCAACCTTAAAAGATTTTCAGGTTGTTATGTTCCATTCTGGGAGATGATAATGATCTCTATTGACAAATATGTATGTGTATGTTTGTATATGCAGTTTAGGTTCTAAGTAATGCAAGCATGCAGACTTTCTTAAATATAGCTTCTTAAAAGGCTCTTAAAATTTTCCTTTTGAAATTATAATATATGTAGTGCCTCAGGTCAGCATGGCATGTTAGAGGCAGAAGTAAGAACTGTCAGAATACAATCAGTTCCCTGATGAAAAAATAATTAAAACCCCAGTTCTGTGGTGTAGCATCAGAGATGCTGATGGGAATAGAACACAAAATGCATTCTTTTATTTCTGTTAATTTCATGGGCCTAAGAAACTTGGTAGTATTATCCATTGCATGCTACACACTAATTTAGAGCTGTACATTGTGTCAAAGCTATCGCGTCGGTGTAAAGTGTCCATGTGAAATTTAGTTCTGTCATGTAATCCTTTCCTTGCCTGGTGCACAAAAATTCTCCTGTCTATAGCATCTTTATTACCGCTTCCTGAGGGGGACAGAAGAAGGAAGAGGGAAGTTTACAATGCAATGGCTTCACACCTGAGAAATGGTATACAGTGTGCAAAAAAAGCCCCCTACAAAGCCTGAAATTTTAAGTAGTAATTTGAGTTCAGTTTTATCTTCACTTTAGTCAGAATATGTTTATATTTTTATTACAAAACAGTAGAAGCAGAAGAAAAATCCAAGCCCTTCAAACTCTCCTAATTATCAGAGCCAGGAGCACAGCTGAAGGCTGAAGTTCATTTGAACGTGTTTTGACCAGACACCTCGTGGCAGCTCTGATGATTTTTAGCTGGTAGGTGTTGGTGGTAGAGCTGTGCACATGCATGCACACATGCTGATGTGTGTACTGCACTGAAAGTTTAAGAGAACTGTACCACCCAAATTGAGAATGGTGCATGCTGTTCACGATCATGTCTACAAGATAGGGACGTTTAGGTGTTTGTTTGAAAAATGAAAGGAGGGATTGCTACCTTGTGAAGGAACCTTTTAATTTCTCCTACGTTCTGTGTTTTGTGCCCAGCCTGACTTACCAAGTGCCTGACTCCACTACTTTGGAGGTGCCCAGGGTGTTCTCATCACAGGGCTCCTGTGCATGATCTCTTACAACATGTGCTGGTGCTGGATTTGTTGCGAGCATGGCTGGCATCCACGCTTAGTGAAAGAGGGGAAAAGTTTTACCAAGGGCTACAGTATTGTGGTGGCGTAGACTCTGCTATCCCCAGGGCAGGAGTTATACTCTTCGGTGTCCAACAAGGGCTTGTTTTCCCAGTGCAGTCCCAATTTAAACCTCCATCCTTCAAACACTGGGGCTTTTACTTAAGTATCACGCATCACTGGGGCAAGACCCGTTACTTACTCAGTGCTTTTAGTTGTCTCGTGCAGTAGGATCCATCTCATTGAAACCTCCAGTAAATGCTGCAATACAAATGTTAAATAATAATGAGCAATAGTATTGAAATCAAAGGGGATAGATGAAAATGGGAATTATCATCAAAGAGTATTGTTCTTATGTGAGAATTAAAACTATTACAGCTGTTACTTTGTCTCACATTTTGAATACAGGGGTGAATGAAAAGTCCTGTTTGACTAAATCTCATTTTGTGAAAAGGAAAACTAAGTCTAAGAATGATGCTAACACACAAATTCAAATAGGATGAGATCGTGAAAATGGCTATTATAGAGCAGATTTGAATGACAGAATTTCCATGCAAGCTACCAGGTTTGGGGGAATAACATTTCTATTAGAAAGTGACTTTTTACTAGTTCTTTTCTTTAGACAGCTTCGTCAGAGTATAATCAGAGTGAAATATATGTCGGTCACGGAGATTCAATTGTTCTGACTAGAAATGAAAAATATTGTGATTAAAGGAAAATAAATAAATAAATAAAAACTTTTACCAGCATATGACAAAGGCTTTATGGTCATTTTGTTTGTACACAGTGTTTCAGATCTAGTTTGACAGAGAAAGGTGATTGTTCTTTGTCCCAGTAAATACAGCAAAATGCTGCTACTGGTTCACTAATCTGTGTTAAGCTGCATTTCTCTATATTCTGCTACAGAATGCTATAGCATTTCTTCTGCTTCCTCATCTCTCCCCCTCCCCTCTTTCTTTGTAGTGCTTCTAGCACTCTTGCTTTGTGTATGTTCAATTCTGGGAGTGTACAAATGTGCTGCAGTGAGAACTCAGAACAAGTAAATTAGATGTTCCAATTAAATCTAAAATCTCTGGGTAATTATGTCAGGTAAATTGCTAGTAGGTATTTGCAATTATTTGAGTAGAGATTGATTTCATCACGTTATGTTGGATATCACTGTTTCAGCTGAATGTTTAATGTTCTCTCCATAAATGTTTCAGCTGCTAAAAAAAAAAAAAAAAAAAAGGTCTTATGTGGCTGAAAAGACTTTGTGCTGTTCTGTGTCTTATGATAGACTTGTCTTGATCAAGTCCATACATAATGAGAGTTTTATGCCACTTTTGCATACCAGAACGTTTTCTCAATCTCCTTTCCAGAATCTTTATAGCTTACAACACAACTAGCCTAATATATGTTTAATTTAGCTTTCACTTCCATCTGTTGTCTTTTCTCATGTATTTGCTGATACACAGAAACAACCTCGAAACAGGACATTTCAGTTTTCAGTAATGATGTTCCAAAGCATTATTTGCTTGTACTGCTGTAGTGGCTGGGATCTGAGTCATGGGTAGCAATTCTACTCTGCTAGTCTTGTATAAGAATAGAAGAAAAAGGCAGTCTGTAGGGCAGGCATATCTGCAATTTTTCCACTCATCACACAGAATTAACCATTACTTCAAAGCTGATTTATCTGCTGTTCTTCTGTGACAGAAAGGCTCACGATATTTTTGTTGCTTTAAAGAGTAAGACAGGTAGACAACTAATGGTAATTAAGTCCTTTGTAAGAATTGCAACACGACTGTGAATTTGCTTAATCAAGCTTAATAGGGTGAGGTGCTTGGGAATGTGTGTACAAGCAGGAGAAATTGCAATTAAGTCCAAAATGTCAAACTTGAGAAATGTACCATTGGAACTTATACATTTTTTTTCTAGGTTACCTAATCTCATGCCTCCTTTCAAGAATTGTTCCACTTCTTGAACAGATTTGGTGTACGTCTGCTTAGCTTCAAACCTGGCAGATATTATTAGGATCTATTACACTGTTCAAGTGGTTTTCCTTTCTAGGTAGGCATTTCTCACTTTGTAAATTTCATCTCCTAAAATTAACTTTTATCAATGTTTCTCATCAGTTCATAAATGAAGGGCTAAGGCAGATGAACAGAAGTTTGCTACCTCTTCTTTAAACGTTGTTCTTATGTATTATTCCTACAAGTTCATGGAACAGAGATTAATACATGCAATAAACACTACTCCCACTCAAGGGAACAGTTGAGTCAAAGTATAGCCTGCAAAATGCAGAACATAGCGAAGCAAACTAAAATCGGGCTTAGTACTGTGCAAGACTTAGGAAGTCTGCGTGTTGCACATGGAATAGTTCAGTTACAGTCATTATTTTGTATAAAATATTACCTTTTATGTTCTCAGACTATGTGGCATCAATCTTGACTTTAAAAAAATAAGAATCAATAGGTGCTTGCATGTGTTGGTGTAAAATTGTAATGGGTGCTCCTTTTCATAACTTCATAGCTTGAGTGGTGTTATTACAGTTCTGTGGGAACTGTGATAACCTAGTTCCTTATGCTTTCTGTGCTTTGTCCTCAAACTGCAGTCTACTTTAGTTTCCATTTCAGTTTCCCGAGATCTTTACAACAATCAGGTATGCCAGAAGGTGCTACACTTACTTAATGCAGAGATTTGTGTCAGTTCCATCTGCTGGTGGAGTTTACCCAGAGCCCCCAGCAGGAAGGTTTGCTATATTCCAGGAATTTTTCCCTCTTGATTTACTTCCCCCGCCTTTTCCACCCTGTACACACACTGTGCATGCTTTTCAGATCGAGTAAGTGAGAGGCTGGGTGACAAATTAGACTGAAAGCATCTGTTTCTGCTTCTATGCTGGAAGTCCTGAGACAGAAATATACAATATATAGAATGAGTTAGAGCATTTATTTGATTTAAGTTCGTTTTGGAGATGATGCCTCACTAGCTGAATTCTCCCTGAAACTAGGCTACTACTAGAAATAAATTTTGCATTTCATGATAGACTAAAAGAAAGTAGTAACATGAAAGTACTATAGAAGACATAAAGGTTCCTTGAAAACACATGACAAATCCATACTGTAGTAACTGAAGGTACTGAACAGGATTTTTGATTGCACCTGAACATTTTTACTTTTATTTTTTGTGATGATGGCACTCTTGAAAGCAGGGCCTTTTCCGTTTGAGTATAGATTTAGGAACCTACATTTACAAATATTTGCCCTTACAGTCAAGCATCCTAGAGTCTGACTTTCAAACTCGCAGGATTTAGGATTTTAACACTATTTATTTATTAAAATTATTTCAGGTTTATCTGTCTTCTTAGAGTTTATTGAGCTATTGATTTAATACTTTGTTTCCTCGTGTGTTCTCTTTAAAGGGTTCTGTCCCTTAAATATTGTACTTTGATATTTGCATTGGAAAATTAAAAGCAGATTGTTTTTCTTTAGAAAAAGGAAAATATGGAGAGTAACGGTCTTTATGTCAGTAGTGCCATGGTAAGATTTTCTTGAACAGCATAAATCTCATAACTAGCACCTATGGCTTTAGATGCTTCAGAGCTCTCTGATTGTAAAATACCTGCCTTGCCTTTGCTTCAGCACAGTTCTCTTAGTAAAATCCCAACACTTCTTAGACCAGGATTTTGAAGGAATTTTTTTTTGTTGTGCTTGAGTGAAACAAAACATATAAATAAAAATTTGCAGGACAGAAACCACAATGTGGTCCTGTTTGTAATAGAATAATTGCAGAGAAAGAAGATTAATATGTATTACATCAGCTTTCCTTGAGTAGAAAAGCAAAGGTTCATTCTGATAACTTGTATGGTATTAAGCAGATTACACTTTGTAAGCATAAAGGTTTTTTTATACCTAATACCTGAAGACACAAGTAATCTTAAAAGATGTCTACTAATGATTTGAATTGAAAATGCATTTATAAACATAGGTAAAAGGCAAAAGCTTTTGCTGATGCATTCATTATGTGGTGTTCTTCCTGGGCTGTCCTGCACTGCTGCTGTAAAATGGACAGTGCTTCTGCTAAATAAACCTTCACTGTATCAAAAAAGCCTAAAAACATTCTTCATTGAACAGTTCTTATACTTTTGTGTCTTCCCTGGTTGGCAAAATAAATATAGGTCACTTGGTAATACAGCACTGCATTAGGTATTTTGGGTCATCTATATAGACATATCAAGCATATGTGTTTGTATTCCACATTGTGTTATGAATTCTTTTTGTCAGTGTTGTAGGTTTTAAAAGAGGCACTAATTGCATGTTAAGATAAAACATTGATGATGTTTCTTGCTAAGTGTCGCTGAAGACTGTTTATAGGAAGATTGAAACTAGAAACTTTACAAGTTTTTTTGTTTGTTTTCTGGCCTTTTAATTTGTCTTTTAAGGAGTTGGAGACATGAAGTAGACCCAAATCCCAGTCTGTTGTATGAAGTGGAAAACATGGGTGCAATTTCCTCCTTTCTAAGGGAATTCAAATCTGTCTCCACCTCACCAAAACATACCCTAACTGCCAAAGAACTCTTCCAGCTATGGACAGTCCTCTTTAGTTTGAAGGTCTTCCAGTATGCTAAAACAACACAAGTAGAATGGAATCATAGAATCACAGAACGGCTCAGGTTGGAAGTGACCTTAAAGATCATCTTAGTTCCAACCCCCCTGCTGTGGGCAGTAGTCAGTAAAATGCTGTAGTCTAGTGGTTAGAGCACTAGATCAGGTCAGGAGAAGTTCAGGACGTAGTTTTGTGACCAGAAGTCTCATGTACTATAAGTGAGTTTGGGTAAATGTGATTGGAAATACGGTAACCCTAACGCTTCAGATTATGTTATGAGGTATGTCGCTGTCCTTCGTGTGTAAAAGAGCCACAGGTACTTGCTGCAAGGTGCTGGATTCACTTCTGAAGACCAGAAGCATACAAGTTTGTCACATCTTGTGTGACTGAGTCTGTGTATTTTGAACAAAATAAGTTTATTCTCAGAATTAGGCAAGTAAGGAAAAGAAAATGTATTTGATTTGAGTTCGTTGTGGGTTTTTTTCACTGAATTGTTTTGGGGTAAACATTTTATTATGACAGTTATACAGAAAAATATCACATTTTCTGCTTTGATCATTTCATATTTACTTGGATGAAAACAAGATTTTGTGTACAAATTTTGTTGTATACAAAGTTCCCTGTTAATACGGTATTTAGGGTATTGTACAAAGCAGTTTTAAAAATGAGCTATCCTGTGCACAAAATGCCTACATCAACTGTCTACCCTGATATGTGATAGTGAGAATACAAGTCTTTTTGTTAAATGTGCTGTTTGTGTAACATAGAGTATCCTGTATGCACCTAACACTTAGCAGAAGAATCATTTGAAAAACTATAATTCTTCGAAACACAAATTGATTGTTCCTAAGAAAGGGGGCATCGATGTTTGTTATAGCAATGAACCAGTATAAGCACTCCTATTTGAAGTAAAACTTTAATGAGAAAACTTTTCATAACAGTTCAAAGTTATTGAAGTGCTATACTATCAGCAAGAGTTTCTGCCTTTAAAGTTTGTCAGTATAATTTGTTACCTACTGTAAGTACATGGAGATGTCTTTACGTGCGCATGTATATTATGCTATAAACTTATAATTCCAAATTTGTTGGCCAGGATTTGAATTGATATTTCTATAGAGAAAGATCATAAGTGTTTTCTAGTTATTATCTTCCTGGTGTGTATATATACTACTACTATTCATCTTATAAACAGGTTAGAAGAGTCTCTTCACTGAATATATTAGAAAAGTAGTGATATAAATGATAGTAAGAACCATATTTTAGCATGTTAGCCTGCTATAGCTTATTTTCTGTTGGACAGATACTATAACAAAGTTCTATATAATTTTTAATTGAGGCTGTTCAGAATTTTGATTTCCCCCAGAGTTGTATTACTTTGCTCTTTCATGAGAAAAACAGAGAAGAAAATCACTACATAAACTATTTTCCTTTGTTTGAAGGTTCAAGCTCAAGTGCGACATGCAAAACTCAACTTTGACAAACTGAAGACTGATGTCTGTCAAAAAGTTGATCTTTTGGGAGCGAGCAGATGCAACCTTCTTTCTCATGTGTTAACAACATATCAGGTACCAAAAAAACCCCTATGAGCCTGTAAAATAAGATTTCCTGTTAATGTATGTTTTTAACAGGTTACTATAGCAATTTTCAAATACAAGAATATGTAACTAATATTGGAGGGGAGATGTAAAATCTGTAAAAGCAGATTGGTGTTTAAGCTAACATTGCCTTGAAATTTTACTCCCCCTTACAGACAACACTTCTTCACTTTTGGGAAAAAACTTCACACACAATGGCAGCTATTCATGAAAGTTTCAAAGGTTATCAGCCATATGAATTCACTATGTTAAAGGTAAGGAATACATCAGTATGTTTGTCTGCCCAGTGATAACAAATGAGACCACATAACCATGTAGAAAGCACACATTCGTATTTTGTCCATATGTTGTCTGGCAATTTAATCCCTGTCCCATCTTTTCATTTGAATACATGCTTTCTGTCAAATGCATTTCTGGCTAGTAAGATCAAAAACTGCATGTAGAGTGTAGTGATAAAGGACATATTTCAAAGGAAGACAATATTCAGTGCTACACTTAAGTATGTGTTTAAGTGCTAACTGGGACTGGCTTTGATTGTTCTGGAAGAATCATGAAGTCCAGCAGAATTTAGGATTTATGTCCCTCTCCAAAATTCCACAATGAATTAATACTATTTTGCCTTTCTATCTGCTTTTCACAACTCTCATGCTGTAAGAAGACCTTATCAGACTAAGTATAAATACAGGGATGCTCAGAGTCTCCACACCTGCTCTGAAGTACTCAGACTTTCTATCCCTTAGCTGCTCTGGGAATCACTTTTTTCCTTCATTAGTGGTTATTTGCTGATTTTTGAATACGGAAAATGTGCAGTATCTGACTGAAGTCTGAGTTCAGAGTTCAGTCATCTTTCTAAGAAATAGGCACGTAGCATTGTATGTTTTCCTGGGCATGTCTGCCCCTGCATAAGAAGTTGCTTTGCCCATTGTATATTGAAGTTCAGTAGAGAAAGAGGGAAACTGGAAAAAGTCACTAATTTCCCAGTTACCCACATATATGTCTTTGCCCGGTTGTTATTTTTTACAACATAATAACTGTGTCATTGGCTGATCCTATTTGGATGGGAGAAAAATAGCATTTGTCTGAAGAAAGTCTGATGGAAGGGTTACCACTGGGAGGAAAGTGAGGAATGAAGAGCCTGCAGCAAAGCACTCTTTACTTCGAGAGACAGCCGTGAGATGTTTGTGCATATGACATGCAGAAGTGGAAGCTGGGCTGCCGTGTGCTGTATAGCCTGTGGCTACCCCAGAGCTCATGGAGAACAAGCACCTGAAGGTATAAAGTTTAGTTCACCCCAGGCTACCATACTTGCCTGTACATGACCGTGCTATATTTAAAGTTGTTTTCTAGAATGTGTGTTGGGAGGGAGTGGTTTCTGAACTTTGAAGTGCATAAAGAGCTTGTGGAGACTGTTAATCCTGCAGCTTGAAACATCACAACAAAACAAACAGCCAAACACATTTCAAGCTTCAGTCTCTCCAGACCAGAGGAAAAAAAGAAAAGGAAGTTCTGGTCTGGACAGCTTTAAAGACTCATAAACATTTCCATCTTATCCAGTCTCTGTCCTGCAGGAAAAGTCTGCATTTGCTACAGAACTCTGTGCTTCCTTCTCACATCATCCATACATGGGTTCTAGCCAGAGTGTATCTCCAAATTCCAGCAGGAGACAGTTGGGAATAGTTATCTTGACACTGCCAGTAATTGTCTACAGACTCACCAGTTAAACTCTAAATCAGAAAAAAAGTCCTCTTTGTTTCCCCAACATCACTTCCCATTGCAGTGACGGCTGGTTCACAGCCTGGGTTTAGCATGGCCAGAGTCCTGTTGAGGAACCTAGGAAGCAGGCGGTTGGGCCGTTCTGCTCCTAACCTCTTGGTGTTTGAAGTTTTCTGAAGAATTTTTTTTCTATGCTTTTAATCAAACTCTTTCCAATCTAATTTGTGCAGATACCCAGCAAAAATATAGGTTATTTATTCTCTTTCATATCTAAAAACATGATGATTTGAACAAGACATGTCATGTTTCAAAATGCATAACATTTAGATACCTTGGAAAGAAACTTGTAGAGAAAATGCACTGCTTCTGGAGCATGAAGTACCCTTGTACCCTTGTGATGGAGAATGAGAAGTACCCTCTTGTTGGAGGATGAGAGAGATTTTGGAATGCTTGTTATCTTTTGAACTTTCTCCTCTGAAAGATTTTAGTATAATCTAAGTTTGGAATTAATTGGGAATCTGTGATGGAGAAATGCAATCTATATTGTGTGCACATGTGCAACAAGCACTCCCTGGAACAGAAAGTAACTGTAAAAACGATTGTGGATATTGTAGTATGTTTAGGGTGAAACCCTAACTTTGTTATGAGAATCATAACTGTTTTTATTGCTGGCCTCCTGCTCTGAAAAGATGTGATTTCCTGTTTGTGCAGTTATGTGTATGCTGAGAAATAATGCTAATCAGGGGTTAGTTTTATACTACAGAATTTCATGGAAGTCTGTGCTTGCAGAAAACAGCTGCTTGGGGATAAGACTGTTGCTGCCTTTTGGTATCAGTTCTTTATTTCTTTTGGTCTCTGGAGTGTGGGATTATTTTTTTAGTATATCAAAGTTCAGTCTCCTACATGATCTCTTTTGCCTCAGTTAGTAGTTTCTGTTTGTTTACATTAAATGGTTGCTGAGAAGATTCAGTTAAAATCTGTTGCTTGCATCAGGTGAGATTCTGTTGCCTGACAGCTTGGGTGTCTACTGCTGACTTCAGGTCAGTCTCCAAACCTCCAGAAGGGTGTGGGCTCCTTCAAGTCGCATGCCTTCTCTGCTAGACATGAGTGTGGAAAAACAAGAGATGTTTATGGTTGGGAACTGATCCTTAGCAGTCATGTCATGTGCTCATGCCAGAGTAACTATATGTTGCAACCTACTTCAAGTATTATTTTTTTTTTATAACATATAAAAAATGGCTGTAGGTGATCTCAGGTAAGTGCAGTTTCTAATGGAGAAACTTCTGGTCAAAAATTACTCAGTGAAGATACCATGTCTGCTGTTCGCTTTATGCGTTAGAAACATACACTTGCTTAAAATGTGCATAAAATATTTTAATGTGCCAATTTCTAGATATTTAATTGGGAGTTGTCTCAGAATATTTTTCCTTGTCTTATATCTTTAAAGAGGTCATTTTTTAAAAGAAATCAGTGAATTTGGTGCTTGCAAATCATTTTTATCTTTTATGATTCTAGTTATCTTACTAGCAGCTTAACTTTACTCATCCTTAATTCAGAAGTGGTCCTGCTGAAGCTTTCATGTATGTAGGGTCAGCATTTTACTTCAAAACAAGAATTTAAGGAAACATTATTAATCCTTGACTTAGATGTAGATTGTCTTGCTGAAAAAATAGAAGGTGCCATGTACTGGAAAATTACTATTTGTATTTTGTAGTATTAATATATTCATACTAGATTTACCTCAGGAAAGAGACTCTTAAATGCCCCTCAGGGTTGTTTCTGGAAAGAAAACATTGTCTTTAGAGATGTTTGCCAAACGCCCTTAATGAAAAGCAGCCCATTTGTTTTCTTTGCTTCAGGGTATATGCTGAGAGTAGTATAATTGTGCTTTTGCAGCTGTATTTCCTAACTGCTAGTTTTATGCTTGATGAAAGATGATTATTAATGTGCTAACAAATCTATGTATCATGATGTAAAAGTATCCATTACTGTAATATTAAAGATGATGGGCTGCTGCTTTAGTAAAACCTTTAAGGTTTCATTGTCTTGAAATTACTATATATCAAAGGAATTCAAATATATTTCAGGGGCTACTTTTCATGAATGATACCTCTTTCTAATTTCTGTCACTGTTTATTTGTCTTTGGTACTTCACAAATATTTAGTCACATTGTTTACAGTTCAATACTCTGATACTAAACTTCCTGAAGAGTTCATAGGAGTCTAGAAACAGTAATAGCCCTGGCGAGGGAGTCAAAAGGCCTAAATCTCAATGCATCCATTTATTTGTGTGCAAAGTGGAAGGCTGCTGCTTATGTGTTTTGGAGAACCCTGCCCTAACAGCTACTTCAGTACTGCTGCCTTCTGCTGACCCTTGCTGTAGACCAGTATCCTTTCTCATTTTCATTTGTTGCATCATAACTTTATTCCCTAGGCAGAACTACATATAATTTTACATCTCTATGTTTTTTTTCTTTTTCTTTTCTATTCCTTTTTTTTTTTTTTCCCATGAATCTCCCTGAGGAAATACTGAAGTTACCTGATTTTCCTCCTCCCTTTTATCCCTCTCCCAAAAAGAAGCAGATCCAAGCTTTTGTCTCATGCTTCTCTGGATGTTGTTATGATGTCCTGGGATGTATCTCTGGCTCCTGGGGCTGCCCTTAGCTATGTTACTTTGATTCCTTCTCAGTAAAGAGGAAGAACATAAGTTGTCCAAGGCACTTGGGAAGAACTGAGGGCAAGCTGAATGCATTGTCAGCACTCTGGTGATTTAACTACAGAAGACAGGTTTTGTGTGCAGTCCAGATCATCCGAGCTTGTCTTGAAAGAAGCTATAACGTAGGTGAAGGAGTTTCACGAGTAGCAGTCAGCTTAGGAACAGTGCCTGAACTGGAACCAGAGCCACACCCGTGGTTAGCTGGCTGGCATATTCAGTCTGAGTGATGGTAGCAAGGAAAATGTCACTGGGTGACTTTTGGTTGCAGAGTCAGGATAGGCACAAGGAATGACTGTGAACTTGCTTTAATAGTGTGTACAGTGTTATCCTGATTATAACAGTAAAAAAAAAAAAGACATAATGAAGCTAAGAAGAAAGATTTTTAGATCTGAAACGTTTGGTCACATACTTGTGTGGCTTACAACAAAGTCCATCTGAGTTCATGGAAGTATCCAGACAAACATGCAACTTCATAGCACTTGTCTGTTCAGAGCCAATGAAGTCAGTGATGTTTAACACACCAAACTGAATGAAGTGTGCTTGCTTTTGTCTGAATTCGGTCTCTATCTTACAACCTTATTTAATCATTTTATTTCCTAGATGATGGGAGTTCTTCCTTTCTTCAGATGTAATTTGAAATAACAGAATGTCACAGTGTCATTTCTATGCATGTTGACAATAGTGATCACATTACTGTGGCTTTCTGTTTAGAAAACAATTGAGAATGGCTTTTTAACACTTGTTTTAATTCATACCCGTTGTCTAGATGTTTTTTTATCCTTTTAAAAAGATACCTCATTTCACAGTACACACTGGGATGCAGAGTGGAGGAGGCAGGGGAGAGGATAGTAATTTAATTATTTGCTGTTAGAATTGGAGAGAATATTGCCTAAATGTCAAAATAATTAGGTAAATTAAATTATTGTTTTAAAGTACATCTGCTAATTTTCAACAATTTTTATCATAATCTCTATTTAAAACTGAAGCTATATTTCAGAGCTATATTTATTTTTCTAATACAGGAAATAGTAACTCCCATTATTATCATGCTGTTTCCTTCCTGAAGTACTCGTGAACTCCATTTCTATATGCTGTTTCTGTGGGTTGATCACAGTCCTTTAATAATGGATTTCCTGAAACACTCTAACAATGAAGGAAGCATCAAAGCATCATAATATAGTTTCTTGAAGAAGGATGCTGATTTCTCTGTATTTTTCTTGAAGATGCAGAAAGTTTTACTTCTGATAATTCCCTAAGTTGTACAAATTCTCTAACTTCTACAAGTTAGGCTGTAGTTAATGTAGCTGTTTGTTGTTTGAAACCATTACATCCTTCTTGGGCAGGCTCAGTGCTGCTACGTGCTTAGCTGCAGAGCACCACACACTGTTGCAGCATCACCTCCCGAGTGCAGTGCACGGTGTGCTCTACAGTGGAGATATCCGAGATGGGTCAAATGCCAGAAGCACTGCTTTCTCTGCACTGCAGTTTTGTGCATATGTTTCTGAACTTTAACTCAGGTCCTCTCAGAATCAATGGACAAATCCCCATCAGTTTTAGTAGTACGTAGTGCGATCTAGTCAACAGCTGGTACAAACACAGCTCAAGGGTAACATTCATTCACAGGTGATCTAGGAGGGGTCGCTTGTGTCCATTTTTCAGAATCCAAGAAGTACACATACCAGTAGTTCTGGTTAGCACTATTACAGTGTCAAAGCAAAAAAAAAAAAAGTGGCAACCATAAATAAGGTACATTTCCTTAAGGCCTTTAGTTACTATTGCTGCTTTTGTGATCCCTCGTCTTCTGACACTTGATGTCTGCAGTGCTCTAGGTGCTTATGACAAATTAATCTGTGGTATTAGATAGAGACATTAACTTACTGAGAGGAAAAAATGTCCAACTGCAATATATGACGAGTCCATTCGTTTGGTTTCTAAAACACAGAAGTATACATCTCCCCACAAGTACTAACAGAAACAGAAACTGGAATGCCCCTTCTGGTGACTAATGCATTCCGGTTAACAGGGCAGTGCATACAAGAGCTACAACATGTGTGGGAATATTTTTCTCACAGCAGGTGAGCTGGGGACTCTAACCTTTATTCAGTAGGTGAGACAGACTTAGCAAACACATTAAATAACCTTCAGTTATTTAAGTTTTCTTACAGCCACCCTAATTAATGCATAACATTAATTATGGGGAAAACTAGCAGTATGTTAATACTTCGGTAATCTCAAACAGACAGTACACAATGCTTTTATGTGTTGGCTTGTTTGCTTGCCCAACTTTTGGTTATAAAAGTGCAGACCATGAAACTGCTCATTGTTATCTTATAGCCTGGTCTTTCACATTGCAAAGGATCAGCAGGCTGTGGTAATATCACACCTGGCCTCTATCAAATGATCCAAGATTTTAACCCCTGCTTTTGGATTGAAGATATTTCTTCATGGCACTGCAGCTGCCAAGGTTCTGTTAAGAGTCAGTTCAGGAAAAAAAAAAAAAAAAGAGTAAAGAAATAAAGAAGCAGTACAAGGAACAAATAGGTTTAAAGAGTGCATCTATTCATTCTGTTTGAGTTAGATATGTTTTTGATACTAGACTAATTTATGTAGGCTTTATAGTCTGGCCTTACATGATACATTTTTGCTTCCCTGAATCTTTTTTTCTTCTCTTTTCATTTATAATGATTATGATAGAGCTTGCAAGATCCTGTGAACAAATTAACAGAAAGAGCAGAAAAGGAGGACCTGCAGATTGAGAGCACCAAATCAGTAGAAGATCAGCAGAGTCAGTAAGTCACATGTCCTGTATCTCAAAATAATATGTAATTTTATCTATAATCTACTTTCTTGTTGCTAAAGTCACCAAACATTTAAAACTGGAAACGTAGACACAGGTAGTCTGACCACACTAGCAAACAGTAAGCTTAGTACAAGCATTAGTGAAATAATGTATGTATGAAGATTACTACAGTTTATGGTGAGTTTAAGAGCTTGAAAAGGACCCATTTAACCTTTATATGTTACTCATTTTTCTTAGCCATGTCTTTATTTTTCTGCTTTCGCTTCATTTTTTCTTTAGTAAAAGAAGTGGTAAGCAGCATCACATGGGAGAAGATATATGAGCATTGTACTTCTCCCTTCAGCAGTGTCTCCTTTCACCTGGGAATAGGATATGGATTCCTGATTGCTTTGAGCAGCGAATAGTTTTTGTAATGTATACAGCATTGGTTAGTAATCCAGCGAAGCAGGAGATACTTAGTAAAAAGTACATCTAAGTGAACTGATGCTATCGAGGTTTGGGTTACCTGTAGCTCTGAGGTGAGAGAGAATTATGAATGGGCTGCTATAGAGAGAGAAGAACGGGAGAATGAGATGTGATCCCTCCCCTATGGGACCATCAGGATTCAGTTGCGATGAGATGCTACGTTGATACAACCCTGCTGCCACCTGTTGTTTTGACTATCCATGGTTAAGTGAAGCACCCAGCTAAGGATCAGTTGTCAAAAAGCAGAGAACAGCTTGGCCAATAATTAGTGTATTTTGCTTGGTTATATATAATAACAGTTTTTGAAAGAGTTCAGTTTTTCAGTTATTTTTGCTTGCTTAGATTAGCATCCACTGACCAAAACCAATTTATAAATTGGTCAGGTCTGGGGCTAAGCAGCTGAGAAATTACTTGGCCAAGTACCACTTGGCAGGTGGCTGTTTTAACAGCAGTTCCTTGAGTCTGATGCCTATCATGTAACAATAATAGAGAATTTCAGAAACAATTGTTTTCTTCAATGTTAAAAATAATATTCTAGAATAAATGCAAGATTTATGCAAAATCTGTGCATTGGCATCTACCAGCAAATGCATCAGATCCATGTAATGGTTTCACTTGCTTTTTATTTATGGATTATCTTTTTCCTTTCATTAAACTGGGGAAAATAACATTTCCTTACCATTTTGGTGTATCTGTCAAAGCATAAACATGTATCTAAGATTCTAGAAGAATGATGTAAAGTAAAATAAAGCTTTTAAAATCCTCATGATCTTTCCATTCACACTAAACATTAATTATACTAGAATTTGGCCAGACTAACTTTCCTTTATGTAACAATTGCTTGTAATCCATTGTGGTTTTTTGTTTTGTTTTCTTTATGCCAAGAGCTTTTTCATCAACACAGCTGATTTGGTTTTTTAGAAACCTGCTGTCATGGGACAAAACTCGCCTGTTATTTTTATTTAGTCACTGTTACAAAGTTAAAAAGAGGGGTGCAAATTTTTCTGCGGACCAGTTATACCTCCTTAGTGGTATTTATGAGAGACCAAATCTGGAAGAGCAGAATATGTTATGCTTTTCATTACAGATAGGTAGGTAGGTGGTAGGTTTTAACAGTTGGTCTTCAATATTATTTTGGTTTTCAACAGACTTCTGCCAATGAAGCAATAAAATTTAACAGCAAACCAGCATATACGGCAAATGCAGGAATCCATATGAATTAGTATTTATTTGTTGTCAATATGATTCTATAATTATGTGACCAAAAAGAGTAAAATATATGATAGCATTAGAATTGTTTTCTCAATTTTTTTTTCTTACTCTTTCAAATTAAGGTTGATTTCATTAGATGAGGAGAGCCATACCAAGGAATCAGACTATTCAGGTATTTTATTTTATGTGTCCTTAACTTCCTAAATGCTGTAACTTTGTTTTCATTTCTGTTATTTAATATATGTTCAGCTTCAACAAGCAAATCCATATAAATGCATAAAATTTAAGGCCAGGAAGATCTGGTAAACATAGTATCTTATATACTGTATCCTAATGCATTTCACTTAATTATTCTCAGACAGGTCAAATAGTTTGTTCTCCAAAGCATAATTCTTACCCTGGGCATGTCCTCAAGGAAGGGGTTTTCTGACTAGTAGATGTCAAGACAAGGAAAGTATGCCACTTAGCTTGCTAATTTATCCCAGTGATTAAATATCCACTCTGTTAAAAACTTGTTAAATTTGGTGGAACTTCTGGCTAAGTTAGGCAAAGTCCTGTTCAGCTGCTGCCAATGATCTGGTGGGTGGTTGTTACCCAGTGACACAGCCAGGCTCCAATTGGAGGGGCACAGTGAAAGAAGGGGAGACAATAGACACAAGTGACAAGAAGGGAAATTCTGGTCAGATGCTCAGAAAAAAGCTTCATGTTGAGGGTGGCAAAGCATTTGCAACAAGTTCCCATAGAAGCTGTGGAATCTTCATCCCTGCAGATGTTCAAGACTTGACCCATCCCAGGGAAACCTGATCCAGCTTTATAGCTGGCTGTACTCTAACAAGGGGCTTGGACAAAATGACTCCCAGACATCCTTCCAGCTTAAATTATGCCATGGCTTTATAGTATATTTTATCTAATAAGTTAACAGAGAATCCTTTCAATATAGAGTATCTCCTCCTTCATAAATGTGCTTAAAAAGTACTACATTCAAATCAAAACTCCCCTCAAATCTTCCTCTTGATAGGTTAACCATATTAATGTCTCTAAGACATCTTCTCTAGAAGATGTTTTGAAGCTTTTGTTTCCATTCCACTTTCCAACATTCCTTTTAAAATTTGAAAAATACTACTGTACAAGACATTCCTGATGTTGGTCTCACCACTAGTGGTTCTAGAAAGTAAAATCACATTCCTTTTTCCAACTCATCACCTTCCTTTTTGTATTTCCAGGAATATTTCATTTTTCAGTAACATCATATTAGAAGCTTATATTTGATTTTGTTGTTGTTTATAAAAACTCTGGTCATTCTGGTCACAGATGTCCATGACTCATTCTTCCATTCTGGAGCACAGCTTGTATTCCTTATTCCTTGAGATATCACTTAAGGCTTAGTGGTATTAAATTCTTCCAGCTTGACTAGAAACTCAATGACTGGCCTGAATGACCACCTCTAACAGTCTGTTATAGTTGTTTGTACGTTTTATTCAAGAGGGATTCTGTGTTTACTTCCAGATGACTGTTAAAGCCATTGAAGAGCAATGGAAATAACACTAAACCTTGCAGATCTAAACTAGAAACACTTCTACTTTGCAGTCGTTTCTGCTAACAACTTTTTTTGACATCTGTTAGTTGTCATGTTCCTAATCCATTCAATATGTTCCCTATAGTTATTATGCAGTGCTAACTTTTTAGCTGGAAGGCTATGCAGTGCAAAGTCAACTTGTTTCTAAACAAATATCTTTACTAAAATAAGCTCACAGTTTCATCAAAGAATGGAATTAGTCATTTTTTTTAATTATTATTATTTTTTTAAATTAGGCATGCTTTCCATAAAAATACCTTTTATTATCAGGAGCGTTTATTATGCTCCTATTCTTTTATTGAATCAGTTAATGTTTTGCCTTGGAGTAATGATGAGCTATGAGCCCCTGGTTACCTACAGTTATTTGAATCACCCTGTTAATTATTGTTGTTGCTTGAGTGTTTTTTTAATAGTGGCACCATATTAGGACTTTTTTGGTGTTCTGAAGTTTCACCCATTTTGCAAGTAATCAGTCAGATCAAATATATGTTTTACCAGGTATTTTAGCATTCCTGAATGCAAAATCTGACTTTTAAAATATTTAATTAGCAGATGTTTTCTAAAACCTTTCTCAATTATTTACAGATTAATATATTTAAGCATCATCCATAATGTAAATACCTTGTTCTGTCTCTTTCTGCGTCACCTTTAAAAGGAACTGAAGTATTTTGTAATACCTCTGTTAATTTTTTCCTTTTCCCTATACTAGTGAGTCTGTCTAAGTTGTTAATATTTTTTTTTCTTGAAGTACTCTGTACATCCTAAAATAATAGACGTAGCACTGCTAGTGATGGAGCTGTTTCTTCATAGCATTCCTCATAAACTGCTCCTACTTCATTACTTCCAATTTGTGTCATTTGCTCTGCATTTGCCTTTAATGTGCGATGGATGTTTTTAAGATTGACTCCATCATATATGCCATTCAACTGACATATGGTCAAGAAAGATAGTTTAAGGAATTATGAGGTCCTGGGCACTTCTGTGCTCTCTCCTGCCCTGTGCAAGTACAAGCTTCTGGGAGGAAAAAAAAAAAAAAAACTGCTTCTGCAGAAAAGCAGAGACCTGTCTGATTCTTGCAGTTGCCTCAGCTGGGTGCTACTAGCCTGGAGATGGGCTTGTGTGGCAGGTGGTAATTCAAAGGAAGATCAGAAATTTGACTTCCTTTAAAATGCTTATATCTAGATTGGGTCTTTCATCAGTTGCAATGAGGTTAATTTTAAACATGAATACCAACAACTGCTGCATGTTGAACTTACGGTGACATTGTTTATGAACATATATTCTTGTGCCAAGTGCAATTTGACATGTTTATGGATCTTGATTACAGCTGCCGATGGCAAGGATGCCCTATCCAAGTTACAAGGAAATTGTAATCACAAGCAGAACTCAGGTGAAGTGTCTTAAGAAAACTACCTCTAACTATATATATCATAATTGCCAGTGTACTGCAGGTCTTCTTTTGTTATTTTCTAATTTTTTCTTTATTTTTTTCCTGCTCTTAGGTGCCATAGATGACTTATTAGACCTACAACCTGAAGAAAATGGTATGAAACACTTGTGTATATCTCTTTCATTTGCCTTTCCATTGTAGGTTTAAAGTATAATTTTAATCCTAGATGTTAATTTTTTTTTCCTAATCTAAAGGGTTCCTGTGTTTCTGAATGAAATTGTATAGTTACAGTTTTTAAACAGTGTTAAAAGAAGCTCAACATCATAAACCTACAGTTTTACTATACCTGATGTTAGAATATAAAGCATACCTTATTGGTATGCAAGGGGTGATTCAAGGTTATATTCCATTTTCCCCATTAAAGTAAGTTCCACTGTAAACCTACCTTTCCTATAATTTTTCAAAATCTTTTTATTTCTGTTGTTGTACCCCAACCCTTCACTTGGCAATACTTTGTAACAACAAGATCTTATATCAGAAATGGACATAAAAGAAACAAATGATTAAATCCTCTTAGAAAACATGTAAGAACAGGTAACATTTTCAGCCACATAGTTAAGTAAATCTGCTGTGCTTTTCTCAAATACCCATGCAAAAGCAGTCTTTAATTCCAGACTCTACTCCTGTTATTAAACTTTTGTTAGATTAGTGGCACCTCAACCCCTTTGCTGTACCAAAGGGGTTGTTTTACCATGTAACATATGAAAGGTCTAGACAAAAAATTTGTATCAAGTTCTCACATGGAGTAAGGATGTTGCTCATAGTTTATTTGCTCTTCACTTCATTAATCTCAGAAGAATGACCAAAAGCAATCTTAAGAACAACAAAAAGAAAAACCTGTGGCAAGGCCAAAAAAAAAAAAAAAAAAAGAGAGAGAGAAAAAATCCCTCCAAGTGGTTTAGTCAGTCAGCCTGAGAGTGTTATTTGGAGTATTTAAGGCGCTGCCTTCACGTTAGGTAAGGAACAGTGGATTTGCAAACACTTTGACTTTGGATTTGCCACAAGCAATCTCTTGCACTGTGGGGAAATTACATCTTCACTCATGAAGGCAGAAACAGGGAAAGTTTCCTCGGCTACCTGTGCAGATAGCAGTCCTAATCTATGAACAGATAAGGTAGTGATTACTTCTTTTCTGTGGTTAATAACAAAAAGGTCACTGTGTGGCCTTTTTCCTCCTGGTTTTCCCCTTAATCATTCGCATTCCTTCTTGGACCTTCTTAGAGCAGATATAGATAATGCATACAATTACTGGTCATACAAGTTTAGCCTTGTTTTCTTTTTCTTTCTTTTTTTTTTTTTTTTTTTTTAAGTGAAATAGCTATGTCAATATGAAAGCAGTTGTGGGACAGCTACATCAGATAAAGATGCTTATGTTAATGTTATGATATCAGCTGTCTACCCTAATTTCACACAATAGCTAGCTTTAGGCTAGTGAATACTGTATTATTTTAATTGCTCCCAAACACACTTTTTTGTGTTTCAGAAGGTAGTCTTTATCCTATATTTCAGACCATGTATCATTGTAAATATTTTTAATTTCTCTTCCTATGAATATTTTTTGAATACCAGCAAAATGAGGCATCTTTGCAAAGGAGTATGAGGATTGTTAGAGACTTGTTCAAATAACCACAAAAGAGAATATAGTGACATTGTTTTTTTCAGTGTTTTACTGGAAGTTTTTTGTTTTGTTTTGGTGGAAATTTATAAGATAAGGGGCAGCATGTGAAGGCAAGGAAGGGATCTTGACTGTGAAAATGGGCAATGAGAAACAGGAAAAGAAATAATAGAAGTTCTATGGGTGAGGTGAGAAAATCCATATCATTCTAATAATCTAGCAGATACCATGTGAGTAACGACTTGATAAGCAAGACTGGTTTCAAGATAACTTTTATTGCAAACAAGTCGAACTTACTCCTGTTTACTTGGGGTAGTCTCAACATAAGCATCACCCTGTCCTCCCCTACTCTGTGTGCACTTTCTCCCCAGGAAAACCAGAAAGACTGCTGAGACATGAAATGTGTCACTTCTTTTCTGGTGGTCACGTGGAGTACAGCAAGATCTAAGTGCTCTTCAGATGTAAATCTGCTTTGTTTTCTCCCACAGTAATAATGGAACTACTGCAATGGGATAGCCAAATTAAGCACAGTTTTGCTCTGAGCTGTGTTGCTGCAGAACTTCTGTTCCATTATAGTAAATGTACTTTGTGATTAGGCATGCTATTGTTGGTGATATGTTTCAACAGATCTGTTACTAAGGATGCTCACTTACGCGTCTCCTTCCAAGGTCATGAAGAGGCCTAGTGAAAGCAGTTTTGAGATGGTGCTGTCTAGTAGAAATCACAGTTCTTATAGGCCTTTGAAATACTGAATGTCTTTTTCCTGTGGAAGGATTCACCCCTCTTCCTCACGATGGAATTGCTACAAGCTTGGGAGAATTGAAGGTGCTGGGAGAATGTTCACGTTCCTTACTATTCATCTGAAGTTTGGGAAGTGTCTGAAAGTTCATGAGAACAAATTGTTTTTTATCGTTTTAGTTACAATCTAGTAGGAATATTAGAAGAATTGACTTGTTTGTAAAGTTTTTCTATTTTTTTGGTCCTGTCAGGGAATATAAAATGTAAATTAGAAAGGAGCTGAACCTCAGTGTTGACTGCAGCAATTTAAAAAAAAATCCTTGTATTATGCGTTGGCTTATTTGTTTCTTAATATGTAGGTGTGTATGTTGACTCATCAGCCTATTTTTAAAACAGTTTTGTACGTTTTTTCTCCTATGACTCAAATTCAGCCATTTCATTATAAATGATTGCAGCTTTTAAAAGGGAACTTTCCTGAGAATGTAGTTGCGTTTAAATCAAATGACCTGTTGCTCTGACAGCAGACTCTTTGCCGCTATCCATCCTTTATCCCGACCCAGAAGGGTTAAAACATCTTTGCAAGCTGTATGCAGCTTGGAGAGCTCAGCTGATCTACCAGAACTTTGGAAAACTGAAGTTGTTTCTATGCCTTACCACGAGTTTGAAATGAGTGTAATTAAGATAAACTGATCTGGGTTTGAGTAACATAGCATTATCAGCGTTGTTAACCACCATTTTTGTCCTCCACATATTCCCACAGTGGAGCTCTAAATGTTTCCAAGTAAAATAACACTTGGGATTCCTTGATAGTTCTTTCGCTCTCCAAACATTTTATAAGCTAGAGAAAAGGACTGTAATCCTGGTTACAAGCTTCATTTATTTTATATAACTGTTTAACATTTCTAAAATAGGAAAAAAATGGCTTTTAAGGAATGTCAGCTTAAGATTCCTCTGCTGCAGTTCTCGCACTAGGAAAACTAACAAGGGTAATCAGAAGGAAAGTGGCTTCAGTTACTTCTCAGTGGCCTAAGAAAGAAAGAAAAAAAGTTACTATAGCATTGAACAGTGTAGAAATCTCACTTTGTGTGGAGTAACCTGTTCTCATGGAGAAAAACACAACTCAAGCAATGAATAGAAGGTCATAAAGGCTGTCATAAATATGTTCTCACAAAATCCTAGAATCATCCCCAACTGTTCTTTATTTTCAGTTTGTACCAATCTGATTTTTTTGAGAGGAACTTTATATGATGCTTCAAAAAGCAACATAAAAGTAGTTTTCTTCAATGCTTTAAGTATTGGACTATGTAATGGTTTTGGTAGGACATTTAATAGATTTTAAAGTATATTTTAGTTTTTTTAATGGGAAATGAGTCTGAACAGTGAAGTTATCTAAGATAATCAAGGAATAATTTGCTGCATAAGCTACAGCCCAGCTGTTCAAGAGAATTGGTTCTAAAAAAGAAAACAACAGATATTCACAGAAAAATATCCCATCTCAGTTAATATATAAAAACTAGATTGGGTATTTTTTAAATGTTCTATCTATTCTTTAATGGTTTAAAAATTGATTTTATCTTTACTCTCTGTTTTGCTCTGAGACAGCATCAAAGGATCAGTTTGTGAGGCCCTTGGAGTCAGAACCTAGTGATAAGGATGATATGGTGTTACTGAATGAGATCCTCAACGCTTCCTCCCTGGATGAGGGGGAATTCAGCAAAGAGTGGACAGCTGTTTTTGGACAGGTTGCGCTTACTGATCTCACCATGAACTCCTCAGCTGGAGATGAGGAGAACACTTCATCGTCCATGGCATCAACACCATCAGGCTATTTGCCCTCACAGCTGTTAGACCAAAACATGAATGACTTACAGTCATCTTTACATGGTAAGAGCTCATCTTAGTTTGTTAGATCTTTGTTTCTGCTTTTGGGCTTTAGAGTATGTTTTTTTTTTCTACTTATAATTGTGGTGTTGTCTTATATTGTGTCAGAGCTGCAGAAACCCTGAAGTTAAAGTAAGGTGTGGCCAAATATGTGTATTTGTTTTTCAAGCCCTGCTCACTCAGTGTTGAATGAATTAGTCTAAAGCCTGAAGTACAAATAATTATCTTGAATATCTTCATTAAACTTTCTGAAATATTCTGTAGGCCTTTGAGACATTTTTTCTGTAATAGAAAATATGTTTTGGGTAGGTTTTACTGTTTACATCACAGCTGCTATGTCTGTTAAGGAGCCAAAGAACCAAAAATGATTACTGTATTTTGTCTGGAAATACTATTTTTAAACAACTTAATGAAAATCAGTTGTGTTCATTCACTGTCTTATTTTTAATGCATCCAACACTGCAATGTAAGGTTATGGATAAGGTAGAATGGATTGTGTCTCATCCTAGCAACAGGTGGATTCCTCTTGTAGGCTGCATATCTGCCTACCACTGCAGGTGACAGCTCCTTCTCTCCCCCTTGTTCTGTGCTGATCGTTTGTTTGGGGCTTTGAGTTGCTGCTGTGGGGAGGGAAAAGGTGGGAGGGATACTAGGGGAAAACTTTCCTATTGCTTCTGTGGCTTGGGTGAGGGATGCAGATGGTAATAAATCAACAGCAACTACCATTGTCCTCCCCACCATCCTCGGCTGCCAGCCTAGATTTCTCTGTAGGGCATTGCAAGCTAGGGGAGAAGCTTGCTGCTGTTTTGTGCCCTTTCCCAACAGTCACTTTGATCTCATTTGGGGAAGAGCATTGTAGGGAGACTAGCAGACTGATTTCATCCTGAAGACTACTTCTTGAAACCCATGAAACTTGCACAGTTACATGTGATCTGAAGTGACCTGTGCCATCCCCCCCTCCCCAGATGGAAATACTTGTGTTCACTGACTTCAATGATTAGATGGGAACTGGGCAAGTGACATTTGTGATGCTGCGCAATTTTGTGGTGATATATAAGAGTATATATATATAGGATATATATATATATGCACATAGGAGTATGATTAATAGAGCAAAGAGGGACTGGAGAGGATTTGACTCCATAAAATATGAACAGAAAAAAATCACGAGGTTTAGTCATTGCATTGTCAAACTGAACAGTTTCTGACCAGAAGTAGACATACTATCTACTGAAAGGAGAAAAAGGAACAATGAGAAACACCTTTTTTTGATATAGAGACATAAACAAATTTTAAACAAATTACTAAAAATAGTAGATATATTATGAGATTGGGTTGTGTTTTGTGTTATTATTATTATAGTTTAATTTTTGCATGTTTTTAAATGTAAACATGATTTTGAAGATAAAATATTTTTAAGGTGTAAGTGGCAAACAGACTTGCATATCCTTTCTGATGTTATCTCTTTTATTTGCATGTGACAGTGACATTGGCTGTGTTTTTGTCACTTCAAAAGCAGAAGTCAGATGTATGGCATTCAAGAAACACTAGAAATAGAAAATCAGTTCCAGTCAATATAATATTCCAGAATTGTTTTGAATAAGAAAAAATATAAATATGTATTAAAAGGGTAAAATATGTTGATGTTTTCAAATGAATTTCCAAGGTTTTGGCAGAAGATCATAGTAATTGATCTACTGGCATCTGAAAAGTCACGGCTAATCAGCTCCATGATTGTATCTGATAATCAGCATGTTCCCAGATGATTCTAATTGCCAAGTGAAATACATTATTTTAACTAACTTTTACAGAATATTTTTAATGTTTTCCTTATTTTTAGTTGAAGGTGAAATTCTGTCCATTTGTGTTTCAACTTCATTTTTAAATTGCATTTCATTTCACAGCACTTCTTTCATAATTTGACCTTGCCAATAAATTTGGGAACAGAGACTATTTTTAAGAAAAACAAAATACTAACTGCAGAGTAAACATATCTAAACATTAAAGTTGAAAAGATCAGAGAATATGATTTATGGATATTTTACTGAGGACCTGTGATACATATTTTACACTGTGCTGTACTTTTTTCTGCCCTAATTGATAAGACTGCTTAATAATTATTCAGTATGAGGTGCTGCAGTAGAGCCTAGATGGTGCATGCTTCCTGTGTGAATTTGGCCTTAAGACCATAAAGATCCTTAAAACTCACATGCTTAACTTTAAGCACATTAACTTTTCTATTAACTTCAGTGGGATTACTTACTTATTTTACGTTAAGCACAGTCATAAATCTTTGGGGCTTTGTTTTCTCTCTGCCTCAGATCTTAATCTGTAAAACAGGCACAATGCTATGCAGGTTATAAACTGTTACGGTCAGGAATTCCCAGCTCCGAGTTTTCTCTGGCTGTATTTATGGACAGGATCTAGCACAATGGGACTTTGAGTTGCTATGGGACTACCAGGTGCTGTTTTAAAATATGTACAAATATGTATAAATATTAGAAACAAAGCATGCTCCCAGCAAATCTTTTATATTCCGCTCCAGATACAGCTTTGTAATTTGGTTGCCTTGCCATTTTTTTCAGACAGCATTGGCTTTCTCTTTCATAATGTATATAGCCCTCTTTACTTACTTACACCACCAAGAATTCCTCTTTATATTACCTACACATGGTCATGTTCTGGTTGGTAAGAAAATGTGCAGTGCACTGGTTCCATTTCTAAATTTAATTGTGGTAGCTTTTGTGAAGATGCTAGCTGAAAAGTAAGCTGTTTGGTTTCCTTGCTGTCTCAACAATAATCTTTTGTCTAGTCACGTAATGAATCCATCCTGTGAACAGGCAAACCAGAGTAGGCATAGGGCCAGCAAGAGCTTGAGATTTGATAAAGACTGCAATTTGGTTTTGAAAGGCAAAGCTTTTGTTCTCTGTAACTCACTGTGAGCGGACACTAAAAATAAAATTCATAAAAGTATTTCATAAAAAAGCAGTGGCAATCTTTCCTAAAACCTTCTTAGATCCCTAAGTTTATTACGAAAGCATCAACTATTTTGTGGAACACTTTGGGCTGGATTTTTTTTTTCCTTGGTTAAGTCCTTTTTGTTTTCTAAGTGGTGCTTAAGCTAGCTGTGTTTTAATGAACAGAGAACTGGAGCACAGCATCTCTCATGGACATGCTGCTTGCCAAGACCCAGGCCAAGGAGTCAAGAGGAAGGCCCCAGAGGAGTTAGGTGCCCTGCAGGGTTGCGCCTCATGGTTCGCCAGTTGCATCAGTGCAAACTCACCTCCGTGAGTCCTTCAGAGATATCTCCTGACCTCACTGAAGGCAGTGGAACTTGCACAGAATGTCTCTGGGCAGCATTCCTATTCACTTATATGAAATATGGGTTTGGCCCTGTTAATTTCAGCCACTCAATTTATCCATTGCTATCCATGATATATAAAGCACTTTCTTGGAATATATCTGGAAAGAAGCAAAAGCATTACACTTTTTCTCTAGTTGTTTGTAATCTCCTCTGCCAGTCTTCTCTTCTGTAACAGAAGAGAGAAAATGCCTGAAAAAGCATGTCATTCTGAAGTGGTAATGCCATACTTTTTATTAGTTATGATTCAGATTTGCGTATTTGAAAGCTTAAACTCTTAAAACCCCATTTTTAGGAGGCACAGGCTGGCTTATAAGCCATTACCGCCTTTGCCTAGAATAAGTGTGTGAGCCCTCTGCATCCAGATTTTGAACAATTTTTTGTTTCCTCTCCTTGGAGATACAGAGGATGTTTGTGGCTTAAAATTCCTCTTCTAAGCTATGTGATTTTATGGAAACATTCTTCTTGCCCCCTTTTAACAACATTGCTTGGGCCTCGAGCCCTTCAGAGTCAAGGCCAGATCAGAGAGTGAAGGGAATAATCTCTTAGAGGAAGAAAGGGTTCCTGTGACTTAGCAGCTGTTGCAGGAGCTCTCAGGATGCTGGGTACCAGTATCTGACAGCAGCCTCAAAGATGGAGAAAGTAAGGGGAGGAAGGAAGAAGAGAGCAGAAAAATGATATGGGAGCATGAACTTATAGACTGAATGAGGAAATGCTAGCTGTATGTACAGATGAATATCTCGTTTCTGATACTGCAGAGTTAGATATAGCAGCAGCTCCCTGTGATGAACAGATAATTGACCAGGCAACACTTAGAGGAGACAGAGTTGACATAAGAAATAAAAGCTGTCTATACAGGCCTGCAATGTAACATTGGTGTTAGAAATGTGTATGCTTGTCCTCTAAGTGTGATAAAGCATAAGAATTTAAATACCTTAAACCAGGGATAAAAATGCTCCCTTATTTCCTAATATGTGTCCATGCTGTGCCATCCCTAGTTCATTTTGCCAGCCTAGAGCATCCAGCTTCAATAACTGTAGTTATCGTTACTCTCTTGTGGATATGGAATATGCATGTAGGAACAATTAATTGTGAATACGTGGTTTCACTCTTTCCCATATAGTTGCTTTCTTCCTGCTGAGAAGATCCTTACAAATGAAGAATAACTAAAAGATATTCAATTAAAACCTAATTAAGTTAACTGTAAATAGTGCATCTAGAATTAAATTCTTCAGTGTGTTTTGCAACAAATGAACTTTTTCAGAATTAATCATTTTAAAATTCATTTAAAAATCCAGGGTCTTGAAATACATGTTTCCTGGAACAGTTGGAATGAAAGCCTTTGGAACTGTAAAAGTAAAGGAAGGAGGAAAAAAATGTTTAGTATGTGTGATATTTTTGCCCAAACGTAACTGATATTCTTTGCTCTACAGCTGTGCTTGACTTGATTACTGTACTGGCATTTCTGTGAACAAGTATTAGCTGTGATTGGATAAAAGAACTGAGGAAAAAAAAAGTCTTTGTTTAGACATATTAAAGGTTTGAGAAGAGTACAGTTACTTGGATCTGGAGATGAAGAAACCACTCCACAGCTATTTTGTTCTCAAGGATGGTGGTTGTCTGCAGAATCTGACTGTTGATTTCTTGTGTATGAGGAAAGATACAAATAGCCATAACCAAAACAGAATACTCTGCTCCTTTACCTGGTGTGTGCACTGTGTTGCTAAACAGTGGGGTGGCAGAGTTGACAAAGTAATTAATTCTTAATGGTAATGCTGCTATATTATTGAATTCTAGGATGGGCAGCTAACAGTGGGAGCCCTCCATCTATATCACGGCCAGCACAGAAACCAAACAGCCTGAATGTGAATGCTAACAAGACACCAGTAAAAAGTGGTAAGTCATTTAGTTCTTCAATTATTTAGCTTTTCCTGTTTAGCTGTGACTCATGCATCTTTCTAGTCTTCCCATCTAATCTACCATAATAAAACTTTTGTAGTAGTTACATATCAAGAGTCTTGTGCTTACTGCTGAATTACTCTTTCAGTGTCAGTTATACATACAATATGTGTGTGTCTGTTTATTGTTTCTAGGCTTCAATGCTGGTAATCTGTCAGAAGAGTAGTACACTCTATATATAAAACAAGGGAGCTGAAACAACAGTTTCTTCTACTACTTTAATTTTGAGTCATACAGAATAGCATCTGCATGCACTTAGTCTAAGCTAAACACTGTTTTGAAGCTCTAGGAAGACTCTGTGGCTAAAATACAGGCTACTGATAAGTCAGAGGAGCCCTGATTACAGATTTCATTGATAACACGCATCATATCAATAGTCAAATGAAGCAATTCACTTGTGGCAAGTGAGCCAAGAGTCCTGTCATCAGCTGATACCAACCCCCGCTATTTTGACTAGTGTTTTGTGGGTAGGCAAACTAGGAGCGCATTTCATCCTTATTGCCAGCTTGCAGTATATTTTCTACATTCATATTCAAACAAAAGCTACATGAAAGGTGTTCAGTGCAGAAGGAAGGAGCAATGTGTATTCCTTCCCCTGCCTCCTGGGATTAAAAGACTGACTAATATCAGCCCAGTAGAAAAAGATGGTTAAGATGTTTTGGAAGCAATTTTGGGAATGAGTGAGATGTCACAGCCACAATAGCTCCACCAGAAAAAGGAACAGTCTTCAGCCACTTCAAAATCTGTGTTTGTGAAGGTGACAGATCTTCTAGCCTTGCAGACACAAAAATGGAAATCATGCCAAATGGAGCCTATTCTGTCTGTGAATTCCTCCTAACACAAAGGGTGCTTTCATTTAGCATGCAACATTATCTTTCTGAGTAGGATAGCACATCTCCACATCTTATTTCTCTATGAATATAATGTGTATTAAGCATGAGATAACAAAAAAGAAAGTGGTGATGTAGCTTCTTTATAGCAGCCAAACTCACCTCCTCTTTAATTTGAAACTCTGCCCTTTTGGAACTATCAGGTTCCAAAGGAAGCAGGAAGGTAGGAGACCTCTGCAACATCTGTATGTGAATACAGACACAATAGATGCAATAGTCTAACTGTTGCTGGCATTCAACATATGCCTAGTACACTTTTTTTTTTTTTTAAATATAAATAAAAAAATATACCCTAATACCAGAAGCCATACTTGGAACATGACTAGTGATGTTGTAAGGTCATATACAGGGGTAACAGGACAGTCACGTGAACTGGATTTAGGTTAAGAAATTCAGGCCTGTAAGATGGTAAGGTAAAGTAGCGTTTGCTTAACTTTTGGTCTTTCACAGGCCTGCAGATGCACACAAAAGTAAAATACCTTTCACTAAACAAAGCTAGACAGAGAGAGATTGTTTCTATTTTTAATTAAAGTGTTCCTGTACTTATCATGGCAGGAGGTATATAAAACACACAGGCAGCCAGATGTAAAACATTCATTCTTAGTAAAGTTCCATATTCTGTTAAAGGTGGTGTTTTAAAATGTAATCACTCATTCTGATTTTCTTGTCAGAAGTGCCCTTAGTAATAAATTAAACAACAGCATGGTGTTTGTTTGACCTCAGTCAAACTTTCAGTCACTTTTGTTTTAAAATAGCTGACAAGCGAGAATTCCAAGTTTGTACTTTTCCTTTTTTTTTTTTTTTCTTTTTTTTTTTTTTTTCCAGAACCTACAAGGAATCCTAAAGACTTGACTGCCTGGTTCAGTCTCTTTGCTGACCTTGACCCATTATCCAATCCTGATGCTGTTGGGAAAACTGATAAAGAACATGAATTGCTTAATGCATGAGTCAGCTGCCTATGGTAACTCACATTCTTCCATTCATCAATGCTACTTTTGGGTTTTTAAAAAACTTAATGAAAACTAGTATGCTGTTGTGAAACTATGAAGTATGTGCCATGATAACAAAACTAAAGGGAATGAATCCCCTTTTATATACGTACAGTTATTTGCTCTTGTTTTGTATAAAGACTTAGCATTTATTTTCTACCTGGATTTACAAAAATGAGGTTAAGAATTAGGGCAGATTTCTTGCCAAATTAGATTATCTGCTGAAACGCTGTCTTTGCCTGAGGTGATGCAGAGCTAACGCTGGAGTGAAATACAAATTGCAAACCTATTTTTTTATAATATATCTTGAGTAAATTAAAAAATACATTTATCATGTAACTGAGGAGGCTGCATGAGTCAAACATCTATCACATCTATAATATATTATATTACTGCTATGTTAAGATGTCAACTGAATTTTTGTTAGTACTCACAGTGAAAAATCATTTGGGTATTTGGGTTTATGCAGCCATGGAAATTGTGCCCTTTCTGATTTAAATTATTAGACAAACCGTACTACCTAAACAGAAGAAATGCCCAAAAGGCTTCTTTTCTGACTTTTTTTTTTCCATTGCACCAACAGAATTTGCACCTGTTTGCAGAAGTTTCTTGCAACTGATGATTTACCATGCCTTCAAAACATATTTCTGTTCAGAGTGTTTTTCATCAAATTTATTTCTGAAGCATGTGTTATTTTGAGCTTGTTGTGACATTAACTCTTTAATAAAATGATTTTGACAAAAAAAATATCTTTTATTCCCCCTGGAATGTTGGTGTGCTGTTGAATTGGTATGTAACAAGCATCTGAAGATAACATATAACTAGTTTTTAGAGAGTACCTAATAATTCCTATCATTAGCTCACACTGTTTCTGAATAGTGATGCAGTAGGACAATAAGAAAATCTGAACTTGATGGTCTCTCTTTGCCTCCCTTCTCTCCTTCTACAGTGAAGGAAGGTGAAAAGGATGGCAGCAGCCACAATATCACAAGTTCTGCATGTTTGCTATATGTGCCGTATAGGACCTGCTTTGCAATTTATTATATTTGACCTTTTTAAATTCAACTGATTTTTGTTTTATGTTGATGAAGTTTTTCATCCGCAGTTAATTTGTATGCTCAGTTAGTTAATCGATTTCTCATTATCTATTAGATAACTACGTACCTACACTGTAAGCTTCAAAATAACAATAGAAGTTATCTGAACTGTCCTGCTTCTCAAGCACAGCAGAACATTATCTGGTGGCTGCACTGAGCAGTATTAATGTGTGTTTGATATGTTCTAGCTAAAAAGCTACGTGCTACTTAGTGAACGGGTAAGCTGGACTGACTGGGATCCACCTGACTGAACCCTCAGCAAGTTTTAATCACCTCTGTACGAATCTGTAGTGTTCAAAATCCTTCTTAAGGTGCCACATAGCTGGAAAGTCTCAAGGTACTTCCATTTTTGCCAGAGATGTTCTTCAGCTGTTTAGCAGTGTATTATACTGGATAATGGACAGCCTGGTCTTCCCTTTATGGAGTACCCAGCCCACTGATCCCCAACAATAAGGCCATTCTATTGTGTGGCAATTAAGACATGGAAGCTGATACAGACATGGATACCTAACTGTTTGCAAAGATCACTGTTTCCTGCTCTTTGGTAGTGGCAGCTCCTTGCTCAAAAAGCTGTCACCTGTGAAGTCTGTCCTGAGATGTGTAACTTTCTTGAGCATTAGGGCTGGAGCCTGAGGTCCTGACTTCGAGCTGCCGTCTCTGGCGTTAAGGAAGGCATCTGCAAAGAAGATTAACTGGGAAACACCTAGCACTTACGCTGAGGTGCATTTACACTTATGAGTACTAGTTTGCACTCAAAACACAGGATGTTTGCCTGAAATCCTCTTCATCTCAAATGGTAATTATCTGCAACACCAAAAATGTTAGCAGCTCTAGGAATAGACAGGCTGCTGGCATTTTCAGCCCAGCTTGGTTACCACTGAAATCATCAAACAGATTCTTGCAACGTTAAGCAAGTCTGTGGTTACTAAACTTGTTTTAGATTATGTTTGTCTCAATACTTGTTAAAACACTTCTGGATGATCTATTCTAGCACTTTTAATGGCTAAAGCAGTTCTGATAAAAGCAAAGGTGAGGCTAAAATATGGCCTATATTCAAAATAGCTACCTGTACTGTAAGTTAGAATTAAGACTCAGAAAATGTTTGTGTTTTGTTTTTTTAGGTCACGGATTCTAGACTTTCAGGATGTTTAAAACAAACAAACAAAACCCTCCTGTCTTGATTGGGAAAATTAAGGACATTGCACAAGTTTCAGCTAAATGTGTTGTGAATCCTTGTCATGTTTTAGGTAGAAAAATAGCTGAATAATCATACTTTTTACACAAGAGAAACCACAGCAACTTTTTTTTTTTTATCACAAGCTGCAATAGTGATTGGTTCATATTATGCATTTTCTTGTAATATGTGATTTTTTTTAATTAAAGTTAGCTTTGAATTTTGTTCTTTCTGCCTATGCATTTTTTTCACATTTTTAAATTTAAAAAGAGCCAGAGTTTTTAATACATGATTAAATTTGCTTAAAGAGAAGCGATTGAAATTGCCATGTACAATGCATTACTATCATGATCATTATTTAAGTAGAAAACTAGAGCAAGAGAAGAAACACCCTGCAAATAGCTATTTTTTTAGGCAGAAAAAATCTTAATTGCAGTTACAAACAATACTTCCTTAATCATAGAGAAGTGTATGGCATGCAATTCTCTGTACAGTCTGGGCTGCAGAGTAACTCCAAGCCACAGTGCCATTGTTATAGGATTTTCTGTGATGTGTGTGCAAACTCAGCAGTAATTGGGACAACAGGGTAGTTAATCATCCTGGTAAAATTACAGATTGATTGTTCTACACACATAATGTTCATCTTGATTTAATATGCTTCATTCCAATTGCATATTCTTGTTTAGTAGTGGATTGTCTTAAAATGAAAACAGCTGCAGAACCCCTATGGCAGATGAAAACAGTGGTAATTGATTAACTGTCTTTATCAGGAAGTTTATTAAAGTTGATGTAATTGATTTTGGTGAGTCTAGAATTTTACAAATCTAAGAACAGCCACTTCAGGAGAATTGGACTGTGCACCTTGGGAAGTTGAATAGCTTATAGAGTAAGTAACTTTCCTGACCTCCTTAAGTGATCAGAATTCACTTCCCACATAGTAATATGATGCGGGTTGTTCCTTTCTATTCTTTCCACATACAACATTGCATGGGCATGAAATTGATGTACTTACTTTGAAGCAGGACCACCTGGTCGTGACAACTCCAAGATCTGAGTCTGGAAGGGCTCAGTAGAAAAGCTGATTGACGTGAGGACACAGCACCCAGGCGCTGTCATGCTTCAGGCTGTTTTCCCAGGGCCTTTGCCATCTACCATCACAAGCCCCTGCTAGGGCTACTGGATGTGATGAATGAGGGTTGTACTGTCCCTGTTTGCTGCTGAGAGCATCCTGGGCAGCCTGCAGTGACACTTGCTCACCTCACAGGCTAGGATGAGTTTAGGAGCAAGACTTGTGCATAACCTGTGGCCATCCCAGGGGCCCTGTATGTTTGTAGGCTTTTCACCCTCAGGTGCGTAAGTATAGGGATGTTGAGCCCTCACTGAAACCTAGGGTTTGCTGTACCCTACTCTAGTTGGCCTACTTTTACAATTTATGCTCTTTGTCAGTGCCTTATTTTTAAATAAGCCACCATATGGGAAGGCAGGAAGCAGAGCAACAGCTCAGCTTGCCAACAGCCGGCAAGCAGAGAGTTTGCCTCAGCTGAGAAGCAGCAACGCTGACAGTCTAGCACTACATTGGTGAGCTGGGCCCAAATGGGCTGTTAGGTCTGTGCTGCCATACTCACTCAGCCTTTGCATGGTGTGCAAGGGAGGGGAGACTGTCCTGATACTCTGTGCTCCTGAGACCCCAGCTGAAGTGCTGCCTTCAGCTCTGGGGCCCCAGCACAGGAAGAACATGGACCCGGTGGAGTAGGTCTGGAGGAGGGCCATGAGGATGATCAGGGGGCTGGAGCACCTCTCCTGTGAATACAAGCCGAGGGAGTTGGGGTTATTCAGCATGGAGAAGAGAAGGCTCCGGGAAGACCTTACAACAGCCTTCCAATACCTAAAGGGTGCCTACAGGAAAGATGGTGAGGGACTCTTTGTCAGGGGGTGGAGTGATAGAAGGAGGGAAAGTGGCTTTATACTAAAAGAAGGGAGATTTAGATTAGGTATAAGAAATTATTCACTCAGAGGGTGGTGAGGCAGTGGCACAGGCTGCCCAGAGAAGCTGTGGATGCCCCATCCCTGGAGGTGTTCCAGGCCAAGCTGGATGGGGCTTTGGGCAACCTGGCCTGGTGGGAGGTGTCCCTGCCCATGGTAGGGGTTTGAAACCAGGTGATCTTTAAGGTACCTTCCAACCCAAGCCATTCTGCGATTCTCTGATGATGCTGTGGAGTAAATGAGGCCCAAAACCACAGGTGTGGACCCAGGGCTGCACCTGGGTGCCACAGCATCATGACCTGCTGACTGCCCAGCACAGGACATGGGGATGTAGGCCTGCAGCTATGTAGTCACTGTGACAGGGAACTGCTAGCCAGACATCTAGACCTCAGCCCTATAGCAAAAGTTTCTCAATTAACAGAAACCCTTATTTTCTGCCCCCTGGCTGCATTTAGTTATTGCCCCTGGGAGTGCAGCTGTATTTACACATGCCAGATATGACCCAGGTGCTTTTAGGGCAATTCACCTGCACACCTGCCCTCAGCAATGGACAAGGGCACCATGACCAAAGGCGCTGGGCAGGCTGAGCCCTTTTTTGCCCTTGGTGACCACCAGCCCTCCATCTCTCAGGCGGCCTGGCTTTGCAGTCAATCACCATGCTAACCAGGTGTTTATTAACATTGTTCTCCTAAGCATTACACTGACTTTTCCCCTCATTCAGTAATTATAAACCAGTCTAATTATGCAGTTAAGTAACACGAGGTATTTGTCTGCACAGGAGGCACCATGAAGTGAGGATGCTGCCACTCACATTCAGCTCCTAGCAACTGCATCAACTTTGTCTTGTACCTGAGCTCATACTGAGCCATAGTGGAAGGGGGTGGAGTTTTAGCTGCTTTCAAAAAATTACAGGATTAAAGGAAAAAAAAAAAAAAAAAAAGAGAGCGAGAGCGAGAGAGAGAGAGAGAGGAGAGAGAGAAGCATGCTATAGCTTGGAAGTGAAGGTCTGTCTCATTCTACCTGCCAGCTATTTACACTGGTTGCTTTTGAAATCTTTATGGGGTAATGACCACACACACAAATAGATAAGGAGTTTAAGAAATGGCTAAATGCCTGCAGACCTACCTAAGCCATTAGATACATTAGCTGAGCTCAGCCAGCCTTCTCTTTAAACAAAAGTTCCCAGAAACGTTCTCTGTAGGGTGTTTCTTTTATTTTGGACTTCCATAGCTATTAAGGCAGCAGGAAAAGCCCCAGGACAGGTGCTGGAAGCCATATGCTTCATGAACAGGCTGGAAATAAAAAAGAATGTGCTGTAATATGAAATAATCCATCCTGTCTCCACCTATTTGGGTAGACGATAGCGGCTGCAGGAAACAAGCATGCTGAATATAGCAGGAGCAGGATCCAATGAGGAAAACAAACAAACAAAACCACTACTCTTATTCCAAGTGCACTCTTCATAATAAATACTTGACACACAGAAAGTACAGAAACTAAATTCATAGTCCATTGAAGTACCTGCATTGTTAGTATAGTTGCTTATTTTCCTGGACTGTTTAGGCAGTCCGTGCGGTTTTCTGCAGCCTGCCATAAGTGACTCTGCTTTGAACTTGAGTACCAGAGCTTCGAAACACCGAAGTCCAACAACAGAGAGATGGCCTCACTGTAGCAGGGTTTAGTCTGACTCAGTTTTGAGAAGAAGACAACAATTCTGATAATGAGAAACACCCTGAAGGGATTTTTCTGATCTACGTTACCGCTCAGTCTTGGGCCATTCTGAACTTTCTGTGTGGGGTTGCCCCTGAATTTGGTGACAGCAGCAAGGGCTGCAAACAAGCCATAGACACACAAGTGCTCCAAGGCTTTTTACCCAAAATGCCTGCCTATGCTGTTAAGTCACAGAACTCTGCCCAGGGCTCAGGTCCATGAGCGTCCCCAAGCCATAAAAATGGGGGCCACCACTCTCCTACCATCAGCCCGATGGTCTCATAGCAGGCACTTTCCAACTGCTAAAGAAGAGCTTGTAAATCTGGCTGAAAATTTGGGGGGGGCGCCCCCGGGGCGCTATGAGAAAAAAATGTTTGAGCCACTGCAGCTCCACACAGGCACATGAGCAGTGTGGATTGGCAGCAGTGGCACCAGAGCCTTCAGTTATTTGTCACCAAAGCACAGGCAAGCTTATCTGCAAGGTGTATACAGCCATTGCTGCTCTTCATATAGGGAAATAATAATTATGAAAAACCCTTAAATGAAAAAAAAAAATATCTTCCTATTATCCACCCTTAACCCACTCCCATGCTGAGCAGTTTACAGCTTTTTTCTTTCATTTTTAAGGGAATGAAAGTCTCCTTGGAGGTAGAGGTGCTCCTGGCTTCGCTGGCCTTTGCCACTCATTAATTCTTATTGCTGTGCTTTGAAGGCTAGAGGGACCTCAGAGAGCATCTGTCTATCTCACAGCTTGCAGTTTTAAGCAGTGGGAACTTTGCCAAGACAAAGTAAAAGGGAAACAAGATTAAAAAGCAAACAGACTTTCAGGAAGAAAGGTTGCACTGCCTGCTTCAAGTCCGTCCTGTTCCCCGCACTCCCCTCCATGCTAACAGCCCACCCTGTTAGCAAACAGTGAACACAATTGGAAAACACACAAAGTCCATAATGGGTCATTTTCCTACCTGAGCATTTAAGGAGTAGGTTGAATAGCCTGTCCTGGGGTTGTTTTTAGAGAACACTGCCTGCCTGTCAGTGTTTTGGCTTCCACCTCCATTCCCTATAATCACATAAAGTATCTAATGGAGGGAGGGCTTAATTGAGGTGGAGGTACATAATGTTGTTTTCTTTGACAGTTGTTATCCAAGTGAAAGAAGGAGGGTGTTCTAAGATACAGGAAAATGCTTTTATGGCCCTAAAATGAGTCCTCCCCTTGTGCAGCACTGCCAGAACAGCGCAAGTTCCTTTCCACAGTGTATGCTGCCAAAATGAAGCAAGTTCCTTTACACAGGGAAGACTTAATGCAACGTACACACCATGAGCATTGACAAAAACCTCTATTAAGTTTCTGCACCAGGGAAAAAAAAAAAAAAAAAAAAAAAAGCCTGACCCACAGCAGTGTCAAGTCCCTTGGAGGCCACTTGTACCACACTCACATGTGTGATGGTTCTTGTCCCCGGAGCCTGAAACAGTGCTCTGATGCTGCTGGCTTTAAGCCTTGAAGACTGCTGGTGACTTCTGGCACCAGGACAACAGCTCCTGCTCCACCTGCAGATCTGCAGCTCCAGAACAGCCCCAGTGCCCTGGTGACATGCCAGCTGTGTCCAACGAAGCACCCACACCAGCAGAGCCATGCAGCAGTACCAGGAGGAAGCAGCAACTGAGAGCAGTGGCAATTCCCTGCTGCCATCCTGACCTCTCATCTAGGGAGGTTTGCAGCATCCCAGGAACTTGGACCCAGGATGTTATGGAGAGACTGCTGAGGCCTGTCCAGGCCTCAGATCTGTAACGAGGTGGCAAAGTGGCCCAGGTTGTCAAACATGAGGGTGTCAGACCATGTGGACAAGAGAGACCTCAGGAATCAACCAACGCGGCTGAAGAAGGCCCATCCAAGATGTAGGTACACCAGTAAGGAAGGTGCCAAGACAACAGCATTACAGGGAAGATCTCCTACCATTTCTGGGAAATAGAGGTGGCTCCCTGAAGGGGCTGTATGAGGTGGAGAAGCTTGGGATCCTGAGAGGAAAGGAAAAAAAAAAAAAAAAAAAAAGAAAGATGGATCACAACCCTGGACTCCAGGAGAACATCCCTTGGCCTCTTCAGGGACCTGCTTGGAAGAATCCCATGGAAAGGAGTCCAGGAAACCAGGCTGATTTTCACCTCCTCCAAGCTCAATAATACTCCAACCCCACAAGCAGGAAATCCAGCTAAGGTAGCAGGAGGCCTGCACGGATGAACAGGTAGCTCCTGACAAATTGAAACATAGAAAGGAAACATAAATGATGGAAGCATGGTAGGTGACCCTGTTCAGTCTGGAGAAGACTCAGTGGGGGTCTTATCCATGTAGACACATGGACAGGGAGGCAGGCCTGAAGGGAGGCAGGGAACAGGGTGCCAAAAAAACATGGAGCCAAACTTTTATCAGTGGAGACAATGGGCACAAACTGAAACACAATAAATACCATTTAAACATAAGAATTACTTTTTTACTGTGAGTGTGGTCAAACACTAGGATGGATATGTTGCCCAGAGGGGTAGTCTCCATCCCCAGAGAGACCCCAAACCCAACTGGACTTGACATGAACAACCCGTTCCAGCTGATATTTATGACAATTATGACATTTATGATCACCAGGGTTATACCCACAAATTGACTCGCCATGTCCAGAATATTCTTCCAATTCTATTCAACACTCCCTGATCCCAAAGGCACACAAATCTCCACACATTTCAGTTTCCCTCAATGTGTTTCCACAAGCACCTACACCAAGGGCAACTATGCAGATACCAAAGACCTCAGGCTACTTGGGTGTCCCACATTGAAGTAGTCACAGGATTCACAAACTTCACTTTTTCTTTGCTCAGCATCTAGTTCGCTGTCCAGTCTAGTAGGTACACTTTGTCACTTAGTGGATACATTTTTTTTGCCACTTTCAAAAACCAATCATGCTACATTGCTCCACTCAACAGCCTATTGGTTAGGAGGCCACCAGGGACACAGATTGGAACCTATAAATGGCTTGATATGGGGAATGAGTTACACTTACCCAGGTTTATGCTCCTATGGAGTATCAAGACATCTGCTTTCTTCCTAACCCAAGGAACATCCTGTATGTACAAATACGTATATGCAAGATAATCCTCCAAATCATGTAGAGGTGGAGCCTAGGCTGCTTTTGTGTTCCTGTTATTTGAAGTGTGAAAGACATATTGCCATCACTTTTGTCCTTAGGTTGTAGGCATTTCCTTCAAGAAGAGGATCAAAACATGAAGTCCTCCTTGGTACCTGAACTCGAGTGTCTAAACTCTCCTTAGAGAATCCACCAGAACAGACAACGATCATATCCTCCATTGTACCCAACTTCAGTTCATGAATAAAAGCCCCTGAATGAGGTGACAATCCTTAACATACACACACCCCATCTAAGATAAGACCATGCAGTGAAAGCCTGCAGTGTCATACCATCCTTGCACTATCATAGAGGTAGGTGTAGGCTACACCTTACACTTCTTATTTTTTTCAGAGATTGACATTAAAACGCTACATCTTTTTCAGAGCTTTCTCAGGAGGTGCAATGAATTAGAGTTAATCCAAAGGAATCACAAAAGCAGAGCCAGGCATTTGGTTTTGTTTCCTAAAAACAAGGCTTTGTTTCCAAAGGCAACACCCTTTCTTCATTTTTCACAAGAATGAGTTCTTCCTTCCTGATGTAACAAGCCCAAAGATACCACCAATCTTATGGAAAGGGAGGCTGTTACTCCCTGAGAAACTTCTGCATCATAAAGATAGGGCAAAACTTGAAATTCTTATCCAAATAAAAATCAGAATGGAGGAATTGCATCACACCTCTTCTTGGCACCAAACTCCAACAAGGAATCTACTCTTAGCTTTTTCCTCCTTGGAGAAAGAACCTCCTTCTGCCAAAATTTCAGTGACCCTCTTAGACCTCAGCTGCTCTTTCAGAAAGCAGTTAGACATCCATAATTACTTAACATGACCACTATGCCTCCCCGTCTGGATTTAAATAAGGCTATTGACTTGCAGCTTATTTGGAGAGCTAAAAGTTAAAACAAGGGTGCAAGAAGCATATTACCATGAGTATTACAAAACATATGCTGCCCTGAGCAAACCCAACCAACAGCTGTACAAATCCCTGCAAAATTTAACCACGCACTTCACTAGGCACACACACACACAAAATCCAACCACCACCAGAAATTACTTTTCTACGGGCATAGTTTAGTATAATTGTGCTTCGTTAACAAGCGTAGTCTCTAATTCCGAGGAAAGAAAAAAAGATTACAAAACTTCCTGTTCTCCCAGGCTTTCAGCTTTTCTGTTTGAGTTTCCAGGCTACAGCTCAAGGCAGTCGATTTAAAATCAGAACTTGTTGCAACCTGACATAAAATGTCAAGTTCTTCTTTAAAAAGGGGGGTCATCTCTCTGTCAAGATTGATCTTGTTGCTATTCTTCCTTGTTGAATTAGCAGTTTAATATGCTTATTCACTCGCCTCCATTGATGTCTTTACTGAGGAAACACTCTACCTTCTCAATCAACATCTTCCTATCACCTCTAATTGACACATTATTTCTCTGACCTAGTGCAGTCTGAAAAGGCACCACCTAATCTCTAGTTCCTTGCCATCTGTCCAAAATCGCAGTATTCTTGAGGAGGTGACAGAAATCAAAACAACTCTAAAGCTAGTCAACCACCTCTGCTTCACTGGAGGTTTCATTCATGTGTGATGCAAACCAAAAATCTTCAGAAATTATCTTCAAAGAACATTGCAGAAAGGTTTAAAAAAGTGTTAACCCTTGTAGTTAAAAAATATTTCAGGATGCTATTTTTTCAATGATACAAGAATGTTTCAGGTAGTTAAAAATGCCTCTTTAATGGCAACTGAAATGTAAAAAGCCCAACATAATCATGAGTTACGAGGACTTAAAAGAACATTGGCTTCTGTAATCTACACAGTAGCAGCATTTTGACTTTCAGAAACCGATTCTTCTTTGAGAACATCCTTTGTAAAATCACCTCAACACTAAGCTTACCAATACCTGAGAGTCCACCTTTCCAAGATGGCCCAGTACTCGACTACCCTTAGTGCTAGAAAATAAATAAATCCACATTTCTCTTATGTATTTATCCAGCTTCATAGTCTGTTTTATCCTGTGTCTTTTAAATTTAAGCAGTTTGATACTAAGCATATCCTATGCAGGTATTTATTAACTGGAATTAAATTACTCTTCATCTGTTAAGTTAAACGCAAAACTTTGTTGTGTGTTTTTTTCCAGTATCTCACTCATTCCTAGAGCCCTTTCCTGAACCTTCTCCAACCTTTTATGGTTTTTCTTGAACCGGATAGTTTTCCTGGAGCGGTTACACTAATGCAAACAGAGACAAGATACACATTTTAACTGCTTGACAATCTTTGATCAAACAACTTCCTTTAGCCAAGCACCACACGAGGAATGGCAGTACGTGTGCAGCCCATTAACAAATGTACTTTCCTAGCTTCAATCACTTTTTCCTTGCATTTAGGTTCTGGAAACACATTGCCGGAACTATGGTTATTTCCTCCCAGTTGCGCAGCTTCAAATTTCTGTTTGCAGTGCTGTGCTTTGCAGAACAAGCCAGGCTGTTTTACAGCAGTAATTGATTTATACTTCTACTGGCCGCCTGTCATCTCCAGGCTGCTTGGAGTTTACCTCAAGAAACAGTTATATGTATCGACCTGCGATCAACAAGCAAGGCCCAGAGCGAGTTTGCTACGACTCAGGGGTCTTTGCCTGCAACTGCAATGTCAGCCAACATCTCTAATCCATTCAATTTCTTCTGTTTATTTTGTATTACCCCAAGGCTTATGTTTAAATACTGGGAAGATATTGAGGCTCTACCCACAGGCTGCTATCTGGCCCTTCCCAAGAGGTGATTTGCCAGGAAGCCATAAATCATTTTCCTGACAGCACCCTGCTTCCTAAAACAAGCAGGTCACTATCTGCTGCCCCTAGCCCAGCGTCCTCAAGGGCTCCCCTTACACTCCTCCACAGCCTCCAAAGGGTCCCAAAGGGTCCCATGCCAGAGCCATGAACTGCTAGGAAACATAACATGCAAGTCAAGGAAAATTCTTCAGTCAAAGCAGGGACACAAGGCAAAACCATCTAATTACCACTCTACTCTCAGCTCTTTTCAGGCTGCTCACCTTCATGGCTCTGAGGAAGATGCACGCAGTGAACTACAAAGCTGCATGTTACCACAACCATAAACTAACAAGGGCCTGCAGTCACAGGGATGGTGAAAAAAAAGTCATCCATGGTACAAGTTGTCTCACGTCTTCCAGGGTGAGCTAGGTGCTTTTGCTGAAGTAATTCTTGAGAAGCAAATGCCTTCCCACACCAGGACAGACTGAAGCTGCAGCAGCCAAATCCTTTTAGAGGGCAAGACAGCCACAAAGTTTTCCCTAGTAAGCCATATAAGCTTATGATGATGAAATGACTGATGTGCATCAACCATTTTCAGAACAGGGTAGAATACTACAGCCTTTGAAGCTCCAGACTTTCAGCACTTAAGTTTCAGTTAATGTTTTTAACACAGTCATACATAAACCTTGTAATCTTCGTGATGCTGAAAACCTAAATTTTGACTCTGGGATAAAATGCATTAAACCATGCTTACTGGTTATTGCCATAGTGCTTTTCAGTAAACACCAGCTCTGGAGGATTTACATGTACTTAAATATTATTCTTCTTTTTTCCTCCCTCCTCCCCCCTCCTCATCTGGAAAGAATTATTTTGCAAGTCAAATGACAATCATTTGTCTCATACAAAACAACATGAAACCAAGACTGTCAGTAGATTTATACCACATCCTTTAAGGTTTTAGTTTAGTTTCACATAGTGAAACATCTAATGGCTTTCATAAGTTAACAGATAACTTGAAATTAGCCATACCACAAACACAGCACTGGATACGCAGTTTCCAATAATGCCTGAGTTTTTTTCTGTTTTCTGAAGAAAGAGAAAGCTCCTTATGAAATATGCTATTTTTAGCATATTTAACTATTTAGCTATTATTTTTTTTAGATATTCTTTCCTCCTTAGAATGTAATGTTTTTGAAAAAATCAGTAGGTAAGACGCAGCACACTGCAGATAGATGGTTGACACTACTCTAGATGCAAATTTGGAACAATATTAAATTTTAATCTGATTCTACAGGGTTTCATACAGTTTCCAAAACAAATAAATGAACCACTGCTTTTGTGTCTCCCCCACACACACTTTTTTAACTATAGTTTTTATTTAAATAAGACACAGGAACTTCTATACCAAAAAAAAAATACAAAACAAAAGCCACACGCTTCCTTGTGTAAAGCAATATTGTGTGATAACTTGAATACTGTTCAGCACAGTGGCTAGAAATAACAGTACAACTATGTACAAAACTTTAAACAATATTTGACAAATTTCTACAGCTGGATGTAGAATACAATTGAGATAAACGACTGCTGGGAAATTTACATGGCAAAGCATTAGCTTTAACACATTTGGTTCAAAACCTTCAAATCTGCTAAGAACAAATGTGCAATTTAATTAATATTTAGTTTCTCATGGAAAAAAATAAAAAGAACACGTAATGGTATTGCAATTATTGTACAGAGTTCATCACTGATCTAAAAACAACTCATCGTATTCCCTGGTAACCTAACACCAACAACTGAGACTACGATTTCTTATCTGGATAAAATCAGAGCATAAAAAGGTCATCATACTGCAATGTTAATCTAGAAGGAAAAATATTAAAAGGAATTGATACTTACATCATGAGTATTTTCTCCCCTTTATCTTCAATCTATAAAATATATAGTGTTTTCATCTAGGCCTGAGATTAGTAGGGTTTAAAGATGGCTGTTGTGTTTCAAGCAGGTTTTTCACATGAAAATGGTTAGAGACAGACCTCTCTCTCCTTATGTTTTCTGCAAGGGGAGCCAAAAAAGTGACTTTTATAGGCTGCAAATTCCACCTTGTAAGACAGCATTAACAAAACCTCTGTAATAAAAAAGAAACCATGCATTATCTCCAAAGAAAGCATGTATTTAGTGAGCTGTTATTGGTGGTACACTCTCACCCCCTCCAATCTCATCTTCAAAAGAGAAAAAAAAGAATAATGGAGCAAGTTTAAATGCTCAGTAGCTGCAGGCTACTAATCTCCTCAATTCCTGGAAAAGGTGAGCCTTATTTCTGTAGGAGCAGACAGCATAAATGTAGTTCCACTGAGCTGAAAGCAATGGAGCAAGAACATCAAGTTTATTTTGCCTTTGGGGTCCCTCTTTGTATCACAGGAAATTATCTCTGAAAGCAGTGCTCTTGTTCTGGTACAATAGAAGAGCACCACTAAACCGTTCTTGCCATGTACTATTTTGAGAAAGCGTCCAGCCTGCAAAACCAAGATTATTTCACCAGGATTTCTTTATTCATACTTAAGGAGGGGGGAAAACACACTTTTACACACACAACTTAAGTAAGCAAAAGTTATGGGAGAAGCTTTGATTACGTAACACAAACTTAAAACTATTGTTTTCCCCACCCCTCTTAAAACACCCACTTGATACTTTTGGACTTCAATCCAAACAATTACTCACTATATAAATAAAATGCTGCTCATCTAACACTGCTCGACAAAAATCTGAAAACCTAGTTCCAACCAGCAAATGAATGAACATTTCCAAAAGAGAAACTAAACATTAATTTGACTTTTAGACGGTAACAGTAGCATTTCACATCCTTAACTGCCAACAAAAACATGAGAGGAAATCCCCATCACCCCCTGTGAAACCTGAAAGAATTTCTATCCTTGAACAAAAACATTCTTGTCTTTCAAAATCCTCTCACATACAATGTGGAATGTTTCTCATGTACAGCCTAGTACTGAACACTTTATTTGCAACAGTTTAACAGTCATTAACTGAGCAACACCTGAAACCTTTAAATGCCACTTTTTACATATATTGAAATGACAGTAAATGCAACAGTTGTTTTTACTTGTAAGCACATGACAAAGTGATATACATCACAGATTTGCTGGTTCTCCTCATGTTCACCCATGTCCAGGGTCATCATTCACCTGGAACTGAATGCACTTATTCCAAGAAAGTGGAATGTAATGAGGAAATATTAATGCATAAAATAAGGAAAGGCAAAAGAGTGATGTTCCCTCTTTAGCTTTGTAGCTGTAAAATATTTTATATCCCAATATGATATACATTCCAAGTTACCTGAGTTTACACTTCGAGAGAAGTACCTGAAGCTAGGCCATAGGGTGGGCACTGTGCAACTGTTGTGGCCATTTTTTTTTTTTTTTTTTTTTTGCATTGTGTGTATTACAGAAGTTAGAAACAAACACCTGGATCAATTGTAAACATAATCCTGAAGTACAGTATTTTCCATAGGACACAACACAGCAAGACATTTTCTATTCAGACAGGCAACTTTTTTTTTTTTATATATATAGAGCTTATTTATACTGTAGAATTTGAAACAGAACACAGGACACAGTACTAATCTGGTCAAACATACTATGAAATGCATAGTCTCCACTTAAAACGCTTAATGATATATGGATTTTGCAGGCATTACTGCTTTCTCACAGAAAATGCTGAATGTGAATTCTGTCCCTGCCAAGAACAGCGTTGAGATATTTTTTTCAAATGCTGCTAAGTATTCCATTTTGTTCTGAAAGGTTGCCACCTCATGCAGATGTATCTGAACTGTTATCTCCTCAATCCTTGCTTTGGGGCAGAGGCCTGCTCCACCTTGGTCTAGATTAACGCGTAGCTCTGAGGAGAGGAATGATCTTCAGTCTGAATTTCTTGCAAAAGCGGCTGCTGCTGCTGGGATGGTTGCTGTACCGAGACCTCTGTAGAGTCCATTGTGCTGGTGTCATCTGACAGAGATGAGAAAGAGACCCGAGACGAAAGTTGCTCAACAGTCAGGGTACTCAAAGCTGTGCTTTGACTGGAGTTGGGAGAGTTCTTCAGCGTCAGGTCTGAAGCTGGAAGCAGGGGGCCCAGAAGTTTTACAGGACAGAAAGCTGATCCGGTTGGGATGAAGTTAACTTTGTTTTTGTCAGGACATGAAAAGAGAGGGGTTGAGACAGGCTGACGAGACCTACAACAAGAAAAAAGATTACATATCTGGCCAACGAAGGTGGTTTTGTGTGTCACAAACTTTGTGGTTCTACAAGTTGCTAAATGTGAATGACAAGGAATGGGATTAATTGGACAGAGGGGCAAACATCTTCCATATTGGTAGTCAGCTAACTGATCCACAGCATGAAAAATAGTGCCGTCACAAAAATGACTTGACCGTTACTGGATAAACATGCAACTTCCAGCAAGAAAAAAATCTGCACTACATATGCACATGAAAAAATTCCATGGTAATTTAGAATGACACAAATCCTTCTTTAATAACAACACTGCAGTAACAACACACGTAGTCACATTAAATCCCTTTGAGAAACCCCATTAAATAGACCTCTCCTTTCCCATATTCCATAATTTCTTTGGAGGCTTCCTCCACAACCCAACATTGCTCCTTCACCATCCAGCAGGCAATGAATGCTATTAAGAGCAAGAAACTGTCCCTTTCTTAATTCTTTCATCCACACGAGCTAAACATGCAGCCTCGACAGCATGTGCTCAACTACTGCTGAGTCTAGGGAAAAAGACATTAAAAGAAATTAAACTCCAAGAGTTTAATTTCTGACTTCTTGCTCAATAGCTTTGCTGTTGAGCAAAGTTTGTCATGATACTGCCTACCAACACAGGTTTCATTCCATTTTATATGTTTTATACATATCAAAATGTAACCTATGTTTGAATTGATAAAAAATAACAAGGAGAGTTTTTGCTTTAAGCCACAAATATTTACAAAGTTAATAAAAATATATGGAAAGAGGTTTATAAATGCTTAGGAAATTAAATGTACCTTATATTTTCTGCTTGGATTTTTGTTGCCTTTTATAAACGCACAAAAAGAGTTCAAGCATAAAAGACTCCATTTCTTCTTCAAACCAACATGAACACTTCAACTTCTCTTCTGTACAAACTCTAAGAATAGTTTGCTCCTGAAAAACCCATCAGCTGGAATAGTTTATTCATCTGCAGTTGAATAGGCTCAGTAAACAGGTTTACTGCTTTGCAGATACCAGCTGATATAAAAGGCATTACTTACGACATTTCCTCAAAGACCTTCACTCGCTCACATCCCTCTGGGGGCTCTCGTTTGAACATGTAGCTGTTGTTTGGTTTGGGAGATGAGGCATACTTGGGCAACGGTGAGCTACTCCCACTGTCTGAAAATTTAAAGCAGTTATATTACTAGAGATTGAGAGTGCTTTTTAATTAAATTCGACTTCCAAACAAGATGCCTTTTTTCACAATTTAGCCACTATGCTGGTTTGCTTCTACCACAATGCTTCCTTTATTGCAGACTATTTCTAACACCCTTGTATAGCACATTTCTTCTGAATAAAAGCTTCAGTGCAGCAATAATCTATCATATAACAAACAACACATAACAGGAGGGTATTTTCATCCAGAACTCTGCAACTGGAACAAAGCAAAGCTGTGATCCTGGAAACACTCTTTATTATGTAATTCCAAAAAAAAAAAAAAAATGAACAAGGTAATATGCATAATACATGCAGAAGAATTATGGGTGGTAATGATAATATGCCTTCTCACTGTATAAACAGTTATTGAAAGCGTGCGTATACAGCATATTTTATGTTAAAACATAATTCTTCACAGGAACATTGACCTCATTAGTCTCATGAACAGCTCAGAATTTGCAAAGAAACAAAACGCATTTGTAATACAGGTACTGATATCTCATCATTGCAATGTTCTATCTTATTAGGTCCACAATTTAGTTGGTTTAGTATCCAGAGTAAAAACTTTCACAATTCAATTCTGTCATCACTACTAACTCTATGATCTAGGTATTCTTCATGACTCTAGCTGCCTGTGTACGTTTTACAGATGATTACTAGACAAGCTTAGAACTAAAGACATGAACATCTAAGACACAAGACAGACTCCACACAGCAGACAGACTTCACTGTAATTCTTGGCAAATCTGAGATAAGACTCAACTCTGGTAGTGTCAGAAGGACAAAAGTTTGACAAACTAAGACCACAAAAGGGTTCACTTTAAACAGCAAGTGAACCACCCTTCCCTTTATCTTGAAAACATAACTTTCAATGCATTAACACAAAGTATCTACAAAAATAATTACTCACAGAAATTTAGCTTTCTGCAGTGGCTACTACCTCTTCAAAGAGCAACAGCTATCTCAGGCTAATATTAGCAGCTCCATATTCTGTGCTTGGATTTACAATTAAAATGAGTTGAAAAGATTGGAAAGGATCCACAAACTTAGAAGTAAATGTAACTTCAAGAGAGCTAACAACTGATGCTTTAGTCCCTTTTCAAGTCTTTCCACCAGACTGGGGTACCCTAGCATTTTTATCTCAGATACCTTTATTTATTCTGCTGCTGTTCATGTGTGCCTTTCTGGCAACAGAGGAAAACCAAAAAATGCTTCAAGCATTATAATCTAGATTCACTTCAAGCATATAAGGTTTTCTTTAAGAGCCTGCAAGCAGTAACTACATAAACACTTGTACAAGCATGACTCAAATATAGAAGCTGATCATTAGAGGTTTTGAAATACCAGTGCTTCCTTTACAAGACACATCAACTCAAATGTCACACATCCTTTTTTTTTTTTTTAAACTAAGATATGAGAAAATGGTTGAAGTGGACCTCAGCAGTCTAGTGATTATTCTGCTCTTTCCTGCTGTATAGTGAACACAGACTTGTTATTTACAGAATTTTAGGTGCTAACTGTATGAAGGCAGAAAAAGTTTAGAGACAATACAGGTATTTGTCAAGCTGAGCACACGATGGTCTTTTGGAATCTATCCACTGTTGGCCCACACAGCTCATTTCAAACACAGAAATCATTAACAGAACCCAGACAGTTTGTTTCCTTCTTCTAATATTTAAAATTGAAGATCCAAGTTTCTATTTAAGAACTCTGAAATGTAAAATGAGCTACTGTTCATTCCAGTGAATACTGGAAAACTGTGGAAGTACATCCAAGGAAAGAATCAAACTGCATTCAAAGTTAAGTCAGTTCTTGGAAGATTCACTGTGTTGTCTAGCCAGTACAGTTTTCAATAAAGTTTTTAGTTTGTTTAGCCCTGTTTGGCTGAAACTTTCTATACAGGACAGCTGTTAAACATGGAAAAAATATACAATATAATTTAACTCATCTGTTCTTCCCTTTGCCTCCCTGAGCTTCTAAAGCTTACTAAATTCTTAGCTTTTAATTTCAACCAAACGCATCACACTAACATTTGAAAAATACATGCGGTTACTAGGAGGCCAAAACATATAAGCTTTCTGTTAGTTCCACACGTACAGCAGCAGAGTTAGAACGGAAGGGTCCTGAGAAGAACAGATCATTAGCTGAAGTGATAAGAGGAAGTCTGTGGCTTAAGCCAGTCCATAAGTGTGTATCCTGTAAGGTCTTAAGTGCTGAACGGTAACATCATTAATCCTTAACGACACTGAGAATGCAATTCTCAAACAATTCTATTTACACTTTTTTTTTTTTTTTTTTTTTTTTTTTACTTTCTCAGAGGCTGTAATGCATGCTCTGTCATCTGCACCTTCCAGGCTTCCACCAGTAGGGTGTGCTCTGCTGGCATACTTCAACAAACTAATCAAATTTCATTATGATGACAATGATTGAAGATTAACAGATGTAACCTTTAAAGCGAGCTTTGTTACCATAACCACACTGAAGACAATATGGAGCCTTATTATACAAAATTTCTGAATATAAATATTTAAAATGGACAGTCTATTATCTAGAAAATGTTTAAAATTGTAATTAAACACTAAACAATATTATTTTAACCAAAATATTTAACACCACAACTTTAGCTTGCATATATTGTAATAACAAAAAAGAAAGATTAAGAGAACCCGGAGAACAATTTATTTTGAGTGACACAACTTAAATGAAACAAGAAACTGTCAGCGAACCTTGGGATTTGGTCTGATAGGTTCAAAAGGATTTTCCAGCTCAAAAATGCCTTTTTTTTTTTTTTTAAGACTGCCCAAAGACTTCTCATACAATTTTCATTTTAAAAACTATGAATCAGATGCCCAGAAGTTAAAAAAAAAAAAAAATCTCCAGTCCAAGAGATAGCATCTTCATGAACACACTGCTTGTTACAGCCCGCTAGCAACAGCAGGAATACACAATCCTATGCAGAAGCACCTAAATCAAAATCCCTGAAAAACAGGTTACTCTATTTTCATACAAAAAAATCATTTCATCTTGTATGTTAGGATGGCTTTGAACTTCACCTCTGTCACAGTTACTAAGCATGCTACATGGCACTCTAAAACTTTAGTCTCAAGGAGCAGAGTATCATAAAACAGATCTATTGAAACTGGTAGCTTTAATGCAGCAGGGCATTACACTTACCTTGCAGTAGGCTGATATTTGAAAACAAAATCATAAAAGCCAGGTGCCATGAAAATATCTTCCCAACCTTCCTTCTCTGCTCCAATTTGTACTATTTAGTACCACTACTCTTATTTGGACCAGGGTTGTGATCCTTTTCTGAAATTTAGCATTCATTTTCTTTTGAAAAATTCAATAGATTTAGCTGCTCCTTGCAGAAAAGTAAACCAAACAGCTGATACAGTCCAAAGAGCAGCTGTGAGGGCCTCAGGCCAAAGCACAGCTTTGCACAAGAAATAAAAGATGCTTTAGAAATGTAAAGCAGTGCTGTGTCTGTACGAGTGCTGGCTCCTTGCACTGCTTATTTGTCTCAAACTACTAACCTTCATTTCCTATTCAGGAACACTCAGGAGCATTTATAAAACTGGTAATTTTAATGGTAAATTTAAGTTATTCCACTGAAAAGGAACATAAAACTCCAACTTGAGAAAAGTAACAGAAAATCTTGGGTTTAAAATGTCTGCACTTGGTTATATGTAGAAACACATTTTTCAAAACTTAACCTGCCCTGTAGAAAACTTACAGAAGTTGTATTCCAGGATCACTTTAAAATAAACATGCAAAAAAAATATTGAGCTTTTTTAAAAAAGTAGTTCACATCAATAACAAATGTTAAGAAACTTTCTCTCAAATTTTGCTATTTCTTTATAATTTCTACCAATATCCCTCATTTGTAATTTTATATCTGTCATTTATATTTTATTCTATTTTCATAACATTCTTATTCAGAACAACCAGCCTGTGTGATCTCAATGACCTGAGCATAAACAGCACCTATCTGGCTACCAGTGCACTTTTACAACCTCTGAAAAAGTTATTTTTTCTTGGTAAACTGCTACATGTTTTTCTAGTTTCTGTCTTGCCCATAAAGAATAAAGTTGCAATGAGCAATTCAAGATTTTATTTTTCATGAATCTTTATTTTTCATGAATTTATCATAAATCTTTAATTTAAAAATGCAAATATGTTAAAGTCTACAAAGCTGCTTGTTTATCACAATATATACCACTACTAAAACAGACTTTTAATACAAACCTAACATTAAAGCCAGTCTTAAGATCGAAACCCACAAATAAGTATCTTCTCCTTGTGAAGTTCAACAATTAATTTTACTCCAATGAGCTGTTCAAAACACCCTAGATGGAAGATAAAACCCTTGAAAATTGTTAAGAAAGTTAAATGCAATATTTCAAACTGTCTTTACTTGCTACTACCAATAAAAAACACTGAGTTTCCAGTTACTGTGATAATGAAATTAAGTACTAACTGCAGAAGGAATAATTCTTTCAATTTCCTTGCTTTTTAGCATAGATGTTCTCAGAACATGTATGAACAAGTTTCCTGTCAAGACATTTCCTTGTCTGCCAGTACTTTAGTGGATATCTAATCGTGATTCAGTCTTGACAACAAATTACAACTCATACAAACACTCTAAGAAAGGAAAGTAGTGGAAGTACTATGTGGAGGGGGGAGATGATATCCATGTTATTTTTGGAACATGGCCACCTATTAATGCTGTGCTAAGACTTTTACTTTCATGTGGTTAACTCACACACACCCCCAGTGCAGGATTTGGGCTGGTGTATTTGTTTTCTACTACTTTTAAATTTAAGAGAGGAAATCAATACTTTTCAGAAACAGAAGAACTGTAATTTTTCCTGCCCCAATCTTACTGCTTTTAGATTACATAGAATTAAAATTACATTAAGAATGATTAAAACAGAATATTTACAAACAAAGCTTCAATCTTACTCATAACATCAAAACACTGCCGCCTTTAGCTCATTAGGAAATTGTTGCCAAATCAAAATCTTAGTTTTGTCTCAAGTGAAATATACTCTTAAGCTTTCACATTCCTTCCAAATGCATCCCTCCAAACAGAGGGCCATATTTGTAGTTGATAAAAGATTCAAGTCTAGCCAACCAGAAGCCCACTCATTTCATTAATAAACAGAATTGTCCAAAATCAGTCTTTTTACACTAGTGCTTCTATTTTCATATTGTGTCCTGTCTGTAAATTAGCCCTTAATTACTGGAACTCCAATTTACTCCCTCTACAATAATAAACTACTTTTTACAGACTTAGAAAACAATGCAGAATATTGACATATAAACACAAATTATTCAGAAATTTTGGGTTATGACAGATAATTACTCTCCATGAGATTATTCAAATTCATATTTGAGTTCTTCACCAAATACCTTCAAGTGGGATGAGTTCAGAAGCAGAGTACTTTTAAAGCAGTCCAAAAATTCATCACTGTTTTGATCAGCAAGTAACTCACCCATGATGAGCATACATCACAATTCTACATACACAAACCTTTTTTAAACAGAAACATGTTACAGTCTGAATTCTTCACATTAGAATCTTCATAAATAGTTAAGGCTGTTTGCTGTGCTCCTCTGACATATTTATGGAAGATGTTTGTGAAGTTTCACAAACGAGAGGGAAAAAGATATGTAAACAAACAAAACCAATTTTAAGATAAATCTTCAGTCCCTCCACAACAATCAAACAAAACATAAACTGATGTAATGAGTAAAATGAAGGTAGTTGTAAAAGCAGGACATCACATGCCTCCCATAGGTAAAGGCAGGCCATTCTACTCTCACCTTTATCACGGTCATAGAGTAAATCTTCTGTTGAGCAAGGACTCCCATCCTGAGATTCAGGAGGGCAAAAGGGAGAGACACATGGTGAATGACTGCTGCAGCTGCTGCTGCGCTCCTGGACAGATGGAGTCTGAGTGTCAATGCTTCGTGTACTACTACTACGATAGTGAGCAGGTAACGGGGCCCTTCGACCATCGGGGATATCCAAAGGCTGCAAGAAAAACAAGCAATTCAGGTTACAGAGAAAAGATCCAACTCCCAAGCAATGCCAGCCTGCAGCACTCAGCTGAAACAACGAGGCAAGGCCTTAAGAAGAGCAAACAAGTCAGGTTTGAAAGAACAACTTTTATGCAAAAAAATAATGCAATGTAAAATGTACATAACTTACATAAATTATGCTCAATGCTGGGATAATATGCAGATGTTCCCAGCCAACTATATCCTCTTATGCAAAGTTAATACTTCAACATTTATCTACACAATAGTGTAGATACTTCAACATTTATCTACACACACTGCTGTTATCTTTCTAGCATTTTTCTGGTATTTTAGAAAGCAACTTCCCTCACACACGCTCGATAAGTAGACCTTGTACTTAATTGTACTTAGTAGTACACTTTTCAATACTGGTCACTTATTATAAAGGAAAAACAAGTACCCTGATACCACATTTGGATAAAACAAAAAGCAGAGAACAAAATACAACAGTATATTGTTGCCATAAAACTGAATTACTGTTACAAATTAAACTATCCAGGCTTTGCTAGTAGGCAGTAATTCCCTAGCATACCTGTACTCTTCATCCTTTACTTCTGTAGATGACCTCTGATAAGTTGAGAACTACGCAGAAGTACAAGCTTATATAAGGTTCACCTGCTTTGTTTTGAACCAAAGCTAGCGAGCAGTGCCTGCTCACAGCAGTCTAGTTGGCACTGGCAAGAGTGATCTTGCATCTTAGTCTGCAACATACTGCACAGACATGTTCACTGTAGTAGGTTGGTACACCCTACTTCTTATTCCCTGTGGGAAAATTAGTTTTATCTTGACTTTTTTTTTAAAGTAGTGCTGTCTTCATATGAGAATTAGAGTTCTGCTTAAAAGTGAAGCGGTAAAAATGCCTCCAAGATTTAAAATAGTTTTATCCTCACTTCAGTGAGGATTGTATTCAAGCCATAGAGAACAGATTAAAATGTTCTAGCTACAAGAATCCATTTTCCTTTTCACATCAAGTAAAGATTTTTATTTTACTGTTTTCCTCTTCTCCATTCATGCCAAAATTAGAGCAGCCCATTCTAGAGCTTAAAATTCAACCCAAATATTTTACAAGAGTACATTGTCCAAGTATCACATTCTCCTCTCTTCAGCAATAGTCTGTCCAGAAAACCACCACATACTACACAAAGAGGCAGGCACATAAAGTCAGAGGAGCCTTTCCTTCTTATGAGCCTTCCAGTTAACAGCATTTCACGTTTCATTTAAAAGCAAAGTAACACGCTATAAAGAGAACATTGCAGTTGCTACATCAAGTGCTCAGAAGTTTGGACAAGGCTGTGTAGTCTGTTCCAACAGTTCAGCTCACATTGCATATGCGTTACAACATGACTACGTGTTGCTCTTCCCATCACCCCCAACAGGCCGTGACTCATTCAATGCACAAGATAGATCTAAAGCATTATATCATTTGTTACACAGACAGAAGAGAGGTAGAAAACAAGACTAAAGCTGTAGAAATGAAACAGTCTCGTAATTAACATAACCAAAAAATAACTGCCATGCAGAACAGCATTCTATCTCTGTCTCTCACAAAAATTTTGAGATGTCAGGAAGTCATCTGAAGCAACCCTTCACTTTTATGGCATCTTTCCTGGAAGCCCAGTCTACATAGAACTGGGTCTGCTAAAGTCGTCTTCTTTATTCACAGATGCAGAAGGAAACCACAGGAGCTGCACTTTAAACTCTTAAAATGACATGCAGTACCCTGAGTTACCTGAAGAATCACATTATAGAAGCCTGATGGATTTGTGTTTCTCTATCCATAAAGTGCAGATATCATCTTTCCTCTCAGAAAACATATCTTTTTATATCACAGGTGATATAAAAAGGGTACGACATTTCAGAAACTCTCCTATTACATAGAAGCAAAAACCCAAGAAGAAATAGAGATTTCTGACTTCAAAGCAAGGTTTAATAGTGAGCATTAGGACACACATCTAATGGGGGGGAAAACAAAAACATTGAACAGCTACTCATTAAGTGCACACACTGTACATAACAAGTAAAACAAAGATTCCAGGCGGGAAAAAAAAGCAAGCACATAATTCAGGACTTCAGTATAACACAGATGTTCTTCCACACCTGTAGAAACAGTGTGGTCTTATGTAGTCGGGAAGTATATCCCAAATCACTTACTTCAGCCTCCACTGAATTAAAACTTAAGGTATAGAAAGTCATCTGTATTTTCAAGTATGCCTCTAGAAATACAAGTGGAAAAAGCTAAATAATCACTCTTTCCAAGTAGAATAACTTTTAACATGTAGAAAGTGCCTGCAAGTATTTCAGATTATAGTGCTTCTGTATATTTCTTCCCCTTCATACCAAATCCAGGTTTTGACAAGAGCAAAACCCTTCATGAAAATACCAGCTAGATACTATTCTACTTTTTAAAACTTATGAATCAAACCTGATCAACACGAATACTGAAGTTACTTTCCATGAGTCATGCCTAAACTATTCTAAAAACTGAAGCCCTCACAACATTAAAGCACAAGAAATAGGGTAGCTAATTCAGTACAGCTGCTATTAGTTTTCATAATGCTCAATGCATGGAAAATGACTGGAAATTACTGCATTCTGTATACTTTTTTTTTTTTTTTTTGCAAAAGAGTCCAGTCATGTACTGACTTTATGCCAAATGCATTCCGACAAGACACCAGACTATGGTACAGCATGTTCTTGGACATCATTATATACTACCCTCATAACTCTCTGCAAATGTATGGAAACTGTTGATTTGACAACATCATGCATTTCTTAATACACTTAAAATTCACTTTTTTCCCCAGTGTCAATATTTCTGCTTGAAAAAAATTAAAGCCACCCTCCATAGTAGCATCAGGAATGCTACTATGATATAATATACCAGTGGGAGCCTTAAAAATAATCTGTTCTTCACAAGCCTTTCATCTATTTGGGAGGCAACTTCATCAGAGCAGAGTATTCAATGCTTCAGATATAGAAACTATTCTCTAAACTGGAACAAAGAGATATGGAAAAGTGGTTCTGCCTTCTAGCGTAAATGCAGTCATCAGTGCGTTAAACAAGGTGCAAATGCAAAAAGACATCGCGTATCTTGAAAAGACTGCTCCTGGCAAGGAACACATGGAGACGGGAGAGAAGACCTTTCAGATGAAGGATATGAAGATTAAGGTAAAGATCTGCTTCTGCTCAAATTAGAAAAACAATCATTTTATTACAGGACCGAGTTTTCTGATAGGTATATAAAAAGCATTTTACTACTTCCAGAGGCATTAGAAATTAAACAAGAAACACATGAACCAGTTTAACATTTATTGCATGACATTTGGTCAGAACTGCTTCATTTCTAATTTCTCTCGTATATTTGAAAGATAGGTCAGGTAATATTCTTCCTAATAAGAGACCTATGAACGTGTACACCTCCAACTGCAGGGCATGTTTCACTAGTTTCACAATGTATTCTGTAACAGGGAGCTTCTAAATACAGTAAGTTCATCATCTTACTGTTCTGAAGTCTCCAGCATTTGCATTGTGGAATCACAATAGGACAAAGAACAAAAACCTGTCACAACTACACAAGAAAGCTGATCCCTCTTTCAATTTGTAGTGGGACACAACTACAATTTCCTGGAAAGCTAGTCACCAAATTATAAAGCCAGAAGGAAAATATATCCCAGATCTTCGAATAAATGCATTAGAAGATGAAGTAACATTTATTAGTAAACCTGAGGAGAAAGATGCTATTAAAAAGGGACTAAAATGCCAGCTCTAACTCTGTTTTTATGAAAGAAAAATGAAAATGCCTGCAGCTAACTAAGCAAGAGGGATGATCTGAAAAAATATACACATATATGGCCAAACTGAAAAGGAAGAAATGCTCGGAATGTTTTGACCATGTACTGCTAAACTTCATAGTCAATTAGATTATTAAAAGAAAAAGCTAATGACATTACTGTATCATCCGTTATCTTTGCGAAGCACAAAAACAACATGGCTACTCTCTCTACAATTACCCTTCTAGAAGTAAAATTACTTTTATCACTAAAAGATTGAAAGAAAAAAGGCAAAGAAGTTTCCAAAGAATATAACTAAGTCAGCAAAAGATATGACAAAATATATTCCAGATCAATTTATACTTTATGAAGTAGGATGACAAAAATTGAAGTCAGCAAAAAGGAAAACAAAGTATGGAATATCATAACCTACAAAATTAAAGAAACTAAAAATAAATGAAATCAATTTGTGTATCCAAGGACTACGCAGGAAAAGTGTGAACATGAAAAGGAAGTTTCGCTAGCTTCCAATTTTAACCAGGAAGTAAATTAAAGTAATTCAAGTAATGTCCATAAAACTAGGTCTACTTTAACCACAAGCTTATTTTTGTCCTATGCATCACCTAGTCCCCTTTTGAGATGGTGAACTAAGAAACGGTTTGCTCCAAAATTCACACATTTATAATGAATAGATAAGTGACCAAAAAAAAAGTTCAAGAAAATTAAACTGAAAGTTTACAAGTTAACAGAACTAAAATGAATTTTGCTTTTAACTTAAGTCCAAGTGCGTTTATTGAAAGGAAATGGAAGAAATCAGAAAGCTATTTATATGCCATCTAAACCTGAATTAAATTTTAAATAAGGAACTGCAACTAAAAATAAAGGTAATCATTCTTCTCAATGTTTTTAGTAGATTGTATCCCCCCCCCCCCAAAAAAAAAAATCTTTCCTGACATACTAAAATTAAGTTTTAAAACATGCACTGATGAAACAGGAAGTAAGCTTGGAAACAGGCTAAAAGAAAACAGAAAAGGTCTAGATGCCCACCAATCTTACAAACAAGCCTGTTAAAAAGTTTATTGTTCACACATCACCCAAAGCAACCAATTGCTTTTGATTGTTACACTTTTTAAAAATAGAATGTTACAACTAGAAAGAATAGCAAAAAATTGAAAGAAAAACAAATTGTTTCACCAGCAGTGAAACTAATGAAGTTTGGTTTCCTATGGTTTATCTTTTGTTCAGTAATTCCTAACCTTTAACCCAGCTGCCCCAACTCCCCCAGGCTAAAAAGAAGCTAAATTGCTGCATTAGGAGAAAGTTCACCAGCAGTAAGATTTAGTAAATTACTCTTATTATGATCTTCCACAAGTAAGCAATGAAATCTAATAAGCTCAAAGACTGTGCTAGTAGTCCCTCTTTAGGTCCCACCAGAAGAGATCTGACAGAAATTAACAGTTATATAACAGGAAACAGCCCTCTGCCCACATAGATGGACTTGACTTCAAGGGCAATGTCTGATTTATTACTTTCTTTTGTGCCTGAAGACTCTCCCCAACTAGATGTTTGGACGAAGGGTTCACTATTGCCTTGGTTGCGTAAACTACTGAGCACCTCTGGCCTCAATCCAACAATGCACTTAAGTATGTGCTTAACTGTTTGGCTGGACCAGAGCCAGTACATTCAGTAACTTATGAGACTGAGTTCTGCATCCAAAGTAATAAGCTGTTAAAGCCCAAGGACAACATTTACGAAGATGATTTGTCTGATAAATAAATGAAACGTCCTCTAACCATAAGAGATAACAACCCTAGCCATAGCAACATCAGTAGTGGCACTATAATACACCTTTTTATACTCTCTTCAGAGATGGCAACAAGGTTTATTGATTTGGGCTTTTTGTTTTAGTTTCAGTTTTTTCTTTTCCCCTTTATTCCCTATTCCAACACAGACCCTTCTAAAGAGATGAGACAGCTTTGGGAAAGGCAACCTAGCATAAAACATTTACTACTACAGGATTTTATTCTTAATGACAGAACACATCTACTTCTCTGGAGAAGCCAAGAATATTCCAAAGCTTTTTAAGTTTACTACCATAATAAAGAAACACAAATACCAGGTTTTGGAGTCTTAACCCTCTGATTCGAATTTTATAGCTTGATTTGTGCACTGAATTGCTATTAGAGGACCATTCACAAGAAAAGAACCTACAATTTAGAGAAGATTAGAAAAAACGGAAGAGCAGTTGTTGATCCCACAGCAGAAAAGTTTCATTAGTTATTTAGGAAAGAGTGGCTGTAAACCAGTGTTTCACAAGTATTTTACACTGTCATCTAAGCACTGCAATGCTCTTCTGTGGGAATTCCAATGCTCCTTCAATTGTATGTATTTCCCATACAGAGATCTCCCAGAACAGATGACAGTCTTTTAAGGAAGTAAAAAAACAGTTCACATTTGGTTTATGGAAGAAAAGTATTAAAACCAAAAAGCTGAGCAAAGCACAGGAAATTTCAGTCTTGCCTAAGAAAAAAAATAATGGAAGCAAATAAATCTCTGTCCCTTCTTACTACTACTGTAGGCTAAGTTTCTGAGCACTTACATTTCTCACAAAAACATTCAAGTTCTTCACAGGAAGGGCATTCTAAATAACCTATGTTTAGCCAGAAGCCCTTTAAAAAACTTAAAAAAGCAAACAGCCTTAAAATATTTAAACAATTTTCAAACAATGTCTGAAGAAAATTATTTGCAGTTTCAGCCATGACGAAGTTTTCTCATGTGTTTATAGGTTACAAAGAAAAAACAACTATAAGCACGTTAATATAAGCTTACCTTGGATACCTCTTCTTTTCCACTGCTGTCCTTAATGAATACTTTTTCCAGTTCAGGGCTTATTCCTTCTACATTACACGGCACACGTGAAACAGTTGATTTTGGCACTGAAATGTTTGACAGTGGCATAGGGACTGATCTGGAAATAGAAGCCTAGAAGGTAGAGAGCCACATGATTTGAAGTTGGAAAACAGAATAAAACAGAAGTCTGAGATCAGCACTAAAGAAGGTAAAGTAAGAAAACATGTATTATTTGCCATGTAGATCATCTTTATTCATCAAATTTAACTAAAAAATGCCTGCATAAATCAAAAGCCACTAAAAACACCTCTACTTAATTCAATATAGTTCTATAATAATATGTTTCTACTACCTTAATTATCAGTAGATGGGCAAGTATAAGTACTTTTCGGATGTATAGACTACAGAATACACAATAGTGGGATGGGGCGCACACAGGGTGCTGATGTGGATGGTTTTAACTGTGATCCAAAAGGCATTTCTCCCAACATTCCTGAACCTTAACCACTCAACTGAAATATTCACTTAATGCACTTCTATCTTCTTTTCGTTGGCTTTAGTGAATGAAAAATAAAGTATTCATTCTCAACCTCTAATTTCATTAGCTTCTAACATTTCAGAATTTTACGTCAAAAGTCTTAAAAGGAAACATTTGAAGGTTAAGAATCAAGTACTTAAAAAAAAATGCAAGTATGGTTTTTGGGGAAAAAAAAAAAACACATGTTGGAATGGAGTTCTGTTACCAACAGAAGCCATTCTCCAGAAAGCACGTCTTGCACAGTCAACCCCAAAAGCTTTAGCTTAGCACCTACACTGACAGCCATCAGTGTTCACTTCCTAATACATATTTTCCTCTCATCCACAGCAACATAAGACAAAATGTAAAACGTACCTGTGGACATCTCCAAGAGATTACTGAATTAATTGGCTTAGGGTAGGGGAACTCCCCCTTCCTCCCATTTTTTTCCATGTTGAGTTCATGCAAAATGAACATAAAAAACACTGCCTGCAGGATAGCTTCCCAGTAGTACCAGAACTGAAAACTTCACTAGTCTCATTAGAGAACACCTTCTTGAGAAATCAGAAATGTGTGAGCAAGTTCCAAGTGCTAAAGAATGTTACAGCAAAGTATACGTCTTAAGTGGATTTCAGCCTGTTACAAAGACTTTTTAATACAAATAGTAGCATTGATACTTGCAACAGCATACTTTGGGTGGAAAGCAAAATACTTTCCTACACAAAATGAGTGAATCCTTTGTTATAGAGGCATAAAAGTTTCACGAAGAACATTAATTCCTTATACATCTTCATCACAAGATCAGGTTTTAAACACGAGATTTTATCTGAACAGAATGAACATGAAAGGACTGGCCAACACAAAAAATCAGCCGTCACAGCTTCTTTCTAAAACGCTACTTATTTTAAAAGGCTGGCAGAAAATACAACGACAGAGCAAACATTTAAGGAGATCAAACAGTGGCTTGTTAGTAACATGGAGACCAAGTTAAGGTTCCACTGCAGATGAAATTTAATCAGGACTCAAACATCTGTACTGTCAAGTGAGAAAAGATTAACTGCTTTCTACAAATGGCTTAAGGTTCACAAAGTTATTCACTGAACCTTGTCTGAGTTTTAAAATCCATTTGGTTTCAGTTTCACTGGCAGTTTGTGATATCTAGAGAACAGATACTGTGTGGAGCATCCTCCACTGCACCCTGCTGAGAGTCTGGTTCATGCTCATGTAATTTGCCCATGTAATTTGCCAAAGCTATTCTTCATAGTGTCAGCACCTTTCTAATAGGAGATGCTCAGAAGACAGGCAATTTTTTCTTCCTTTTTTATTTAATAACTTAATGATACACAAAAACGACCTGAAAACAAATGTTGGCCCAGCTTGTGTGAAAATGATCATCTATATTGAGGTTTGCATACATTCACAAATAATTTTGAAAAATAGGCAAGTAATAACAGAAAACAGAAGATGTCAGGCTAGGAGCCTAAGCTTTACCTATCAGAAAGGTTAAGAGCTTATGATATCCTATTCCTGATTCACAAAGATGTGCTTCCTGATAACGTTTGCTCAGGTATATAAGACCTGAGGTAGGAAACAAGAAAGAAAAAAAATGTGGTTGATATCACAGACTTACTGCTGGAAAAGAGTCCTGTTCATTGATATAAACATGAGAATGGTCATAAACACAATCTGAACATAAGAGTTTGCATCCTAAAACCTCAGTCTTGGATCCTGAGTTAAATTTTTCCAGCAAGTCACAGTGTCTGGAACACGAACAGGCTAACAATGATGGCAATTTTTCCATTTAATATGATGGAAATTCCCAACATAAGCTGTAACATACCAATGTTGTTCCACCTCAGGTAAGCCACTGCTACCACAAAGAAGTATGTGAAGGCTCTCATCATGGAAGACAGAATCCTGTATTGACAATGATTCTAAAGCACCATAACAACCAAAAGGTTGTTAGAGACAACCTTTGTCTTAGGCAAAACCATGAAGAAAAAGGTTTGTATCCTGTAGCATAAGAGATGATGACCAGTCCTCTAATTCCAGGGAAGTGGTTAACGGTGGCAAGCACCACCTTGATTCCAGCTAAGTTTATATATGTGGTTAATTAATTTTTTTAGAAAGCAGACAACAATATTGTTTTACTTGATTTCATAGGGATACTCTGATCTGGCCTCTCTGGCCAGGAAATGACCAATAAGCAAAGTATCACAAAAACTCCTGAAGTGGTACAAGAAAATGAGGTCTTCCCTCAAACATCTGATGATGCAACACTACTGTCTTTTACTGATGAATATATGGTAGGGTGAATTACAAGCCTCTGTGTAACTAACCAATTAGTTTCAGAAAAGCAGAAAACTAGGTCCTGTAATCTGAATGCAAATACTGTCTAATGGGTCCCATTCAGCGTTCTGCCTGCTGCTCAAAGACTTATCAGCTGTTGGGCTTCCAATCCAGTCTGCTTACTTTTGGTGCATTTTATTTATTTATAAAACAAGCTAAGATGAAACTGTGTTGTAAAACCAATAAGCAAATAAGCAAATACCCTTCCAGAGGAAGACAGACTTTTGAAAGTACACCACAAAAATTAGTCTTGGAAGCAAGTACATATTTGTGGAGAGACAGCCTTATGTGGCCATGCTCAGAATTTTCACAGCATCTTAATATATTTGCTTGAAACCCCTCATTCTTTTATTATATTATGGCTATCAGATAAAATTCAGTGTAGATGCAATGGTAGCAGGGTGTTAAGCATTTCAATGTACCGCATAGGAAACAAAACAGGAGAAAGATGGGAAGAAACAGACTATTCATCCAACACAGATAAGATAGGAGGCTGTTAATATAAGCTACTATCTGCTTACCTGAGTCTGACTGATTGCTATGTGGTTGCCATGGAGAGGTGACTGACGTTCTTTCTCTTTACTGTGACGACTACTCTGCTTACTGCGCTGAAGCTGCTGCCTCAGTTTGGCAATCTGCTGGAAAGAAGTTCAGGTGAAGTGATAATGAGTTATCAGATTAATATCTTCTCATTTTTTCCTTTATGAAGTGAATCACGGACATCTTAAGTCCTCTTTAAAGAATTATACAAGCATATTGGATTTTCTTCCCTCTAAGTGTAACCATTAAAGTTTCTGCCTCTAGACACTTTCTGCCAAGTATCTGCCCTATTTACAGACCTGAACATGTCAGCAGGGTTAGCTTATTACTAAGCTTCCTCATTTATAAACAAGCACTGTAATAACTGATGCAAACAAAAGTAGTCCTCCTGATAATTTGTAGCAATTTCTAGACTGTAATTGGCTTAAACTGAGGGACTGCAAAGCATATAGTTTAATTTGTTTGACCTTAAGCCAAATAAAAGTTTTCCAATAATTCAACTGAAAAATAGAAGAGCCTCTACAAACAAAATCAATCAGTATGTATTGCTCCATCTTGGAGAACTTATTTAATACGTTTAGCAGTATTTCCCCACAGGCTACATTACCACAGATTCCTTCAGGCAGACAGAATTATCTTTTCTACTGTCTGCTGTAAAGATGGGTAATCAAATGATACATATTTTAAAGGTCAAATGCAACTACAGTCATTATTCATTTGACATGTTCCCTAACAGAAACTAAAGAATTTCATTCATGAATTCCTCCATTTATTTAATCCTCCTGAATAGTTTTCTACATGAAAGAGTATTTACCCTCTCTAAGCATTGCTTGAGAAGTTCATACTACATGCAAATTCATACAACATGTAGAGATAATTCTTTAAAACTGCCTTCTCCCCCCCACTTTGTGCTCATGTCTTTCACGATCAGCATGCTAGCATATAAGGCAAACTATGCATGGCCCTATTTCATTTTGAACTCAGCTATAGATAAAATTTTTAAAAACCTGAATGGCAAATAAGGAGATGCAAATTCACACAGAAATCACGTTTCCAAGAACTTCATCGGCTAGAAGTATCCTCTTTTTGATTGACAGACTACAAGCACATTCACTCTGCGGTCAACTGCAAGTAGTTAAATATATCACTATTGCCCTTTCAAAGCAGCTTTGTGGTAGAGCAACACTTCACTCTTCACAGTGTCAGAGATGACAGTGTTTGGTGAAGGTTTCAATGGAGCCTTGCTCCAGGCTTTGCAATTTTCTTGGTGCTTCTGATATCACTCACGAAAGACAGATCCATCTTTAATGCTTCATATCAAGTCTTGCCACACCTCATTATCCACATTCAGAGAACCGCTACTCAGAAATCGTTGACTACTCTTAATCTTCAATGACAGACAAACAGTTTAGATTTCCAAAAGGGTCTGTGTCAAATACACGAAGAAAGATAGAGCCCTAGCACGTCCAAGTTTCTAACACAGACAAGCTAAATTTAAAGAACAAGACTAATCTCTTGATGAAAGGTGTCACTTGGGCACCATGATAGAAGCAACTTCAAAGGAGTGTGAAGAGATACTTCATCTCTACAAAAAAAAAAAAAAAAAAAAAAAATAGCTGTCCAGAACTTCCCCATTTTGCCTGCAAGAGTAATGGAAGTTAGGAAACTCAGCTCAGAGAGATGAAGCAACAGGAAAGTAACCAGTTCGGTAAGGAAATGTGAAAATAAATCTATGATGATTTACATCTAGAATGCTGAAGAAGGGGAAGAACACGGAAATGATCTTCAGCTCCTTTTCAAAAACAGGGAAAGAAAAAAATGAGGCCCAAAAATAAGGCCCAGACTACAAGACAGCTGTGTACTGAAATGGATGGCTACAGGAATAACCAAAAAGCAAAGACACTAGGCAAGGAGAGTACTGCACGTCAGAGCTCTGACTCAGATTTTTTTTTTGCAAGCGGCTTGCAAATCTTTAAGAGAACATAGCCTCTCGCTATAATATTTGGACAGTGAGAGTCTAGAGGTGTATTGAGCCAATACACCTCTAGGCTGTCCAAAATCTTGATGCTGTGATGGCCCCCTCTGTCAGGGCTTTTAACATCCTTTTCTGTGGTGGAGCCCAGACCCACACACAGAAGTCAAGGTGGGGCCACACCACGCTCAGTGCAGCGAGAGGGAGGATCACCTCCTCTGGCCGGCTGGCTGTGCTGTGCTCAGGGCACCCCAACATGGGGTTTGCCCTCCTGGTTGCCAGGGCACGCTGCTGGCTCACGCTGCGCCTGCTGTCACTGGCACCCCAAGGTCCCTTTCTGCTGAGCTGCTCCCCAGCCACTCGTCGCCCAGCCTGGGCCTGGCATTGCTCCATCCCAGCTGCAGCACCCGGCATTCCCCTTCACTGAACTTCATGCCATGCTGATTGCCCAGTGCTCCAATCTATCCAAATGCCTCTGCAAGGGGGCATCTTCCCTCCAGAGAGTCAACAGCACCTCTGAGGTGACTGGAACTGGGGAGAACCTGCACTTGAAGAGGCAACTACTAGACTGGTGTAAATACACCCTGACACTGAACTTCATTCAGGGCAGCTGACAGTGCCAGAGTGTACCAGAAGCACAAAATACCACTCAACTCTTCCTGTTCTGAGAGCAGAGATGATCAATATGGTGTCATCCAATCCAGGCTGTGAGTTACTGAGTGTTTGAAGGCCAGCAGGTTTTGAAAGCTTCATTGTAAAGTCAAAGAGATAGTTATGGCTTGCACTGTGGTTTTCATAAAGCAACCTGGTGCCAATACACACATTTTCCCAGCACAACTACATGATCAGGAATTCTTAGTTGTATCAAATGGAAATAGTAAGGATGCAGACCAGGTATTTCCTTGTGACATGTCTTACAGGACTGATCCCTATATGGCAAGTTTTCACTTGTGTAAACAAGCATGCCAAACAATACACAGAAGATACCTCTCACAACAACCTCAGGCTGATCAGGTAATAGCTTTGTTATACTTTTGAGTAGAGTTCTGCAAATTAAGTAACAAGTAACACTTTTTCTAGGGTTTACCTGGACATTTAACAAACATTCCCCTACAAGGCAGTAAAGGGTGCCTTGCTCATAGGCTGGGAGATGGAATCTTGCCCTCAAGCTGTACAGCAATAGAGAGACTGCAGTGAGAAAGATTAGGCAGAAAGAATAAAGTGCTATGCTGGGGTTAAAATAAGGAACAGAAATGAAACACTCCATCTTAACAGGGCAGATAGAAAGAACTGAAATGGTCTGGGACACCATTTTCCTTACATTCCCCAGTAAGGAGCATGAAGGTGAGCAACACATACACAACCTTAAAAGCACACATGTAAATCACCACTTAAAGATCTAACATGTATCCTTTAAAGTATCCAGTTGTTGAAGACATTAAAGCCTTAGCTTTGCACATGTGTACTTAAATCATGTTTGCATTTTTTGGATCTTAGTGTACCAACTCAAATGCTCTCCTCTTCTACTAACTTGAGGGAGAAGGCACAGAAGATTCATTTTGTGCAGTACAGGTATTTTCTTGCATAATACGTCTTAAAATAAAATTTAGAGGATGCAGCTGATTTTTTTTTCCCCAAAGAGAAATCAAACTGCTGCTTTCACTGATGTGCAAAAAAATCATTGCACACAACACCAACAAGAACAGACTACACATAGAAAGTAATACCCGCAAAATGCAGTAATGATAGTTACAAGATCTTTACAAGATCTGTCCCAGAAAAAGAAACTGCTTTTTTTATCAGTCATTGCTGCCACTACAGAAGAAATATTACTGACAGGTGTGCAGACTTTTTGTGAACATTTATTTTCAAAATCTGAGCTCAAAGGACCCAAGCTTCCTTTTATTCCTCAGAGAATAAAAGAAACTTGAACCCTACTTCCAATGTTCAGATACACTTACTTAAAAATTACACTACTTTACAAGATGCAAACATAAGCTGGTAAGTTTCAAAAGGCATTTTTAAATTCACATTTTGCAAGTACTCTAGTGTGACTGTATTGGGGAGGGAGAACATAAACATCTGTGCACTTTCCAGAAGAATTAAGAAATGTTTAAGCCTTTTCTCTCCAGTGACCATTGCCTTCAGTATTCTTGATGTATTGGAAAGACTTCTTGAAATACTTCAAAGTAATTTATACAAAAGAATCAAAAAGAAGAAGATCAGCGCATGGGTTATTGTCATGCAGCCAATTATAAGATGACCGTGCATGCTGAATTGAAGCAAGGATTATTCAATAAAGTTAGGAAAAGTCAATATATTCTGCTTGCTGAGTATTTTTATAACAAGAAGTATATTTGCAACAGATACATATCTTGCCTATATCACTTGTAATATGCACATAATCTAATATAGCTAATGGCACAAAACTGATAAATAAGTAAATTCCGTTGGCTCTTTACAGCACTGCAATAATCTGAGTATCCTGGTAATTTTTCATTTGAAGAAACACAAACACAGTCTACAAATATGAAAGAACATGTCACATCTCACCACTCCTGACTGTTCATTAATATTTATCAGCTAACAGATTGTACTTCTACAAATCAAGTACACACAATACAGTAACTTCCCATTGCTGAACAAGCCACAAACTCATCATTAATGATAGAAAGCTTTAACTCATCCGTGAGCAGCTTGTTAAACAAGTTAACAAACAGGTCAAAGAGTAAAACAAGCAACTTAAACCTTCGCATACAATCTTTCAATACATATATGAAAGCATATAAAAAGTTGAAGCCTTCAGATCTGATTCTCTTTTACTCGAAAGACTTTTTCAAGTATTCTGTTAGACAAAACTTGAGGACCCTTCCAAAAGCAGTTTGCTGATGTCAGTGTAACAAATACAACATACAGAGGTATTTAATGTTAAGTGGAAATCAGATGTCTGAAATAGTAAAGTCTTAATATACTGAAAACTATTTGCCTCAAACCCTGTTTTTTTTCCAGCTGAGGGTAAAATCCAGGGTAAGCTATAACTAGAACAATCTTTAATTAAATTCAACAAAATTTTAAACTATCTATTCAGGTTCAAAGAGGAAAAAATACCAGTGGTTCAAACCTCTATTTTTTGATCAGAGTTGTTGTATTTGACACAATCTTCACCTCTCACTCAAGAAGTATATCTATTAAAATATTTTTAAAGAAGCCTGGCATTAGCTTATGAGAAGTTATATTCAAGACTTGCTAAAAAAAAAAAAAAAAAAAAGCAGTAGATCCCCCTCAGAATCAAAAAAGAGGCTTCTTGTTAGGAAGTGATAAGAAACATACACGTTTTTAGGTTTTATAAATTTGAATATTTTTAGAAGAGTTTCCTGTTGTGGTAAACAAATACATTTGATTGAAATAGTTCTCAAACCAATAAAAAAACTTTTTTTTTTTTAAATTTGAAGGCCATCCAATCTTCTTTTATCACAATCAATTAAAACCACACATACAAATATTTGGTTAGTTTACAGTATCAAAACAAAAAAATGCTAGAAATCATTCCATTAGTTGTTGGAACAAGAAAACATGAATCTAAACTCCTGAGACAAACCAAGGAAACCATAAATAGGTATCTGCTTATTTACTGTCAAATGCTTAGGGAAAACAATCGTAAATGTTGAGCAGAAGTACTGTTACCTAATATTACTTGTCACAAATGCAGATGTCCAGTAAAGGTGATACTTTTATTTCTATTATTTAAGCTCTTACTTACAGGTACCTACAGTTTTGTCAGTTTTTTGATTTCTTCCAATGCTCTGTTTAGTTCTCCTATCACGTTCCCATCAGAAATTTCAGCACAAGTATTAAAGTTGTTTTAAGACTGAGATTAAAGTGAAGGGGCGAGAAATGGTTTTATCTATGCTAAGACACATTAGCATAGTTTTCAGATGTTCAGTGCCTTGGAAGAAAAAGACATACATTTGATTGGGAGTCCTTTATGCTGGGAATGCACCTATTTCTCTTGAAAAGCCTTTATGTCAAGTTTTAGCAAAATTTCAGTTTGCATTTGTTTATGAAAGAAGTTTGGAACTGGCAGCTACATTTGCTAGTAACAGCAGCTTTTTCTACTGAGCTTTAGATTTGAACAGAACTGTCTCAGAGAATTTTTCCTTCCAGAAACCGCAGATTGCTGAGACACAAAGTAACTGAATGCACAAATACTATTGGTATTGATTAAATTCTTAACATCCACCACACAGGCATTAAGTAGTTTGGTGGAGGAAGGGGACAGGTTTGCATGTCCAGGAGAGCAAACATCACACACACATGTAATGGCTGGACACAGAGGCTGGAACCAGGCCTGACAGGTAAGGGAAAGGAAAAATTCAGGGACAAAAATAGAAGCCAAACAGAACTGAGAAAGTCCTCAAGTAAGGGAAGGTAAACTAGAGCTGGTTGGGTAACATATGCAGAATGACACTGGAATTATAAACCTGGGGAACTGGAAAAGGCAACGGAACAGTTTAGAAAAGCTGGAGAGAAAGAAAAACAGAGGAAGGGAAAGAACTGCAAGCTAGAAGAGGTAAGACAGGTCTTAGGGTGAATAACCCTTACACAGTTTGAATAGAAATAATTCCCTTCCACACACCCCATTTTTTTTTTTTTACCTTCTTTTATTACTGTGCTCTATCTGAAAGGAACCATGAAACCCACCAGCCACATGTTTATCTTTCTCTTGAGCTCAGCCCTTAAAGAGGATGGCAACCTACCACAATGGATCACTGTTATCAAGTGGCAGAGACTCACTTACATACTGAAGGTTTCCCTATCACTGACAGTCACAGCCTTGTGGTGAAGAAAAGCTGCTTGCTGCAAAACTTGATAGGGAACCACCAGATGATGAAGGATGGTCTCTCAGTAAAAGCAAGCCAGTTTTATCCTGGATATACAGATGTTATTCCTGCCTCTCGTACAATTCCTTTGTGCTGGTAGCTAATGCTTAAGCCAAAAACTTTTCAGATACAAGACTCATTCTGCACTAGTTCCAGGGCACTTAATTTGTGATTCTGAGTATTTGCTTACAGCTGCAAATGAAGTCACACAGGCACATGGAAAGCCCATGTAAAATAAATCAGTTAAGATGGGCTTCATATTGGGTACTCGATGAGACAGAAATAGACAGTCCTTACCTCTCTTTAGCTCAGGTCCTTGCCTTTAAAAATGAGGATATTGCTACTACCAGAATGAATTATTACTTCATATTCAAAGTTGATTCCAATATTTGAGGAATCAAACTTACATCACTCCTTTTGATAGCTATTCTTCCTATCAACAGCTATCAGGAAAAGGAATATCTACTGCCAGTAACAATGCCTTCTTAGACAACCTATATATTTCTCCTCATTTTTGAATGCTCTATTAAACAGGGAGCCAGGAGAGAATACACAAAAAAAAGGAGATTCAGGGCAAAGACCCATCCTATGGGGGAGGAACCACCAGAATACACTGCAAGATTCATTTCTTAAAGAGAAAGGTGTAGCTCTAGAAGAGAGGCTATACCCTTCTTGTGGGGACATGAGGCTTGTATGTGGTACTGACCAGAGCCAGAATTGCATGAACTTGGGACAGAATGTAGTTTACTGGTGCATAAGGCTGAAATAGTGCACATTCAGCTGAGAGATGGAAACCATTTTCTGTATCTAATTTCTCATTATGCAAATCTGCTTCATTTCTGATGGGTTCTTTCTAGTTGCTACTGTAGTCTACAAGAAAACCATATGATTAAGGAGCATTTCAAGTAATCATATCACTACTGTATCAACACTTACCCTATTTCATTTGTGAAACTGACATCCTCTCTATCTTCACCCTTAAACTTGACTGAAATTTCTAAACAAGGACATGGTAACCTCCTGACAATCACTTTGTATCTTTCAGCATTAAAGAATGAAAACTAGCTAAAGTATCTCTGAACAAACAGTAACAGCAACAAGCTGGTTCCTCAGAACTCACTCTGGCCACTCCCCTGCTGACAACACTGTGCAGTAGGAGGAGAGGAAATCCAATAGGCATAAAAACAACCAGCCTTGAAACAACTCTTATGTTGGACATAAAACCTGTTTCAAAAGCAACAGAGGGGAGGGAAAGGGTGCAGTTTCCTGGACTCCAGATAGGGATTAAAAAAATATGTCTTGGGCATATCAAGACTTGAAAGGCTCCACTGTGCAAAACTTCTCACCTCTTTTAGTTGATCAGCACTTCCCCACGATGCCGAGCGCTGATGAGATCTCTTTTCTGCTCCTTCTTCAGCCCAACAGCTAGGTGTCTGGAGAGAAAAAAATAAAAAACATATTGTAGTAAACTCCCCAGGTAAGAAATTTTTTTGTCACAAATTATTGGTTTAATCTTTCTGCCATGTCAGTGTCCAGGCATCATACATAAAGAATAAATATCAGAATCTGATATACCATAGTAATAGTGTCTATCGTAATAAAAAAAACACAAGCAACTCAGTTTAAGGCTTTGTAAACTTGCATTAACAAAGGATGAAGACAACAAAAATGTCTTGAAGAAAAATATTATTGAAGAAAATAGCTGCCTGATAATCACAAAAAACCCTTACCTGACTAGTTCCATCTCTGCTTCAGTATCCCTTCAGCATCCATTTCTAGTTTTCACCCAGTGCGGAGTTCAGAAAACCACAAGAATAAAGTATTTAAACACAACCTCAGAAACCAAAAGCCAGTATTTACTTCTCTCACCTGTGTTTCTTAGTCACTGTGCCATATAATCAATTCCTTATTGCTAACTCTGACTCAGTACACCATTTATTATTTCTGACACTGACCTAAACAGGTAAAAGACCAGGCCTTTTCCAGCCTTGTCTGCAAGCCCAGAAGGTCGGTAACAATCCTTGTATGTCAGAGCTATAAAACTAAACCCTGACTGAGAAGGGTCTAGAAGCCAGATCTGCACCTCCTGGATTCATTCATCACAAGACTTATAAAAATTGTGGGCATTCACCAGCACTTCTAGAGATGAGAGTCACTGTCTGTCAGAGGACCAATGAGGACAGTTAAAATCCAGAGCGAGTTTGGGGTACGAACAAGGTATGAACAATGTAAAAGATCTAAAAACACAAATCCATGAAGACAAAATGTTTTCAACATTTCCCACTGGTACTAGCTGAACCCTTAACAACAATAATGACTGCAAGAAATAAAACCATACCACTGAAAACTATGAGGGGTGGTTTTCAGGGCTACGGGATCAGAGCAACACCAGAGGATCATGGCAGACACTTTCCCAGGGGTGGTGGCAGCCCACCCCAGCAGTCAGACAGCATCAAGGATCCAGCTCTCCACAGGTGTGCATTCTCTTCAGTCTTCATACCCTGCACACGTGGAAGCCTGGGTCCTCCACAGCTTTTCTTTATTGCTTCCTCTCCAGGATCTAGAAATCTCTACAGCACCTGCACATGGAGGCGGCACTTGTGTGGTAAGGAGGCTTGGCATAGCCTTGGAAAACACCACAACAAGCAATGCCCAGAGCTCCTCACTCTTCCTGCTCAGGAAAGAGGGGTAGAAACAGCTCTCTGGGGACTGGAGAGTTGAACCCCACATGCCATTAAGCACTGAATTTTAGTCTCACATCATAGGTTGTACCATTAGGATCACAGGGCTGCTGTGGTATTATTACATGGCCTCCAGCCTGGCCCCAGTGCCAGTGTTTAACGTGCTAAGTCACATGCAGGGGCCCACGTATCCCATTGCTCTTTTCTGCCAGCCCTGCACTTTCTGCATCTTCTTCTGTTATTTTTATGCCACCAAGAATACTTCCATCAAAGCTGTGTGGGCAACTAGAAAACAAAATGACAACCATTTTGAAAATCAGCTTTTACTCATCCTTTTCCTGCGTGTTCCCAAGAAAGAAAAAAATAGTCTTTATAAAAAGTTAGGGTTCTGTGTATTGATTATATGACTCTGTAGGTCTAGGGAAGAAGCCATAATGTGGTTATTTAAAAACAAAACAAAACCCAAGAGAAACGAGTTAAAGCAGCTATTTAAAACTACCATAAAAATACATGAGTCACTCAGCCAAGCAATCCACTACTTTTCCCTAAAAGCAGAGCCTCAGTGCCACACACATGCTACCTATGCGTACATTTACTTGCTCTGCATTTTAATGAAGCCATGCTCTAGATAATTACTTGTTCTTGCAGATTAGGTGCTTACCACCTTCCTGAAATTTCTCAATAGAATAGATTTTACTAGCTTCTAATATTTCTTAAAGCATCACCAGTATTTAAGTGGCTTGCAAAAGGGAAATGATTTCCTTTTCAAAATCATGGGCTTTCGCAATTTATTTTCAATTTAAATTATTATTTTCAGGAAGTATTTTTACTATATTCTGAGTGAAGAGGTAGACATATGCTCATACTACAAAAACAGACAAACTCCAATGCAAAGAGAATTCATTGAAATTTATGTTCTGAAAATGCTTTCTGAACACATTACTCCATAGTTTGGAGCACAAACATCCAGAAAGATGGATGTTACCAGGGATCACTACAAACTCACAACCCATCAGCTACAGCATAATAAACGGAACAGAAAAGGCAGTGAGTACCTAAAGAGCGCGAGTTTCTCAACAAAGACTTAAAACAAAAATATATGTAGTGAGAACATGCTAGAATTTTTTTAAGCACAGATATTGTCCAAATAGGAAGGACAAAAACTAATAGCAACACTGAAAAAATTTCATCAGCTACACTGGTGACTGTTACTAAAGAAGTGGGAATGTTTGTATTACAGCTGATTTAATCAGAATTCCGAATAATAAATATATAACATCCATTCACTTAATACTAGATTTTGTACTGCCTCAAATATCCTTTGACAGACTCTTCCACTCAGATACTGTCCCTTGAGACAAGAACGACACATAGTTGATTTCAATCTCTGGAAAATTGAGTCAAGTCACAACCTTTCAAAAATATACATACAAGTATCAGGATACAGGGGGCAGACTGTGCCCCTCACATCTATTTGCAGAATTAGGTTACACATACTGTATGATGTTCCTAGCACAGTACTGAACTCAAGCAATGTTGTATTAATGCTCTATTTATAATCAGATGGAAAAACAGAAAAATAGTTAAAAATAACATAAGCAGTTGCTAGACTATTACAGCAAGCCAGCCTCTTCTTTAAACTCTATAAATTGCTGCATCTAATATATTGTAACCTACACTATGTGAAAATAAGTTCTACTTTTGTAACCCCAAAGCCTTATATTCAATCAAAAATGGAAAAAATAAAAAACCTTTGTCACATGCAAACAGGAATTCTTGTTTGTAAGCTTAGTCGATATAGAAGCACCTCATATCTCATTTGAATGTTGCAATTAACATCACAAATAAGATGGGGCTGTATAGAACCCTTGATATGCCACATTTCCTGAAAGTTGTTCTCCCATCTTTATTTACCATTTCTGCAAACTATGTTTATCCATGGAAGCTTCTATTATAAGCTGCTGTAAAGCATACTCCCCATGTGTTAAACATCCAAACCAAAACAGCGTAAAATAAAAAAACTCAAAAGAATATTTGAAGATAAGTTTCTGAATCACAATAGATGAAAGCAAAATTGCTGGACTTCAAGTCAGAAACAAAATAGGAGGTAATGGGTACTGTCCCTGACAATGCTATTTCAGAGCTGAAATAAATTTATTATATTAATTATGAACTAAGTAGTTTTGTCACATAAACTTGTAGGAAAAATCCTAAGATTTAAAACATTTTAGGACAAGAATTTAGAAAGCATTAAGCAACGCATGTTTCAACTTCAAGAGGAAGATCACTTGTATTTTGAAACGCAGGGGTTTACGGTCCCAGTCTGTTGACACAATGCTTAAAGCATGTGCACGGGATAGGGCAAGCTGAGAACACCACATCTGGTTGCTCTCCTCAGTCCTAATGTAAATCACAATTACCATTGTTCTAACTCATCCAACCTTGCAGAGATTAGCATTTCTTCCAAAGCGTTTGGTAATTCTGCCTTGATTTTCCATCCGTATCAGGGATATACACCTACATTCTTTCCACTTCATTTAGACCAGAATAACTGCATGGAGTACCAACCTATCTAAACCTAAAATAAGACTGAATTACTCTAAATATCTCATTTATTGCCACCCCTTGGTTTTAATTGCTATATCTAGCTTGCATGCCAGATGAACTAGTTTTGAGGGCTGCATGCAAAGATTAAGAACACAAGTCTCCACAATGGAGTTGCTAATGTTTTTGAAGAATTTCCATGCTTATAGAAAAATGTAACAGGACCAGAAGGTAAAGTCAAATCAGTGTTTCTAAAGCATTCAGATTCAGAGATTTACAGAAAGAGATGTCCTAAAGAGTTAGAAATTAACTCAATTATAGGTGACTTATTTAATATTTGAGAGGTTAAGAAAGTCAAAATGATATTTTCATAGCTATGCAACAAGTATCTTTCTCCTTGTTTCACCGCCCCCCCCAAGTATTTTGTTAGATAATATATGAAAATAATGGTAACTGATAGACCAATTAAGAAAAGCTCCATGTAATTCAGCCTCATAGTTTATGTCACCAATTTTTAACAAACAGAATCTCTATCCAAAAGAAAACGAAAACTTTATCCAGGTTACTAACGACAGGTAACTATCTATCTTACAGCCTTGACCTACACGGAAGAAGAAAAATTTTAGCCCCGCATTCCAGTTTAACACTTTAGAGACTAGTTCAGTAAAAATTCTGAAATGCGTTCTGAAAATTTTCTTCAGTGCTGTTTATGTAATACGTAATTGCCATGCAGAATGAAAAAAGGCATATCTAAACATCTTGGAATCCAGTTTAAAAAGGGGGTGGAATCACTGAATCATATACCACTTGGACATTTGTTATTTTTGTTGTATTATTCAGACTGGGGAAGATCAGATTGATTCATTTTAACTCACAATATATTTGTTATGATATCAGCATCATGTTTATCCCTAGCCTCCCTTTTTTATTTTTCTTTAAAATGTTTTAAATGATTTAACTACTGCTAAATAATTACATAAATAAACTGTGACAAGTACCCAACTATTTCTGGGGATTCTGAGGTTAGACATAACCATTTCAACACAGAATTATTCCTCAAAGGTGGTGGTGGGGAGATTTCTTACATCTACAGCACAAAGGAGAATTATACAAAGTTGCTCAAACTATGCTCCCAGCCCTGACAGAAGAAATGTGAAATGAAGCTATATTGAATTTTAAATAGTTTTAAATGGAAATTTTAACTTCACCAAAAAGGAGAGGGAAGTAGGACAGCAGAAGAATTTGGGAAAGTCATCACAAGGTTTATCAACATGTGCAATAACATTCTATAGCAGTAAATTTATTTGCTTTTCTGATTTTTTTTAAATTACTAAAATTCTTTTTTATTTAGTACTATTTATTTATAATACAGATATAACGTTTAAATATTTGTAATAGTACTAAATAATAGTTGATTATCTAAAAACATACTGCTCCTTGAAGATCAGCTAGTTGTATGCATGTATACATATACGCACAAATGTACAGGAATTCTGAGACATTTGCAATTGCATAAATATCACAAATATATGAAGTTGTAGCACATTTTTCCAAAAGCAAATACAAACCTCACTCCTCTTCAGTGCTTTCTGTCAAAATGCTTGAGGTAGGAGCAATATGAACTATAGTTACTATTCTCCAAAATGCAACTGAAATTAAAACAATAAAATTGTTTCTCTGTTTAAATGAGGAGTTATTGAAAACTCTTTAGAACGCTGGCTCAATTTTAGAGAGAGGAGAAATATTTTATTCATGAGCATATGCAGGTTTAAAGAACTTGCAATAAAACTCATTAATGGTTCATCTAATCACAGTGACGACCAGAATATGACCTTTTTATTATTATTATTATTTTAACTAGAAAAATTCTAAGGAACTTCGAACAGCCATAATCACCACCTTCACGAAACTGCACAAAATCTGGATTTAAAATTAAGGTTTGATTAGGGAAAATAAGTACCCTTGAAAGAGGAATAATTATTCCACCTACAACATAAGTTATACTGAAAGTTTTGTTCATGAGTTTAGAAGCGTATCAAAAATTTATTCTCCAATGAAATATGCTCATACAAAAAAAATGGGTTTTATTGATTTTCATTATCTTGCTTTTATTTATTGTTTGTTACCATCTTCCACTCTGCTAAACTACCGCGTTATTATTTTTAGCTACTGAAAACTATATGAACTCCCTTGAGCTAAAGTGTTACTTAGCCAAGAAACATGAAGTAGCAAAAGTACTTGTGGTGGTACTCACATAGAGAGCAAGGTTTTAATTTAATTTGCCAGGCATGCACTCTATCACCAACTGGGACCTCATCCTTGATTCTTGAAACTAACCCCCAAAAAATCATAACCAAAACTCAGTAATGGTTTATGAGCAAGTTCCATTGTAAGCCTTTGCACCGAACATTTTACTTATAAAAACCTGGAAGCTGCCGTGCCCATCACAATGCTTGTTACATTTTAACTACTCACAACAGCATGGATATATAAATACATATTTTTCAACCCAACTTAAACTGCTAAATGCTTGGCTTTTATATATGCATAATTTGAACGGACAGTGAACAATTAATTCCTCATTAGAAGATATCACACAAATCCAAACTAAGAATAAAGGTGGAGACCTTTATCTGAAATAATCCTTCACCTTTTAATGACCACAATATTGCCTTTCCTCTTTTTTTTTCCATTTGATTATGTTGAAAAGGTAAAACATTGTCCTTTCCTGAGCTTTGTTTCTGAAAGAGGCCAAGGGTGGCAGCCAACAGATCAAATAACCCAAACACTTACTTCCAGCTCAATAGGAAAGCAATTTTACTGTCAAATGTGCAGAGCTCAAGTATTTATAGAACAAGTTTGTTTCTGTTTTCTGTAACTAGTGAAAAAGTTTGTGAATACTTCAATATTCCAAATATTCCATTCATAACAGTATTTGTAAAGTCTGATATTCTATAAGAGGGGGGTTAAGAACTATAGTATCTATGAAGCATGCCAGAGGAAGTCTCCTGAATAGAAATTAGTTTAAAAAAAAAAAATCAGTATGTAGTGAAATGAAGGCACCTTGGAAAAAAAATCCACAATTAACAACTTTTTAGGTAAATCTTTCATGACAAAGATGATCGCTTATTCTTCTTTGCTAAGACTGGCTGGTTTCAAAATGAATGAGTAGAATATGAGGACGGCATTTTCTTAAAGGGTCCAATCACAGTTTCCTCTAAAACCTAACTTTCTTTGGATAAATTTTACTGCTTTGATTCCCAAATTGGTTACACAGATCTTCTGGATCATACCACAGCTATGAAATACATACAACTAATAGTTCTCCACAACCTACAAAGACAATACAAGCTTTAGAGAAAAAAAAAGTGTGTGAATTCTTTCTTAAGCTTTCTACCCTTCTTTTTCCTCTGTAAGAAGACTTTCTGCACTGCATTACAGTACACTTCAAACAGATGTGCAAAATAATTTATACATTCTAACTTGACTTGTGAAATTCAGTATTACATGAAAGACTAAAACCTCCCATCATTTTAAAGAGCTACTACATCTGCTCTAAATAGTTGAGACAGAATGGGCAGAATGTTGCATATTAGTGGAAACAAAGTTAACCAAAAAAATATATATCTACAGGTAAAGTTAACACGTGAAAAAATCTTTGATATTGAAAAGGTGTCATGTAAATTGTTACAATGTAAGCTTCCATGAAGAAAGATACTAATGGCACAATAAAGTTACAAGCAAAAGTCAGGGTGACAGAATTATCTATCATTTTTTCTTTACAAGACACCCATGGTAACAATGGATCAGAATCACAGCACAAGCGCTAGACAACTGACGTAACCACCGCTACAGGGCCTCTAGACTAAAAATACAACCAATGACAGTTTCTTCTATTTTTCAACTACAGTTCAGAATACTGAGATTAAGATGACTGACTTCATATAACCTAACAACATTACTGGAAAACCAAGAGCGTGACTTATTTGCTAGGAATGAGTTTTTTTCAGAATAACGTGCTTCGTTTTATGTGCTTTGTTTTGTTTGTGTTTTCTTTGTTTGTTTGTTTTTAACCTGTTTGATGGCGATCATCTCTGTGGGCAACAAGCCCAATGTAAGGAGGATTTGGGCAAGCAACAGCAATCACTTTCCCAGCCAAAGAGTGCTAGAGCAATAGGAATGCCACAGCAGCCTACCTGCCAGAGGATACTACTAAGGACAGAGCCCTCAGGAGGATCCAGGAGTACTGGGACAATCTCAGCAGCCTTCCCTTTGTAGCTGGCTCTCAATTCTCATGACTGGCTTCAAGAGGCAAGTCTTCCACAATGCATTTTTATTCATCTTTCTTGCTACTAAGCAGCAGAAGAAACATCTCAAGACTACACTGTATGCTTTCTCCAGTTCCCCCTACTGACAAGCTGATCAATTCTTCTCAACGGTATCCTCACTCCTCACCCCTCCCCCCCAACTTTTTAAGACCCATGGATTTAAGACCCATGGATTTATTACAATTTAATAAAATCTTTAGTTTGTCAGCCATTATTATGTTTTATTTAAATGAGACACCACAGTTTTGCATATAGAAGCTTCAAATTGACCAGATACAAGTCTGAGATTTAAATCTGCTTATTTATCCTCAACAGACCTGCCCACAGAGAAAGTTTTTAACAAACATTTTATAAAAGCTTAAAAATATTAGCTATCAGTTGCATAACATTACAGAACTGATGCTAACAGATTAAGGAAAGACTACTGTACCCTGTTTTTAGGGCTTCATATTTATAATAAAGTAAAATAACATTTCTTTGGAATTGAGTGGAGCTAAGGTTCCAGATCAGGTGATAAACGTATTACCAGAAAGACATCAATTATATGAAACATGTTATGTTGTCTTATGGCTTTTACCTGAGTAGATTTATCTTTCATACATGAAGGGTAGTGTACGTGGGGATCACGTGGCCACTGTCCTGTGAGGTAAGGTCCTGTAATTGTGTCCAAAGAGGAAGTTCGCCTTATGGTACCAGAAGTTCTGATTTGCTGGGATTTTGGCCTGTCCACTGTGGAAAACCAAAGCAAAATCAACAAAAAGAGTCAGGCTACATTTGACGTGAAATGTTAAAAGCTAGCTATGACAGACAATGGCTAGAACATATCAGAAACCTTTGTCTAAATGCTAAGCTGAAAAGAATGCCATTACATCAAAGCAGATAACATCAGACGACAGAAGAAAAATACAAAAAGTAACACTTAGCTACAAAAACCAACAACACTTGATGTGTCCATATCTGCATAGAACAAGGCTACTTATGTAATACCTTTTCATCAGCAAAGAACATAAAGTAAATTTAAACATGTTGAAGATGCTACATAGCAAAGAGGGATACTGAGAGTAAGAAAGCATAACACTGTATCAGTTTAGTTGTGCTTTTTTGTTGTTTTTTTGTTTGTTTTTTGTTTTGTTTTTTTTTTTGTTTTGTTTCGTTTTGTTTGTTTTTAAATTTAAAGTCAGCTTGCTCAGCTTTACAAATACTAACAAATCCTGGCAAAAATGATTCTTAAGAGAAAGCGCATCAAATTTCTTGCTCTCATGTCTCTCATTCCATATTGTTTACAATATCCCAATACAGGCCTCAGCAGGCTGAAGTGTGTGACTGTGTACTTCTCCCTGACACAGCTCAGGTCAAGGCAGCTGCTGTGTTTGCCTTCACTCATCACAGTACCTGCAATCTCTGACTCCTCCCTGTGTTTCTCTCCCCATACACCTAGATCATGGAACACTTCTACATGCATTTGGAAAGCAGAAAGGCAGGTGATTCATGAGACCGTTCTTTCCCACATCAGAGTTCATGGCATGCTCTCTGGATCGTCTAGCTTTGTCCTTTGGGCAAAATTACTTCATATATTCATTTTCTAGGCTTTACATAAGCCAGTCTAAGCCCTATATTATAGCTACTGTCTATCTTGCTCACCCCCACTAAAATAAGTTTGCAAGTGAAATTACTTTCAAAATAGTCACATGCTATGCCCTGATCTAACCCACCAAAATCCTGCAAGCATGAAGTTTGAAGGATCTTCTACAAATCAGTATTTGAAATTAGTATTATAAATTAATATTTAACAAACTGTCTTGCACGGGAATAATTTAAGGGTGACTGGATGTAGCGGAGAGCAGACTTGAATTGGACCACAACACTGCTGGTTTGGATCAGCTTTGAACTGCTGTGGAGCCAAAAGCAACTTCGGGTTCATTTTAAGTCTGAGTTCTTGCTACTCTGGAGCTACTATGGAACTTTCAATTCTCTCCAAGCTTTCATTACCAACTGAATTTTAATGCTACTTTCACAAATATTTTTCTCCAGTCCCAAACACTTTCTCCTGATGGAAACCTCATGCTCTGGTTCTCCTGCACAGGAAAAAAATGCTGCAAGTACCTTCCAAAATCTGAAGCACTTCAACAATTCCTGAAGTTAGCCAGCAGGCTTTAGCACCGAGAAAAGCATGAGCAATATAAAAAGGTTTCTACAATTACTCAAGTTTTGGACTGTACCGCATCTGACAACACTCAAAGAATATGAACGGATTTTGCTGCACTGGTAAGAAGTCAGAACAACTCTGTTTTCTTCTTCAGTGACGAGATGCTCGATCTCACAAAGAGCTCAGCTCTACCTCCAGAAAAAATAACCTTGGGAACACAGAACTTAAGAAGCATAACATTACTTGGAAAAGTCAGCTGTAAGCTACAGAAGTGAGACATATGCTCATAGGAAAACAAAATACTTCATGCATTATTTAAAATATACCACTAGTTTTAATGGTATGTATATAAGGACTATTGCTAGACCTTTCTGGTTATAAACAATTTTACATAAAATGACACAAGGGTCCACTTGAATACTACAGCTGGTAAAATTCAGAGTGATCCTACCTCCCAGCAGGAACCAGCTAAAATAAACCGCATGAAATCATGGTTCTGCATGCCGCATCGACAGCCAAAAGAATTCTAGCTATATCACCTAGACTGACTGAAAAAAAACAGTTTCCATTTCTCTGCCAGCAAAACGTAATTTAGTACAACTAGCACATGACAGTTCTTTTGAAAAGGACATAGGGCTCAAATAAAGCCACCTGCTACAGCTCTAAAACGAAGAGATTGCCTCCCCACCCAGCAGAGAGGCAGCTAACCTGCACATAATCTCACAGCCATCACAGTCCATTTTAGCTTAAATAATGTGTGCTGCCATGCACACAATGAGGCAAGTTACCTGCAGAAGAGGAGCAAGACTGTCAGCTAGCATTGGTACCATGATAAAAAACTGCTTCAGCTAAATCCACCAGAGTTCATTTATCAGCATCTTTTCTTCCCTCATCTCCTTCAACAGCTAGCAGACGCAGCTCAAATTTGGCCAAGGCTCTTCCACTCACATCTTTGCATAGATATATCCAGCTCCAAAAGACTAAAATTATCCTAAGAACTTCTCAGATGACAGATTCCTCTCAAGCTGAGAGCAAAAACATGACAAAAATAAATCTCATTCTTCCCTGAAACCAGAAGTATTAATATCACCATCTCTTTACCAACATCAGCTAACTGCAACGCCCTTCTACCCAAAGGCTAGGTAACACTCTCACACTAATATCTCAATCTCTTCTTGAAAGCTCATCTGTAACAGATGACTTAAGACAGCCAAGTCACAACAACACGAAATATCAGTACAGATTTCCACAATACAGGTGAGACAGTTTCATGAGGTGTTGCTTCTCTTCGGTTCAATTACTTGGTACTCTGCAGAACCTTCTTGTTCACCTTCAGAAATGAGCCCCAAACTTAGGTCCCATTGGCAAGAATTTTAGATTTTACCTAGGAAGTCAACACTTCTGAAGAATTTTGTTCAAATATACTCAAAACATGAGGCCTGCAAGACTCTCGAAAGGACTCGCTTGGTGTGACTTGATGGACATCCATCTGCTTAAGACTCCTCTCAAAGGTCCCAAAGGCAGAGCTCAATTAGTCTGGTTAGGAGATGCAGATAACTAGATATCAGTACAAAGAAGAATCACGTATGTCTGGGACACTTCTGCTAGAGACTGCAATAAATTTACAGCAATCTGAAATACCAATGAGTCAGAAGTGCCCATGCGAATCCTTTTTGAATAACGAAGTATGTGGGAACACCAATTGTAATGCAAAGATAGAAAGCTGAACATTACAGAATGGTGACCCCAGCAACCACTGAGAATGATGGTCCAATGCTTGGGGCCTAGTTACCACAGCAGCAGCTGTTCATGACCACCTAAAACATTTTTAGACAAAATTCCCCTCTTCTGTTACACCTTCTGAAGCATGAAAATGGATACATCTGCTCTTACTTATTTCAGATCACAATTCTTGAGTACCACTAACAGACTTCCAGACAGAAGAGGAGGAACAGTCTTGGAAGAGTCTGTTCAAGGTTTTTTTGTTGTTGTTTTTTAGCATATATTGATTTCTGAATTTATATTTGATGGTATTTCCCACTCTGATTGTGTAGGTAGGTGGAGAAACCAATGCGTGTTTATTTTCAGAACTTGTCTCTAAGACGCCGTGAAGGAAAATACTGAATAATGAGGATTTAGAAGCTGCTCAGAAAAAAAAAAAAAAAAAATCTTAATTCTCAAGGCTTTTCTCCTGTAACTAGAGCTAAAAATTTCTCAATAAAATGACTAGTGAGAGATTTGGGGTACCTGGAAGCTTTACTCCACAGGACAGACCTATTAACTCAAAAGACATTTCCCAGTTGCCAGTGACTGACAGACTGGTTTCTGATTCAACCTGCAAACTTGCTGAACCACCGTATGAGCAGTCCAGAGCAATGGGCATACTGATTGCCACGTGCTGTTTGTAAAAAATAACCAAAATAGGATTTCAAACAGCAACTCAGAAAACCACCCTAACACACAGCTAAATGCGTAAAAATACAAATTTTAAGCTACTGCAGTCTTCCTCCTGTAACAGAACAGCTTAATCTCATCAATACCTTAAAACAAAGCAAAATAGTACGTTCAAACACTGGAAATGCACTTGCGTTTTGTTTCTGTGAGGATGTAAGAGGCAGTCATTTCAAGTTACTTTCTGATGCATCAGTAAAAATACTGTAATTGCAGCTCCGTATAATGTCTGCTTGTATTATGTGCACCACATTGTTTTTGATTCAGTTTTATCAACTTCGGAAACTATTCTGAAGTTTCTATTTTCAGAAACTGACACAGAAGATGACTAAAAATGAAGGGGGATGATGGTCTGAAGTAACTGCTCAAAATAGACTGATACAATTCACATTGAATTGACCAAAAAAAGCACGCATAGAACAGCATCATGATCTAACCAAGGCTCCAACAACCAAATTGGACAACCAGAAAGTGGCCCACAGGTCTCCAACCCCAGACTTGTCATCCAAGACAATCTACAAGCTAGAGTGTCCTGATGATAAAGGAGGCTGTACGCACAAAACTGTAAACACCCACTGTAAGGATCTTCAGAATCAACTACATTGAGTTATCTTTTACAGCCACAACTAAGGAGCCTAAAAAGGCAAGAGGCACTCTGACCAGTCACTGAATCCAAGAGGCAGATCAAGGCATTTCCTTCCACCGAGGCTCTATGCATGACTCTGCAAGGACACGCAACTCCTTCCATACGCCTGCACAGTAAGGCACTGTGCTCAGAGCCTAGAGGAAGAAGTGGGTATGAATGAACCTGCAGGCACATGAATTTCTTCGGACCTACAGCTGACTTAAAAACTTGGTCGTCTACATGTGTTGAAATGTGGTCTCTGCCTCATGTCCCCATTCCACCTAGCGACAGGTTAAGTGAAACGTGGCTTACGTGCATCTTTTAGAAGTCAGATTTTGTTCAGAGCAAAAACTCCCATTTAAAATCAACATTATCTTTAGAGATCAAGCATAGAAAGAAAGCTCTAATCTGAGTAAGAAAAGCAAACAAACTATAAGGAAGAAAGTTTCTGCCCTCTAAAGCTAAGTTATTCTTCTAACAAAGACTACAGCCGGCATGTATAGGACCTGTATAAAATGACTAAGCATTTAAGATCACAAAAGCCTTCTTTGTTCAACAGATGTAACCTACGCATTCACACTTCAGCGTTTTATCTACCTTCTAGCACCCTGTTAATTTAAAACCTTTCCAATTTTTATGCACTTCAGATTTTCAGAATATATCTTACTTTGTAAGATTATCACTTCAAATGTAAATACTATGCAAAGACCTAAACTTACATGATTTTACTAAATTATGCTATTTCAAATACATTCCTACTTTAAAAAAAACGACTGGATCTCTGTAGGTAAGCACTTCAGAAACATAAAACCAACCCATTAACTGCCGTACGCTTCTGCAAGTAAATTCTGGAAGTTCATTAATTTAGATCAGTCCAATGATAAATTCATCCAATCTTGAGAAATAAACTAGGAGCCAAGAAGAGCACTAAAGCTGTTTTTTCTACATACTACAAATTAAAATCTTGAACAAAATTGTAAATACTTGCAATTAATTCAGTTACTAAAGACAATACTATCTCTGTCAAATAAACTGGATGACTGAAGGGATTTTTTGTGATAATAATAATTTAATAAAAGGTTTTAGAAAAGAGAGGCTTTTGTACACCTTGAATTTAATTCCACTTTCCTTCAAAATGAGCCAGACATAATCCTGAATTAACAAAAAGAACTTTAAAAAGTTGGAAAGCACAATTCACCACTTTCACAGTCAAAATTCAGAAAGAATTGCAATCAGCACATAGCAGGCCATATGTACAATGCCACCATTCTGATCATCAGTGATCAGGGACAGAAAGCATCCCCCTAGCTAGAGCTAATTATACTAAGCAAAAATAGTATTTTCTCCTGAAAATACTGAACAATTGAAATGTTAAACTAGATTTGAATTGCTTACTTAGAACACGGAGCACCAAAACTCTGCAGTACCTCAGACAATGTCTCAGCAGGCCCCCACACAGCAGGTTGCCCATTCCCACAAGACCTGACCCGTGCCCAGTGTTTTTTGCAGTTAATTTCATGCTGACAGCCAGAAGTCCCAACATCACCTAAATCCACCCTTCAGCATTTCCAAATGACAAGCTCCCATTTAGAGGAAAAGATACTCTGCTCAGGTGCAACTTCACATCCATGAGCATCCATTTTATACTTTCAAATCTCGCATTTTGTTATTTCAAATTCCCAAGCTCCTTCAACTCTTGCTGCATAATCTTCCTGCATAGTAATTAAACCTCCCAAAATTCATCAAGTTTCATCACCTTAATTTTGAAATTTGCCTATGCAGATAAGATCTACTTCCTGCACAGGAAATTGTTTCTCCTACAAAAACTACGAGGTTAGCATGACATAATTTGGAATTCTCATCCTGCTTTCAATGTTTCTCACTCACCATTTTCCACTATCCCTTAGAATTTGCTCTGAGCTTTTACATAAAGCAGAAGTTGGACCAATAGATCTCTACATTTCAGAACTGGTTTTAGCCATTTCCAGATTTTAAAAATACGACCATAACTGCTCTTCTCCTATCTATACTCAAACAGTAACACCTCCTATCCAGAAGACTGCTTTAGACAACTGCAAGCAAGTGAATTTCTGAGTAGGCTTTTCTGGAATCCTGTAAAAGAAAGCACTTAATTGACTTGATTAAAATCTGTAATCTGCATCTATCCCAGCTGTGGTAATTTCTAATTCCAGACAATCCTCCCCCTCAGGCTTCCACCTTGTGTCTTCTTGGATTAAAAATCACTGCCCTCAGTGAAAACTGATTGCCTATACTCCACATTGGTGAGGACAAAGCAGTGAATAAATAAATATCCACAGTATTTCCTTCGAGATTTTTGCTACTGTTAAAATTGACTCCAAAGAAATGTAAGTTCCAGTAAGTCAGCCCTGGATCATCCTTAACATTTTTCTTGCTACAGAATGGCCCCAACTACTTTTTCCCCATACTTTTATTTGCACACTTTAAGACCAAAACCAGAAATGTGCAAAGACAAAGTTTGCCTGGGTTTCAACAACTCTCAGCTAACACTTGATTAGTAACAGTGACTTGCCCTTTTTAGTTCATGCTGTTTCCGTCAGACTCTCCTTTAATTCCTAGCAGTCTTTTTGAGATAAATATCCATGTAATCAGATCATTAGGTTTCACTGATGTTTGAAAGATTCCAATAGTCTATTTTTCATTAATTCAGATTCTCTCCACATTCATCAGAGCAACCTTGTTTAGCCAAATTTATCAACCTATTTCTTCTGAAATCTGAAACTTTACTCCGGCCTTATGTGTCATTTACCTCTCTGTAGGATTTTTTTTTTTTTTTTTTTTTAAATTTTGCTGGATATGTATATAAATTTGGACAACTTAAGCAGGCCTAGCTGTAGAAAACTAAGATCTCAAATCATCTACTATAGATGCAGTGTCAGTACATTCATTTCTTCTGTTCACCCACATTTTGAGTTGTCAGACTCAGTAATTTCTACCTTTCATTTGGTCAAACTAGGTTTCTGTTTTAATTCTTGCAATCACAAGATTGTTCCACATCCTCCAACTTGATATTAAAGGTAACATACAACTAAAAATCATGAGATTCCATAAAATAACCTTAATTACAACGATTACTTCTAAAGAAGGGATCAGCCTGATGTATACGACAATTTCACAATGAGTTATTTTAAACACTACATGGACTGCATACTTCAACACACAACTTGGTTTGAAAGTATGAGTTGCTCTGTTTCTACAGTAATGCCCCAAAATTACCTGGATCTTCTTGTTGGTGGACAACCTCCTAAGATGGATATATATCTCCTGTCATTTCACCTATCAAGATCACTGAGACTTCTTTGTACTGACATTTCTCAAATACACAGACTTTCAAACATGCACGTTGACTTTTTTTTTAAACAAAGAGCCACTGAGGATGAAATACTAGAGGAATCAGAGTATTAGAGAAAGGATGTGTAAGGCTATTTTACTGCCACAATTAAGCAAGAGAGCTATAAGTTAAGAATAAATATTTTTTTAAGTCCTTGAACTGAAATTTACTTCAGTGAAAACTTCTCCTTTCACCTGGCAGATGCCGAACTTCTGTGTAAACCTAACTTTTATTCTGCATTCTTCAGCAGTTACTTGTTTTTTTGAGTCACTCTGTTCAAAGTCTGTTCCGGGACACTCAGCATAAATATGGGTTTAATTTTTAGTGAACAAGTCAAACTCTCCATTGCTTTGAAAAACAGAAAGTTAAGACAGACAGACTCTGAGTAACATATGACATGATACATATGGAGGCATACACCTAACTGCATTGAGCCAATGATGCACGGCCACTCGGGTTTGGCAATGTACTTTCCAGCCTTCCAGAAAGGCTGGTCAGCAGCACTCAACTTCAGCTGACTCCATGTGAGAACACCAAACCCTTCCAGAGCACAGACTGCACAAGTACCTGCTATGCTCATTAGTGCCTTCCAGTCCTACCGGCCTAATGAGCTCTGCCACCATGCGTGAAAAGCGTGAGGCTATATTAAACACCCACAGATCCTGCAGAGCTGCTCACGGGCTCCTCTACACTGCCTCAGTGGCCTGCATTCTGGCAACATGGAGCAAAATTTTAAGGGTTTATCCAGCAACATTTCTGATGGGTTATGAAGTACAGCATTTCATCTAATGAAAGCAACTATACTACTTCCCCTGGAAGCTGTGCGTTCACAGACCTGGGCATTTATATCTACACTGACATAAGCTACTCCCAAACAGCCGATGAATGACTTACATGTCATACTTGGAGAAAGTAGGGGATTGGATTTATGGGTGAATTTTTGCAGACTAGCATTAACAGCTAGTGGCCAAGTATTTAACAGCCAGAACTTGTTTTCTAGTAAACATGTGTTATTTCCAGATCAGTTTGGCTTCCAAATGCTGACAGAGGTCAACAGAAATCATCGTTTTGAATTTTTGGCTCTGCAGCCTAAACACCTACATTAAAATGTTTAGGCTTTTCTAATCACAAAGTCTTTAAAAAAAAGTGTGTATACAACTAGCCAAACTTCACAAGGTATTTATACCAGAACAGGCGCTGCACACCAAAATACCAGAGATTAAAAAGCACATGATATAACAATTCCCATTTTGCCATACAAGCACTCCACTTGCCCTATGCGACTGTCTACGCTGCATGTGAGCTATCTATCCTCAGCTGAATAAGCAGGAGCATGGTGTACTCCAGGCATCCCAAACATCACATGACAAATAAAGCCCACACTGGACTTTCTTACCACTTGGAATACCACCAAGTGCTATAACCACATTATCAGGAAGGCTTTGTGTTCACCTGCAGAGGAACTGTGCGGCTGCACACAGCTTGGTAGAGTCAAACTATCCTGCTTGTTACGACCCTGAAAACGCCTTGGTACACTGCTCACACAGTAAGGGAGAAATAATTTAATTATTTCAGAACCAAGTGGTTACTATGACTAAAAACACTTCCAGAAGATAGATTTATACTTACAAAAAAAATAGATTTATAAACGTATATAGTTGGAGAAATGAGTTTCAAGTTCATAGTATGAACATCAGTGAACTTGCAAAGATCAGTCAAGCCAGTCACATAGGAGTATTAATTCTTGAAATTCAGAAATCTATCTACGATTATGATCTCCTTGCTTAATGCCTGGTATGAGAATGTGGAAAGAAGATGAAGCTAACATTGTTCAGACGTGTCACTTACACAGTTCAAGGAACAGAGCAGCTGAAGTACAGTCTAAAGTGGAATCATAATGCAAGACAGAGTGAGAAGAAGATAGTTTACAGTAGGTTTTAGATAATTAGAAAATTGTGACATAATTGCTATCATACTGTTCTTAGTTACCACTTTCCTGAGCAAAATACAAGACATTCTTCCTAGAAGGGAAATAAAGTGTGTAGTTTGGGTAAAACTAGTTTCAGGTTGTGCAAAATAAATCGCACATAAAAACCTGTGCTGTTTATCACTCATTTGTACTCAATTCAGAGAAATAAATCCATTTCAAATAGCAACTCCTCAATTTAACAATAATAGCAGTGAAAGTTAAACCCTTATAAACAACTGTGTCATTGTTTATTGTTAGGGCACATGCAACACTAAATAAGATCTAGCCAATACAGCGTTCAGATAAAAATCTGGCATTAAAGCTTCAAAACTCAAAGTCGTAACATTTTATGACCTACTGGGAAGTGTCTATTGTCTCCAAAGTAGCAGTATCTCATAGAGAAAGCTACTTAAGAGATCTACTACCACAAAAAATGAAAACTTTCCATCACAACTGTCCTACATTGACCCAAGATGAGCAGGTTCAGTTAATCCCTATTTACAAATCATCTGTGCAGAAAACAGCTATTGCTTGAGAGAAGACACCCACACATTCTACTTTTTTTCCAACCAGAGAAAGCTGATCTGTTTTTAGCGAGGTGACAGTTTTTTGGTAGGACTAATGGCTAATAAGAAGCAGTGCTAATACCAAAGCAGATGTGAAGGTGAAGGAGAGAAATGCACAGAACTGGACCGAGGCAGTACTGCAAGGCTAGAGACCATGCTGAGGGCACTGCCAAGCACATCCCTGCAGGGTTTCCTTCCCTGAGACAGGCTGCCAGTAGCTAGATGCCCTCTTCTATCTTACCCAGGGCAGCAGTTTGAGCAGAGTCACCACTTGTCACTGGGAATGCATAAAGGAACAGCTTTGGTCCCAAGGCCATATTCACACAGCTGGGAGACATGGAAAGAGTTCCCAAGGGAGCACGTATTTCCATTTCAACCATGGGTGAGAGTACTTCCATGGATAGCATCCCACCTGCAGAGCTGGAGAAACTAACTCGCTATTCAAAAGGATTAATATTACACACTATCATGACACTTCATGTGATGCCTGTACTGCAGAAGTCTCACACTGTGATCCCTTTCAGTACCTGTCAGTCATCTTCAAGCTTTGGGATTTAATTTCTGATTCAAAAATAGTCATAACACATCATCAGTTGCAAGCTTCAGAGTCGAATCAGGAAGAAAAAAAAAGCATAACTGCAGAATTTTTTGGAAGAATGGATGCTTGAAACATATAAGGGATTATTAAGTAAAAACACTCATGTTCTTTCACTGCAGTCTCTTATTCTCTTCATTTTGCAATTGTCCACACCTTGAAAATTGTGACACAAAGGAAAAGGGGATAATCTTAGTCTGACAAGTTGCTGGGGATGTATCCCTTCTAATGATGAGACCCAAGTATTAGTTTACTTGCCTAAAAATGCCTTAGGCCATTGTTTAGGCTCTACAGGTTTACAAACAAGGCAGCGCTGAAAGCAAAATAACCCAACGTATTTAAATATTAACATTAAAGCAAGACAATCATCATTAACACAGTTAACCATCTTCAGTCTAGAGGAAAAATTTCCCATTACATATCTTTACTACAAGGTCTTTTTTCATCAATAAAATTTTTTTCCAAAAACGTACTACTCAGCGTGTTAAACCCTACTATATTAACAACTTTTGTTGAACATATGCTAAATCCATGGAGCACTTACTATTGTGTCAAGTGTTGGCAACACTTTTCTCTACAGAAGACAGTGCCAACTGGTTTAAACAGGAACTCTCATTTTCCACCATGAAGAAAAGCTATTACCTTCTTCAGATGAAGAACTGTAAAAAAAAGTTTTGCAAATATGCACAGACTGAAATATTAAGGGGCATGTATTTCCAATAGGTCTCACATCATTACAGCTATTTCTTTGAACCAAAATTTCAGAATTACTGCGTCAGTTGTATCTTTTTTTTTCCCCATGATCATATCTAGAGTAGGAGCATAAGCCCCATTTTAAAAATAACTAGCTTTCCACTGACAATTTTAGCAATATAGCAAAGCTCAACAACTCATGATGTGTCAACCTGTATTTGGCAAACACTGACTTCTCGTAAGATTCTACCACGAATTCTCTTGATCTGCACTACCTGAATTTAAAGATATGACCTCCATTCACCCCACCGCTACCCTGAGAACAGGGCAAAAAATGAGAATCGTGAATTTCAGAAACCAAACGTCCGTATTAGGTACTGTTTTACTATGCAAGGATGTTGGCAAGTATCTTCAGTTTAACTCTATGTAGCAGACTGGTATTCACTTACTCTCAAACAATAAGAACTGAAGGTCATGTAGTGATTTAAAAGAGATACAAATATACTTCATTTTTGCATACAGCAAGGGGAGGGAATGCTTTCTTAACGACTAATGCCTTGCTACAATATCATGCAAGTTCAATGTAGAAAATACCTTTCCACTTTTCTTTCCCGCAGTTGTGTTAACACCTGAAAGGAGCATAGTTCGTTTGTCTTATAAAGCACTTTTAAGGACATCTCATAAACTTCTAATCTGAAGTGATGATGTTAGAAATCTAACTAAAAGGCCTCTGACTTTAAAACAACTGGTTCAAATTTAGCCAGTGTCTTTTATATCACCATATTATACTCCAGCTAAAGCTATTTTGGGAAGAGAGAGGGACAAAGCTGGAGCAAAACTGTTTTGGCCATACAATTATGGGAATACTGTTATTATTCAGGCATCAGGAAATAGGAAGCGTCACAAAAATCACTTCCTTACCTACATTTGTTAGAAATAAAGGAAAATCTTCTTGATCTCTGGTATAAATGCTTATGATGCCAAAATATTAGATGGCTTTAATCCAGGATGTTAAAATAGTTCTGCCTTTTGAAGTCTGTTTCTTTATTTTTTATTTTTTAAATACCGATATCCCTTACAAGTCTACAGATAAGCAATACTGTTTGTACTCCCCTATTCCTCACTCCACAGGATTCTAATCTACTAGCATAACAACAGATATACATACATATTACACAGGTCTGGGTTATGCAGTTTTGCGTCTTCTTTAATTCTTCTTTTTTTTACTAGTGTTGGCAACACTTCAGGAGTTATTTTGATAAGTAATAGATATTGGGAGCTCTTAACAGCCAAGTTGATTACAATGTTTTTCACATCTTTAAAACTAACCTTTGCATTCTAAATCTTCTATGGAAAAGAGTTCATATAAGCTACGTAATTGAAAGTTAGCAAAATAGTGAAGAAAATACAGAAGCGTAATACTGAAGCACCACCGTGGTTAACACTAAACAAACCAAAGCATTTGATGAAAGCAACATTGAGCTTGAATCAGACGGACGATATGTGCACATTCCTTGTACACAAAACATCACATACCATGTGAAAGAAAAACTAAACAGGAAACCCACTCTTATATTTATACAAGCTGCTTTACATAACAGAACCTACTGATTTTATCCAGGTAATGCAAGGAAGAAAACAACTTGCAAAACACAAGTGTTTACAAGCAACACCTTTCATTTGATCATTTCAAAGTGGTTGGTTTTCTGCACTGTTATTATTGAATTGTCCTTTGTCATAAACCATGCTGCTTCACGTTCTGTTGGCATGACATTTATGCTATCAGAGGTACATTTATCATCCCTTCTAAGAAAACCATATGTTGTTACATTCAACCACTTTTTAAGTTGCCAGCTTCCTAAAGCATGAATATAGGCTACAAAAATGTATCTGTGAGTAAGGAATAACACATTAAAAAAAAAAAAAAAAAAAAGACAGAAGGAGTAGACTCACACATTGCAGGTTTATCCTATGGTAGCAGAAGCCATCCCACATCCACTCCCCCCAGCCCTCTTTTCCTACTTCTTTAGCATCTTGAAATTAGCATCTTGAAATTCATGATTTCTCATCTAGTATCAATACTAACCAAATACTGGCATCAATGGTTTCTTAAGAACTACAAATCCTCAAGTTTGCTTAAAGAAAATATCAAATTCAGGTTTCAGTTCTAAACACAGTATTTTGCTGCAGAACAAAAACATCTACAGCATCCTAGAAAGTAGGAACAGAAAAGATGCTGATATGAGAATAAACAGTCTGCTGCTATCATTCACGTAGTAGTGATGTCAATGTCTGCAATGGTAGCTGCGCTGACCTGTAGAGGCTCAAAGCTGAAGTGTTTTCACAGAATCTCATTTAGAAAAAGGACCTCTGGCAAATCACTAAAATATCCACAACAAAATAGCTTGGTGGGACATCCAATTTGAAGAATCTGCAGTGGAAAAGGCTCAGAGGAGGTGGGGAAGGGGCAGGTGTCTCGAGACAAGAAAAACATCTATCCATCAGAATCATAGGTAGCCTCCAGCACAAGCACATTGGTGAAACAATCTAAGTCAGACTGCAGAGCCAAAGACAAACAGATCTCTTGCAGTGGTGAGAAAAACAACAGGATTATACCTAGAGCATAAGCTTACATTTTGCAGCAGCGAGAACTGGTTTTAAAAACCGACCAAAAAAACTTAATCGAGTAGCTTCCCCGAGACTCGCGTGCTGATAACTATAAATAGCTGGAGTAGCACATTGTTTAACGAGCTGCAGCAAGACAGTCCATGTTTGAAAACAGATCTTTTTTTCAAGTCCTCCATTATTATTGCTGCAGTCCTTCAGCTCCCCAACCAATTTTCTATATACTACTACCACCATATACACTACAAACATCGTTTTCAGCACCTACACGTCATGTGTTAAAATGATGGGAACAAGCTGGGAAACAAAGACAAAATCCTGCCCCGTGGCATGCGACCATATTCCAAATTGTGTAAAACTACTCTAGATGGGGGAGGTAAGGGGGGGGGGGGTGGTCTGTAACCTTTTTTTAATTTGTAAGGCTGAAGAATTAGGGTACCTTATCACCCTAACCTGCTAGAAAATGGTGCCTGTATTTCTGTAAAATAAAGCTGTTAGACGTGTGCGACTGTGGTCATTATTAGGGCGATCACGTTGTTTTCATTCATTCATTCATTCAGGATTTGCTGGAGGATGTCAGCTTCTGCAGCAGCAGCTGGCTTGACCTGGGAGGGGGGGGGACGGGACCAAATTCCTCTCAGTGCATACAGATTACAGGGTGGATTTCTTGATGGACCATTTATGATTTTATACGTTGCACTCATTAAAGCAAACCAGGCTGTATATGCTGCGAACGTGGTTCACCAAGAGGCAAGCTCAAACAAGTTTAATGACGGAAAAGACATTCAGTGCTAATTTACAGTCTGATTTATTAAGGCTAAAATAGCCCACAGATGAAGACGACTAAAACCACTTTCTAAAATTAAAGTTTCCCCTCAAACAAAAAAAAAATATTACACATACTAATGAAATGCTTCACAGCTTTGCAGCATTTTTCCTTGCTTGCAGGTAACTGCCCACATTCCTCCCTCTCCATACACCTTTAAGCACAGACCCTCATATGCTGCACCACTACAATGTTTTGCGCCAGGTTCCCATAATGAAATCATTTACAGAATTCACCAGCAGCTTCAGTGGTAGCGCTATCCACAGGCGCTGAATTTTATGTATGTATACACACGTATTTCACCTAGTTTTCCACGAGCATTTTCCAAAAGTTGGAGAAAGAGGGAGAACAGGAAACCTACATCTAATATTTCACACAGTGGGGGGAAATGTATCTTTACAATTTTAAGTAGAGCTTGAATGAACCAAACCCACTGAAGACCAGCTCCACTTTAAAGCATGCAAGAACTTCTGCATACAGTCTTTTTGAGATAGAAGTTAACGTAGTATCCCTGTTCTGATTATAATATAACAGATTCAGTCATCCGCATTATGCTGTGTAGCATGAATTAACTCTGCACATAGGTGGCAGTGACATTTTGCTCACTGGCGAGACGCTGCCCACGTCCTCGGACCATTCTGGTTACGTAGATCTGCTGAAGTTACAACTACTACGGCGTGTAAGGATTTACTACACGTTTAAGGCTGGAAGGGGGAGGGCTGGGGAGAAGTAACAGATTCCACCGCTACAAACCAGGCTGCTAACCGACACAGACCACAACCTGCCACAGAAACGAAGGAGACGACCTGGGGAGAGGACAGAGGGAGCGAGGGGTGCTGGAGCATGTAAAGCGCTCCCGGGAAGAGGTGATGCGTGATACCTGATAGCTACAGCTGGGCAACAGAAAGTGCCCTGAGCCCGGTTCCTTCAGCTGCCCAAGTGGTGGGGGAAGGGGAGAGGTAAGATGGCCACTGCCACCCTAACATGTTCAATAATTTAGCAGACAACCTGACACAGGTTACGTGGGACCCACCGGTGATCAATTTTACGTTTCAAACTCCGCAGGCCCGTTCTGGCCACGGGGCTCGTTTGTTTGCTTTTCCATCTAAGGGCTCGGCATTAAATATCGCACGGAGGCAGGCGGCGTTATTTGCTTCTAAGCACTTCAAGATGGGATTTTTTTTCTTTTTTGGTTTTGTTTTGGAGGCTGTGTTTGAAAACATTACATAATTTTAACCCTAAAACTTGAAAAAAAAAAAAAAAAAGGGGGGGGGGGAAGACCCAAAAAAAAAAAAAACCCCAAAACCCCAAACTGCGTGGGGGTTTCCTTTGGCATCTATCTGAGCCCCTGGTCGCGACACCTGGGGTCTGCCCGTGCCCCCACGGCCCGGCTCGGGGGGGGTGGACGACACAAAGCGGGGACAAGGGCTGTTTCCCCCCTTCAGGGTGGCTCTCTAGGACTGTGGGGCGGCATTTAGGGTCTCGCACCCCCTCCCTTGGGGTCGGGGGGAGGGGGGGGTGTCGGGACGAGGCTCTTTCCGTCTCCCCCCCCGCGTTACCTCGGTACACCGGGGAGCTGGGGCTGCGCCTCTCCGGGGAGCTGCTCCTCCTGCTGCTGCCACCGCTGTCGGGTGAGCGCCGCTGCCGGCCCTTCGCCCTGCCCGGCTCCAGCGGCGGCGTGGCGCTGGGCGCCGGGGGGGGGCTGCCGCTGCCTCCGCCGCGCCCCCCCGGCCCGGAGCCGCTGCCCGCCGAGGCGGAGGGGGAGCGGGTCGGGCTGCGCTGCCCGCCCCGCAGCAGCTGGTAGGGCACGGTGGCTCGGATGGGCTGCAGCAGCCGGCCGGGCCCCGCCGCGCACCCGCCGCCGTTACCGGGGCCGCCCCCGGCCGTGCTGCTGCCGGCGGTCGGGGAGCCGGCGGCGCCGCGCCTCATCCTCTGCGCCGGGGGCTGGTGGTGGGACGGGGGCGTCTGCGAGGAGCTGGACGACGAGGACATGGCGGGGCGGCGGCGGGGGGGCAGCGAGGGGGGCCCCCAGAGCCCCGCATGCACCGGCCGCGGATGGGGGGGAGGAGGAGGGAAGGGGGGGACGGGACGGGACTGCACGGGACGAGCGCTCCGCGGCCCGAGGGAGGCTCCGCGCGGGCTGCCCCCGGCGCTTCCTATCGGCGACGGCGGCTGCTCCCGCGCCGGGCTCCGGCCATCGCTGCCCGCCCCAGCGTCGTGGGCACCGGGGGCGCTGCCGAGCCCCGCGGCCGCTCACATCGTACGGCTCCGGGCGGGAGGGGGTGGGGAGGCGTCCGCGGCTAGCTCCTGCCCTCCCCGGCGCCTGGGAGCAGCGGCCACCACCATCCGCTCCCCGTGCCGCCCCGCCGCCCAATGGCACCGCGCCGCCCCGCCGCACGGCCGCCACGGGCAGGGGCGGACGGCACGCGCGCCCATTGGCCGGCGCCGCCACCACAGCGCCGGCTCCATTGCCCGGGGCAGCCGTCGATCTTCCCTCTAGGCCAATGGCGGGGCGGGGGGCGGGGCCTGCGGGAGGAGGCTGGCGGAGGGAAGTGGGATGTGGCGGCGCCGAGGGGAGGTTGGCTAGTGGGCGGTGGGGGGGGCGGGGAGGGGGCCGGCTTCATCGCCGTGTCCGGGGGGGGGGGGGGAAAAGAGGGCAGCCCCCGCGGCGTTGGGGCAGACCCCGGTGGGCTGCTCGGCAGGGCTGTGGGGGAGCCGACTCTATTCGAGCTGTGGAGAGTGGAACCGAGCCCCTGAGCAGCCCTCGCCTCGGGGGGCTCCGCCGCTCCCCACACTTGCAGGAGCAAATCCTAAATTACCTGCAACAAAGTTGCTCGCGTCGAGCCTGTGTGGCTGCCGAGTCCTCACAGCCAGCTTCTGCTGGAAAACATTCTTCAGGTTCTAATTAAATATAGTATCCTTCCATGTATGTTTACATGAAATCTTTTTTTTTTTTTTTTTTTTTTTTTTTTCCCTAACGTACACCAAAAAACACTTTTCAGGGAGTGAGGGGGAAAATAAGTTCCACAGCAGCATTAAGGAAAGAGCTTTTGTTCCAGGAGAAAGAGCTCCCACTAGATGAATTGGCAACACAGGACAACGGGACAGAAAGAAAATAAAGATTAAGATGAGTAGCTTAATAGCTAGGAAAAATAAATGGCTGTAAGATCAGAAAGATGAACAGAGTCCATCAAGTGAGCAGCATTTATGTTGAATTCGATGTGAATAGGATGTTAATGGAAGGGAAGCGCAGTGAATCTTGCTTCTTGGAAGAAGCCAGCCTAGTGCAATGGCCTCTCAGGTTTAAAATGAGGGCTTTAAGAGAACAAAGGGCATAGAATAGAGGTAAAAATAGAGCAGGTGATGATTAAAAAGTTATATTCAATTTAATACAGTTTTAGAGTCAATCAGTAATTAAGCAATAGTGTCACAGAATTAATGATATCCCGTGTACTCTTTTCAATTACATGATACACACTCATCATTGTCTTTACCGCACTAAAGTTTACTGCGCCTACTCTCTACTTCCAAAGCTGTCCGTACCTATCCTTATCCTCTGGTAGCCCAGGCACCAGTTGATAGTCCCAATGCGAAACTGTATTCTAGGAAAATGCATCTATTCATGGGCTGCTAATGAGACTTTGTTTGCACTAGCATCATGTGATGCAGTCACCACGGTTATGTTACAGAAAGGGTAGAAATAATACACCTCACATCCACATGAACGTGTGCTCAGGCAACAGAGCCACTTGTATAAATTAATTTTAAGAAAAGTCAGCAACCATATATTTTTCCATTAGTCCAGTCTTCTGCTAGCACAAGCCAACTTTGCTTGTATAACTGCAGCGTGGAGACGTTTTTTCTCCCTAGGATTTTGCACTGTGCTTAATCACAGCTTATGAAGTCTATCTAGTTTATTTTTTCTACTTCACTGCACTGGGATCAAAATGGCTGGGAAGCATTCACCTGTAGAAGCAGTCTATGCACTCTAGTATTTTTATCAGTAAGCACATTTTTCTCTATCTGTAACTTTGTCAGATAACATTGCTGATACAGTAATGTCTTACAGAGCAAAAATTGTTTAGGATCAGCTGAGAAGAAACGCATCTTTGTTTGACCAGGACAATAACTAGTATGTTGCACTTATTGCCAGTGCTCAGTTACACCAGACTAAAGTAAAGACGAACTAGCACAACTCTTGAATTTAGATAGTGTTTAGGCACTATTCTAAAACCCCTGCAAATAATTCCATCATGTCCTTCTCCATCAAAAGAAATGAGATACTTGAATAGGAAGAACAGATGCATAAAGAGAAGCTAAACCTGTGACAAAGAAAATCCCACAAAATAAAATACGCCTCCCGACCCCCCGACATCCCTCCCCCCAAATAGTCAGACACAGCAGTGTAAAGTATCAGTAGTAATTCTTCCTTTCCAAACAAACCCAGGATGATGCCTTCCTGTCCCAGCCCAGTGAACACATAGCCTGCATAGCCTTCAGAGCAATGGTCCACTGGGGGAACTTCCAGTCAAACTTACCAAGCCCATCGACAGCTGTACGGGGTAGACTTTGCTCCCCAAAAGTTATTTCCCTCCTTGTTGCTGTCTCGGCTAGAGTTAGCATACATCGTATAACACCACCACACCATACTCCCAGGAATCATATGTCACATCTAGTTTGGACAAGATGAAGAAAGCGTTATCCTTATTTTAAAGTGATATGCCAGCTGCTGGTATTTTCTATTAAGTGTTTGCTCTAGGTTTCATAGTACTTCCCCCAGGGAATACCATTGCTCTGTAATGTTCAGAGGAAGATATAATGGGGAAAGTAAAGTAAAAACTAGGCTCATATCAGAGGCTACATATATTTCAGAAACACACATTTGCCTTAAATACTTTGAGACAAGTTTTCAAAAGCCACATAAAAAGTGTTTCCTGCTTCTCATTTTCATTTTAAGAAACTACCTTCAAAAATGTGTCAGATCACATGTGCTTTAGGGAGTTTGCACTGGAGGTAACGGGAATGTCTGACATTAAAGCCTGTTGTGAGGCATGGGCATTCTTAGCACAGCTGAGCGAGGCATCTTGAAAGCAGTAGAAATTATACATTACAGCTAGAGCATGGAAGCAAGGGAGTAAACTCAAGTAGCAGGGCAGCTGCAGACAAGCATGGAGCAAAGCTACACACATCTATCCTAACATTATCAATTAATAGGTTCATCTCTCTAAGGCAGGAACAAGCTTACTTGAGTGCCATGAGCCATGGAAACCGAGAAGGCACACACAATCCTAATCTTTGTTAGTTTGTCCCTACCTGAAGGTTTTAGAGAGGAAAAACTCTTAAAAAAAAAAAAAAAAAAAAAAAAAAAAAAAAAAAGTCAAACAACAACAAAACAAACAAACAAAGAAACAAAAATTCTGGACATGTCTTTTGTTTCTGGGCTCTTACCTGTGTGTGAGGACATCAATGCTCTGCTCCCAGTATATGAACCAGCTTGTTTCATTGTTTTTGTGTCTCTTTTATTTCCCTCTGTTTACATTTTCTTTGCTGCCCTTTGCCCATTCCACTTAGAATCAAGTCCATTGTGATGGCCTCTGAAGTTTTTGCAGCGTCTAACACAAAACAGCAATGAAAAAGGGTGTGTTTGTCTTTGCACATCTTCTGATCCACTCCCTGCAGTAGACTTACTTCTAATGAGTTTACAATTGGGAAAATTACATTTGGGATGAGAAAAACAACAAGATGAAGTATTTACATCCAAGTGCTGTTCTGGAGGAGACAATCAGATAACACCAGCTGCAGCAGAGGACTAGAACAAGCCAAGGTGCATCTCTCAAGTGATGAAATTTGGTCGAAAAGAAGCTGCACTTGGGGGCTCCACAGCCAGGAATGTGGGCACCATCTGTAGTCAGGGCTCCGGTGTAAAATAGAGCTCCTGGTACTGAGCAGCTCTGATAAAGGAGGAGTTGCAAGTTTTCCTACAAGTGGGGTTCACTTGTATTTTAGTCCATTTTGCCTTGAAAAAGTTCTTCTAGCTAGAGGAAGTCAGGCATTTCCAAAACAAAATGTAGGGACACTGTAGGAATACATTATCACAAGTTTTTTTGTCAGCTGAACTTTGGAGATTGCCTTAGTCAAGCATGCTCCGTCTCCTCACAGCTCCAGAATGTTCACTGGCCCAGATCTGATCTTCCTCCGATCAGCTGAGCACTTCTGTCTGTAGGCTCCTTGGGATTTACCTTGCAATTGTACTCTTGAATTCTCCAGGGCTGCTGTTACAAAGTCCATATCCCCACTGCTGTTTTTGTTAACGCTCTCCAGAGAAAAAGTTGGCCTTGACAAGTCTTGGTAAAACACAGAAGAACGAGACATGGGACAAGAAAAAAAAAAAAAAAAAAAAAAAAAGTAAACTATTTGGGGATGGAGTAGGAGGGCCAGGAAGTTCAAGCAGAGAGAATAAAGAGGAGACGTAAAAAAGGAGCAGGAGCAAAAATGGAACAGGTATATGCAGACAAAACTTCTGTTTGCCAGTTCAGTACCAAAGCACTTATACCTCTTGACAAGTTTCAAGTCTCACATGCTCAGGTTTTCTTACCACAACAAAAGGAACCCCCCTACTAAGGACTTACCTTCCTTCCCTCACACTGCAGCCATGGAGCTGTGCCTTCCAGAGCATCAGCACAACCTTGTTGGCCCCAATTTAGGGCCAAACACGTGGTCAAGTGTTAGATTTCCTTTCCTCATAGTCTTGACTCATGTCGACTCCAAATACTTATGGACTATTTGTACTGAGTCACATTAGTACTTATGTATACTCACAAATTAGAGTATTTCAGAATTAAGTTTAGCATGAAATTTCAGCAAACAGGTATTACCATGCTGTTTTTTTAGTCATATGCTACTTGTTGCCATACTTCACTGAGCGCACAGGATTGATGCTGTGAGTAAGGACTGCATAATGAAGAAGCCAGGAAAATACTGAGTAAGAACCGTAAGATTTCCCCTTAAAAATTATAAAAAATTTTTTTGGTAAACTGTTTTTTTTTTTTTTTCTGTCAGCCAGAAGCTTTATTTGTAATAGTGGATAACTCATTTAAACCAGAACATTCTCATTAACCATTACTTTTGTTATAACAAAATCTTATCAGGAATCAGACCTGATGCTTCATCCTCTTCTCGTCTTCAGGAAAATAGGCCAACCTCTTGGGACTTCTGAATTATGTATTCCTTGGGCATTAGGTTTAACACAAGGGCAAACATCCAACTTGTGGCTAAAATCCTTCTTCTTTCCAGGCTCCTCGTTCATTCTTAACTTTTTCTGTCTATTAGTATAGGTAATTCCATTCAAAACTCTTCTTTAGTTCACAAGTCAAACATGTCAGACCATGCCCTGAAAAAAGGTTAGTTGCCTCTAGCCTGCCACCCTGCCATGTTTTACTGTTCCATGTTTGGTCACTTAACTCCATCACCATCTCCATCTACTTTTTCTGGTTCATCATTTGGGAAAAAATCCAATTTGCACAGCTGGGACTAAGCACAGCTCCCTTCACCAGCATAGCTGAGGGGTTATGAGGGTTTGTTTTCCCTTTATTCCATGTCCAGGCAGCGTGACGACACTTGAGGCCTGCTGAACACCAAGGTGAAGCCTTATGGTGCCTTAAATTAATGAAACAGTGTAAAATGCTAAATACTCTAATAACCTGAGGTGTCAAAGAGTAATGGATTCTGCTGGCATTTTTTACCTTAATTTCTCTTGCTCATGTCTTATCTGTCATGTATCAATTATAATATCTAAATAATACAACACTTTATTTTACAAGAATGTAATGAGAATAATTCTTACTTTTATAAAGCATCCTCATGCTACACCATAGAACCCCGGTGAGGAAACCAGTTAGGTACTCTGTGCTGCAATAGGGAATGGAAAAGAGAGAAAGAGTAGTCAAATACCAGTAGCAAACTATACATATATTTATATTTATATCAGTTATATTTATTACTAATCATGCCAAATATAACAAATGAAAAGAAAGACACGTTTTCATGTGTGCAGTTACTTTTCTAAGGTGTTAGGAAGGCACAAATGTGCTGTATAGTACTTTGATTTTTATGCCATTTTACTTTTTAAATTAGTAGCGTCCCCTTAAAAAGACATTAAATTCCATCAAATCAGTTAGAAGTGTCAGCTAGTACAGTCCCTGGCATGTTTCCATTAAGATTTCTTGATTTGGTCTGTATGTTTGTTTGGTTTGTTGGTTTGTTGTTGTTGCTTTTATTTATTTATTTACTTATTTAATTGTTTTTATTTGAACTGCATTAACCATGAAAGCCCCTATCACAACCATGCCCTAGCTGTTGGGTCTGTGGTTTCTAAATAAGGGTGCATTTTGACAATGCTGATTTAAAAGGGCAAATCTGAGGGTGTGGGAACTCCTACCTCCATTTCAGAGAGATGTCTGGGTTTCTTCTGCCTCTCTATTTACCCTACTTTGCTTCCGTTCACCAGTGAAGCCTTGTTCACCACCATCTTTCTTCCCAGGTACAACAAACAGGACACAACTTTCTCTGGCATCACTTGTCATCACCTTTCCCTTACCAGCCAACAGGGATGCCATTGAGTGACACAGCGTACTCCACAACCACAGCCAGGGAATAAAGGTGCTGTTTCTACATCTTCAAAGCAGGAGAATAGTCTCCAGTCAAATAGGTACTGCAGTCTGGTAAGAGGGGTAAGAATAAAATGTATTACAGAGCCAAGCTACTTAAAAATATTTGCTTCTCCGCATGCTGCATACTCTTAATAAATATGTTCCCTTTTGAGAGGTTCTGTGCCCACAACAGGTTATGGGGCCAGAACAGAGGCACGAACTGAGACAAAATGCTGGAAATAATAATGATTTCCAGGCAAGTCATATATTTACCTGTGGAACAAATATTTACTTGTAAATGTGGTTTGTTGGTGTGACAGCTATAAAACAGCCTTTAACAGTTAGCCTAGTGGTAATTTACATACAATAAAAGCACATTTACATAACACTGAGGAATAAACCTGCAAAAACAAGGAAGCATGCAGCTTGCTTAAAAGTGTACTGTTGAGGTGGCATCGTATTTAAGTGAACCATATGATGCATTTCTATTTTAACTGCATGTTTCCTTGGGTTGTGGATCCATGTCACAGCCTTAATTGCATTTAAAAGCAGGTTTGAGGAGGTGAGTTTCCTTTGTAGCTTTTATATCCCAAACAAAAATAGAATGAAAAACTTAGGCATCATTAAAAGTGAGACAAAAGAAAGGGAACTGCTACAAAGTTTCAGCAACTGGGATAATCTCCCAAGGGGAGAGATGGAAACCTTATTCCATGAGTCATATAATACCAAATAAACAAAGCACTGGAGAATAAATTGTAAGACGTGATTTTTTTTGTTGTTGTTCATTGATAGAGGGAGGGCTAATTGACTTAATAGATCTTTTCCTTTTTTTTTAGTTCTGTAGTAATAGAAAGCAGGGACAATGTTATGGATATAGTTTTTCTTTATTTCTCGCTGTCATGTTGCTTCTTGCTGTAATGGTAATATAGTAAAGAGATGAGTCACTTTAGCCTCTGAACTATGAAGTAAAACTTTATTTGCAAGACAGAGCCCTCAGGAGTTGCTAAAATTCAGTGGCTTCCACTGAGGTAGTTACGCAGAGTTTTAATCACAATTCAATAAAAAGTTTTGGTGGCCCTGTTATCAGAGGTCCTTATTAAAAGCTGTGTTTTAGTGGCAGAGCTCTGAGGAAGGCAGCTGAGTAAGCTGTGCACGCTGGCATGGCATGATCTTGGTCTCCAGTGGAATCCAGTAGACCGATAGAAGGAAACAAATAACCCCTTTGCATCAGTACAATAGCACCATGTCTGTAATCAAACATAATTATGAAATCACTACTAGTCAGAGCTGTTATAGTCTTGCCTGTAATCAAGAACAACATTATTTCAGTATTTATTACTCTCAAGAGTAATCTGAGATTTATGGGCCCTTGGAAAGAAAAGTGTTATTTGGCAAATCCATTTATATGTATTATTTGCCCAGGAAAAGAGCTTTTTCTTTGGGATATCAGGACAGTTCTAATAAAGTATATGTTTTTGTATGTTTTCTTTAGATTCTTAATTGCTTTAATGGACAAAAACCCACACATTGCTGTAAGATTTTTTTTCCAGGATAGTCATGTGCAGACGGACTGGACAGTCAGGTAGACACACATAATTTCCCTGATGCTTCAGATATAATGGAACTGCCGTGGCACTGGTGGGGATATAACTACTGCACTCAGATAAACAGCTTAAAGCAATGTCATCATACAGAAACCAAACTGTTTCATGTAATTGTTCTGTTATTATATGCCCAGGATGAAACATCTCAAGGGGAAGACCTTCCCTACATACTGAGTTACAGCTTTGGCTCTTGCAGCAAATGGCTTGTCTTTGTTGTGTGAGAAGGAATGTTAAACAAAAAACAAATTTATTTGGAAAAAGAATGATAACTCATTGTATGAAGTGTAGAAAGAGGGAGTAAGAAGTGCAGTTTGTCATGAAAGAAGATTGAAGCTGTGTCTCTTAATTTTGGAAAGGAGAAGGAAATAGATTTTATTTTATTTTATTTTATTTTATTTTATTTTATTTTTTGCCTTCTTAGCTCCCAAAAAGACAGAGGGCAGCTCTGAATTCAGAAGTGGGTGTGGGTGGGAAAGCAGTGAAAGAAGACAAAAAAATCTTGTTACCTCAAGAAAAGTTACCTCAAAGGGTTTGGAAGCCAATTAATAAACCAACCTCAAAGCTCCCCAGGGAAATTGTATATTTTGTTTTCAAGATTACACAAGTGACCTGTAGAGTTGGTATGGAGGGCACGCAAGCTGACACAGACTACTCCTAAACACAAGTGTCTGAGGTTAAGCGAGTCAGCTCCTCTGTTTGTGTATATGGCGACAGTTCTGCCAAATACTTCTCAGGTACAGAAACGTTATCAGTGGGAAGGATCTGGACAGCCATGCAAAGATAATCCTCCCTATGGTGTGTCAGGCTTCAGAAAGGGTGTGATTATCATTCCAGAGGAGTGTGAGGTGAAGCTATGCCTCCCATTCAGCTGAGCAGTTGCGAGATCCAGAAGGCTTCTGCTCATTACTTGCTTGCTCTTTCTTCCTTCCTTTCTTTTTTTTCCTTTATTTCTTCTCTTCCTACAAACAATTTATGTTGATATTAACTTATTCTATCATTAACCTTTAAACGTTCTAAGTGTGAGCCAGTGCCACAAGGCAGAGTGGTCTTTAGAAAGAGATCTCCAACTACAACGTCAGCAGGGTGCGAGGTAAATGGGAGTTTCCCATCTCGGGTTGCTGGGATGGCTGCTGGCTCTGAATAGCACCTTGCGATGACCAGCTTTGTCTGGAGACAGAATCTGATGGCATCTGTCACCAGCCTGACTCAGCTCTGCTAAACCTGGTGGTGTTTCAGGACTTCTCTACCAGCCACAGCCTGGCACACGTAAAGCTCGGGTCCCCATAAGGGCGATGTGGCACTCCACTACTCTGCTTGAATGGGTCTTAGAGATGGATGCCGCCTGTTCTCTCACCTGGAGGAAGCAGGCCCTTACCTAAGATGAAATCAGGTGTCTGATCCCACAGGTCTCCTAAAGTCTTGTGTCCTGATGTCTGGTGCACCTTTTTTTATTTTTGGTAGGAAGGATAAGCAAATCAGACACCAGCCAGGAGGGTAGTGATCCTCTAACCACACTGGGCTGTGATTATGAATCATAATCCAGGAAAAAAATATGCTTTTTTTCAGGTTTTGTTCTGGTGTTGCGGGTCCAGTAGCAAAAAGGGAGTTAAGCCTGGAACTCACCACACACACACACACAAATACAAAAAAGTAAGGGCAACAAAACTCAAGATTACAAAATAATTACTCTATGACAACAGAAGGTCAGTTTGATGTTTTTTTTTTTTTTTTTTTTTTTTTTTTTTTTTTTTGGTTTGGTTTGGTTTGGTTTTTAAATGAACACACTCATGTGCAGAAGCCCCTGTCCTCATTGCTGGCTGCATAAAGGAAGGCACAGGGCAGCTGCAGCCACCTCTGCATTGGAGATGTGGCTACGAGTATTCAGTCCTGCACAAAAACACCTGGCCAGACTTAACAAACGTTATTTTCTAGAAGGTTCCTCAAGCTCTGCCAGCAGGGGCATATGTCTTATAAGTGAGAGCATAAAGAGGTAGTTCTCAAAGAGCACGTGGTTTGAGTTACAAAAGCTTTCCTTAAGGGCAGAATTAATTATATATCATACAGATCTATTATATATTCTGTTTATACAATTATAAAGCATTATGGTTAATTAGTTGTGGTACAGGCTCCTGACGCAGAGTATGGTTAGCGAATAAACAAAACGCTCAGCCAGCTGCAGTGGTGGTTAACAACTTGCACTTTCATATCACCTTTCATACTGAACTCCCTTGAAGTGATTTATAAATTATGCAATTCAGTGGGCTTCAGCTGCTGGTTTTATACCAATTTTGAACACACTGAATCTGACATGACCTGGGATTGTCACACCTTTAAGAAACTAAATTCAGAATAATCCTCAGCCTTCTTTAATTGGACTGTTTTTCCTGTTTACTGTCATAGTAGCTGAGTGACTGAGTGATTAATCATGATCCTGTTATGTCTGGCATTGTACATACACAGACCGTAAGTACTTCTCCATCCCCTCCTCCTTTCCTGGTACATGCGGTTCTGACTGGCAGAAGTGGGGATCTGTCTGTCTCGATGTCCCAAAAATCAGGGTGAAATCCTGAACAGGTTGGCCAGACTGAGCTGTGCGATACTGCACAAGTTTGGTTTACACACTGTATTTTTACATTATTCCAATGCAATGAAATGGGCTGGCATGACACAGTATTAATGACATTTTTTAACTTAATCCACTTTTTACCATTACAGTAGTGCTGATTCTTATTGTTTTGCATGTGTTGCTACAGGTGTTTGGGGAGAGCAGGTGCTTTTGGAAATCTCAGCAATGTTACGTTAGTAGAGCTAAAAATAATAATACTTAGTGTTATTTGTTGTGTCATGAGATATTGTACTGCATACTGTACACACCCAAAAAGGCAGGTCTTAAAGCAAATGAGCTTATAATATTTATAGGAGAAATTGAAGTAACAAACAAGAAGGGAGCAAGAATAAAGCTGAGTATTTATATAGTATAGACTAGATTTCTATAATACAAAATGCAGCATACAATATATTTATAAGGCTACAAAAAAAAAATAATAATAATAAAAATATTTCCCTGATGAAAATGTCCCTGGCCAATATGAATTCTCAGTTGCTGAATGCTTCATGAAAATAGTGGGATTTGAAATAACTTAGAAGGAAGGTTGAGGAGCTTTTAAAATCTATTTTGGGGATAGTTTTCTAGAATAAAGTCTGAAAGAAGTGAATGAGAGCACTTCTGAGAGGAAGAGATGCATGGGCATAACTAGCTCAGAACAGAGCACTGCACAATGAAATACAAGATAAGGTTACAAATGAGTGTCCAATGGATGGCCCTAACTTGTATGGCCCTAATTTGTATTCAAAATTGCAGGAAAGGGGTATGCCAGGAAAGGATACAAAGACAGGCTGATAGAATCATAGCAAGAATTCAGGAAGGTCATCTTGACTTCATCATGTTAGCCCCAGGGGGAACCAGGTGTGTATAATGAAAAGAGGAATACTTGCATTATAGAGGTGACAGCTGAGTTGATGCAATCACAAGAAATCACCTAAGAAAACACACAAAGAGAATAATAAGAGGTAGAAATAGAGCCTGGTGAGATTTCTGTTGAAAGAGAAAGCTTGGATGGAGATCTCTTACTGCTGAAAGAAAGGTTAAGGAATTGGCAATGATTTGGAAAAGAAAACAAGAGCAAGACAGTTCAGAGTCACAGTAGGATCAATAACATCAAAGGCCATAAAGATGGAAGAAGTCCTGAGATTTGGTCACATCTTTAATGGTGATCTCGAAACAGCTGAGTGGAGCATACGTAGAAGAAACTGAAAACCTGGGAAACAGTGAAGTTGGCAGGAAGCCATCTGAGGTAATTGCTTCAGGCAACGTGTTATGGTCCTAAAAACTGGAATATCCTATCCAGTAGGAGTGCGAGTTACTTTCTTTCAAGTGGCAAACTTTCTAAATAAGAGTTCTCATTTACAACTTCCATCTAGCAGTTTATTAAATTTAAATTTCAGCATTTTATAGCCGTTTTCCATATATACATGTTCACTATGCTAAATAACACCCAAAATATCCCACTTTATTATATGCAAGTGAAGAATTTTAATTAGTGCTAGTTTTGTAGAAGCACTCAAGTATTTGAATAGCAGTACAAAAGTCTTCCATATGAGCCACAATGCAAAGAATAAATTTAAGATTTATGAGAAGAAAGATCACATGGGTTTAACTTTTGCAACAGCACTTTAAGTAATTTATCTGGACACTGTTAAGCACAGTGGCATGACCGCCTTGATCCTTTGGGCCCAGCACCAGGATGCGTTGAATGGGCATAACTGGGGCATCTGAGTGCCACGTTGATTCGTGCTGCTCACTTTTAGAAGTTTGTAACAGATAGGTGAGCCTTTTGCATTTGTGTACCAGCTTCATTACATGTGCTGGTAGTCCCACACGGGCTTTCTGAGGCTTTCTTTGTGTCTTGGCAAGCCCTGCTTTGGGCAGACCTAGAGCAGTGCTCAGCAGCATAGCTGCATCCCTCGGCTCGTGCAGGCTCTGGGAGGCACTGGCCATGAAAACAACTCAACAGACATGAAAATACAAAAATCTCCTCCTCCACTGCTTCTCCGTGATACACAGACAGATAGCCAAAGACAAATATTCCCTCTGCATCCAGGGCTAATGCTCTGTTAAATATACAGGGATGAACAGGGAACATATAAATTCCAGCAGTTGAGAAAAAGTGGAAATTGGACAGCTGGGTCTTTGCTGCTGACTCTTTTGTGTTCCCCGTGGTGGTTCCTGAAGCACAAGCGTGGCTGCAACTCACAGAAGATGGTTGCTTGCAGATGAATGGCTGCTAAAACTTTTTAAAACCCCAGGTCTGAATCAGGCCCCTCTCTACCAGTCTCTTCTCAAAGCAGAGAAAAGGGGCAGGGGGGATGGAAGGATATTTAGTTCTGAAACTGGAGTTTAGGTAATAATAGCGTTTTAGGAATAACTTCGGAAGATACATGTATTTCAAGCAGTTCTCACCTGCCCCTAAATTATAGCTTGTAGTGAGTGCATCATTCGCCTCAGCAGCTTTACACAGTTGGTACAAAAGTACTGGGCTGAGCCTACGTATAAACTAAAATTTAACATGTTTTAAAAAGAAGCATAAATTATCAGTACAGAGCAAGCTGTTCAAAGATGTTTAGGCGTGTCTCAAAACCACCATTTTCTTTTGAGATCTGCAGCAAACTCATGAGCACCCAGCAGCAGCTCCAGCAAACATCATCCTCCAACATTTCAGCTTTCATGGACATGCTTTAATTAAAAGGACTCAGCAGAACAAGGAAACCTGAATCCGTAGAAGCAAAGCATTTATTATAAAAGTACACTGTTATGAATTCATTTACATTAAGAGAGAATGAGGAATGTTTCTGGTAATTACATGATAGACTTTTCAGAAAACCAAGGAAGTTAGTTGTTGTGCCAAATTCTGCTATATATCAGCAGTTTGGAAAGAGAAACCTTGATTTCAATTTACTGTTACCCTATATCAAAATAATAATGGTACATCAATAGAATAACAACACAGTAAATGATATAGTGAGCTGATATAATCCATAATTTATCTAAGGAAGAAAACTCTAGAAGAAATTAATTGGATGATGAGAGTCAGAACCACCACTTAAGTTTTTTATTCACATATCTTATTTTCCTTCAGAGACAGAAGGCATGTTTGATTTACACAGCGAAATATTTAACTATTTGCACCAATAAAATATGTCAATGGATTTCCTATGAGATGCTTTTTCACTCTTTACCAAATCAGTCATAAATGTACTGTATATGGTTTCTTAAAACACGTCTTTGGTACTGGTTTCTGTACATTTACACTGCAAGGGTGAAGAACTCTTCCCTAAAGTAGGAATATATATAACATATTATATATATATATAATATTGCTGATATTATGCAATATTTAGTTGTCCTGTTGTCATTTTTCTTTCCATAATTGTCTGTCTCTCTATATGGAGATAATCTTTCATTTGTTATGAGAGACCAATACTGCTCTGCACACAGTGGCCTTGCACAGATTGTTGATGGCAACAGAATGTCTTGGTGTAAGTCAGGTCTCTTCACTGGTCTGTTTGCAGTCACCTCCAGAACACGAGGGAGAGTTGATCAAGGTCCATTTCTCGCCTATGAAGAAGTCCACCCTCCTGCTGCATATCCTGGAATGGTGTGCCAGTCTAGAAATAAGACACTATACAGCTACTTTTAGTTATGCTCGTGTTCAATCTTTTGAAGAGGAGTAGCAATGCAAAAAAATTGCAAAAGGGTGGCATGCTTTTGGGCAGCATCTCTTGTTTGCATGTAAAGTATTCACTGTTCTTACAGTAGATTCCATGCTACAAATAATTTAATCAATTAATACATAATACTAAGATTTTACATTTCCTAACTATTCCCATTTATGTGGAAAGTAAATGATGGAAAGTAAATTATTTCAGTAAATGCATGAAATTATTTGCTTAATGCTTATTTGCATGGCATGTATGGGTTGACACAGTAGGGTCCACAGCTGCAAGCTGAGGTCAACACTGTATAGAAACTATCAAGGTTGTTTTCAAAGGACAATGTTAAGGGGTAAAAGCTTGCTTTTCTAATTTAGGAAAGTCAGAACAAAATTTATTTCTGCAATAAGACACACACTGCAAATATTCTGCCTAGCTTCTTAAGACTGAGATGAAAATTTTCTAATCACTTTATGAAATCGGATCTCTTCACAATTAAAAGTCTCTCAAATGTATTGGATAGATCATAAATACAAAATATACAGATTGTAGGTAAAAAAAAAATAAAAAAAAAAATCTATGCAACTACATGAAGAACACAGTGGAACTGAAAGACTAGACTGAGCCGTGGTTTCAAGGAAATACATCACTGGCAGGCACATCCAGCACCCCACGTGCCTGCACAGCAGGAAAGCCCATGCAGAGCAGCTCGCAGCTGGAGGTTCCTCTTCAGCAAGCAAGGATCTGCCCAGGCAGGTGTGTAAGGGAGCACAGCACAGCAGAAAGGACAATTCCTGGAAAGAGCAGTGGGGCAGAAAGCCTTTCTCACAGTGGCAGCATTTGCCCAACAGCTCCTTGCAAGGCAGCAATGGGAATGAACCCCAAATTCCCTTCCTACCCATCTGGCTGTAGCTTTGACACCAATAGGAGCAGCTGCATGTCACCTGTTATCCACAGAGTGGTTGCTGGCCAAGAAACCTGTGTCACTCCCTTTGGATTTTAAGTTTTAATTTTCACCTGCTGTGGAAAGATAAAATGAATTCCAGTTCAGCTTGAAGATCCTGCCTGTGCAGGTGTGCTGTAAGAATACCACTGCAATGTTCAATTTAAAGCTGGGTGAATGCTTTGGATGACTACAGTAATTATCAAAACAACTGGCTTTAGTCCTCCCCACTTTAATCTGAATCAGATTTGCCAGATAGTTTCCAATGACCTTTTCCCCAGATAAATAAAGCTGGAAGAGGAAAAGGAAAGGCTCCTGCCTCCTTTGATGCAGTACCCAGCACTAGAATGATGTACCACGTGGGAGCTTTGTATTCAAGACCTTCCTTTTCATGGCACTATATGAATTCAGATTTTTAATTTCATATCTAAATTCATCCTCTAATTATCATGTTTTTCCTGGGTGGCATCCCCAGTCCCTGCTGATGATACTGGTGTATATTGTGTGTGTAACCAACCACTGCACAGCGCCCTGCTGTGGCTGCAAGCAGGGCACGGGGAAGGCTTGGAGGAGCTTGAGTTGACTGTGAAGGTGCCCACCTGAGGAGTCTTCTGCTGTCCTCAGCTGGTGATGGAAGGTGAGAGCCAGTATTTGGTGTGCATTTTGTACAGAAGCAGGATAGGAGAGTTGTCACCCTTCTATCTCGTGAGGCTGGGAGATCCAACCCAACTCCACTGTTTTCTCCATGGGTTGGGAGGGGAATTTAATTCAGGTTCTTGCATCTTGCTTAAAGACCAACAGCGTGGCCATGCAGCTGTTCAGCAGGTGGAATCCGTGACTCCAAACTTTTGTGAAAGTTTGATTTTTCCTATTTTCTAACTACCCCTAAATAAAGCATCAAACTTCCCACACAATGGAAAAACTTATGCAAATCGAGACTTCTTCAATTTTTCTTTTTATCAAGAAAAATTGAAAACATTCATTGTGAGTCAGTCCAAATAAATTTTAATTTATTTTTAATTTTTCAGTTTGGCAACTGATCAAAAAATTATTAGCACAGTTCTAGCTCCACTGTTATGACTGAATATTTTGTATAAATATAGCAAGCACTCTGCACACTAAAAAGAGCCTGTACAGATTAAAAAAAAAAAAAAAAAAAAAAAAAAAAAAAGGAACAACAACAATGACAAAACAACTAGGACACAAAAGTACACCTAGATTATTTCTCTCTTTGTCACTAGTACTATGTCAGTGAAATTAGGCCATCAGTAAGATGTTTGTAATGTACAATTTTTAAATTCCCATCCAGTTACACCTATGCCACTCCTTTGTTTACAGTGACATTATATAGGATTAACTGCAGAAGGAATTGAGTCCTCAGAGTTAATGAAAATGTTGGTGGTGTTGATCAGGAAGGCATAGTCAGAAGCTATAGGTAAAGAGATTTAGATGCTCAACATGGGGCAGTTGTGGCCAGGCTTTGAAGATACTTATCTGTAGAAGAAAAATGCTGCTGGGTTCTTGCAGTGGCAAAACTGCAAGCTAAAGACAGGGTAAAGTATAGCTGGTAGGCTTCCCTCAGAGGCTCCCGTTTTGTCCTTTCTCTGGAGGCCCTGTCTTCTCAGTCTGGTGCTGCTACATCTTTAATAAGATCAATAATCTTCCCCTGGTTTAGCAGCTTCATGAATTCTGATTAAGCTCCATGACAGTGGCTGTGTATTAAGAATAATAGGCAAGAAGAAGACTTTAGTGTCTCAATCCATGAGGCATTATAGCTTCTTCTTTAAGCAAACTGCTATTGATTTGGTGGTTTTTTTTCCTTTTTTTTTTTTTTTTTTTTTTTTTCAGTGTGGCCTCTGTAAATAAATCGCAGTCACACAGCACACTTACTGTACTGCTCCTCTTCCCTACAGACCAATTGTTCCTAATGAAGACTTACTTTAATTGTTCCATGACTACCGACATGTTTAATTAAAGGCTCACACAGCTAAGTCTTTGGTGAGAAAATGTAAGGTGCTCGCAAGAATTAATATCATCAGAAATCACAAAGGTACACTCAGAGGCAAAACACTCAAATGATCTCTAGTGCTTTGTCTCAACAAAACATCAGTACGTGAGTTTCTGCCCGACATTAAAATTCAATTAAGTATTTTTTTGGGGGGAAAAAAAAAAAAAAAGACTACCACTGACAGAGTAAGTCATCTGACCACAGGAAGCTGTGTTGACAAAAATTCATAAAGTAGAAATTGGAAACCTATGCTCTCAAGCTTTCTCGTATTAACAGTTTAATGTCCAACTATGTAATATATAATTTATGAGAACTCTCTAATGTGATCCAGCCTTCCATATTTTGCCAATTAGTATTCTTATTTAAAAAGCAGTGAAAACCAAACCACTCTCTCTGATTTCTGAAGCCTTTTTTTTTTTTTTTTTTTTTTTTTTTTTTACCATTTTAAATATATATTTCTTATGGTAATTTTCCACAGACTCTGCTTTTTGTAAATCCCTACTTTCAGCCCTCTCTAATGGGCTCATTTGGGTTCACTTCTTTGCCACTGTTTTCTTTTTGGAGATGGAGAAGTTTAGGGGAATTAGATGTCTGTGTGTGGGGATGAGGCAGCTGTGCAGGAACATGGACAGAATTATATCGTTGCCTCGTTGTTTTTTATGAAAGTGTCATCTAAATGCAGTTCTGGAATGACTCCTCTTTTCATCTGTTGGGACTTAATCTATGTAAAAACATCCATAAATCCTCTTTCCATCCTTGTAATGTTTTGTTTTCTATGGTCTTGTATATACTTTGTGTTTTAAAAGTAGATTTCTTTGTCACTTATGGTCCTTCTGTGACTACAGTAGCACCTAAGCATCTTGGTTTAATAGCTTTATGGTTCTTTTCCTGTATTGAAACCCTTTTATTTCAGCTGCTTTTTGCGAAATGGATTATGTGGAAGAGCGCCATGTAAAACCCCTTTCTAAATGCCATTTTTGTTTTTTAATATCTACTACTAGTTGTGAGCGTCCATTCCACTGGGAGCCCTCAAGAGATAAGATAGTTGCCAAAAGCAGCATATTTGGAAGTGGGCCTGCAGTGGAATGAAAAAAAAATGATCAACATGCTTTATTTGGGAAGGTTTCCATGGCCCAAGATGGGCTTTAAAAAATAGAAAGGGAGGAGGGAGGCAGCAGAATATGAAAATATTGACAGGAATAATAAGCAATGGGTTTAAAATACTGCGAGATGGAAGGGGAAGGAGCAGTGGGTGAGCCCTGTGGTAGCTGCCTTGGTAGAGGTGACCATGCCCTTCAGAGCAGTTGCCTCTGCAGTTAGATGAGGAAGCAGATATCCACAGCCTCGGGAGCACCCTGCAGAACAATAAATATGCCACAAAGGTGAAGTGAGGGGGAAATTGAATCCAGAAACAGGGAAACTAAAATTAAATGGGAAACAGTCTGATAAGGAGAAGTGAATGAATAATCATTGCATGGAGGCTAAAAGGGAGACTTTCTTAATAAGTTATTTCAAGATGCAAATGCTTCCTCCACTGTTTCCTATTTGCATTTTAAAGTATTTTGGTGTCTTGGATTCAAGGTATCTAGAAGAGGACTAGCCTGCTTCAGGTCAGTTCAAAGGTGACACAGAAGAGTATCCAAAACATGTCCATTAAAAAAATAAACCTTGCTGAAGTTTACTTTAAATTTTAACATACTGTTGCTCCAAGGACTATTCGAGATTACTGTAAGTGAAAAATAGTGGTGGAAAGAAAGATCAGTTTTTTGTCTCTTAATATTGTATGTGTAGATATTTTCATATGTTTTTTGTTTGTTTGTTTTGTTTTTAAATGAAAATGTTCCTATTGATTGACTGTGTCTTTCTAATAGGAACAATGAAAAAATAAATATATATATAAAAAAAAGAGCTGTACAAGCCTGAATACTTACCACTACTTTAAAATCACTTTAGAACAGAGCAACTTTCAAGCTGGCAGCATGCTAGATCCCAATATGCCATCAGGCAGCAAGTGCCAAGGAGATGTACACCAGTGCTGTGGCCAAAATAAGGACCTCCCCTGCTCCCTGCCCCATTGACTGCGGGGCACTCCAAACCACAAGGAGTCAGGTCCAGGTGTTTGAGCACAGCATTGCCTTTTCACCACCAATCCCACACATACATACAAAACAGTTTTGCCAGTCATGTAGTGGTGCAAAAATAAAGGAAATTTCCCTCTTTGTCCTCGGTAACGATTTGTGTGCTTCCAGCCTACTCCAGCTTGCACTGCAGTGTGTGTGCAGTAAGGCTTAATCACACAGAAGCCAAGATGAAACTGGAGGAGCCCAGTAACCATGGAGATTAGTGATCAATAATATAATACTATTTGTTTATAAATTATCCATAGCCCCTATATCATTTTGTAAAAAGCAAATAGGCAAGTGAGAGCCAGGCAGCATGTTCAATTTATAATTATTTTCCAAAATCAAACGTGATTATGCTTTCTGTGGGTGACTACCTTCCCATTAATAACGTTATTTTCAAATTGTTCAATACAATATGGATCGGTGGAGATGACTGTGTTTCAATGAGAAATATAATGCTCCTCAATAAAGGAGCCACTACAAAGCTACATCTGAAGGCTGCGTAGTGGAAACGTCTTCTTCTTTTGACCAAAATTCTTAGGAGATACCACTACGTTGTGTTACATTTTGTAGAGGCTTAGGAAAAAGATCTAAAAGCACGTGCACCGTACACAAAACACGAGTCACATTCCTAATTGCTTTTACAGTTAAAAAAGTCCTCATCATGATACTCACTAATGGTGGCAATCAAAATTTGAAGGCTATCTCAGAGCATGGCTAAGAACCTGAAGGAGGTTTCAGATCTTATAGGAGCTTTTCCTTTTGGACAGATTTAGAAATGTTCTGACTAAGCCTTGTTTATCTTCCTCCTGATTTGTAAAGAAGAAACTAATCAGTTTTACTGACTGTCATTTCCACTGGAATGCTGGTAGTCATCAAAATTTAAACTTTTCAGTATTCTGGCAAATTTGTAAGGAAAAAATATTTTCCTTCATTGGTATCTATTTCAATGCTTTTTGTGGTATTTCCACATTTTTAAGATTTCTAATTTGTCTTTGGAATCACTTTGCCAAAAATAGATAATAAAAGTGGAAAAGATTTTTTAAACTATTTTACAATTTTAAGTAATGCAAACACATCAATAACCTGTTTTATGTTTCGCTCCATGATGAGTTTATTTGGGAATGTTAATTTAAATATTTTTACCACAAAACACAAATTCTGCCTCCCTAGCAGTTATGTGTATGAAAGGCAAAGCATGGAGAAACAGGAGCCATTTCAGAATAATCTACCGGAGTATTTAAGTATGCCCAGAGAGTGAATGAAAGTAAGGAGCTGGGTGATATTCTGAAATACAAATATAGGTACATGATCTGCATTGAGAGGATAGGAATTAACTGATTATGAAAAATCCCGCTTTTGTAATAATTACATAATAATTATGTAATTGTCATATCAAATCCCACTTTTGTGACTTCACAAGAGCATGCATTATCTCTGCCCTTTAATTCTGTGCCTGAGGAGTCCTTGCAGTGAAGTCCTGTTTAAATACAAGGGGCACATATACATATATGTTGGCATTTCATCTTGGAAGTCAGTCTCCTGATCATCCCAATTTACAGTCCTTTTGTTCGAGTCCTGGAGTAATCTCAGAGTGTGCAAACTCATTTCCTTTGAATGAATTAAAGAAGATGACACCAGAAGATGTGCTGCAGAATCCAGTGGGCATTTGGCCTGTTGGACAATGGCAACAGCAGTCTGAGCTAGAAAGGTGTGTTAGGGTCTGTGTTGAGCCCTCAGCCTCAACCTTTTTACCCTCCAGATCCACTCCTGTTGGCCTGCTTTATTAGCTAGAGCATGGTCATGGCTAAAGGAAAGTGTTAATACCCTGAGTACAGTACCCAGAGTATAATCTTAAACTGATGCCAAGTTTAAGAGAATGAAGGGGGGTTGGGATTTTCTGGAAATCTCACATTCTCCACAGATATGGCCATGCTGTAGGAACTACTCCACTGTTTGCTGCTCCCAGATTCCTTCAGAGACTTGCATAGCACGTTAAGAAGCTGCGATTGCACCAGGCCCAAACTGAGAAGTCTTACCAGTTGCCCTAGTAAGACTGAAGCTGGTGCTGGCCATTGTGGCCATATGTTAGGTTTGGTCCTGGAGCCTACCATGGAGGAGCAACACTTTCACAGCCGGAAGAGATCTCGCCGCTCTGCCCCAAGGGAGCTGCGGTGTTGCTGTGGTGAACCCAGGCATGGAGAACTTGTTTGCCCATGACATCAGGCTTAGTTCCTCCTTCACTGCAACACCTGGGAACATTTGTTTTTCAATGGTATTTTTATTTTGACTGTGAACAGGCTACTTGAATGATCTCTCTTGGATTGTTTTTCTTAAAGCCTTCTGTTCATTATATCCAGCCTGTAAAAGCAGAACACAGACTTCACTGTCTGAGGTGGAGGAGGAAGGCAAGGATTAAATTCTGAGTCGAGAACCCCTCAGGAAAGCCATAATGCTGCTGATGAGCCTTGGGGAGGGATGCTCTGGGACTGAGGTCCCAGAACTCTGTTGGTCCGGGCAGGGATGTGCAGAAAGGCACCACATCTCTACCCACACACATTCTTTCCATATGAAGGCAACATGGGGAAAAAACAGTAGGTGCCAAGGCCTCGTCTTGCTTTGCACCCGGGATGCAGCTTGGGTGTGTGTCTGAGTCTGGAAGTCGGTGTCTCTGACTCCTGAATTAGATGCGTAATTACTAGCAACTGTGACACAGGAGCTGCTGTCCATGAGAAACAGAGTTCAGATCCAGCAGGACCTTGGAAATGGGGGCAGCAACCAGGCACAGGAGCAAAATTTTGCTTTTGTAGGAAAGCAAAGCTCCTGGCTCCAATTGATCTCCTTGCTTCCACTGAGATCAATGATATCTCTGTCTCCAGGAACAGCAGGAGAACTCAGTGAGGGGCTACAGGCTCAAATCCATGTCAGTGAGACAGGCAATTAGCTGAACATGCTACCCTACAAAGCACAGCTCCCATGTCAGCTGCTGCCTTTTAGTATCCCTGCAGTAACAGCTACTTTGCCAAGTTTCTGGAAATACTCCAGATAGAGACTATGCCCCCCCAAAGAAGAATTTTCCTGCTCAGCTTTGCAATCTTGATGCTCTTGTAGATTAGAATTGATACCTTTCTAATTGCCTAGATTTAAGAAAGACAAACAACCCCAGGGCAAGGCGGACCCAGCTCTTGCCCTGGATCCCATCACATTGGCTCCAGTTGCCACCCCACCTGGGCTATCAACACCACTGAGCTCCAACGTCCTCACCAGGCTGATCAATGAAAGCATCCAGAAACAGCAGACTATACCAATGAATTTCCCTGCTTAGCAGAGCCGAGAAAAGGTGAGACGCAATTGCCTAAAAATAGTGATGAGATGCAATCGTGGGGTGAGTCCTGTTGATGAGAACACACAAGTCGCACGCAGGCTCCTTGGCAGGCATTGTGCATGCAAACAGCACATTTTTACATTTTTAACAAGTGTGGAAGCCAGCCACCAGTGAATAGACTTTCTCCCTGTCCATTTTTAGTCCTGCTTTGAAGAAGAGGTCACCACAATTCTTTTTCCTGAGCTTCAATCTTGGAAATATCCAAGTCGCTTACACTTGGGGGAAAAAAAAAAAAAAAAAAAAAAAAAAAGTAGGAAAATAGGAAAATATAGATAAAGACATGAGCTGTATTTAGACATCTCCCTAACAAGAGGGATCATTGTTCTTGACCATATTTTGCCAGTTCTTTCATTATGACGATTTTCTCCACATTTAACACTTAAAATCAATCAGCATGAGAAGGATGAGATGGGGAGTGAAGGGAGGGCAGCAATCAAAATAATAAACAATTTGGTTCCTGTTAGAGGCCATCTGTATATAAATGATGAGAAAAAGGTAATGGTAAGTTTTCTTCTGTGTTCTTGAAAAGTGTTTTCATAAAAAATCAGTATTAGCATTCTAAAAAAGCTTTAAAAACATGAAATCAGGTTTTGTAGTTTAGATGGGAAAACATTTTAAATTGGAAATGTGAATTTAATCCCCTCAATTAAATGTAAAATATTTAAATACTTAACCTGATTGCTGCCAACTGCAATTTCCTATAATAAGGAATTATGAGGATAGAGAGTAGTTCTTAAAGGCACATAGCTCACATGAAATTATCAAAGACTCAGATCTAGAAATTGCACCTTCACCTATATGTATAGCCACTTGTAATTAGCCACTTCACACAAACTGCAATTGGGAAAATTTTGAGTACTATTTTTATTGGGCATATAATAATAATACTAACAACAAAAACAATAATAAACAAAACAAACCACCAGAACCACCACCACAACAAAAAACATATATATATATTTTTTTTTTCTTCAGGTGGACTAGCTGGTAACTGTGTTATTAACAGGAGATATGGCAAAACAACACAGTATTCCAGCCAGTAGAGCCATGTGAAGCATGGCATCTGACATCTGAACTAAAGGGATGTAAGAAAATTCTTCAGGAAAAACTGAAAGCAGCACATTTCTTTGTGAATAACCATTTTATATATATATGTATATATATATACACACTTACATGATACATATATATGTATATTCTCTGTATATATATATATATATGTGTGTGTGTGTGTGTGAGTTTAAAACATGCTTCTGCTACCCGAACTTTTTACATTGCTTTTGCTATAAGCTTTAGGACAAGTCTTGTTCTCTATTATGACAATGTTAATTATAATGACTTTGATGAAACCCAAGTTTATGCAAAAATCTCCTTTTCCTTTCAGAACTGCTTTTGTGTGTGTGTGTGTGTGCATAATATCTCCATGATGTGGACAAGATGCAGGCAACAACTGGCAACTGAGCTTCATGAAAAATATGTGAGCTCACATGGACATTTTCCCATTCATTTGGAGAAATAGCAGATCAAAATCTACAAGTCCTACAATAAAGTGTATGTTCTGACTTCAAAATAAGTCCTTTTCAGGAAGTGGTCATTATAAATTAACTTTCTCTACATCTCACTACTTTGAACTGTTGTTCACAGCATAACTAAAACTGCACATAAAAAATGAAGTATTATTTTTATTTGACTTCTTCTTTAAATGCAACATGTTCTAATTTCCCACTCCTCCCTCCATGGCTGGCAGCACACCAGCTCTTTCATTATATTTGGAGCAAAGAAACACTTTACTGAACCTTTCCCAGACCACATTTTCAGTACTTAAACACTCTGAACAAATCAAAATACTTATTTAAAAGTAAATGAATTCCCATTTGTAATACAGCCTTCCACTCTTAATGACAGGCCTCATCTCTGCAGAAATAATTCATCAGAAGAGAAGTAGGGCAAAAAAGCTGAGATAAATTCAGCTGATTTCCAAGCACTTAGCTGGAGCCATGGCTGGCGGTAACAGCCACACTTGGCTCCCCTTGTAGACAGCCAAAGGAAGAGAGGATGAGCCAGAAGGTAATTCTGATCTTAAAGCTGGCTGAAGAGCTTCTTTCCCTGCTCTCCTGCAAGTAGATGGAAACTCGGATGGCTGGGACTGTAATTAAGCACATCAGCACGAAGGGAACACAGAATGGAGAGCTGTATCTGAGAAATTTTCCTCTTGGACGTTCTAGCCTGCATTGAGCCTGCACAGTATATTAGGCACCTAAAATTGCAGGTTGGTTGTGTCTGGGACAAAAAGTTCAAGGGCTGAAATTCTCAGATAAGGATCTTCTCTCTTAACTGTTTACTCCATATTTCATCATCTCAGTAATATAATAAACACAACAGAAGAGGCTTTCTCTAGGTCAAAGGAGTTTAAGATCAATAGATATATACAGGGGGAAAAGGTATACAGAGTAAGCCAAGTTTTACTGAGTTACCATGGACTGACAGATTACTGGGTCCTCATTTCCAAACTAAAATGGCAAATCAGAAGTCAAAGATATTTCAAAGGAGAAGCTTTTCAGCATTATCTTCATATAATGCTTCTTTAGAGAAGACTGTCAGCCTGTGTATGAGTGAAAATAATTTGAGGCAAGATGATGCAGTACATCCCAGAAAGGCCTTGCTTTCTAGACTAATTGCAATTTGTCTAAAACAATATTCTACTCTCAAGTTTCAAGTTTTCAAGACATGTTAGGAATACTGTTCCTGTTGCATGTCACTACGATGAGGATGAACAACCCCACCTAAGTGATCACCAAAGAGTGCTTTTTTTCGTCACTGTGCACATATTCTTATGAACAGCCAGAGTCCCGTTGCTACACAAGATCCTCACAGAACAAGTCTTCTCTGACGTCTTCTTGATGTCTAAGATGTGTATGATCAGTCCTGGGATGACTTCACCATCCAGGAGATAGTCTTTAGCATCTTGGTCTGTATCTCCCATTATGGTCCAAACTAGGTGAAATGGCTCAGGCAATCTGCTAAGATCAGTGGGCCACCAGAAGATGATCATGCTCAGCTCAAAGTATTTAAAGATATCTGGTTTATCAAGAAGACAAAGTAGGACTTCAGCATGACCTTGTATGTTTAGAACAATTGTGTCAAGTCTCTGTCATTACGTGAACAGTCACGCAGGAGACAGAAATAGAGTTTGTTCCAGTCTGTATTACTTTTGCCCACAGGATATCAGTATAGGACATGCTTTTCTTTAAGGATGGTAAGCACTGAGATACTTGTCTACCAGGATATGCCTCACCCCAGAAGCAAAGCACCTGGCAAGACCCAACTGGATGGAACAGAGCATCCCCTGAGAGGTATTTAACGGATGTCCCTGAAACAGGCACACTCTGAAGTCCCTCTGCTGACATACTGACTGGAGGTGGTGGGGAAGACGGTTATTTTGAGAAATGCAGAGACTATAACCACACTTATAAGTCTTAAACATGACAGTGAACTGGCTTGAACAAAACCTATAATCTTGGAATAGGGTTTTTTTCCTAGACATTCTTTCAGATTTGTACAAATGAACAGCTAGAAGAAGTCTGTCATACAAAATTTTTACAGAAATAACTCCAACATGAATAGAGGTAATTTCACCAGCTAGTCTCTGAGTAAACAAAATACATCATCTGCTTTTGATCATTCACTCTAATTTTTACAGCTGTCTTAAGACTTAAAATTTGTCTTCAATTTAATTTGTATTAAGATTCAAAATGAATATTAGAACTGATTTCTACTGTAAAGCATTTTAGAGATCTACAGCAAAATGCTACATTGCAATTTCTCAATCAACAGCCTCTTATTTGATGCCATTTAAAAATCTGATGGCAACTTCCAGCTTTGAAGCAGTAATTTTAACTTTGTCATTGACAGTGGATGCATATACTGCAAAGTACATGCAATGAAAGTATATAAATGAAGTAATTTAAAATCCTTGTATTAATCCAATATCCATTGCCCATATGATACCTTCCCAGTTTGTCTGCCCCCACAGCACACGTTAAATTACAGTATGAATTAACCTACATCAAAAATACAGAGAATAAGTTAATCCTGTTAACCATGATAAAATTTTGTCCTTAACTATACTAAGACAGATATGTAATACCTACAAGTACTGTAAAGCTACTTGAAATAAAATTTGACAATTCTTTCTGGGATAAATTTAATGCATATATTCTATTCCACCCTATCAAGTAGAGGGAGAAGTGTAAATGTTTTTTATTTGAGACAACTGAAGGAGAACTAACTAAACTACAAAAGACATTAAAGTCAAACAACAACAAAAGGATCCTTTGACACAAGTTGGTAAGATAAATATTACATCTTTGACAAAAGCCCTATCTAAACATAAAATAGACAAAACCAGAGCTACAGGAATCTAAAAATGTCTAAGAACAGAATAAGCCAAGCAGATGCACCAGTAGTTTCTAAAAACAACTGAAAAAGGAAATTACAGCATAGTTCCCAAAGCACCACACATTTCTTGGTTTTCTTGAGGAAAACAAACAGCAGATTTCTTCACAAAAAAATAATAAAAAAAAATAAAATAAAAGTGACACAATGGTCAGACTAAAGTCCCAAAGTCATTTTCTGTTCTAACAAGTACCAGTTCCTTTAAGTACCAGTTCCTTTAAGTAAGCAATAATTCCCTTCTCATCATGGTGGCCCACTTTACCTGAGGCTGTGTTTCCTGAGCTCATCTGCTTCAGGGTTCTTTTCCAGCGTGATTTAGATGGATGCCCAAAGCTGACCTCTCGGAGCAGATCCATGAACATTTTGATATGAGTGGCTACTCTAACCACACTGCTGATACCCACAAGCAGTTGGATGAGGGATGTTTATAATTCAGGCTCATCTTTTTTTTGTTTGCTTCTGAGCAGTTTCTTTTATGTTCTGTTATTGAAGTGCATGTGTTGAATGACTTAAGAGGACAGCCTTGTAAATGAGATCTTTGATCTCAAGAGTTTATTTTATCTTTGCAGCAAGGAAAAGTGAATTGAATTGGCTGGCAGAACTAAGCCCTCTCTTTTCTCTGTTCTACAGCTGCTACATCCTTCTGGGGTCATCCCAACTTCCACTTCCACCACTAGATACTCTATTTCACTGAAGAATTAACAAAAGGCTTCTCCGATATTTCATCATAACTTGCAGCGCAATGCTGAAAGCTCTACAGATCCTGGTTTATCGTATGAACCATGCAGACTGTTTTGCCTCTGTAGAAGGGATGTGTTGAATAAACCACTGAGCTCTGATACAGCAAATCTCTGTGAGGTACCCTGATGCCTCATGAGAAAGCAAACTTTAATATTCACTGTCCTTTTTTTTTGGTAAAATACAGTCTGGAAAGACTACAGCATGGAAGGCTGCAGACAGAAAACAAGTATTTGTCCTGAGAGAAGAAATAAGAGTTGGCCTGAAAGGCCAATTTCTTTCAGGCCAAGTTCTTTGGCCTGAAAGAAATAAGAGTTCAGTTGTTACTCTCCCACTATCTATATCAATGCACAGAGGCATTACCATTAAGGACCACTGTGCTAGCTACTACACGTACACACAACAAAAACAGACACTACAGAGCACAGTACCAATTCACTTCTCGGTTTGGATTGCCAATATGATATTATCATCATATTGTTGCCACCTGCACTTCATTTAGCTTCTGCATTTTCGTTACAGCCAATGCTAGCTGCTATAGAAATAATGCTCAATGAAAACTTTTCTATGTCTTTCCTGTCCATCCCATCATCATCCCCCACCCCAGTTTAATTTAATTCTACTGTGTATTTTTCCTTCTATACAACTAAAAGAAATAATGGACACATGTGAACGCTGCCATGTGATAGTAAGTAGATATTTGTACAAAGCCAGTAATTTTCAATTGCCTCAAAGTCATTGCATGCAGAATAGTCAAGACATGCCAGGCTTAGTTAAGACCTCTAGCATCCTCCATGAAAGCCGAAAAGCTTGTCATTGATATATCTCAGAAAACAAAGTTTAAAACATTATTTTTGAGGAGTTCAACTGAATGCTTAAAACCACTTATGCATGGAAAAAAGAGTTTTTGCAACCAGAATTTTCTAACCAAGGATGTCATCCACAGAGGTCAAAGCAGTGCAGGTCTTATTGCTTCTTAGATCATTCTGCAGGCCCATCAGCATGTTCAGAAGAATTAAAATAGTCTTACTCATTAGCCTCATACAGAGCAAAGAGAAGTACCACATACAGAACCTAAAATTTGCTCTCCCGAACTAAACAGGCAGTGAGGTGCCATTCCTAGACTGAATTACACTCTTAATCTCTTGGCATCTGAAAATGATGAAATTCTAAATTGACAAAAATCTAAGCTGCATTTTATGCAGTAATGCTTCCAGAATTAGCTGACTGTTAACACAACAGGAACAAGGCAGCGACTTTTCTCCCCTTCCAGCAAGCATGAATACTTAAATTTCTTCTCTTGGGTGGTTTTGATTCAGACAGAAGGAAGGCTAACAATGTGCCTATGCGAACAGATCCCTTTTGCAGAACATAAATACTAATTGGTAAAGAAAGAACAAGGCCTCGATGGACAACACAGGGTGATTAATTTTCATTATTTTAAGTAACTTGACATATTGATGTGAAAAAATCAGGCCTAATGGACCACTGTCTAACTTTGCAAGTTTGTTACAGATTGCTATGCTCATGGAGAGAGGCAGCACCACAGAAGGGCTGAAGGAACCCAGAGCGGCTTGTTAAACCTTCCTCTTCCCTCAGCACTGAAAAGGAGTTTTTTTAAGGAGTTATTCAGTGGGTTCTGCCTCTTTGTTGCTGTAGCAGACACTGACTGGCTTTGAAAGGAAATCTGGTCAATCTGGAATTGCCTTGTCACCATAGGAGCAGTTGCAGTTACCCAAGAAGGGAAGGAGTTATCCCCTATTAGTTGCAGTTCTGGTTCCTCTCCATGCTCACTTGGCTGAGAAGAGAAAACCCAAAGCAAGATGAATTGTCATGTCATAACAACAGGGAGGTGGTGAGGAGGAGAGAAAAGCAGTTTCTCAAGTGCAGGTTTCAGGCTATTGTTCTGAACAACCCACTTGTCTTGCAGGGGAGGCTGCTTTTTTTTTTTTCCTTTTTTTTTTTTTTTTAAACATGACAGGTTCTCCAGCTAAAATGCAATAAACTGCATATTATTTTGAGCTATTGTAATTACCATAGTGACTACACTCCTTGTCTTCCCATTTTTTTTGCTTTAGGGTCAAAACCTCTCATCTGTGACCACACAAGTGTGCATTGCCAGCTGCAGTACTACTGTATCATCGAGGTTCAGATCATACTTTACAGAAAATGTCAGAAAGTGGATCTGTAGCCATCTCCTCAATTGACCTCCTGTGCACTGCGTTGTCTGGTTCCACTTCGGGGTTTGCCACCAGGGAATTGTCTGTAGAGACTAGCTCATGCTCAGCCTTCCATCGGGCTGTTCTGGATGCAATTATTCTTTGATTTACCTCTGAACATGTGGGCTTCGCTCTCCTTTTTCTACATTTAAAATTAGACTTTTCCAGAGGCCTGTATTTACAACTTTTCCAGAGGAAATAGGAAGTGTCTTGTTATGTTTGATTTATTGGAAAGCTCCATAAGGAAGCTATCAAACAAAGCTGAGTATACCTCTTGCAAGGAAAATGTACAGAACTGCAAACAGAACTCAAACTCTCCCAAGAACCAAACTCTACCTAAATAAACTATGAAATGAAGGAGTAAAGGCCTAGTAATATGTCCACTAATGGCAGTAAAGAAGCTCCCATTTACAGCACTCCACTGGCACAGGATCACACCTCAGTCTTTCATTATTAATTCTGGAGCTGACAATTTGTCTTGATGTTGCTGATACCAGCTATGAAGTATCTTTCAGGTCTGTCTAAACAATTTACATATGTATTCATAACACAAAGCAAACAGTTCTGTTCAAGTTCTCATTTTTATACAAAGAACATACAGAAAGGACTGCCAGGATGTTTTAGTATTTTGATCCTAGTATTGATTATAATAATGTGGGTTATTATTATTTTAAAATCTTTGGTCAAATGTTTGAAGGCCATTATATAGAACCATTCAGTATTTGCTCACAGTGACAGAGGCATTTTTCTTCTACGTAACAATCACCTAGCATACAATGCTAACTATACCATACACAAGTGCTGTGCATTTTTATATGAATTAAGACGGTTTGAAATCTTTCATTTTATGAAGATTTTGTGCCATCTTCATGTTATTAGTGGGCAAATAGTAATAACCATAAATCTTACTAATTTATAACAGTTAAGTGTATTTTTTCTTTTCCCAGTGGGAAGAAATTCACCTTTGCTGTCTGGATACCATTAGGCTTCAAGCCACTTTTTATGGATGATGTCAAGCAAGGGAGAGATCTGAGCCCCAGCCCTTGCTGGAGAGAGGGCAGCGAGGAGATGCATTCCCAGTACCCCTGCTCATTATGAGTACTTTTGCTATGTGTACATTTTACCCTTTGTGGAACATGGCTAAGGTTGCAGGTCAAATGTTTAACCTACCGTCCATATTTCTCATCATGGGTGAATAAAACCTCCTCCCCACCCTCCTTTGCATTTTGTTTTCTTTTGAAAGGATGGGATGTTGGCTTGTGAATGTAACAGAGCACGATTTTGACAAGATATAATTATTTTAGATGAATTATCTAAGATTAATAAAAAATGAATGCCAGAAAGTTATATGCTATGTCAGCTAAGAAGGAAAGAACAAGTATTGTGAGTTTGTTGGCTTTTCAGCAGTGTCATGCAGTTCTGCTTCTAGAGCCAGGGAAACATTTCAGATTTGAAACGAACAGCTTGAATGGAAAAAAGGTATTTGCAGAATGGTTAATTTTTAAAGGTTAAATATAAAACAAACATGGAAATTAAATTTAGTGCTTCAGGTACTTGTTAAATAGAAAACTCAGCACACAAAACAGTACAAAGCAGCTTTGTAAAAATAATTCTCCCTTCTAAGAAGTCTTAGCACCTTCTAGCTCACAGCAGCGCTATTCTCAACACAGCGTCATGGACATCAGCAAACTATTGCAGGTCACCAACACAGTGTACAGAATACATCAGATAAAAGCGTGATGTACTTGTTCAAAAGGACCCTGATTTTTAAATGGCACTGAAAAAAAAATAATAATTCCAAATTAAAGCAAGCTCAAGCTCCTATAAAGTCTGAATGGTCACAGCTATAGAGAACAACACAGGTCAAGCCAAGTTAAACTCTCACACATTATTTAACACATTTTTATTGCAAGTGCAGCATGGATACTTTCCCTGAAACAATTACTTCAAAACATTTATGAACATAAATTGTCAAAAATATGCTAACAAATTTACTTAAATACATACATTAAAAACATCTGGAAAAAAAAATATTTAACAGCCTAAGACACATTCACAATGTAATTTCTCCATCATTTATGGTTTTTGTCTCTAAACAAGAGGATACCGGTCTGAAAATCTGCATACGTTAAGCTTTAATAGAGCATAGAAAATATATGAAAATATCTACTAGCATTTGGCACAATGCAAATATTCTACTCCAAGAGAAAACAAAAACAAAAAAAGTGTAATCTTTTGAGATACACAGATTGTTATTCACACAAATTGTGATGTTACAACAGCAACTCTTGTTTTAGTTGGAAAAACCCAAAGGTGGTGAGCAGGGGACACAGTGGTTTGTGAGAAAGTATGTTTAGGTACTTAGCCATCTAATTTAGCTGGATAAGGAACAATGTAATGTTTTCCTGTTGTTAAACATTGCCATCTGTATCTCTGGCACACAAATTAAAAAAAGAAGGGTGTGACCATTAAAAGTACGTGTCCTGAGATTTCCTTCTCTAGGGGGCAAAGAGGTTAAAATGGAAAAGCTGATCCATGTATAAATCAGGAACACATGTGGCAGTGAGAACAAACAGCAGCCAACAGGCAGCCCAAGAGGACTCCTCCAGGCAACAGGAGCCGCACGAAATGGGGAGGCCACAAATATCATCTACTGGGAAAACAGTGCGGCAACCGGTTGTCACTTTCAAATCAGTAAGTTTAATTGACTGGGTGAAGTACTCCTAACTATTTCAGTACTCAGAATTAAGTCTGAGTTTTAAAAGTTTTTGGCTGGGAAGCTCTCTGTCCAGTAGAACAAAGAAGCATTGCTGTAACGTTAATACTGGCTTCTATCTGCAGAAAATCAAAGGTGATCTTAAAGGAACATGTATAACAGGATATATGTGCTTAGTATCAGAGTGAAATAACAAAACAGTGCAAATGTGCACAGACTTCATCTTAAAGTTATGAAATGTTTGCGCCTACAGCCTACCTACGGGAAGTAGATACCAACAGCCAGCCCGGGCTGAAACAGCTTTACTTGATTTCTTTAGAGATAAACAGAATACCTAACATAGCAAGTTACAGTTCACTTAAAGCTAAAGAATATAATGTAGTACCGAATAACAATCCTTTGGATCCAATGGATCTCATATCCAGTGGTAGGCCCCCAAAATATCAAGATGTTTAAAATGAGTTTTTATGTTCACATTAAGACTTCTTCCTTGACACATACAGAAAAGATCAAGAAAACATTACAGATCACAAAGCACTGAATTTTCAAGTGTAAAGTCATACCAAAATCTTGATAAATTGTCATTGATGTCATAGGTGAGCAATCGGTCAGGAATGTCATTACGGGTGCCCTGTACTGCTAACACATGTGGTGCTAGGGCAAAGGGTACGTCACTCAGAAGATCTGACATGAAAGGGCTGCTTTCCAAATTTTGACTCCTTCCATTTCCCATCTCTGCACTTGATATCGTCAACTGCGATCGGTGTGCGGTATTCGTCTGAAGAGAACAGAAGAACAGTAATTTAGACACTACAGACCAGGCAGCTAAGGTTTTTTACTTAGTACCATCATTATTATTATCATAATAATAATAATTTTAAAAAAATAGTCACAGAGTTTAATTCAGGTAGATCTGAATTAGCAAGTCCTAATGGATATTGATATAAAACTTTGGGTTATGTTGATTTTAATTAGGGCTGAAAACAGCATTTTATTTCTTGAAAGGTTTAGTGTAATTTTTCTATCTAATGTTATTCTGCATTTAAGGAAACAAAGGCTGATGGGACTTTTTGTCATCAAGTCTAGTCTTGTTTAGGGGAAATTACTCATATCTTTTATTTCTTAAACTGATGAACCTTCTGAAATATAGAGTTTTGTTCCTCCTACCCCCTTTCAGAAGTCATCCTACAAATGTAGGACTCTGATTATTAAAACAACAACAACAAAACCCTTCTAGCCTAGTTCTTTCAAAGTATTCCTGATATTGATTTCCAATTTGAAACAGAGTTGTTTCACTAGCCAGTGAGGTCTGTAATATGTCAATTTATGCGTTGACAAATACGTGCTTTACAGATTATTAGAAAAGCCCGGTTAACAAAACTAAAACAAACAAACAAACCCCCTAAACCAAAACAAACAATGAAATAAAAAGACCTGCCATACAGAATAACCCAGTATAATTTATGGAAAATGCCATCAGATAGGATGCTGGACCCAACAGTTTTACATGCTTTGATACTGGCTTACCAAAATGACCTTATTAAGTGTCTATCCTAAAAGTTTTACCATTTTAAAAACAAATAAAGACTATTTACTCTGCCTCTGAAAGCAAATCTGACTTCCTTCACTATTTATAGCAGTAAAGTACTGTTTAAACCAATAGTTCTCACATTCTCTCTCAAAGAGTAAGATGATTGCCATAGGGATTTATTACATATAAGCACACACAAAAATATTTAAATTTGACTTGTTCAAAAGTGCTTAACAAGTCACGTCAGAGCTAAAAAAATTGTACATGAATTTCTGATTGCAGTCCTGACTTACTCCTTCCAACCCACACATCCAGAAAAATCCAAAGCTTACACTGTTATTAGGGAAGCGAAAGCACTGAAAGCTTTAAATTTGCTAATTTGATGTTCAGCTGATCATAAGAGTTACATGGATTTAGTTGTATGGAGGTTGCTTTCCTCCTAAATTATGTCACGATCTGAAGGTGAGTTGTGCTTCTCCAGATCTGACCTGTGCTAGCGCTAAACGTTACAGATCGTGGTTGGTACAGAGCATCTGAGGCTGTAGCTGTTTGGCAGGAGGAGAGTTTTGGGTGGTGAGGTGGTGGTGGGGGGGCTTTTTGTTTTCTAGCTTGGAGAGTACATAACCTAAGCATTTAGCCATGTAAATGGTGCTCTATCTGCTTCTTAAAGGAAGGGTTCGAGCTGACTTGAGTGCAACTAAAAACTAGTTATTCCTTACACAATCCAAAGTCTCACCTAGTAGGATGGATAAACAAACATTAAACCTTCTATTAAACAGTTAAACAGATAGATAATCTTGCCCATCCAAGCCAAATGCTTGTCTTTGCTGAGCAGAAGAAGCCCACTGCTCCATGCAATGTAGGGACAGAAGGGGTTTGTGGCGCTCCATGCTCTGAAGTGGACCACATTTGGAAGCTTTTATTGATAGTCATAATGACTGGACATCCAAAGCTTAAGCTAAGCTTCCCAAGATCCATTACCAGTATGACACTGCATATTAGTGTAAAATTCCCTAAGGTTAAGAAGTTTTAATATAAGGAATGACTGCCAGATTATCACCCGATACAGAAGAGGAGCAAAAGAGCTCCAAGCAGGCAAATAATGAAAGCAGCTTCCTACCAAGCTGCTGGGACTTGCTTCCCAGTATATATCCTATTTGATTCTTCTCCTCTCTTTCAGATCACCTTCTGGCTAATTGCTACAAAACTGTTTATTCATTTAATAGGTATCAGAAAGGACAGAGTAGTCTCATCTTTGCCTATCCTTCCAGGCCACTTCAGAGCCTTCTGGAGATAAACAAGATACATGGCTGGGTTTCTCCTGTTTTAACAATATTCTGTGCCCTGCCTCTGAGCTTCTATAATGCTGATGTGTCTGTACTACATAATTTCTCCAGTTCCAGTTTACAGGTCTTTCTTTCATATCCCTCAGCTTTCCTTTCTTCTCTTCTTTCTTCTTTTAAGTACCTAACAGCACTTCAGAAAGCGACATGCAGCAGTAAAGACAAGAGTTGATAAAGATTTCTTTTAGCTTTCCTTGCTGATTCTGGTACCTTTAGAGGGTAAGGAACATAGGAAAGCTAACAGAGAAGTTAGAAAGATAGCCTGCATAGCTCTCTTATGGCAGCTTTCCAAGCTCTGAGAAATTAAAAAGCAAACAAAAAACAAACAAACAAACAAAAACCACCACAAGCAATAGCACCATAGTCTTTAAGTTCAGGAAAAAAACTAAAACCTCTTTTATTTGTCTCTTCTGATCAGCACAGTTATCTTCAAGGTGAAGACCTGCAGCTCTCACTTTAAAGGAGATCTTAGCCTCTGTAGTTGCAAATCAATTAGCAGCACTTACAGGGAAGTCTTCCTTCTTGTCATGGCCAAATAGGCTCAAGGTGTGCATCAGAACAAATTCAAGAAGATATTTCTGATATAGACATGCAGGTTTGCTAAGAACACTACCAAACACACACAACATATATTTATGTTAATGATGTTTATCTGGAAAAAAAAAAAATCAAATATGTACTTAAACTGGTAGCTGCTGTATATTTCAAAGCTTCCCTGTAAGCTCTGCTCTGCACAAATTTCTTATGTTCCCTCCTGAAAGAAAGAACTGGCAGAGCTTTTATTGAGGTGCCAGTATTTGCTTGTATGTCATTAGTCCTGTATTCTGAAAAGTAGAGCAGAGCCAGAAAGCCCAAAATGAAAAACAGGAAAAGGTTACATTTAGGAATCAATTAAACAAAATCTTCAAAGGACCTCCCCCACTCCCACATTCCAGGGAAAAATGATCTCTCTCTCACTGTCCTATTCCCATAGCTCGGATGATAATCAGAAATCCCTACAATGCAATGTTTATTTTGTTTGGCAAATTATACATTTAAGAACACCTGTTTTTATCTTAATTGTCCCTCAAGCTGGATAAACTCAATTTACAATGCAAATTAGACCATCATGTGGCAAAAGTAACTTCAAAGAGGAAAAAAAAAAAAAAAAGGAGACAGCACAAAGCATCTTGGATCTTCTTTTTTCTCCCAGGAGCCTTACAGTTGTTAGAAAGGTGCCAAACGGGCAGCCCCAGAAATGAAACCCTTTCTGCACACAGGAGATACTGTGTATTGACAGAGATAGGGCAAGGACCAGCTGTCCTTATTCTCAGTCCCACTCCAAGTTTCACAGGAAGGATGAATTACATCAGAAATATTTTACTTTTCAATGTCATTTTACCATACTCAGTCTCTATATGAGGTTGTGAAGTTCTTGATAGTCTGTAGATGCTGATACTATTTAAATAATCAAAACAACATAATAAACAAAGAATAAAAGGGATGGGAGGAACATAGTGCAGACAGGCCAGAAACAATGAAAAAAGTGTCTGGTCATTATAACAAATGCCATAATCTGATCTCTGATCCAATAGTCCTTGGGTCTCAGTCCACTCATCCCCTCATGTGAAGGCCTTCGGTCCAATATCACAAGCTTACATCAGAAATGAGAAAAGAACTCAAGATTTCCTATTTCAGTTCCACACATAAACCACTGCTAACCCTCCCAAGAAAAAAAGCCTTTTTTAAAAAAAAAATAAATCTTAAAATGCTCACATTCACTTTTTCATTTATAGAAGTCACATCTCATGTTACTACTCTATTGGACTGATTTCCCTGCAAATTATGCAATGTGAAAAAAACAACCTGGGGAGGTTGGCTGTTCAATGCAGTGTGCAAAACCCATGTGTGGTAGAAAAACACTGGCCAAAGTCAACCTGGTCATACCTCCCTGCTCCCATGCTCTTCAGATAAGCAAGGCTTAAAAATGCTAGGGGCAGCATTAAAGTATGCTGCAAAGCTGACTCTTCAGTAAAGAGTAAATGTAAATTGTTACATCTGCTGTTTAAATCCTTGAATATTGTGGACCCCATCTTCTTACCTGGTACATTTTCATGTCCATTATGGCAGTGCCCATTACCTGCCAGCTATCTACATACAAAGAAAAAAAGTTCCAGTCCTGAAAAATTCAGGTTGCACAAAGTATTTTTACAGTTCTGCCTGGTGCAGTCATTGCAGGCAATTGTTGGCCTTTGCTGTGAAGAATCGTTTCTGAACACTCTTAAAATGATATTCAGATAATGGCCTCACATGCAAGATCTTACCAAGCTAGATATATCTGTGTGCCTCTTAATCATAAAGGCATCCTATACAAGGGCTGAGACATATTTCACTCATGCTGGAGAACCCACACCAGTGAAAAGAGCTTGATGGGGCCAACCTGACCAGCAGGCTGTTATGGTGTCCATGGTACTGGAAGGAAGAACTGGACACCCCAGTAGAGAACATCCATCACCCATCAGGACTAAATTGCCCAAGCTGGTTACAGTGCAAACACGAGCAGAAAGCTGTGTTACACAATCAAAGCCAAGGTTAAGAAATGGCTTATGTTCTCATGCACGCATTCCTCAGGCACATATAGAACTGCAAGTCCTAGAGAATTTGATATCTCACATTAGTCACACTGCTTTCTACTTAAATGTCTAACTTATTTATCCAGAACACAATCTATTCAGAGCATATTCTCTGGACATTAGCTAAACAAAGCACTGCCAAATGCTATGACACACAATCCTGCTATGAGAAATATTAATTGAATGCACTTAGAATATCACCAAACAATTTACATTTCGCCAAGCACTGGGGAGTTAAAAAAAATCAGTTACAATTACAGAAGGTATGGTACTCGGATCTAATTCAAACAAGCAAGGTGTTTTTTTCGTTCCTGGCTTGGAACAGAAATGAAGACGGATGAAAGAAGCAGTAAGGAAACATATATGCTAGCTAGCTACCGGCTACTAATTGTGACAGCAAGGGTGTTATATGCTATTTCAAAACCAACGAAGTATAAAATTATCATCTAAAGTAAATTCCTCCTCTTACGCTCTTATATCTTTAAATTTTATATTCCTCAGATGCCTTTAAAAACATCTAATTCGCTGCATCTATGTGTGCTAACCGCAAAGTCTGCCAAGAGCCTCATAAGGAAGAAAAAATGAAGTTTACAATGTACTGGGATGCTGGATTTACAGTGCTCTGAAGATGAATCAAAGATCAGTGCCAGCATTATTATCATCCAAACTATTGAACAAGGTTTTCTACCAAAAAGTGATTTATCTCAAGAAATGTGTACTTTCTGTAAAAAGTTTTTTTTTTTTTTTTTTTTTTTTTTTTTCTGAGAAGCAGATCAATTTTCCTTAAAAAGCCAGCCTTGAGAAACAAGCAGTATGTTCAATATCCCCACAATATCATACCTGTGCCAAAGACAGAGAACTACAACACTGATGTTGATACAGAAATATTATCTTTAATTCAGACAATTTTGTGGTATTACAGCCCATAGTGTGTCATAATGTGTCTTACAACGTAGGCAGCATTATGCAGTTATTTCTGATGTATACAGAAATGGAAATTGTCTTAGTGGATTCTTCTCCAATTGTGTTTCAACTGATGCTTTTAAGATATTCACTGGGCCTTTTTAGAAAATTTGTAGGAATTCCAGAGTGAGCATCACCACTGATGATAATGATCTTTGCCATTACTTTTCTTATTTGAAAAGAGGAACAGATGGGAAAAGAAAAAATACTTGCAAGGCTCACTGAATGTTTAGCACATTGTATTCAGAAGTTTAAGCTAGGAGAAAAGGATCAGTAAAACCTTGCTGGAGGGAAGGAAAAGTGTACATGACATGGTAGTTTGTAAATATCACAAAGAAACAAACCAAAACAACAGAAACAGAAAAAAAAAAAAAAAAAAAAAAAAAAAAAAAAAAAAGAACAAAAAAACTACCCAATATACACCAGTAAGTATATGGCCTACATCTTTACAGAATTTACCCAGACTAGTAAAATACAGAAGCCACTGAAAAGGCTCAGAAAACTTCATGTGAATTTTGGGAGCTGCTATTCTTTCGAGGCTCAATTGAAAGTTTACTCAGCATCCCCTCCAGGGACTCCAGAAGAAATTTGTTTCTGCTCTGGAACAACAAAAGTAGGTGGAAGAAAAAGTGCAGGAGACCTCACAGTGGCTGGCTGCAGTACAGTAATGGCTACTGGCCGGTGTATTTCTTTCTGAAGAGAAATGCAGTGAATGTAATTGTAATCCTAGCCTCAGATCGGTGTTATCATTGGTTCCAACAGGGACGACTTGCACGCTGAAAGCTCCTGGCTAAGATCGAGTCCTTGGAGAGGCTTTTAGAGCAACAATGGCTGTCAATGGAAATCAGCTTTCCTGTTTGCTTTGGGCTCTCGTTTCCCAACTTTTCATGACTCATAGTCTGTAATACAGCACTAATCTGTCTTTCTTAAAGAGCTCCTGCTACCTGCACACATATCATGTCTTAGTACACAGCATGCTTTTTTTCTCCATTTATCAATATTGCTGCTCAGAATAACACAGAACCAGGTTCTAAAATAAGCTTTTAAGTATATTTTTCACTGATTTGTGACATATATTTTAGGTATTTTTCTTTTCTATCTTCCTCTTTAAAACATTCTTTTCAGCTCTTTCCTAGACTAGGACAGAATCAAGGTCAGATTAATGTTCCTGAGATCTTAAATAAAATTCTAAAGAAATAGTAAAAAGTACCTCTGACATTCTACTATTTTATTATTATTATTATTATTATTACAGAAAAGCTCACTACAGAGTATCCTGGCACAATGACAGCAATAGGGGAATCTCTGCTAAACCACACTTTTCTATTAGCAATGACATGCATTTCTACATCTTTATTGGCCTTAAAGTAATTAGAAAAGTATAATTGTTCAGAACTAGCTTTTTCAGTCATGCGGGAACAATTTGATATTCTAAATGCGGAATGAGCTTGCTCTATTTAATACATGCTCCTTGCGCCCTCAAACAGCTAAAACAGCTAAAACTTAATCACCATAGAGAGGAAGCACTGAAAGGTTGCCATTTGAACTTGTGATACTTTGAATAGTTGCGTGGTTAAAGTGTGTTAATTATCCTAGTAAATACTAGAGATGCCTGTTAACACTTGTAAAATGCAATTCCACCCTGAAAAGTATTAACTAACACAAAAGACTGCATATCTGGAGTCTAAAGCACGTATCCCCTCATTAATGCTAGAAGAAAAGCATTGTTTTTCTTAGTTAACAATTTTACAAACTACAACTGAAATAAGATTACGCTTCTGTTTTACTCAAAGACCTATAATAATTATTTGACATATGAAATACTTGGAGGGTGTTTGGTGATAAATTTAGCTAAGATATTGAACTTCATATAACTGAGATTGTATAATGATATTTTTATTTCTAATTCCTACTTCTATTCCTTTATTCCTAATACCATTTATTTTACTTAACTGTTTTATTTAATAATTGTTCAAAGACAGAAAATCATAACATCTCAAATGTGGGCATCCAGAACAAGAAATTACATAATTGTGAACAGGGATGCAACATGAGGAAAACTGTAGAACTAACAGAAAGTAAAAATAAGAAGGCAGAAAATAATTCTAAATCTTCATTAAAAATAGGTCTTAATTTCCCACCATAACTAAAATAATACTTTTGCCATATGAATTTGGACTAAATAACTTTTACAATGAATACACCTAGATTTCTATACAATGAAAATAACACCAAATTGTACAAGCCAAAATGCAGAACCTCAAAGATCCCAAAATAGTAACTGATCTGAGTAAGAGGTGATACTGTTCTGAGCCTGCAACAGATTTGGAGCTTTGTCACTCAGCATTGAAAAATACCACATCGAAAAGAAAGCCTGATCTTCATGCTGATCATAATGAGAGGTTTGAAATAAAAGATGGAAAAAAAAATCTAACCCTAGTTTCTGCATTCTAAATTTGTGCACAAATTTATTTTTTCTGTAATAGAATTTATTTTCTTGTTCCCCTTTCCTGGAGCTAGGGATATTCCAGCACATAAATGATTTTGTCACCAATTAAAGTTGTCAGAACTCACTTCTGTCTTAGAACAATACTGTATCATGGGATTCTTCTACTGCAAAATGTTTTTATGCTAAAAATAATTTTTGAACAATTACATTTGCATTAGAATCAAAACTTTATTCCCTTCCATATCTTCACTTCAATCCCAACCAATTCCAGCACTTTTGAATGTGAAAATGTAAGATGCATATCAGCCTTCACACACCCTCAGCATCAGGATTCCCTTTCCTGCTGCCTTCCTGCACCCCTGTGCAGGCCCTTGAGCACAGGGCACAGTTCTAATATGTGAATTTGGGGCAACTTTCCCCTTTACAACACGAATACCATGATAAGAATTATCTTAGAAGAGACAGAGAGATGTGGGTTCAGTAAGGAACAGTTTATCTAGTTCCTCTGTTCCTTTGAAGTGCTATGCAAGCTATTCATAGCAAAGACCTCATACAGTATAATAAGCAACATGAACAATATTCAACACGTTGTGCTCGTGCCAGTGCCAGGAAACGTTGCTAACTAGGCCAGATTGTTATACTTTTTGCTGCTGCATGTATGCTTAAAGATTAAAAAGTTAATGAAGATCACTAGAGTGAGTAAACTACCAGCCAGAAGAACTGCAACTGAAAACATGGGCAAATCCGGCCATCCAGCAGAGCATTCCTCAGTGACAAGGCAGAGGTGAAGGACAAGGCAATATACTGCAAAATGAACAGAGAAGTCTGATAAATGCTGATAATGGATTTCTTCTGCAACTTCAGGGTCATCCCAAAGCACAAGATACTCAACTTTATTTAGCTGGTACCTTCATTTCTGCTGGAATACAAACCTTTGATATGCACTGCTAAAATTCAGTTATCTATTGAAGCAACTTTGAGCCATGAAAGAATTCTTTCTATATGGAGCAATATTTTTGAGCAACTGGAATGCCAATGTTACTTATCCCCCTAGAAAATACTCTTTTAATTGGGCTGAAATCAGGAGCACGGTTTCTATTTTTGATATAGTGAGTGAACATACTAAGAAATGAATTTCCCATAAAACTTTAATTGCATATTTAAATAAACACTGTTTAAATAATGTTTTAATTTAGCAGCTACATTTAATCACTGTAGTTATCTCTAGGTCACCTGTAGTGACAAGATTTGAGTTTCTCTATACTGCTCCAGGCAAAATAAAATAAAACCGTAAGGCCTTTTGGGCACATGCCATCCTGAACAGGAGGAGCTCAGACAAACTGAGTTACCTCGTTCCCAACTCTTGCTATTGTAGAAGCTCCAAAACAGCAACCTACTGTGACAGGAGAAAGATGACAGTTTCTCTGAGATGGTAGAGGGCCATGGAGCAAAACCTCTAAAAAAGAGGGTAATAGTGCATTCTTGTTATTCTCCTAAATGTATGAAAATCCAAGGACTTGCATGGGAAAGAAAGCTGTCTACTTCAGAAAAGAACCTAGAAAAGTCAATTGAAAATAAGAGACTAGTAGGAAAATATTTAGCCAACACAGTTTCACAAAAGAAATCAGTAATTTTTTTAGCAAATAAGATCAAGTGGGAAAAGCTGCCTAAATGTGAAGTTGAAATGTTATTGTTTGACAAGAAAAGTAAATCTCTCCTTGAGTTGTCACACTAGTGAAGACATCCATGAAACATGTCCCTAGAACCTAAGTATCAGTGAGAGGAAAAAGACAAATGGGTAGCTTCCACCTGCAAGAGGAAAGTAAAAGGAAATTATCTTGGATTTGGGCTTTTGGTCTTCTGAAAGTGCTAACTGATGAGTGATTATAGAAAAGATTTACTAGTCTGAACCCAGGTGAAGCTTTTCTCCAGTGATAACTGCAAACAACATTTTCGCAGTCCTTCGCAAAGTTTTGTTTGGCAACTGAACCCCCAGATCTTTCCAGCAACCCCTCTCCACAGTCTTGAAGAACACAAATGAATCCTCGGGCAGATGTGTGAATAAAAGTCGCTGTACTAAGTGCTTGTTCTGACTTTTTTTTTTTTTTTCCTGCTGCATATATATAAAACCAAACTTGTGGCAAGAGTAGCACTATGTTCTATCTTAAAATTAAAAATGTTCTAAGTCTGAAATAGTGAATAAGGCAAGTTCCCTAATGCAACTTCCTACCTGCTCTCCCCAGAGAGATTCAAGTGAGAAATAAGAGAAAGGAAGGCTGGATATTTGACTCCAAGTTCCTCCATAGCAGTGTGTAGCTGGAGCACTTGTCGAGCACGATCAGCAAAGAGCTTAGCAGGAGCCAGAGTCCATCAAGCTTAGATCTATGAATGGTCATGACAAAGACTCAGTTGTCCTCAGCACCTACTGCTTAGGCTTTTGAGACACAGGAATAAGAGCAAGATGACTCTCAAAACAGTAAAGCACCAAATAAATAAATAAAACAAAAAGAAACAGATATTGGCCATCTCTTTTGATTATGTAGGCCTCTTTTGGCCTCATGGTTTTCTGTGGGAGGAAGACAATGGAACCATAATGAAAAGGAAGAAATATAATTTTTTAATGTTTAAAATAGACTTGTTTTTATAGCAAGTAGATCTCCTATTTGCATCGCAACACTATAAAAGTATTCTTAAAATTTGTAACAATGTGGAAACAAACAAAAAATGTGCAAACAAACAAATTTTATCTTGATGCATTTTTTAAAAGTACTGTAGAACAAAATTTAACTGTGTGCTACCCAATGCACAGTCTTTTAAAAATCTGATGCAGCTGAGAAGTGGTGAGGTTTGGGGGGATTTTTTTTTAAGATAGAAATTAAAGCAGTAGCACATTATGGTGAAATAATAAAATCATCGAATCACACCGATGGAAAGTACAGAAAAACATATTCCTGTCATACCAACCTTGCATTTGGGACGGAAACAAGGCATTTTTATTTTATTTTATTTTATTTTTTTCCCCCTTTCCATTAAAATGGACTGGCCACTGCTGTTTTTTATTTTTTTTTTTTTAGTTTAGTTTATTTATTTATTTATTTATTTTTTCCCGACAGTGGCAGTGAAACTAACCAAAGAACACTGTTACTTTCCTTACATGGCGTTTAGAGTAATTATTAATAAGCTGCCCTATACCGTGGTCTTTTAGCCACCATTTTACACTAATGCATCATGTTGTAAATATCACTGTACCATCAGGCTATATTAGCATGCTGTCTCATCAAATGATGTATGATCTACATTGTATTTTAGATCAATTTTAATATTTTGAAAGCCCAGAAGGGTTACTCCCAGAGGCAGGATGACTGACCGATCAATGTGTTGACAGCAGCAAAGTGAACCAGCATTACTGGCTTTTAGTCCAACCGCATGTGTTTGGGCAAGAGATACAGGATAATCAGTAGTTTTATCTGGGGATTAACTTAGTCAGAAGATTCCAAAATTAGACAAAGGCTAAAAAGTGTGAGTGGGAACATCTGGGCACCTAATTTGAGCATCTCCTACTACAAATAACCAGCCAGTGTAACTGAATAAGCATGCAATTTCATTAAGCATATAGTGAGTCTCTGCGCAAACTAAATAGCGAGATAGGCGAATTGCGCTTCTGGATGCACATGCCTTGGTCATTATTTGGAGTACATGTGCCTCTACTAAAGCCTAGCTCTCAAACTTAAGAGGTTGCCAATCAGGCCAATTTTGCTATTTTATAACTTCTACATGTGGGTATACACATTGCTACCTGTAGGCAGTAAAAAATGAAAATGTATCATGCTTGTGGGACACTTTTTCCTTACAGGAGGTGGTTTTGTCTTGTGCTGTGCAAACCTCCCCAGTGGTACAGACCAATCACAGCAGTGGCTCCACGTTCCCCAAGCATGGCAGTGGGAGGCAGGGATGTCCCACATGCCTCTGCTGGTGCTTGGCTTCTGCTTACAAGTATTTGCTAATCAGGCAGGACATTCAAGCCCCTTAAAAGAATGTTAAGCATCCTCAGTTCTTGTCATAATGAAACCTCAACAGAAGTTAAACAAAGGGATGACAGTACAAGTAGCAGTTAACTTGCAGACTGCTGTAGGAAAATGCTTTGTAAGAAAGCTGCATTACTTTTCTGAAAATTAACTGGTTTTGATGAATTCAGAGAGGAAGCTGGTGGCAACCACATTAATTCACATCTCTCCATTCCCACTCCAGTTCCCTATATCTAAAAATGTAATACTTCCCTTAAAAAAAAGACCATTGACATAGCAATCTTGATGTTACTATGACTGCTAAGTATCTGAAATAAACCCAACTGTAGATCACATTATACATATAATAAGTCTAACTATTCACTTCAGAATTGAAAAAAAACCTTCAAGGTGGTACTCTTATAAGACATGCCCAGGTCTTACTGGTTGACTTTAGTTCAACAGATCACCTGAATATGGGTTCATACAGTATTTTTTGTGAGGCCACAGTAACTTATATTTGTGATGTGTATAAGCAGACTTTCTTATGGATGATCATGCTGCTTAAATTTTACACGTGCATGTATGTATAAATAATATGTGTATACACCCACACCCCCACAGTGCCCAACTGTGGAGGGCAGGAAGAAGTCCACTGGTCAGCAAATCTGGGAGATCTTCCTTGGTCTTCCTAAGACCTCTTCGGTATTTTGAGCAATTATCAAACAGGTAGCAATACGAATGTTACAATGTAATTAAGCTCTATGAAATGAGTATCTATTACAATGTAATTGCTGAGTTTTAGCTGACTGGGCTATTTACCTTCTTTCTCAGTAAGGTCACAACCATATGCCGCAACCTTCTTATTATATGGCAGCTCTGCTTTGTAGGCACTCTCAGTCTGTGCCTAAGGCTGTGTGGTAAATGCAGGTCCTCCAAAGAACTGCCAGCTACGTACTTAATGTACATGCAAAGGAGGCAGGGAGCTAAGAAAGAAGGAGTCCACTGCAACCACCATTACTGAAAACTATTAATCCTTCTTTAAAAGTAACATAAAAACATCACTTCCTGTAGCTTATAGCTTCCTATAGCCTACGTAACAGTTGAATAAAACATAAGACCTTCTTCTGAAGGTAACAGCATTCAGGGAAAAGTACGTGCTTGATGACCTGATGCAGACAGTCTTATTCCAGTCCCTTCTAAGAGTGGATAATTTCATTAAGTGATTACTGCTTACATACCCAATTAAGAAGAGAGAAAATATGGAGCAACATACTTTATAGGTGAAGAAGTACTTGTAGTTAATATGACATATGACAAGCAATTAATCCAACCAGGCCACAACTAGAATCCTATCTTAAGAGGGCTTTAAAAAAATAGAAAGAAAAGAAAAGAAAAGAAACAAAAAACCCTAATCTGCTAATCTAAGCTGTTACATTTTCTATAAACATTAACATTTGTCAAAATGGAGCAAACTAATTATAAACGTTGGCTGATAATTTTGAAATATCAGCCACCTACTCTAAAGTAAAAGTAAGGAATTTGAAATGACGCAGCAAATCTAGCCCAGAGCACCCTTCTTGAATTTTTAAATAAGGAACCTTCTGAACCATAACCTAAGAGTTGGCATCTCTTTTTCTGGTAACTTGTAAAAATATTCATGAGAGCCAAACTTTAGAAAACAGTGGACGATAATAAGTCTGGAAGAACTGATTAATTAATATACATATACATACGTGTATATATATATATATATTATTAAAAAAAATAAAAAAAGAAAACAAGGCAGCATTAGCATTATTCATGTGCTGGAAGTATATCAGATGATTGCCAGATGATCTGTCCAAAAGGAGATCTTAAAAGTCTACCAGCTTCAACAGTACTTACTAATTTCTGTAGAAGATTAAAAGTAACAATAAATTATTTTTTTTTTCTTCACATTTATACTGCACACTCACAACTTGCACGATGTTTTCCTTGGTATTTTATATCTTATAATATTTCTGTCTTCCCAATTTAAAAGTATTGCCCCAAAACAAATGTGAAAGAAGCTGTTGTTTACATCTATTCAAAATTCTTAAACAGCAGAGCTTTAAAAAGGATCAATATAATGAGGATATTTTCTTCACATTCTGGTATAAAAATATTTTTCTCATTTATTTGAATACTCAGCCAAAATAGTGCACAGTAGTATCTATATGGAGAAAGCCATAGATAATTTTAAATGTAGGTCAGGAAACATGGCCATTCTATCTGCTACTTCTCAGTTTGTAGCATCAAATTTATACAGAAAGGTCACAAGAACTGTAACACAACAACTGCAATTCATAACAAAAGCTATGTCCTACAATGATAAGTATAACAGCAAGGTATATAATTAAGAGTGGCTATAACAGCAACATATAAATTAGATAATTATGGATTAAGCAGTCCCTTGGAGGATTCTCTCTTGCCCTAGAAAACATAAAACAAGCTCCTTAGATAGAAAGCAATAGCAATTAAGTATTTGAGGGAGAAATAGGACGATAAAGAAAACCAAAAACACACAGTAAGAGGAAAATCTTAATTTACAATCTAAACGTGGCTCTCATTTTTGGTAGTTTATTTTAATACACTTACTGGTACAGTTTCCACCCATTAAATCTGCTGACATCTGTTGGCTAAAGAGCGCATGTCAGATTATCAAGAAGTGCAATATCAAATAAACACGAGCTGCTTCTTAAGGTGACAGTATGGAGATGCAAAACACTGCAGCTATTATCAGATACTTTTTTTCTTTCTTGCATCAATTTAATAATCCCAGGTGCCCTGGACACCAGACATACAATAATCTTCATAAATCCTAATTCACAGCCATACCATCTGTCAAAAATATTTTTTATGTCTCCTAATAGATATGCTGCATAATTGCTTTCACAGTAGGACAAAAAAACATGGTTGTGCTAATTTGCTTTACCAATGGAATAGCTCATTATCAAAAATAACCCCATCACATTACTGGAGTTTCCAGCACTCTTCATATATCAAAACTAACTTTTCCATTTGGTTACTTTCTATAAGCTTAAATTCCCAATGAAAGCAGATAAAGATTGAATTATCTGGAAATTGTACTATAATAATGGAAAACCCACAAGCATGAAAAAAATAAGACCATAATATCTGTTTCTATTATGATGGTGTTGCACTGTTAAAATTAGCTTTGCATTTCATGGTCACAAAGAGACTAATTTCTCGGTCCTGCAGAGTGCTAAGCATTTTGGCCCTCATCCAGAAAAGCACTTAAATGCACGTCTAACTTTTAGTTCATGAGCCTGAAGCAACTTCAGTGGGATCGTACATGCTTGATTAGGCTCAGAGCACTCATTACCCTGCAGGACGACCAGTCTCCCTAGGACAAACCCGGCATCAGGAGATGACCCTCCCAAGCCTCTGTCTACTTGCAGGTGATGGAGAGGATGCTCCACATGGGACCCTTCAAAGCAGGAGCTTCTGTTCCCGCCCTTTGCAGCAGAAGGATAAACTTTCAGACTAAAGCTGAAAATACCTTTCCTTCAACAAGTTTCTAAATATCTGCAGTTCCTCTGCTAGCACTACATGCAATGTGAAAACCTCATAAAACAATGCAGACTGCTGGTACTGCAATTCTTATGGGAGGTTCTGGTAAATGTTGCGAGCTGCAGCAAGATGGTCTTGTTCCAATCTTTTATTTCTGCAGTAGTTTATATAAAGTAAGCAATATTATACAGAAAGATGTATTGGATAATTCAATAATTGTACAGAAAACAACTCCAGTAGTACCTAAGTAAGTGGGAAATTCCAAAGACAATGACAGTTACAAAAAATACTCCAGACAACAGTTTGTTCAAAAATCAACCTCAGCTTCATTTCCCTTTTGACTAAGGAAGTGACCCATGAACAAAGTATTACTTTATTCTTCTTTAAATCACATGTCTAAAACATGTTCCACAAAGTTGACATCTATTAAGATGTCAAATAGATAATATTTAAACACAAAAGCAAGTTTCCAGAAACTGAAGGATTCAGTTGAAGAACTAAACACTTTTCTGTTCAACTATGCACAACAAATATCTGGTACTACTTTGCAGTTAAACAAATATCTTTTAACATACTGTACTGTGTTTATTAAGTATTTTTGTTCTAATGCTAACAAGCTTATTCTTTCAATTAATGTTCTATGTCTCAACGACATATTGAGTAGGTAATACAATGTTTTTCCAGTTTCACTAAATTGGTAGATTTCTGCCACAAATTTATAAAATCATACTCATTCCTGCAAATGGAAATACTGCTTTCCTAATATCCCAAACTATCCATTTCATTTGATGATCCTCACTACATTTAATTTGAGAAACTGAGAACTCCTTTGAGTACTCATGAAGTCCAAACACCCAAATCCAGAGACTGGAATTAAAATGTATCTTAATTTAGTTGATGTTGTCAATCTGTACAAACGTTTTTGTGACATACAAGTCCTTCAATATAAAGATTAAAATAAAAATATATTTTCATGATAATATCTGATATTTTATTTTGAAAACTGCTTCTTTTCTCTAAGTCACAAACACTTGAAATCCGTAATATTATACAAGTTCTTATTTTTCTGAATCCCACAAAACTGAACAAACCATGGATGCTATAATAACCAGCAGTTCACCATACCTAGCAACACCACATTAAGGGAAACCATGTTTGTGTTGTAACAACAATACCAATGCATTTTAGTGCCTCAAAACTGCAGGACTTCAGTGGCAAAACACCTTGCTCAAATGTGCATAGATACAGAAATCAGACTAAAGTTTTGATGAAAGAAAGATTTCTGTATCAGGACCAGTTTTCAATTTACAATTAAAAATGGAACTCTAGAAAACATCCACACACATTGAGCATTCTTAGATGAACAATAACGCACACATCTCTGATATATCAAGGGACTTAGCAATAATATATATTACAATGTCATTAAGAAGAGAGAGAGAGAGAGACAGTTAGTTACAAGGTTAGATACGAGAAAGAGAGAGAGAAAGAATGGGTTAAGAAACAAAAAAAGAAAAAAAAGAAAAAGGAACCTCAAAAACATAAAAATACAAACAAAATGCTTTATAGTTATCTTGCACATATCTAGGACTATACAGCAATGGAGAACAGGCTCCTTCTCATTGCAAAAACATTTTCAGAGGAGGTGGGGAAGAAAAATACATGTACACCATATGCAAAAATCTTCCAGAAAGCCATGTTTGGCATACACAGATTAAATATTAAATAAACCAGACGAAGAAAAAGAAGTCCAGATTTACAGCCACACAGTACTGAAACAGAAAACAAATACACAATAAAGACAGTCTATTATACTCACACATTTGCTACATATAACGTATAGCGGTAACTGGGGAAATAAATAACTTATGTAAATGTTTGACATTTTCCATCACTGCTCACTACACTAATACTTGTATGCAATTCATTAACAGTCTAGCTACAGTTTCATGCTTGCAAATCTCAAGTATAAAAATAAGATAAACAGCAATAGCACACAGCCCAGCCTTCCCTTCTTACTGTTTCTTTTTCCAAATCAATATCGGTGGCCTTGACAGTATTGTCATCTAATTACTAGTAATGCTTCTTTTATGATAGATGGCAAAAAAGGCTGAGTAAGCACTTAGTCTGCAGAGAATGTGAATGTATTGAGACCTTCTCCTGCAGGACATTCATACTTCTCAAATGATCTGCTATCAAAGTTTCAGCATGCATGAGTAAAGACATAATCTCCTACCTGTGAAGGTTGGCTGTAGGTCGGTCTGGTCTCTGGAAATGAAGTTTTGTCCTTTGACTCTCTGTTTTGATCATCAGCTGTCTCACCTAGCAAAGAAAGAAAATAGCTATTAAATCACTGAAATCCTTCATGTTGTAGGGAATAAGAAAAGATCTTGAGTTTCTCTAAAATCAAATAGTACAATTCCTTGGGAAAGGGAGAACTCTGTTGCCACATTTATATTTTACAGTTCTGAACACGAGAAAACAAACACTGAGTAGTGGTCTGTGGAAACGGGGAGTAAGTCTGTCTCAATTATTTAAAGTGAAAAATACAGAGAAACAAAGAAAAAGAAAGAAAAAATAATAATAATAAATGGGCCCCCTATTTTTGAACACTTTAGGACTGATCATTAAATTCTAATAATGGCAAAGTGTCAAGCAAAGGAGATGTAGCGGTGCAAAGGCCATACCTGGTACAAGCATCAATCACATCCCTCCAAGTCAAGCTAGGAGGACACGTGCATGGTTATTCTATCCTTATTTACAACCTAGTTTCTGTACAGGAGATATCTGTGCATGAGTGTCAAAACAGAGATGCAGCATACACAGAGAAATTCCCTGGTTTTGGCCATACAGAGAAAATGACTACTGGGCAGGCTGGACATAAACCTCATCCCATTACATGGACATGGCTACCTCCTTCGAGGATTTTACAGATGAGACATGATCCAGTTCATCCCAAAAGCTGCAGCTGGTACCAATCTAAGATGGGCAGATCATAGCAATAAACTAGAGGAAGAGTATTTATTTTAGAGAAAGCAGTTACATCAGTAATTTTATTAAAAATGCAAAGGCAGCAAAACAAAAAAGCAGCATTTCTTAGATATGGTAAAAAAAAATCTAACATTTCTCTAATCATCTTTGACTGTGGGATGTCATACAAGAAACTGTAAAAATCTTGTGGATTATCTCTTTATGCTGTTAGTGCAACTCAGCAAATAGTTGGTAAGAAGAGACAACTTAGAAAGATGAAAAAAAAGATTCAGTTCTGTCATTCTGGTTTTATTTTTATTTGAACTGATGGTGCTTTCTGTAATGGACTATTTTGGAAGCCTGTCTTCTTAAAAAGTCCTGCCGCCACAGTTCTAAATGAAAGGGTTCAAGTTACTGTAGCTTAACTCCTTTGCTAAGCCTGTGTTTTTGGCTTTCCTGTGCCATTTTCTCCAGAGGTTTGGTTAGGAGTGGTGCACCTGGCAGAGGCCACCAGGAACAGCAGCCAGCTTCTGCCCTGCCAAGTCAGCCTGGAAGCTGGTGGCATCCCAGCCTGCATGTGCTTTCACCAAGCTGCCACCCACCCCCAAGGACCCACAGTCCCCTGGGTACACTGCAATATTTGGAAAAGTACCTTATGAAATCTAGCAGTAGTATTTGGTCATCAGGTATGTTTTAATACTCCAGGATAATTCCTAACAGTGTCAGGAGCATCAAGAGTAAATGCGTTATAGGTCGTTAATGCCTTCTAACTCCATGAGTGCATACATCTTTCTAGAACCTTCCTGGAGTTGAAAAATGCTTCTCAGCCTGTAGTTCTCTACAAAAAATAGTCCAACGTACTTGCATTCATATCATCTCTTTAAAACAAAGATAAATGTGTGAGGGGAGGGAAGAAGTGCAAAAAAAGTGGGAAGAGAACACAGGAGAAGGGGAGTCAGAGCATCTTCAGTCTCTCCCCATGACACTGTGAAAAATAAAATTTGTAAGCACCTATAAGATTATGATATAAGTAACTGCCATTAAAATAAATCATGTCAACAAATTAGTTTACATATGTACTGAAGTAGAGGTCTGCAAAGAAAAATTATTAGAGGTCTTGTAAATGCCATCTGCAATGAAATATCACAAAAACTTGGAGAAGCATGGAAATAGTTGGCAGGTGTATGAAGAGGAGAATAAAACATATTTTTGGTACATTTGCTGTGGATGAGAGTGCAAACAAGTTGAAATCATAGCAAATTGAGGCTAGAACAACTTCTCCAAAAGCAAGGCTGGTTGAGCGCTTGGATCAACTGCTTCAGGAAGCAGTGGAACGTCCCCCTCTAAAGGGCTGTGGAGAGAGGCTGAAGAAACATCTGTTATGAATGGCTTCAGCCCTGCCAAGACAAGGAGGATGAATGACCTTTTGTATTACCTCCCAGTCCTGTGCTCTATGAAGGATGCGGGAGGAAAAACACAGGATACCCCTCCCTGAGATCATGATTCGTCAAGGGAACTGGCAAATGCTGGCTGCATGGAGACTTGTGAAGATGCAAACAGACTGCAGCTAGCTGGACAAAGGCTAAGCAAGTGTGTAAGGGTAGCCAGTTTGCAGCAAAGGGATAGTTAATAGGAATCAGTGAGAGGACTCATATTGGGTAAAGTTGGGAGTATGCAGAAACACATTGAAAGAGTTACACTGGAGATCTAAGAAACACATGAACCAACTTCTTCCTCCTCATCCTTACATACTGTTCCTGAAAAAGCACTTGAAAGTTTTTATATTCGAAGAAACGAAAGACCTAATTGATATGTGTTGGTTCTATCCAGAATATACTTTTTTTTTTTTTTTTTCCTATGATTGGTTTTCCTTAAGATGAAAAGAAATCATTGCTTGAAATCTGGACCAAAAGGTCAAAAATGTAAAAACGTTCACAGGAGAAGAGGAATAAGAACAGCTCATTGGGATAGAAATTAAACATTTTTTTGACTTAGAACTTTGACATCCAACTCCCACAGGTGGGAAGTTCATGGTATCTGGTGTCTCACAACTTGAATTGACTTTGTAAACTGAACTTTAACGCAGATCTCGTTAAAAAATAAAAAAAAATAATAAAAATAAAAATAAAGTGCAAATGAGAAAACCTCAACATGTTCCCAGATTTTCACATATATGGTCCTGCACAGATAACCCATGAATCTTCACATAGGTTAGTATTATTTGACTTAATGGAACTATTTTAGCTACCTAAGACATCCACTAGGATAGAATAGTTTTCTAGAGGAAAAATACTATTTTTGGTGTACTTCTTTGACAGCTTCCTTTCTCAAATATCCAAACAGATTAATCAACCTTATTATCACCCTTATTTCTACTACCCAAGTGATGAACTGACTTTCACATACCTTCCCAGTCCCAGCCTCTCCCAGGTCTAACAGTTCCCAGCCTATCATGCTTGCTATAACCAATGCATCTGGTCTTACCACACCCATTTTTTTTTTTGTTCAGCTTGCCTTGGTTTCCTATTGACCTCACTTCTAATCTCTTCCTTCACTGCAAGTCACAGTTTCTCTTCCCTCTTCAGTCTCTGCCTCTCAAATGCTTCCCCCTCTGATATGGTTTTCCTCTTCTCTGCTGCAGCCCTACAACCTTCTTTTCTTGTGTAGCTAAATGTTAGGAAGGCAGATAGAGGTGAATGTTGATTAGACAGACAGCCGCTTGGAGCAGACCTTTGGGAGCAGGAACTAAGATGGGTTCTTCTGTGCACCTTACACACCTAGGTTTTCAGTTTTTGACTGAAAGAAAAAAAAGCAAACATACACAATTCTGATTTAAATAGGCATGTAATTATAATTTTGCCAAACTAAGCAGCTGAAATCTGGCTCTGAAAAAATCAAGAGCACATAACATTAGTCGGCAGGGCTACCAGCTCACCTCCCTCCCCCCCGTCCAGTCTTTCATCAGAACTGAATAGCAAATCTGTTCACAGGGCCAGAGGGACCACTGTATTCATCCTGCCTAACCTCCTGTATAAATATAGGCTATAAGATTTCTTGAATTAATTTGTTTGAACTAGAGCAAGTTTAAAGCTGTATTTTAATTAAGAGATAACAGGCAAAATGATTCATTTTACAAGACAATTAGATTCCTGGCTCATATATCCCTCGGTTTAAAAGCATTATGCAAAGTTTTAGTCATAAAATTCCTATTAAAAAATGAAGTCATGTACCTAAAATGTCATATACTACTCAGAGAACCTAAGAATTAGAAATGAAGGGATGCTGTGTGCAGTGTAATGTGGTTCAAACATCAGCTGCATAATACATGACATGCAGGACATCACTGGGAGTGTTTATCAGGAAAAAAATCACTCTCGTTCCTGTAAAATATTCCTTTACTTATCAATGAAAATGTATTTTCACGTTTGAAAGAAGAGCAGTAGACATTTATCCTACTGCCGAGATGAGGATGTATTCCAAGTCCTCAGTCTTGTTTTTAAGTTACATGAAGCCTCTTGCAGGTCCAAATGAATGGTGTTGCACTCCAAGGTCAGAGATGTTTTTCCCTCCTCCGAGCTGGTACTGGATTTGCACCAACCCTCCCCAAGTTTCACTGGCACCTCCTTTTTCCATGACCTGCAGACAGGTGCTGCCCAGGAAAAAAACACAGCCTAGGCTACAGTACGTACTCTGTCCCACCTCAGATTTTTTGGAATCTTCAAAAATCAGCATTTACCTTCCTATCTGGACCTCAGCAGACTCTTGTATATAAAGGTTCAACCACAAGTTTGGCTTCTACTCAACAAGGAAGTGGGGTTTCTATTTATACTCTTTCCTCTTCCAGCATTTTGTCATCCTCAAGCTGTGTAGTCTCTTGATCAACAGACTGCATTTAGAAGTCTATCCTACGCTCAGCTTAGAAAAGAGAAAAGAATTGTAAATACACGTTAGAGTAATTTGGTCTGCTATTTGTCTTGCTCTGTGCAAGAATCCTGTGAGAAAGTGAACCATGTGCAGCACAGCAAGCAGTAACTAGGTATCAAATACACAAATTTCCACATCATACTGAGCTTCAAAAGGAAGACAATTATTTTCCGTTATACTTTAGTTAGTTGCTTAACTATTTCTTGCCTGTCAGTACGTTTTCTATCCTACCTAAAAATGGCAGGATTCTAGTATTCTGGCTTCTGCTTAGAAACAAAAAGGCAAACAGTTCTAAGAAAGAATTAGTAGGATCTGAAAACCTGGGAAGCCAACGCTATTGAAGCATAAAGATTTTATTGCTGTTTCTTGCCCCTCTTTCCTATTAATAAATCTTCCCCTCCGTCCTTCAGATAAGGAAGAAGGACCAGACACATCAAGTTTAGGTCAATAACAGAACTTCAAACTTCAGTTCATTGACAGTTGCACCACTATAACACTATCAACAACCTAGGGAGGTGTTTAGGAAGTACTGAAGTTCCCTCTCCCCTCTGATCATCTGACTCTCAGGTCTGCCTACAATCTCACTTGTGTGCAGAAGTGTGGTTTGATAGTATTGCTTTTCAGTCCTGCTCTTCTCTCAGCCTCATTTAACAGCTTCCAGCGACTTCAGCTTCCATTGGTTTCCAGATCCAAGCTTTTTTAGTAAAAAGTTCCTCTTCTCCTTTCTCTGTGCACACAACACATGAGCAAACAGCAATGGACGCCAAGCTGCTGCTGTTTTCCTCCCTGCCATTTCCATCCTCAAACCTTGTCTCAACAGCCGCACTTGCTTTTAAGAAGAGTTCACATCCACATTTAGCATCAAAGAAGAGTGCAGAGCTGCCACTCCAGAATACCAGTCAAAGATGTTTTCCATGTATATATTTCCATATATGTTTTCCAGACACCATTTGCCCAATGAGTGAGCAGTGGACTGCGGTGGGGTGGTTCCAGGGAACACAGCTGGTGTTATCCAGAACTTTGGAAATCTTTGCTAATGAGCACATATTGTATTCAAATACAGCAAAGTGGAATTAATTGTGATTTGACATTTGCTGTTACAGATTAACATATCACTCACTGATTCACCTGAATCAAATAAGGCACTGACCAGGTGCTGTCTTCTTCAATGCCTGAGATAGGACTTTGATGGATGGGTGGTTCTTCTCTTTTCTTAAAGTAGAACTACCATTTTATATAGCATTAGTGCTGTAGAACCTATACATTAACTCTCGTTAGCTTCTATGTATAGTTGGCAAAACAATGAGGTCATCCTAGTTTCAGGTCACCTCATCGTGGTTTCATATTAAAGCTTTTCATATTAACAGCAGTTTCATTTCAACAAGCTAATAATACCTCCTAAAAATCCAATATATCAGCAAAAAGAATCTCCACATCTGCAATTTTCAGCAAAACAAAAGTTTAAGAGTTTATGCTGCATATGGGTAAAAGAGAAGGAAGTCTGAGGAAGCCCAAGCTAAAGCACAGGTCTGTGTTAGTCTAAGCAGGCCCACACTAAGGCTTTGGAAGCCCTATGTGGAATTTTAACAGTGCTTTTATAGCTGGATATTACGGGGTCCTATAAATGAACCTTTTATCAGTAGTAAAACTTACCAGTATCTACGCTAGTTATTCTGATGAACCATGAGAAAATTTGTATAAAGTTTGCAGAGTGAGGACCCAGAAAGGCTGATTTCTTCAAACTTGTAAAAAGGGAAGGGGGAAAACGTAACGAGGTAAATATTATCCTAAATGTTCTTGCACTTGCAGATATGAAACCAAAAGGTCCTGTCCCTCATTAAGAGGAACAGCAAATCAAACCTCTGCACATGCCACCAAAGATTATAGCAGTGCAACTCCAGATTTCCACCTGGTTGCATTTTGGTATCCCATCCTTCTGTAGGTGATCTTAATGCAGAGTTTCCACCTTGCTGAACAATTATGTCAGTCTTCTCAACCCGCATCCCACTATCAAGACCACAGATCAAACACTCCCCAGCAGACTTTTTTTTTTCCAAGCTGAAGCTCTTAGAAGATGGCAACAGAAAAAACATTACAAGAGTTTCTCATGTATCTCCTGTAGAGTTTCAGTATCACAGATCTAATCTACATACTGTTAAATTTGCAAAAAGTTTTTTATTTCAGTGTTTTTATTTTTTATAATTTATATCCAGCTTCTTAAAGTTTGACTTCTGTCAAAGCTTTCCTGGATCCTGAGACAACAGACCCTTACAGCCTAAAACCAAACCCATCATCGGCCACTTCACTGAGACTAAAACATTCCCTCTCCCTGCAGTTACCTGGCTTTCTTTTAGGGGTGGTGAGGTGTTTGAGAAAACTGATTAATTTAAATATTCAACAAAATCTTGGTTGGAAGGGATCCCTGGAGGTCACATTAGTCCAATCTCCAGTTCAGCAGAGCTAACTTCAAAGTTAAGCAATGTTGCTCAGGTCCTTGTCCAGATGAATTTTTAAAGTCTCTGAAAATGCAGATTCCTTAGCCTCTCAGCTCTCATTTAAATCTATCCCTTTACTATTTGATCCCTCCAACTCACAGACACATTCAAAGAAAGCTGTAGTGACATATTATGTTTCCTCCTTATCATGTTTTGTTTTATCCCCCTTTTTAAAACAAAACAAAACAAAACAAACAAACAAACAAAAACCTTACAATACTTCCATGTCAAGCAAAAAAGAAAAGCTTGGGATTAATCCCATTCTGTTTTATGCTTCCATGCAAGTACTTTCCCCATTAGGCTCTCCTACCAACCTTTCTAAGTGGCCCACAAGAACAACGAATCCCCTCACCATTTTCAGCAGACCTCACTCATCCATTTTGCTGTTTGGAAATCCTATTCTTGAGTTCACTACCCTATATGTTGCTACATCTTTCTTACTTTGTTATCAGTGTATTGCCCGTGCCTAAGGGAGAACTTCACAACTATTCACTACTCTTCCTGTGTCACTGCTACTGATACTGCTTTATGGATAAGCCACACCATATCTATTATGTGTTAACATTTTTCATGAATGTTGCCCCTACAAAAAAATCTACAAAACTGCCTGGAAGGCATTGATTGGATGCCACAGACCAGTCTCCACATGCATGCAGTTGCAGTTCTTGACATTCCTAGAGAATCTTCAATTCTTCCTGTCATTCACTCTAGCTGTCAATAAAGCCCCTTCAAATAGCTGCCCAAGTGAATCGTACTTTACTGGGGAAGTAAACCATCTAATCTACTTTTTTTTTTTTTTTTTTTTTTTAAATTAATTACTTCTTTCTTTAGATTTACTGTTTACATAATCACTGAGAATTTACTGTCATGGTCATCTGGACCAGCTCAACCATCCTAGAATAACTAGGCTGTGTTAAGGTGAAGAATAAAACAAGAAGTCCCTTAAAATTTTATATGTTTGGAGAAGTTTAGAATTAAATTATATTCTCTCTTTCCTTTCCACCTCACCTTCAAATCTGCTTCTTGGGTAGTGACTTAGCATAATCCAACTTTGTTACCTGGCTAGTCTGGTATGCAGCAACTGCAAAAGCAGCAACAGTTTGAAAGATGATTTTTCTTCTAAGGTTACTGTCTCTTCCTGGATCCTTTTTTCTTTTTCAAGGAAGGGAGGCAAAGATAATATTATTTGCTTTTATTTGTTCTACTTCTCTTGCTCGACTCCATCTTTACCTTTGAGGAGGATATGACAGACAGGATCATCACAATCCCTCCTGCATTTTCTTACTTGACTTGGAAGGACGTTAAATTTAAACTCAGAACAATAAAAGTCTTTACCTTTTCAGTTCCTGATAAGTGGCAAAAGGCTACGGGGAAACAGTAACAACAACAAATTTCACTGAAGACAATAGACACAGAAGTATAGAGTATACAGTTGGTGAGCAACCTCCCCTTAGAAACATTTAGCAGTATCATTTCCTTGCTACTAGTTCAACTAACCAATACAACCAAGAAACTTTTATTATAACACTCAGCTTTTCACTATGAAATTAAGTTTATTTTACTATCCTCATTTCACTGTGAAGTTAAGCCCCCCCCCGCCCCCCCCCCCCCATTTTATTCACGGTGTGGTTCTGAAGGCTATCCAGGCCAGAATGAAAACAGCATTTTGAAGCCCACTTTGGTCAGGACAGAAGAGCATTTTCCCAGCACTTAAAAATCTGCAGTGTGGTCTGCCTGTTCAGTCAGACACTGAACTTGCATGCCAATAGGGCCAGCATGCATTGAAATGATTTGCCTGACAAAAATTTTGGTGCTGATCGTCTCATATTTGCATTTGAAAGTTGCTACATAAATGCAAATTATGTTAGAAAACCTGATGTAAATGTAAATTTAAGCTGCCTTCCTAAGGAATTGGATTTACATGACCAAACTTCTGTCCCTGATAAGACAGGAAAACATTGTCAAATGTGGTTCAAACTGGCACAGATACAGAAGAACCAGATTTTTACAGAATACAATCATCTGCAGCTGGGTAGTGAACAGAGACCAAAAGTAATGCCACTGCTAAAGGAAAAACCTATTGCACTCTCTGTTCTTCTTGGCCTGCTGGTAGCACAACTAGTAAATATTACTCTGGTTGGTCCCTGCAAATGACAGCAAGGGAAGGGCAAGAAGCAAAAGGCCCTATATAATGCAGGGAAATAGCTATGGCTGTTGTAGAGGAGTAGGACTAAGCAATCCTCAAAGAGGTTGTTGAGAAACTGAGTGCCAGCGTTTCCCCTGTTCCAGGGAACACCATGTTTTATTCTGCCTTGCATGAGCAGCTACCTAGGACATTCATGTTAGTTATTTTTGTTAGTTATTAAGAACTTTTTTTTTTGTCTTCTAGAAACCCTGAAAGCTGAGTTAATACTTCCTGGGAGAAGAATTAATGCATAGAACAGAACACTCATTTAACGTAACTTTCATGGTATGTAATTGTAAGAAATCTTCTCCAAAGTCATCACCATTTCCAATTTAGAGTGCTACCATGGTCCCAGAGACATGGTAGTCCCCCACTCAACTCCAAAATAAAGTTAAGCAGAATGAATTTAAAACAAACAACTACATAAAGTTATATGAATGCACTGATACACAGTGTGTATGTGCCTATGTGACAGGAATCAATACACCTGATACAAAAGTTAAGTCATAACATCCAAGCTTCTGTCCAACATGCTTTAGACAAGGCCTACAAAATATTCTGGCTCACAAAGTTCCCTTCCTCTCTCTCTCTCTCTTTTTTTTTTTTTTTTTTAAATGATTATCTAGAAGGAATTCTGATTGCTGGAAACCTGTATCACTGGGACAATCTATATAATATCAATCATAAGTAAAAAAAACTTATGCTATATCCACTGCTGCTTTTGCATTTCAGACACATGCTTGCAGAATATTTAAGAGCACAGCATATTTTGCTTTTCTCTAAAAAGAAGTGTAAATTCTCCATTAGGAGTTTGCATAGTAACAAACACAAGTTTATGAATACACTTGAAATTTAATGTAACAAGCAAAGCATCTCTGCCTCCAAAACATCTTGAAATATTAGTTTGGGTTTCTAACATTAATTTTATTGTATTGCTACCACCATCTGCTTTACTTCAATCTTAGGAAAGAGATATAACATTGCAAAGCAAACTAACAAAAGAGATTAACAAGTGGGAAGTCTCCCCACAAAATAAAACACCAGTCCATTTAACCTGTCCTCAGAAATGGCAAAAATAGCACAGTAGCTAATCTTCGGATCAGACTTCTCTCATGAATAACTAGCTTCACACGGATGATTAAAGGACTGCATATTTTTATTTATTTATTTATTTATTTAGAGCACATAGGTCAATAAAGTGGATTAAGTAGGATTAAAGTGTTATTTTCCGATTACTTTTGTGGTTTAAGTAGGTTTAGTACTTCTAGGAACTTTATTTTAAATCCATCTTTGTAGAAGAAACTACGGCATAGAACTTCTTGTTTACTTTTGACTTGTATGTAAACAACATGGATATGTTCACTATATCATATTATCAGTGGACTACACAATTTTAAAGACAATAAGATAAATAGCATCAGATATTCACAAATTTTTAGTACATTTGATTCAGTACATTAAAAACGTTCTAACCACTGCTTGGGCCCTCAACTGCATTTCTGTGTTACAAAGAATGGCAAAGATTTGGGGAAATTTGAAGCATCAGCAAAAAAGCACTAGCAGAATTCCTTAAAACCTTACAAAGAGGAGGGCAAAAGCTATTAAAGAAATCGTGGGGGGAAAAGTGACAAACAAGAATTTCTGAAGAGACAGAGAAGCATAGCTTATGTAGTCTAAAAAATAAAAGAAAAAAATGTTAAAATATCTGTTTACAATGATAACAGATCAAAAAAGTCTAGCTGGAATGTTTTTGCTTGTGTTGTTCAATGAAACGTCAAAACATTTGCATGTGCACAAAAAAGTGATATTAATGCTGCCCACAAAGCAGAGAGGAAGAAATTACTTTAAAAAAAGTGCAATGTTTCAATTTTTCATTAAAAAAACGCCAGGGCTTTGTACTGTATTCTTATCATGCATGGAGAAACGTAACAAAGACCACAGCCGGCTCTAACTTTTATCACCAGCCGTTAATACTGTGGAAGTGCCTGATGGCAGCGATCATACATACCAAGTTATGCCTACACTGTACATTAATCCCTTCCCTGAACTCTGCAAGGAAATGGCATCTTCCAACTGAAACCAAAGCATTTCAATCATCCAAACCCATTGAGAAGGAACCCATGTAGGATTGTGCCAGCTTCAAGAGCACAAAGGGAGACAGGCAGTTTTTGACAAGCAACACTTCTGGTTTCCCAGTGCAGCAACCACGCACCTTCCCAGCAGTCCTTGGGACCTGGTGGGGTGACCTGCAGGGGGTTTCATGCTCTATAGCCAGTGTTTCCAGTGAACTTCAGATTTACAGGAGCCTGAGATGCAGGGCAACGTGTCAGCGATGTTAACAGGGGCTACCAGATCTTCAAAGAAAAACATCCTAATCTTCAAAGACGAAGCTGTCCCAGGCTTTCAAGCTTGCAAAATTCAGCAGTACAAAGGCTCCTAGATTCCCCAAAATCCAATGGGCACACTGATTCAGAGTCTGATGTACAAATTTTTCCAGCTTATCTACTTGCTCAATGTCAAGTTCCCAGATATGCCCAACACATGCAACTTTTCTGCAGAATGATTGTGTCATTGCATGAAAACTGAGTATCTATTTCAAAACCCAACACACCAAAAACAATGAAGGCCACCCTACAAAAACAAACCACACACATCTGGCAACTCCCGTCTGGCTGCTATTTGAAGAAGCGTCATTCAATCTGTAGCATGATCGCTATTACCCAAGGGTGAGTTTTCACCACGTGGCTGAGCCAGGCTCACATCTCAGTGCTGCCAAAAGGAGCAGCCATGCCTCTCCTCCTGGTCCCATCAATGCTCCACTTCTCCTGCAGTTGTCTTTGTGGTGACTCCCACTGAGGTCTTGTCAGCCACCTCAGCCCATTGAACCAGAACAGAAAAAAATGAACAATTTATTATATTAGGATTTTTTTTTTTTTTTTTCAGAACTGATTACTGATATCAGTGGGGTGTAAGAAATGAGAGAAATACATATTTTTAGTTTTCCCCTTTTTCTTCCCAAGTGGTCAACAGCACAGCTAGTCTTTTGCTTTATCCTCTTGAGAAACTTGCATTAGCATTTATGTTGGCAGCCCCTGGGAATCAGGCAAGTCAACACCCATCATGCAAAGCTGAATCGCTGCGTTCAAGGAGCCACCTCTTGAAGTAAACAACATTAGTATGGATGACAGGCCTGTCAGGATTTATATAAATTGTCTTTAAGAATGATTATGGGCAAAATAATTTTATGGAAAATCTGAAATTTTATTTGGTCAAAGAGCCCAGTTAAGTACTTTATTTCTTGCTGGTATGTCGATAAAAATGTATGTAAGGTTGTGCAACTTTTATAAGTTCTGCTTAGGATGCACTTAAATTAACCCTGAAGATGAGGAATTTTGCAAAGTTGAGACCAAAACAGTCATAGCCATATTCTTCACATTTTTAGCCATATTCCTAACCACCTTAATTTTGAATTCAGTTCTCATTCAGAGAAAAGCACAGACCAACACTACCACTGTGCTGTTTTCATATAAAACAAGCCAGCAAACTAACCCAGCCCACACAAAGGGATCCTATTCAACTGATTGCAGACTAGCAGATGAATTTCTAGGTCACAAAGACCTGAAGGTTTGTATCTGATAGGCAGCTGCTATGGAAGATTAATGATTTTCCCCAAACAAGACCAAATTCAGTTTCCATAACGAAGTTATTGTATTACATGTACTCTACGCAGGAGCACATCCTGTATTTGGAACCTGAAATTATTGTGCCACAACCATTTTGCAGCCTGGTATGTGACAAAAAATAGAATGGGAAAAATAAAACCCAGGGCCATGAGCTCAAAATGATACTCCTTTCTTCCCCAAAGAACACCGCATCTGCCTCGAAGGCAAATGATTACAAGTCTTGTAAGAAGAGGTGAGGAACGCAGGCTTAGTACCCAGAGGCCTACAAACACAAGTGCTGCCACAGGACACATACCACACATGGTTGCATTTGGGCCAGTTTAGTGCTGCCACAGTGTATAGGCCCTTCCTTCCTCTTTGCTTTGGGCTGTTTGCTCTTGCCTTTGACCTCATCCATTTGGGGGATAGTCCAGTTCCTCGGGGCTTCGGTTCAGCTCTCTAATCCAGAAGGACTCTTTCTGGTGGATGAATTTGCTGTCATAGTCAGCAGATTCAGCTCAATATCAAGCACCTGAATAGTACTGCCCCATGAGACATTAGGAGGTAATCAAGCAGCTCACCCATGCGCAAGGATGTGTTTCCATTCACTCTTCCCTTTTTGTCAGCACTCTGTCTTGTCTATTCCCTTCCCTGGCTCTATCACTCAACTCCTTTGAGCCAATTCCCTTTGCTAGGACAACACAACACTGATCTTGAAGAGAAACAGCTCACAAAATTGCAGAAGATCAAATGGCAAGACTGCAGAGTCTGCAGTGGGATGAAGGACATGGCCCTCTGTCAGGAGGCCATAAGATCAGCCCAGGTCTATACAGAGCTAGCCTAAGACAGGGAGATTTCTTCAACGGAGCAACTATTGCTATGTGCAATATGATCAGTCATCTTCAATTTTTGCTTGGATAAAGTCTGTGAGACCAGGAGAGCTGAGTGAGGAAGGGAGTTCTTCTTCCCTCACCCTCAAAGGCGCTGCCCTTGCTGCAACCTAACCCAGAAGAAATCCTCACATCTTTTTTTTTTTCTGAGAGTTGAGCTGGTTCACAAAGTAGTCCATGAAACATTGGAGCTGGGGCAAAGGAAGATCCACTGAAGTGGAGGAAAGTAGCACCTTTGATTTTGGGAGGCAGCAAGCTGATAAAATCAGATTATCCTCTCCCTCAAAACCAATATCGGCCAAACAACTCTAAGATGAGTAAGATCAGACATGAGAGAAGATGGCATAAAGGATTTTGCCTTTGAGATGTCCCACAGTAGTTAACTTTAAAGCTTTTGTCATTAGACAAAATTCCTTTGCTTTACTGTCCTGCCCTAAAGGGATTAATTAGGAACTAAGGCCTCAAAACCAGTCTCCAACTTCTAGGCAACTTGGGAGATAGAAGACCATGCCTGTTTTGAGTGTGCTAAAATGTAGGTGTGGTGTACAAATGCACAGACCACTTTGGGGCTCATTTACTGGGAACAACTCAACACAGACACCTAAGTTAGGAGACCATGCTACTGTTGCTAATAGACTTCTTCAAAAGGTGACAAGGAGGCACCTAAATTATACACCTGCTTCATATGCAGGGAAGTGTCTCTCCATCCAGAGACTAAGTGTAGTGGGTTTACATGGCAAGGTTTTGGTAGCAGGGGGCCATAGGAGTGGCTTCTGTGAGAAGGATCTAGAAGCTGCCCCATGTTTGGTAAGGGCCCCACTGCTGACCAGAGCTGAGCCAATAAGTGATGTTGCTTTGCGCCTCTGTGAGAGCATATTTAAGACAGGGAAAAAAACGCTGCGACACACAGCAGCTGGGAGGGTGAGAGGAGTGAGAAACAGCCTTGAAGGCAACAAGGTCAGTGAAGAAGGAGGGGGAGAGGTGCTCCAGGTGCTGGAGCAGAAGTCCCCTGTGGTGAGGACCATGGTGAAGCAGGATGTCCCCCTGCAGCCCATGGAGTACCACGGTGGAGCAGGGTTCCACGCTGCAGCCCGTGGAGGCGACCACGGTGGAGCAGGTGGACCTGCACTGATGGAGACTGCGGCCTGTGGAAGACCCCTGCTGGAGCAGATTCCGGGCTGGACCTGTAGGCCGTGGAGAGGAGATCACACAGGAGCAGGTGACCCGGCAGGAGCTGCTGCCCGTGGGGGACCCAGGTTGGAGCAGTTTGCTCCCGAGGGATGGACCCCGTGGTACGGACCCATATCTGGAGCAGTTCTTGAAGAGCTGATGCCTGTGGACAGCCCACGCTGGATCAGTTCGGCAAGGACTGCATCCCATGGGAGGGACCCCACAGCACAGGGAACAAGAGTGACCGAGAAGGAGCAGCAGAGAAGAAGTGCTATAGACTGACCATAACCCCCATTCCCCCGTTCCCCTGCGCCGCTCGGGGGGAGGAGGTGGAAGAGGGTGGATGGGGGGGGAAGGTGCTTTTGGTTTCTTTCCATTGTTTCTCACTTCTCTAGCTTGTTAGTAATAGGCAATAAATCTTACTATCTCCCTATGCTGAGTCTGTTTTGCCCGTCACGATAATTACTGCGCGATTTCCTCGTCCTTATCTCAACCCTTGAGCCCCTTTCATCGTATTTTCTCCCTGCTCCTCTTTGAGGAGGGGGAGTGAGAGAGCGGTTGTGGTGGAGCTCGGCTTCGCACCCGAGTAAAACCGAGTAAAACGATCTAATTGCTGATTCCTGCAGCAGGGTAGATCTTACCAAGGCAGCCCTCCTGAAAGGTGCAATCAGGAGAAAAGCTCTGTTATACTGACTTCAGATGGGGGACATGAGCGTGCTTCTACAGCCCTCAGCCACTAAAGAGATTTGCGGGAAGAAGAGAATGTTACAGAGCACAAGAAATGCCCCCACCCCCTTTAGCTACCTGAGGTCCATCCCAAATTGCTGTCGCCCCACATATGCTTCCTTTTAGGCATCAGTGCAGGCAAAACAATGCCTGCAGTGAAAGAATGACCTGTGAACATGGATCTCTGCCTTAATCATGGGAAGATCCAAGCCAGAAGCAGCAGGGGACAGGAGCAGATGCTTTGTCTGGACTCAAAGCTTCTTCCAATGTATACATATAAGACAGGGATTCGGAGTTTGCCTTGCTTGAATTTGCTTCTAAATTAATAAAAAGCACCGTAAAAAGCAACAACTACAAAAGCCTTCAGAAGCATGACTTCCTTCTCCCCATCTGCTGCTTTAATCAGTTTATTGTTGTAGTTGCAATCAAAAGTAATGAAAACACACTACATCTTGGAATTAGCGTCTCTTTACTACTTTCCCAGAATCATAAATTAAATGCTCAGGATAGATCATAGAAACATTACCACTGTATTAATATGTCACAAGAGATGTTGGGTTTAAGACGGGCTTTCAGTTGCACAGACCTGCTAATAGTTGCACAGCTATGCAAATAATGATTTTCCTCTTTCATCACCTGACTTCTAACACACGGTGCCAGGTGAGCACACCCACAGCCAGAGCTTCTAGCAGCACATTGGAAAAGGAAGTTCAGAGCACAACCTGACCACTTTTCTATCTACCACATGTAAGCTTAAAACATCCCAGCCCTACCAACACTCCCAGTGATCCCAGGGGTCCAATAGGAAAACAGGGTTATTTTCTTATCTCGACCCACACGGCATGGATATATTTACCTGTATTAACCTGAGACCAAGGCTGCTCTTGTCCGAGGTCTGCTTTACCTGCCATCCTCCCAGCTTGCTCCCCACAAAACTAAGTGTCATTTGTGATAATCAGTGCTAAGTGAACCAGAAAAGAGAGAATGGCAGGGATCCAGCTGACTCATTAATACCAGTGTAACGGATTAACCCTTTTACATTGTCTTCCCCACCCCCCCCAATTAGTCAGCATCAAAGAGGTTAGAGACTGCACACATCGGAAACATAAAATGGGACAAAGTGTTTGAAAACAAAGCAGGACATCGAGGAGCAAGGTAGTATCTGCCACAAGGACTGCTATCTTCAGGGGTCCCTTTATACAAATTGAAATAGTATTTTTTTAAAAGTTAGGATAAATCTTATGTAAAAGGCATCAACAGAATGAAATAGCTGGTCTGGAAAGAGTGAAACACTCTGATCTGTATAATTAACCACAGATCCATAGCAAACTGGTCATGTATATGAGGAATGTATAGTTCAGCATGAAACATACAACTGGCCACTTCAAGTTCAAACTACTTACTAGCTGTGACTGTAGAATTACTATAAAATATTAAAACTCAATTTCTTTTCTCTTCTCTTTTTCTTTTTTCTTTTTTTCCTTTTTTCTTTCACATGGGCAGCACTTTCTGATTTGTGATCCGAAACAAGATATTTTTGTTTTGGTCAAAAAATGCTATTAAGAAAATTCCCTTCTAAAACAAACTGTCAGTCTGAGGTTTCACATTATAGGGGATGGAACACTTATTTCCCCGTACTTAACCTGCTTCAAAAAGTTCTTCTAAATGTGTAACTGCCGTAACTGCCACTAAAGATTAATGACTGCCCTTGGTGCCTCCAGTAGCCTTCTATGCCACCTGACAAAATACAAACAACATTATTTGTTAAAATAAGCATATGTATTAAAGTGTGACATGTATTAAAGTATTGCCATGCAGACAAACAACACATCCCAGAAAATTTAAGAAAGAGACCTCAGCTATATTTGTAATAAAGCTTTTGGGAAAGTGGAGCATTTCTTGGTGTGCAGTTATGTATACACACATTGTCACCAAAACCTGCATTATTATTCCATGCTATAACTTCCATGCTAATGCTGAAGACTTAAACCCTTTTTTATGCAACACATTTAAGAATATTTCTAGACATAAAATGTTTAATCGTGTAGTAAACTCCTGTCTGTATAAATGCTTCTCAGCCTTTTAAAAATTCAGTTACAGTTTAGTGAATATTCTGCTTTTAAGACACCCATTCGGCATTTATATTTGCTTCACATAGTCTGTCTCAATTATACTACAGCTGTCTCACAGGGCATAGCTGGCCATCTCCATCATGAACAACCACCGCAGAATCTGAAGTTCTTGATTAAAAAGCAAATGGTTTTGTGAGCCAAGCTAAAACTACCGCAGCTGCTCCATTTCACAAACCAAGCACCATTCAGCTGGGAAGAATGGCACCGACTATGAATTGTTCTTCCTGAGAGTTTTCACAATAAAAACAAACCACACTACTCCCAAATTGTCAAAGACTTTAAAAAAAGAAAAGAAAAGAAGACGAAGAAGAAAAAAGGTCTCCTCTATTCTGGAAACAAGTGTTTTCTTTTTAGTCTGGACTTTTGATTTCTACGTCAGTGTTCCTCTATGAATTAAAAAACAAAACCAAAAACAACCCCTCCCCCAGGCACACACACATGCACCCCATGGGTTCCTGGAGATGCCCTTAATAACTATTTACAACATGTTTGCAGATTTATTAAATAGGAACAGCAGTGCTCAACTTTAAACAAAAAAAATAACCCACAAGATACTGCTCATCAGCCAATCACTACTGATGCTGTTGAGTGCCATATTCAGTGATAGGATGACTCATGGGAGATATTATAATAATTATTATTATAATATATGTATTAACACAATGATAGAAAATGATAGAAGTCATAATTTTCTTCATCAAGACAAAATAGCAGTCAACTCCTGATCACTTGCACTCCAAGAACTTACCTGTTTTTTCTACAACATATGGAATAAAACAATCTCGCTACAGTCAAAGTGGGGCAAATTAGGTCATTAAAAAAAAAGTAGTTTCATTAGGTATTTTTTAAAAAATATTGTCTGTAGCTTCCCTGTCACCATTTAATTTATTTTGCCTTTATTCCTATTCTATTTGAGCTATATTAAGACATACCAGGTTAAATACAGAGTAGACATTATACAATGCTTCAGAATATTATCTTTTTAGCACAGAATAAGAGGAAAACCAAAAATTTAATCTACCTTACTTTTCTTTTTATCTTTAGGAGTTGGAAAAGGTTTGATTTTGTGTTGCCAATTAATGAGGACAATTTTTAGGCTATACATATCACTGCAGCATTCTAGCAAAATTAAATTCAAGCAAAACTCAAGTTTTTGTTGCTTTTAAAATGTAGTCTGAGAGTAGTAACTGAGAATAATAAACTACCACCACTGGATATCTTTTGAGTATTAAAAAAACACTCAGCATTTTGAAAACAAACTAGTTGATGGGTTTTGCTCAACAAATCAATATACTCCATAAGAAAAGGTTAGCAGGTTTGTAAATTGCTTCTAAAGATATTTTTTTTAGTCTCTGCTGTAAAGAAAAAAGACACTGTGAAAGATGAAGAGAAAGTGAATGTTTATCTGCAAACAAACAATAAAGATTTCAAAGGAAAGACTATTTTCTGAAAACCTTATATTCCATGGCACAGAACTTATCTGTTTGGGTATTATTATTTTTTTTTTTAACATAAAAGTTTTGTCCCTAAGAAAAATAAGGATTTACAAGGGTTTAACTGCAGCTCCTGTCACAAAGTTATTCTGCCACTTCCATTTTTATAATTGTCTTTCAAGCAGTTAAATTCAGCATGAATTTTGAACTTTGTTAAACAGAAGTACTTTCTTACTTCATTTTCGAGTCACTCTTTAGTAACTGTCAAACAATATTGTCACTTTAATAAGACTGAATACAAAATAGAAATATGAATTTTCTGTACTAATGCTAAGAACAAAGCCTAACACACTGAAAATGCATTTGATTTTCACTCTAGCATACATACTTATTGAAAGACAGAGAAAAGAATCCTGCTGTGCTTTCCATTTTCAACACCGTTACTTCAGAAGCCAAGGAAAATCAGGCTCTATAGAGCCCACCTGGCAAGGAAAAGACTTCTCACATGAAAACACTGCTGAATTTCTGGTATTTGGAGAATTATGCACATTACCCTATGCGTTAAAACTCCGTAAAGAGACACAGCGTTTAAAATTTTTCCCCAAAGTACAGTTTCCAGCAATATTCAGGCCATGTTAAGATTGAAAAAAAAAAAAAACCACATTCAACACAGTGCATGCAACAGCCACAGTTTCAATGTGGTCTTCTAAGAGGAGCAAGACACCCATTTCGACCAAATGACAAATGGATGCAAGTCTCAAAACCAATTACATCTTCGTAGGTTTCGTGAACAAAGCAGTGGGACAGGTAAAAAGCAACACTCCAGTTGCAGAAAAACCTTCAGCCAGATCTTGCAATAAAACACGAGACAAATACATAGCAAAAATCCACTGCAATAATTCCAGCCCTCCCAAAAAACACCCATGTAATTCTCATTCTCAACAACTTTTTTTTTTTTTTTTTTTTTTCTTCAGGTTAACTGTCATGTGCAAGGAGCAGAGGGAAAGAAGGAGGGACTGACTGGACCCCCAGGACCTACTTATTGAACCTATATTCACTTTTTAATATTCGCATCCCTATCTACTCTAAGCTCCACAAGGTTTTTAGAGGGTGACCAAGGTACTTCTTTGCTGGCTATTCCCCTGATTCCAAGCTCACCACTAAATCATGGGTGGGCCCAGCAGGAAAACATCTCACTTAAATTCATCAAACGTGTGGGAGTGGGGTGAGGAGAAACAAATACTACAAGTATTTAGTGAAAAATCCATTTGATGTGTTATGTTGTGCACCTCCTGTGACACCATTTTTGCACTCCATGGATTACTTGTTTGGCAACAGAATATTTCTTAACAGGGAGACTGAGAAAGTTAAGAGTCTGATCTTTAATAATGTAATATTCGCTTTATCAAGAACATTAGCTAGTCAGGAGGTTCTGAATTAAATGAAATGCAGAATATCATTAGGATGCAAATTAAAGAAACTGTTTTTAACCATAGCAGAGTATTATGTAACCACTATTGTAGTTTTTATTTTTGATATTACTCTCCAATTCACTCAGATGGAAGACCTGCTACTGCAGCAATGTTAGTAAGATAAATCAGGTGACATTCTTCAAGGGCTCAAGAGAATGCTAGTAAAGAGCATGTAAACTAAGGTCAAAAATGAGTCAGCTTCAAAAAAGTCTTGAGGTCTGAACTTACAAACACATTCTTCATAAATAGCTACTTCAAAAGGAAGCTAACCTTGTTCAGACATTTAGAAAAGTAAAATAAAAACTAACCACAATCAATATAACTTTATGAACACCAAAATGCACTATATACGTACAGCAGTCATTGTTAGTCATTTTGCTGGTATGCAGGTTTGTGCTGGGTATTACAAGGCGATAAAATACCTCTTCTGAAATCCCAGCTAGTTAAGATTGATGGGGATTTTGTGAGAGAGTACAAGGCACAATCTCCAAAGTCTGGATCAAAAATAATATCAGAAGCAGAAATAAACAGACCTAAGAGTATTCCAAGGGGCAAGAGGGAGTGTTTGGATTCAGTTCCCACTTTGATAAAATAGCCTAGCAGTAATGGAATCAACTGGATACTATCATAATCTTTGTTTAGAAGTAAATCTTGATAAATGTTTTGAACAACCTATATACATTGTCACTTGCTATGAAAAGCAGTAAAATCCCAGGCATTTTCCTCCCACTTAGTATTAGTATGTTTTAAGGTCGAGTTCTGACTGAAATAATCCAGGATTAAAACCATTCAAGTCACATGAACCCTTTGTTCTCAGTCATCTGCACTTCCATTAATTTGAAAATAGCAGTGCTGATACTAATGCTTGGAAACGTTCAACATCTCCAGATTCAGAAACCACCACATTTTTTCCATTAAAAAAAAAAAAAAAAAAAAAAAAAAAAAAAAAAAAAAAAGTTATACAAGTCCTTTTCTGTCTGGACAACTGAAAGAGACAATTTCAAGAGACAATGGATTAGCTTCAGTATTGCTATGCTAACATTAAAAATAAGTGGACATATATGACAAAGCAACACTAGCATCTTTACTGTGATGGAACTTTTTCCATATCCCATAAAGTTTACCTTCTCATTCCTTTATTATTTTTCAACCCCAACATTCAAGACACGGGAGAGCAACCTAGAGCAATGATTGTGTATAAAGTCAGTGAAGGATGTGCTTTACAGTTTGCATTCTGTTTTATCGATCATGATAGGTGACAATTTTATTTCCTTACACAGCACTTACTGACACAACTTTGTCCAGAGAAGGTAATAAGTCAGTTCGGAAAGAGGCAGCGCGAGTGGCAAGCTACAGACCGGGAAGATAAGACTGAGAGGCTGAAGTCACTGATATACAGAGCAGGAGCAGAAAGTAAAGGCTCTGTGTCTTTGTAATACAACTTGCCTGCAAAGACTTTGGTCTATGCTACTAGAGCCACTGTGTGGCCAAGTTTCCACTGTCACATTTCACAAAGACACCACCCAGTTTGCATGGTGACCTCCTTTCTCAGCATTAGATCGGAGGCCAAGTGGCTTCTGCACACTTCTGGTCATACTTCTTGCTAAATTTGCACCTTTTCAGAGAACTGTCAAAGGTTGATTTTATCACTTGCACATTTTTGAGATTAGAGGAGTGATGTAACTAGAGAGTAACTAGTACACAAAATCAGCATATTGCTTCCTGCAAGCTTTCATTTAACTAATAAAACATTTGTTTAGCGATCAATACATGCTTCTTTGGTCTAATGAAGCAATGCAAACATCAAGCTACTGGCTACAAAAGGGTTAAAGGTTTAGAAAATTATTTATTTATGGTACAGCAGAAAAATATGCCATAATGCTGCTTGGGCCCATTTACAAGTTAAGGTAAATGGGAATTAACATTTGGGAAGACTGTGCTCCTTTGGGCTAAAAGATACTCCCCACAGCTTAGACCGGAGGCTCTTGACAGCAATATTCATCTTCCAGGGCTATTGCTAGCAGAATAAAAAAAGTCATCCCTTCGTTCAACACCTCCTTTCTTTGCTCTTAATGAAGCTCTTCTACATAGTTCTGCCACTTCCTTTCTGTGCTCTCATTACTGCTGCACCTTTGTTCAACAGCAGCAGAGCATCTCTGCATTTTCACTGCAGCTCAGAATGCGTGACCTTTGAATGGTATCTCAAGCTGATTTTACAAAGCATTTACCTGAAGTAACACGACTTTGTTTCTTACAAATTATGGACCAAATTAAGTCGTTGCTGCTAGCAGAAGAGCTGGTCCTTCACATCATATCTGCTCTTCACCTGATGCTTTGCTGAGAGTTCTGTTTGCTAAGCAGGCAGGAAACACCAACACGTGTGTGTGGGGGGGGGGGGGGGGGGGGGGGACGGACTTGTTTTTCACCAGCCTCGTGAAATGAATCAAATTACCAAGAAATCAGACAAGTGGTGAGACTGACTCCAGGCACGGGGGGGAGGGGGGGAGGAGGAGAAAAGGCCAAGCCCCTCTTGGTGACACAGATCTGTTAAATTAACTCATCAGTCCTATCGACACCTTAAGTGGGAGCCTCTTCTGGGTGAAGCCCCATGAGAGTAGTCTCCACTATTCACAAATTATCTTGCGTTTTTTTTTTTTTTTTTAAACAAAAGGATGTTATAAGAATGGTACTTGAAGCTAGTGCTGGACTGTGCCTCAGAACTGGGGTGTGTGTGAACACCGAAGGACAATTATTGCAGATAATATTTCTGATAATTTCAGATAACCAAAAACCAGCAATTAACTGAGCTCTAAAATTTCATCACTTATCACACATTAGTAGGACAGTGTTTATTTTGCACAAAGTTTTAATATGCAAGTCCATCAGTCATAAAGCATCATTTCTATAGAGCTATTTTATATAAAATATTTGTGATGGGTTTCTCCAGGGGCAGGAATAAGGGATTGTTTTCAAATTCTTCCTCTTGCTTTGAAATCATCCGTAAACAGAACGTTTCCTTAAAATTATTTACAGCAGAAGCTGCTGGCATTTTAAAGTTGCAATTGGCAGAGTAGTACACCAACAGAGAAATAAATAAATAAATAAATAAACAAATAAATAAAAAGCTATTATAGTTCTGCTGAAAATGAAAGAGGAATTTTAAAAAAATCACTTCATGCATGTCCAATGGAATCCAAATGAGTTCTTTAAATTGCAACCTGGGATTTAGCATAAAACACCATGCTGTGCATACCCCAAATTTCATTTGCATTTGAGTCTGTAATTCCTAAAGATACTAGTACATTTCCAGACTCTGAGTACTAAGTGTTTTGGGGGCATTCACAATTTCTAGGATGTTGCTACTATTGCCCAATGTTACACTTAAATTACCACTACAGTGGACAAAGGTCATAAAACACTGCAGAAGAAAAAAAAAAAAAAAAAAAAAAGTTTTAAGTATGCAAACCAAAGACAAAACAGTTTACTGTTGGACAAGGTTTGCGTGCTCTTATCTGACTGCAGCACCAGTAGATCAAGAATATTACACTACATATGGCTCTTGGGCTAGACTGCAGTGACTAACAACTACTGTATTGGCCCAGAAGCAGATAAAAACCACATCCAAAACGCCTACAACTCAGACATATTTATTTTACTCTTTGTGCACTCTGAGAAGGATCACTTTACTTAATTTCTAACAAGTCCATATTCTTGTTGACACCTTTCGTTTGTGGGTAAAAGATGCAATGCAGTCAAGGGAAAAAGGGAAGGATTTTTTGTTGGTGGTGGGTTTTTGTTTGTTTTTGTTTTTTCCCCTCATAACCAGGAGTACTACTACCAAGTTATGTATGCTTTGTAATAGAAATTTTAAAATCACTATGTGAACAGAGTAAAGACTAGCTGTTATCATTAGCAAACTTAGAACATCTTTTAAAACTCTCCTGAACACCTACTTGGCATCAGTCTTCTTCAAAATAACCCTCATTACAAAAAAAAAAAAAAATTGCCACACAGATCCCCGTGTGATTTGGAGACTAAATGGAAATTTATAGTATTCCAACAGCCCTGACACGTGATGCTTGGAAAAGCTGCAGAGAAGCCAGAAATTCCAGATAACAATGTTTTCAGATAATGTTATTGCTTCCCTTAATTGTGTTAACTTTAAAATATCTTTCTATCCTCTCATAGGGTTTGATCCCAGCTCTATGAAAAGCAGGCAGCTTTAGTGATACAGGATTGAGGCTACTCTTGGAGGAAAAAGGTTCCACTATCTATATATTGAAAATGAGCTTTACACAGATAACCACATGATCCAATACAAAGAATTCAATGAAGGTACCTATATTAGAGACTAGTGAGTTAACACAGTCATCAATGCTTTCTGGGGGGCACTTTAAGGCATTGAAGTAAAAAAGCTAAACGTTTTATATTAAGATTTGACTCTATAACAAGAGTTCTTGATTTGTTTGTAACTGTTTTCTCTCTGCATCTAACATAAAAATGCTTCCTTGGCTCCCTGTTTTTCCAACTTAGAACACTGCCATTATTCTGGTACTAAGGAAAAGGAAGGGAAGAAACATTAATCATATCCTTACTTGTTAACTTTCAACTGATAATTTGAAATTTTTGCAGTTAGTTTGAATAACAATTGCTATATCTAGATTATCAAGCCTACAATCACATTGTCCATGCTATTTACCACAACCTACACACCCAGCTGTGCTTTGTGTATTTGTTTTTATATAAAATAGTATCACTCATCTGTTATTTAAAAAAGTATATTAAAACATACACAGATTTTTTTGCAAAGAAACACGGTCACACATACATCCCTTTAAAAAAAAAAAAAGAACTTCATGACTTCTGATCTATTAATTGTCTCAGTTTTCTGATTCTTTGTACAGCCTTCATGCTGCAGAGACAGATGATGTTTCTTTGTTAAATGCTTTGCTGTTTCCCGTTGTGAGAAATTAATTGACTGTTACTATTCAAGTCCTAACAAACAGCATTTCTACTGTCCTTTGCTAATTACGCCATGCCTGTGTTTTACATAACATTTCACACTACATTTGTTTTTCTACTTTATATTTTAGGGAAGCTTATTAGTAAGAATGTGCATTTATGTTCATATTATCTTGACCTAACAGACCAGATCTGATTGCTTTTTAAACGGTATGCGAATACTTGCCTTGGAAACAACAGACAAACACAAGTGCTGCATTTAGTGGGACTGCGAGAAAAGTTAAATCGGGCTGGCACTTTAAATAAGCTCGACTTGCCATTTGAAGTGCATGCTTTGCCTTGGTCCTAATAATAATATAATGGATCTAGTAATAATATAATGGATCTATCTTTGAGATAATAATGTCTACTTATCTCACTGAAAAACAAGTGCTAGAGATCCAAAACCTGCCAGAGAACCCAAATAGTAAATTTTGGTAGGTGTAAAATGGCTAGTCAAGAAAGAGGAAGGGGAAAATAGCCAAGATGACCTCGTGGTATTATCATGCATACTCTCAGACAAGTAAAATTGATTTGCCAAAGAAGAATAGGATCTTTCTACTACTTTTACAACAGTTACAGCATGTGAACTCAAAATAAATGAGCTAGTATATCTAACTGCCAAAAGATCAAGTAATCAAACTGTTTTGGTTGACAGTCAAAAAATGTTATTTAAGATTAGTTTCTTAACAAAATGCTAGAATGAAAACAACAAGGTTCAAAGGGAGAGATTGGCCAGATTGGGGAGGAAAGGTAACAGATGCAGCTTTTCCTTTTTTGGAGATTAAACCAAGAATGAGCAAAGATTTTAACTAGATGAAAAAAAACTGACAGAATGATGCCACAAAGCTTAAAAATTGTATACAGTCTGATCTTTGATTATTACAATGTATCTTTTTACAATTTATCTTTTAGGGATTTGGGTGTATGTTTTCTCAATTTTAGTGTGGAGAAAAAAGTTGGATGAGTAGGCCTAAAGTCTCAGTGAAATACAGAGTACAAAAAAAATGGGTAGGTACCAGAGTAAAATAAAACTGTTAGAGCATGGACAAATAGCAAGTGACTTTTAAAAGTAACTGTGGTGATGTTCTTGTAGTTATAAAGGTCTAAGAACTGCAGGCAAGACAAAGTCTATAGGCAGAAGTAATGTAATATATCTTACTAGATTAACTAGAGTAGACAGAAATATTAGGCTTTGTGTCTCAGACACCCTTTGAGCCTAAAACTGGAAGCTATAGCTTTGAAAACGAGCAACAAATGTGAAATGATTGTTTAAAGCTGACTACAGATTTACATGCAGTTTGTAAGTAGCATCTGTAATTTTATCAGATGGACATTAAAAACCATGGCCTCAGAAAAGATCCTCGTTTCACAGGAATTCTAAATGCCTATCTTCTCCCTATTTAAAAAAATGAACGTCATCTCTCTTCCCACCTCATCAGCTCTTCCTCCCATTTCAAAAGCACCAAACATCTTCTTCCCAGGATGGGGCAGTTTACCTACATTTTGAGCCACCGTCTCAGATGCTATGTGGCTGAGGAGCCGCAGCTTTCCTTTTCACAGCTGAAGAAGGGCTCATTTCTCCAAAAACCTAGTCTAGCTTTTTGTAAAGACATTTGTGGTTAATATTACTTCTGCCTGTGACACTTGTCCTGCCTCAAGGCTTTTTACTAAACGAACAGATAAAATATGTAAAATAAAACCTAAATAAATAAAAACAATCCTGAAAGACAAACTCTATGCTAATATCAGAGAGTTCAGGTTACCTCACAGTTCCAACCATTCAGTATTGCCTTTCAGAAGTAGGGCAGAAATACAGAAGCTTTCAATATAGCATGAAAGTATGTTTTCATATACTGTGATTTAGCAAGAGAAAATCTGAACTAAAAATTCAAAGACTAATCTGCTTTTGAAACATGAAGCAAATTCAATTACATTTCTGCAATTTTAAGTTCAAATACATTAGACCAAATAATTCATAGCATAATACAAAGATCATTTTTAAGCACAGAAAGCAACACAGTCACATCTTAAACATTTCTGTTTTAAAATAGCCTGTTGTCATTAATTAGAGCCGTTACTGTGACATGTACAGACAAACAGTTAACACAGTGTAATCAAGCCTTAACTTGTGCATTTCCTGAGTTTGGTTCTCGGTTCCATAACTGACACCATCTGGACAAAACCCCATGTATGGCCTCACATGTTATCAAAGTCCGGATAGTAATTTGATCTCCTTCCATGATAAGGTCACCTGCTTGGTGGATGAAGGGAAGGCAGCGGATATAATTGTTCTGGATTTCAGTAGGGCCTTTGATACCATCCTTCATAGCACCTTTCTGCACAAGTTGGCAACTGTGAGATGAACAGGTTCATGATATCTGAGGTGATGAACTGGCTCAATAATAAAGTTCAAAGTGTTGCAGTAAATGAGGTTACATCTGGATGGAGGCTGGTCACTAGAGGTGTTCCATAGGGCTCAGTTGTAGGGCCAGTCCTGTTCCACATTTCTATCGGTGATCCGGATGAAGGAGTGGAATGCAGCCTCAGCAAGTTTGCCGATGACACTGAAGTGGGAGGTGCTGTTGACTCCCTGGAGGGAAGAGAGGCCTTGCAGAGGGATCTAGACAGATCCCTCTGCACAGGGAGCACTGGGCAGTCTTCAGTGGCATGGAATTCAACAAGGGTAACTGATGGGTGCTGCAGCTGGGACGAAGCAATGCCAGGCCCAGGCCCAGGCCGGGCGACGAGTGGCTGGGGAGCGGCTCAGCAGAAAGGGACCTGGGGGTGCCAGTGACAGCAGGCACAGCGTGAGCCAGCAGCGTGCCCTGGCAACCAGGAGAGCAAACCCCATGTTGGGGTGCCCTGAGCACAGCATAGCCAGCTGGCCAGAGGAGGTGATCCTCCCTCCCACTGCACGGAGCGTGATGCGGCCCCACCTCGACTGCTGTGTGTATGGCTTAGGCATCCTTACAGCTAAGACCATGAAGATTTGCTCAAGATAATTACCAAATTACTGCTGAGGCCAGAATCATTCTGAGATCCTTTTCTGACTCCACCTCATTTCCACCCTTTCCACATTAGCTTCTTCCTCTGAATAAACCACCTCCATGCTTATTGCTGCTATTTTTCTTTTCCAATTTACAATATTCACAAGAGTTTTCAAGACAGTTCCCCAAATCCTGCTCCCTGGACCATGTAACTTGGTAACAACAATCCCAACTTTATTTCAGAGGAAAACAAAAACAAAACCAAAAACACCTCCACAACCTTCCAAAGGTTTCTTGATTTATGCATCTCTTATCTATCTTTCAGATGAGAAATTCTTGGGGTATGCATATCACAAAAAAAGTTTGTTGTGATATGCACACACCTTCCATATCACTATATGGTACAGCTGGCTGCTAGACAAAACTAAGTTATTACCCAACAGGAATTACTGCCATACAATGATTTTGTTTAAATATTAGCTGAAATATAGCTTTTATTACAAAGACAAAGGGGATGAGATAGAAAAGAGAATAACTAACTGCAGCTGTAATTTTCTGGAAGCTATGTGCAAGCTTTTTTATTGCATCCCTAAAGTGAAAAGTGTCTGGCTTTGGCCTTTAATACGTCCATGTCCAATACAGAAATTAAGGTAGTTTATTACCTTTTATTTTGCTCTAATGGACTGTTTCTTTTCAAGCTATAGCCCCTGAACTAACCCAATAAAATCTTTTTTGAAAAAAAAAAAAAAAAAAAAAGAGTTTTGCTTCAGCAAGGACTTCAGAACAAGACTCTCAGAAAATAATCCAATGTCCGTTTCTCTAATGACTAGCCAGCAGGAGTGTTCAGGCACAGCGTAATCACTCCTCCACTGTACCCATCACTACTGCATTAAACTATAATTCAGTTGATCTGCTGCTGGGAGTCATTTATTACATTCCGAGTTCTGGGAATGGTGATAGTGCCATAAATGAAGCTATAAAAAAACAAACTCTTATCAACTGGATATATATTTCTATTACATAAAAGTTTGGTAAATATGAAGATTTATTACTTGACCAATGCTCTATGAGAACATTGTACATTAAAGCTGAGGCGATTTTTCTCTTTCATTCTGTAGTTTTCTTCATTGGCTACTTGCACATTGTTTGAAAGTTGAATTAGCTACAGATTTTTAATGTGCATATGTATCTCAAAGTGAGATTTAATTACTGACAAACTAAGGGTTTTTAAAAGTATGTCTGATCAAGACTGAAACATATTATATCAGTAACGTATTGTGTCAGTATCTGCATGTTTTCCTAAGGTTAGCGAGCGGTGACAGTACATGAAAAATTGTTTTGAACTGACATGCCCCTAGTCCCATGCTCTGTGAAAGCTAGGACTTTAATACAGGACTCTATTGGAACCCAAAGCTTTAGATTTGTCAATTAACACTGTACATTCTGTAGGTATCGAATAGATATCCATTCGCCCCCCAGTTTTAAGGTGCAAATTACTCTTGGTCTGTATTTAACATAACTTTTTGGTAAAAACAAATTTCTCAATGACGTCACCTAAGAGGAAGTCACAATCAAGTAATCAGGCAAACCAGACAATCTTTTTCTTTTAAAAACTGCAAAAACATTAATATTATATTCTTCAAAACTTCCCTACCATTACTGCAAATACAGGTAAAATACCACGCGTATGAGAAGTGCGCAAATCCATGTTTGTTGGCATTTAAGAATCATCTCCATCTGTGTGATTTTAAGCAAAGCTGCAAACAGCACTGAAGTACAGTGCAAGGAAGGAGCTAGTTTTACTACGGTTTTCACAAATTTCTTCTGATTTCCTATGAAACTGTACGTCCTGGTTTTAAACTGTTAAGTGAGAATGCCTAAAATCCCCAACATGGTGAACACTATACAGTAAACTAGTTAAGGTTAAAAATACACTAATCTACCCAGCTTGGCAATACTCTATTACAACAACTAAATAAAAATAAAGTAAAATAAAAGGAAACAACTGCACAAAAAAAAAACCAAAACACTGTTAGTCATAAAAAATTGACAAAACTTACCATAAATGAACTCAGAAATAAGTTTTCAGTCTGTCTGATTTTTATGGAAGAAAAATTTCTAGTTTAATACCAAGAATCTATCATTTGCTTAAAATTTATTCTTTGCTTAGAAACTAAGGCCTGTATTTGCCTTAAACTTTGACAGAACAGAATTTTGCTCCTACAGAGAATTCTAACCAAGCCTCCAATGGACATAAAAGCCTTTCCAAGGTCTGCATACAGATGTATCGTGATCTCTGCCTCCTCACTGGTTTAACCTGCTGAGCCTACCTGTGCAACACAAAGGCAATGAAATTCATTAAGACTATCAAGTTACACCAGCACCCAGAGAGAGAACTACTGACTTATTGTGTCAATGGAATCAATACAGGGATGATATACTAACTCAAACTGAGTTTTCATTTATTTACATATATTCTCTACTTAATTGTAAGATATATTTCTTGGTATTTTTTCCTACTCTGAGTTCTAAAAGTGGCCACTTTTCAGAAGAACCACTACTGAAAACAAGCGTCCCTTGCATTGCCTCTTCTGATCAAACCACCCTTGAATTCACACATGAAAAACAGCAACATTTACTATAAAAAATTCAAATTCTAATAATCACGTCATAAAAAGTGCTGCATTTTCCTCATCACATTTCTCTTCTCAAAAATTTAGTAGTACACACATAGGTGTGTACGTACTAGGGCTGGTTTCACAGTCAATATGACCAACTGAAGTGCGAGCTGCAGCAGAAAAAGGCCACTCTGCCACCGCATCACCATCCTGGCCAGACCACCGACATGTAGCTGATTCCTTGATCGGTTCTTTACCCAACATATGTGCAGCAACACCAGTAACGTTGGCACACGGAACGTGTGTGGCTGTTACTTTTCAGGGGTTACACATATAGGCTTGCAAAAAACAATCTGCCAGCCTCTCCCAAAACAGCATGCAAGACAGCAAGTGTCATGGTTAGGAGTAATTACTAGAAACAATGGAATATAAGTTTCCACATGTGTTATTTGGCAAATGACACATTGATTTGCTTTATATATGCTGTATTCACCCTACAGTCATTTTACAGACAGTATAACATTGCATGTACAAAACACCTACTTACCCCAAGTCTTACAACAAGTGGGTTTGTGTTTTTTTTTTTATTCTTGTTTCACATGGTAACCAAATGACAGAATTCTTTCGATCACAATTGAGGGAACAAGTTACTCTCCAATCTAGCAGGTTGTTTGCGTCATTTGAAATTAATTAGCTGAAGCTTAGGTTCTAGATGTCTTCTTGTAAAGCACTAAGAGAGTCCTTAATTGGCACACTTGATGAAAACCTCTGCTTACTACACTACAGGGTCTGTACTGGGTCACCAAAACTAACTGTGTTATTACCAATGAAAGTGTTGAGCCTTTGCTGCAGAAAAGTGCACTACAGCTGAGTCCTGATTTATTCAGCCAACGGAGAGCCTCTGAGTTTTATATCTTACAGAGATTTAGACTTCAATAAATTGGTAAGACAGAAATCAGAACTTTCAACATTCAGATAATTGTTTTCAAGATTACATGGCATGGATGTATGATTAAAAGCCAAAATAGATCTTAATCATACAGCAACAACTACAGTGACTCACTGAATACAAATGCCAACAAGAGATCTCAGTGAATTCATTTTTAATACGTTATGCAGGACCAACCAAACACAAAAGTGAAAGAAAAAGACCAAGGATGAGGTTCTCTGCTAGCTAAACATGCTTATCACAGGATATAGTGGGAAATTAACATGGTTCACCGTATAAATTTACAATACAAAAACCAAACATGAAACCACCAATATGCACAAATCAGGATAAAATTCTAAAGGGAAACAATTAGCGGTAAACACTGAATTTCCCCATGCCTTCCAAGTTGGTAAATGTGGGCCTTAATATCAAACAAACAGCAAAGAATCAGACAAGCTCTTTAGTAAACAGTTAGATTGAACTATTACAGATCAACTGTACAACCTTTCACTACAGCAGATTTATGCTATCTGTCAAAGAAAATATTTCTTGAGCAAACAAAAAAAAAATCAAAACCAAAAGAGTCTTCAAAATATTCCACATCTGCAATTCCTAAAATCAGCAGCTGGCCAGAAATACCATGCCAAACATCAAATGTAAATATATCTGACAACTATTTATGACATGTTGTATACAACTTTAACTATTTTACCTTTTAAGCTGACATCTACAGGACTTTCCAGTTAATGGAAAACTCCTCATAAGACTTCTAACATCAAGCCCTGCCAACCTGGCTAATTTTGGTATGTTATTTTAAACAAAATGCAGGGGAAAAAAAAAAAAAAAAAAAAAAAAAAAAAAAAAAAAAAAAAAAAAAAGTCCTCTCTCCAGCTTTTTTTTTTGTCAACTACAAATATATTTGAAACACTTTTAGACAAAGAGAAAATGCAAAAGACTATAGTCTTAACAGTAACAGTGTTAAAACAAATCTTTACAGAACTTGACAGCACCTCTGGCTAAATGAGAATTTTTCTACACATCCTCACTCAACTGATGTTTTGAACAACATACATCTGTAAAAACTGAGCAAAGTCATATGCTGGTATCAGACTCACAGGCCTTTTTCACTTCTCTCTATCAAGGAAGTATTCATATCCAGCACATTTGGCCACACAAGAGTTTACTCACTGTTTTTTTTTTTTTTTCCTTTTGGTTTAGGAAGCATTAAACATATCCTTGCAGAGAAGTCAACAATTTTATTGGCAAGTCCCCAAATCCCCAGACATTTGTTTCCATCCTATTCTGGACAATCTATTTATCTGAAGAGTGAGCCAGAACTGTAGACAACATTACTATAAAAACAGCAGATTTTTGGTAAGCACAGTATGAAGAACAGGAAAAGATATTCAGATACCCTGCCATGTAAGACGCTATACTGTGTCTTGATAACGTACAGGAACTGCCAATGAAGATCTAAAATTAGGTAGAATCTACATTTTTTTTTTCCATTTCTGCTGTTTACTAATGCACAGGGAAGGAGATGATTGTTCTAAAAATTCAAATGATCTGTCTCTGACCACTTGATCAATAAGTTGCAATAAGAAAAAAAAAAAACAAAACACTCAAAAAGCAGAACTCTACTTCAGTTTCTGAAGACGACACTTGGACACAACTGAATAAAGTCTATCATGGCATATGCTTTTTTAAGAATGACAAAATGTTCTAATTCTTTGAGTTAAATACTAGGCTTTAAGGAAAGCGCCCAATTGCAATCGAAATGCTTCACTAAAAATAATCTCTACTGGGAAAACGACAAAAACTGACAACAGATTTAAGTGAACTTATTATTAAACTAACAGGTTTAGATTGGGTTTTGATACCTAAAAAAGGCATTTGGTATGATTTCCTTTTCCTGAATCTGCTCAAGTGACTGTAAGACATGTGACCTGAAGTTCAAATGCAGCCTCCCTGCGTTATATTTTACTGGACTGACAATGTAAAATAAGTTATGGTATAAATTTTATATATATATATATATATATATATATAAAAAGACTACTAGCTGCTATATATTTAAGTTCTACTGGTCTTACAAACCTGACGTAGCATCTCAATCTTTTAAACCACATGGTTTCTGGACACAAGACACAAATGAGTAACACACTTGCCACTGAGACCATGCCTATATATATATATATATACTCACACACATATAGGATGTACCTATATAGCTATATATATATGTCTATGTATCTATATGATAGCAGAAAAGCTCCTTTGCCAACCGTTCTACACCACCAGGGGTCAAGGCAGCTCCAACCTGAACCATGTGTCTCCACTACTGTGTCACTAGGTTCAAGGTAACCAAAATTTTGCTCTCAGCAGGTCATTAGCTTAGGCACAAATAAACACTTCTGCATTTAAAAATAAGTGTGGAAGTCCCATGTCCAGAAAACCTACATGCAAAATGAACTGGACTCTGGCTGGGCTTATCCATACAGACAAACCCAGACACACTGAACATGAGCGAAATCAACTGCAAAAGCCACAGACCATCCAGGCAGAAGGGCTTAAGAAAATCCATAGCAGTACCACTGCTGTTCTCTTTCCTATAAGGTTTTACTGGGGCAAAGACATAGCAGCAAAAAGTTAAGAATACAGTGATGACCTTATTCTTTTTTCAAGAGCACAAGGAACCACCCACCACTTCACATGTTGATTCTGACACACAGGAGAGGCAATGAGCTATTGTACTCACAGATGAAAAAAGCCTGGCCTAACCAAACCTTCTGCTCATGTGCTCTTCTGGCAAATTTTGGTGTTCATCTCCCCCTGGTGGACTATGTACAGTCAAGGGATATTGCTCCACCTAGAACAGGGAAGTCCCCCTCTAGAATAGACCTAACTCCTTTTGTCTTCCAGTAACTACAAAACCTTCACCTTTGAGGCAGCACCAACTGGCAAAACCATCTAGAGTAAGCAGGTTGTGAGACGTCAGCATGTGGCCAAGTGGGCAGGGGTAGCTCTCTTGTTCTGGAACACACTGTGCTGAACACGTAGAACAATTAATTTAACACATATACATTGACTTCTGGGCTTACCGGCTGTGGCACTGGAAGACTGAGCTAGAGCTCAGTCTGCATACGGACACGATGGAATTCGACAATGTGTGAAAGAGTATCCATAATTGCTGCAGATATATCTGCTGCAGATATAATTGCTGCAGATATATATGAGATCCGGATCAGTAACACATGAGTATACAGATCGAGAAATCCTACTATAGACTTATTTACATCTCCAGAAAGGCACCAAAATACTAAGCTTCTACTATTGTGCAGATGCCACAGAAGACTTCATCAACAGAAGTGCGCAAGGAAGTGAAGAAAAAGTTGATCAATCTTTCTTGGCTGATAATAGCATCAAGCTTTGGTCAGCAGAGCAAACGCAACCAGACCTACATTCAACTTCCCTGTTTCACACAATTCATCTCATAAATTGCTGCAGCTCCCTTACTTTAACAACAAACATTTCTTTGTATTACTTTACCTCCATATTCTGACATTTCCACAGAGCTTTAGGTGAAGAAATGGAAAGATAATGTCCCAGTCACCTCTACTGAAGCATAATTTAAAGATGAAGCACAGCAAACCTGACTTACACATGGCATATGAACGTCTTCATCTTAATTGCAGCTTTGTCAATCTACCTAAACTTATCATTCGCTGCAGTATTTGGTCTATACCAGACAAGCAATGTAAAAAGAGAACATATGGATAAATGCTAGAATTAAAATCTGTGCAAGACAGCAAAATAAGATATCCTTTGTCTTGTTGAATTTTAGTATTTGAAAAAACATGAGATTCACCTTACCCATCTTCCTACATAATATAACCACTAGGACTTTAACCAGGTTCTTCTTGCTTTGAACCTATGAATAATCTGAAGATTTCAGAAAATGGGCAATAGTTTGGTATTTGTTTTGCCCTTACTCATCTATTTCCCAAAATCTACTTTAAAATGTGGGTGGCACACTTGAGAATAAGCTTCAAAGACAGGCACATTTGAATTTACAGCAGAAGGGGCTACATGCTTCTGTTCTGTATTTTCTACCCCCCCCCCCCCCCCAAATTTACCAATGTTTACTTACTACAAGAACTTACAGCAATGGAGATAACATAGATGGATGAACTCCTTCAATATCAAATCTGATCTACCAACTACACTGTGTTATACTCACAAGTCACCACGGTGAACAGAAAAACTAAAAGATATCTCCTCCTTACTGAGTTAGTACAAGCTAAGACTTGCCACTGTAAACTTTCAAGGTGACAAATGCTCTGCTCAGCACTTGTGAATTCTTAAGCACTTATATTTTATTAAAAATAAACTTGGAGGTACTATCTTTGGTAATATTAAGCACCTTATCTCAATGTGTTAAGTATACAAAACTTTAACTTTCTATAAACTTCGCTTAATCATATCAAGACTTTACAATTCTTACTGAAAGCTAACCTGGTCAACATGGAGAAAGGAGAAAAAACAGAGAAGTCTGTATACAGAGAGCAGAAATACAGATTATAATTCTACTTTTCCTGAGGATTTACAGGTGTGTTTTTTTTTGCAGCCTGACCAAATGTTCCAACTTTACTTGAGTCTACTGTTAATCAGTTATCTTCCACACTAGCACTGGAAAAAGTTTCCCAGATTTCTTCAACCTGAATTCACTGTGGGACACAGCGTATGTACATAACTCCTGTGGAAAAAACTGCTTTCACTCCACTTCTTAAAAAGTTCTAATTTAAGAAACATGTTTTCTTAAATGTATCCAGGTGTTATAGTAAGCACCTTAAACATACCAATAAAACCACCTAAGCTTCAGTTGAAAACACCCTGAAATCTACCAGCTTAAACATCAAATTTGCAATGGCTATGCAGATGCATCCATACACATACAAGCACTACATCAGTACTTTCTCCAACAGCAATCAATCAATTTAGGAATCTGCATTGTTTGGATGACACTTGGTTTTAATAGTTATGTGGCTCTGAAGCTATCAAGCAATACTTTGTAGAGTTGTCTGCTTTTTTCTACTACGTATCACTCTTCATCCATCTATTCTCAGTCACTTTCACTACAATCCCAGGTGGGAACTTGTGTTCTTAGGATCAAAGCAGTCCCCTTTCACGGGACTTCTAAAAACCCTAAACTTTGTTCTAAAACATTTATGTTGTATTATCTTTACTCCTTTTTAGAGGACTCTGTTTGAGATATCAAATAATCCAGGCATCTAGCTAGCATAGATATTTGCAAAAGCAAGCAACATTCTTCTACAGAATGATGCACCTGTGACCCATCACTGGCTTACATATTCTCAAGGTAGCTTTTGGCACGTGGTTGCTCTCAGCCAAGTTGCCTATAGTTGTTCCTGCTCAAACGTGTGAGCTCACTAGTGACAGATTTACAGCTCACCTAGTAAGATGCTTTTAGGGACTGCAAAGTTCATAGATTTATTTCTGCAGTCACCCCACTGGATGTATGTTCCTGCACGTTTGTTTCACTGTGTGTTCCCTTGATGCTTTCGTCTTGATGCCTTGCACACATTCGCATCTATTTTAATTTGGGGGTTGCAGCAAGTTTCATATCAGGAAAGCACAGCCCTTAACACCCAGGTTTATATAAGAGCTAGATGGCTTCTCAACTTCCTCTGGCATGGGCACAAATGATGAAAACAAACTTGCCATGTGGAACAGTGAGAATGAAATCCCTGGGAACCACCAGTGCTAATGTTTTTCTCAACTGAAACAAACCACCTTTTTGTGGCACTCCTGAAAAGTCCTTTCTTACCAAGGCAAGTCCATACTTGACTTCTCAAAAACAGACAATGACCACTAATGATAACAACAAAAACCAAGACTAAATGTGGGATAAAAAGCTGCAGAATTTATGAAGTGATGTGAACAGAATTTTTTTCTCCCTGATGGAGACAGTAGGGAATGGGAACAAATGTCTTCTGCACACTGGAAGACCATGCTGAGTTGCGCACTCCAGCACTTTTCCTTCAAGGCGTTTCTCAACTGTTCCCACCCTAGGGTGTGAAAAACACAAATCTGATTACTCCAGACAAACGCAACAGGCGTCCTGGTGGGTGGTGCCCCGTGCCTGTCAGTGTTCAAGGGACGTTTGGACAATGCCCTCGGTGACACGCTTCTGGTTTTGGTCAGCCCTGGAGGGGTCAGGCAGAGACACCATGGTCTTTGCGTGGCCCTTCCAACTGAACTGTTGTTCTGTTATAAATAAATAAAAAATTTAAAAAAATAAAAATAAACACCATACCAAACCAAAAGAGGTACAGTATAGCAAGTATATGCAATTGTGCTGTGAAACCTGCTGAACTACAGACACTTGAGTTTTTGTAAACCTTGACTACCTAGTCTTGTATATATGCACAATACTGTTATACCAATAAAATACAGTGCTGAACCACCCCATTTTAAAAGAAAAATAACAGCAGCTAGTCATGAAAGTTTAAGACTGTTCCTGGTTTTAATAAAGTTTCATGTAAATGTTGCAAAAAATGAAAAGATTTTTAAAAGGTTGAAAATTATTTCTAAAAGAAAAGGTTAGTTTAGAATAACAATACCCTTTCACAGGTACAAAAAAATAAAATAGGCTTTTGCAGTTGCATGGCCTGTTTTCCTTTGTTACTCATTAATAACTTTATGATCATTGACCTGAGTCAATTAACCCTCAGGAAAGTCTCTAAAATAGAATTGCTAAACCAGCTCAGCACAGCCAGGGGTTGCATGACTGCACGCAGCCTCTCAAGGCCTTTGTCGCCCACCAGCAGCCCAAAGCCAAGCATTCTGCCAGGCTGAGAGTGCCGGCTGAGATGCGTAGCTGTGTGACGTTGGATGAGCACACTACCTTGTCACCAGAGCACCACTTCTTGCCATGCTGTAAGGCCAGAGTTAAAGGAGAGCTTCATAGGTGAAATGATGAGACTGAAGGAGAAAGAGAGCAAAGGCTAGCATGTAACAAAGCCACAGGAGGCCAAACTGTATTGGTTTTGCACGTGATGCAACTAGCAGTTATTTGGAAAGGTTTTTACTTTTGAAGGCATTAGGTATTTATTTCATTGTAGAGCACTCATTCGTCTCACAGAATGCATGATTTTCTTATCTAGTTAGAAGTCTGCAAGCCACAAGTTTAGTAGATGATGATACATTTAAAGAGCATAACTATCCTATTAGAACTTCAGTTTTTACACCTAGAAATAAACAGTCAGTTTTAAATACTGTAAATTTATATATCTATATATATAGATAGATAGATATAGTTTTTTATTTAATTAGCTTCCTCTGGAAAGAAAAAATAGGACTGAAATGTATTTTTTTTTTCCCATAAATGCAGAAGTGAACTAAGTTACCAAAAAATATATTTATGTTTTTAGCCCAAAGATCATGACTGATCTTTGATAAGTAAATTCTTTACCTCTCTAAAAACCAATGAGCAAAGCATGCCTTTATGCCTTTTTTTTTTTTTTTTTTTTTGGATAAGACACACTTTTTGTTACTATTTTTCTTGAGCACAGACACCATTCTGTGCCATAGCTTCAATTTTTTAAAATAAATATATCATATTCAACTCTCATTATATCACACAGATTTTTAAAGATTCAGTAATGCATATGACAAAAATCTGGAGAGGAAATGAAGGTATTTTCTAGAACTATTTATAGTAATCCAGTCATGTAGAACCGATTGTATTTCCTCCTATACTGAAAATGCACAGACAACTGCATACAAAATAGATGTCATCAGCTTTCAACTTCCATCCAGTGCAAAAACTAGTAGGGAAACTTACTAGCAAGTACACTAACACTACTTTCAATTTACACAGGGAAAGAAGACTTCACTGTGACCAGATCTCAAAACTAACAATTTGCATAGATAATCACATATCTCTGCAGAATATATTCACATATAAAAACTACAGACAATTAAATTCATTTTCTTAAGAACTAAATTTCCACATTGGTACAACATTTATTTTAATGAAAGCACTTAGATATAAAGTAAATTGTTGGCAGCATGAAGTTATTTTGTATTTTTTTTAATTAAAAGAAGCTGTAAAGCATAATTATAACCTAAAGTTTCCCCCAAATGTCTGGAATCTAGCCAAGAGCTATTGGTTTCTCTAAGATTTAAGTCTTTTGAGCACCAGAAGATGCATTCTGAACAGGGATAGCTAATACTTTGCATTATGTCTTTTGTAAGCTATGTTTTTTCTACCTGTCTACCTATTCATTTTAAAATTTGTTAGCTTTAGGGGCAGAAGAGCACTCTAATTTACATAGACAAACTCATCTAGTGGACAGGCCACCTGAATTTGGTTAGTTCAAGGGTAAATTAAAGACATACTTGGTCCCTTCCCCATTTCTTCTCATGTTCCAAGGCATTTACAGAGAATTTAATTGCAGTGGTTCCATCATACACAATGTTTAATGCTCTGAAATTCCTCTCTGTCAAGAGGGCATGATCATGGATGATACTAATACTTCTCCCTACATCCTGCTATTCTTCCAGTGAACGCCAGAAAGAAAATGGTGTTATGAAACTGGACCAGATATTTACCCTTTTTCCATTTTGCTACTTTGCTTACCTGTTATTTGACTGTTTGAGGATGTTCAGTGGAAGATCTCACAGCAACAAGTCAGGAACTGTGGAACTCTGCTTCACTTGATTAACTTAGAATTTAACCTAGAATGTAACTTTGATCTTTTCAATACTATACCAAAACCAACTCCAGTGCACACACTTATTTAAATTGAAGCTACTTCATTTCACTGTGACAAAAATAATTAAACTCAGATTGGCAGCTGAAAACCATATTCATTTAATGCACTAAAAATATTTTGTTCAGAAGCAGGTAGTGCAGCAAAATTTTAGTAATATTCATTAAGAACCAATTCCACAGTGCAATATTTCCTCTGCATTTTGTAAAACATGAAAGTAAAGGCAACAATTATCCTTCAATGCTAAAATATGGGCTGATTTTAGGGGAATAAAGGTAACCAGACACTCAGTTTACATCAAACTAAATATAACGCAGCCTCCCCCATCCACAATGCTGTTTACTTAATTTATATTTATTCAAGCTATATTTATTCAACCCATCTACATCAAAATTTATGTCAAGCTCCAAAACATCCAAACATTTCCACCATAACTGTATCATGGCTTACTGTCACCATCAAGAGAACCCCAAGAGCTCAACCAACAAAAATAATTGCATATAAATCCAACTTGTAAAAGCAAGAAGGCCACAGACATGACCGTGACCCTCAATACACGTTTTTAAGGTTTCAAGGGAATATACAAACTGTCCCCAAGTTTCTTCACCAGATCTCTCAGTGCAAGTCTATCATGTTTAGCTTCATGGGTCTTCAGTAAGTACAAATAAGATGTCAATACATGCTTCCATTTAATGAGGAAAATTATTTTGTATTAACTAGTACCCCATCAAATGTAATTAGTGTGTGTGTGTATATATATATATATATATATGTTATACGTGTTGCTTTGGATACATTGTTTCTTCCAAATATACAATCCAAGACTTTTCTGTCTTTAATATACCAGAAACTAGTAATATCTAAAAGTAGACAGGATTTTAACAACTGGCAATACTAAAAGCACTTCAGGATATTTCTGCCTCTGCTTGACTAGCAATTCAGCACATTTCTAAAGCAGTGAGGGTCATATTACTTATTCTGAATATCTGCAACAACTACATTTCATACAGGTCATTCAATTTATAATTCTGAATAGGGCAACCCAACTAGAAGTGCTGGGTGTTTTGAGGGAGGAAAGGACAAGGACCTTGTTACATTCTGTTCTAGCTTGCAGATCATTTCTGGATGCAGTTTATATTTCATTTATCTGTTTAATTATCTTAAAGAATACACCCCAAATCCCCTCCTCGCAACAACTGCTCTTTTTATTTATTTATTTTTAAATTTCAACACCAGTTCTGTTCTTCTGGGTGGTTTAACAGTAACAAAAAACACATGAGACACACTCACATGGTAAAACTACGAGCAAAAGTCTTACAACATCCCCACAGTATAACAGCTATCATCTTCTGTTTGCAGGTCATCATTGTGGCACATCATCCTTTCAGTCCTTTCAAAAGGGGCTGAACACACTCGACTTCTGACACATTAGATTGACAGGTTGGCCCTTAACACTCTAAATGTCACACATGAGCACTTTTGTTATTTTAAGTCACACAGACAACAAAATTAATTGTTGGTTGTTCTCCATTTGAACAAGATCACAGAGGGTATATTTGAGAAAAGCCATCAGTAGTAGAGCGGAAAGAGAGGTTTTATAGTAAGAGCCCCTAATAACATGTTCTTTCTATGTCACATTAAGGTTGATCTTCAGAGTCTAGATCAAAAGTGCCTAGAGGTGTTCTCACCAGAAAGGCCTTAACTTTGTAATTTTTTCTCTGCACATCAAGTTAATTGACTTTAGGTACAGACTGTAAGCAAACAGATGTCTTATGCTGCCAGGAGCATGCAGAATATTCGGAAGTTTCACTGGACCCAAGGGAGGGGGTGGGAGAGGAGAGGAGGGAGGTAGTAGGCAAAAACACACCACACCTTCTCAAATAAGAACACAAAAGAACAGCATGAACATCTTTAGCTTTCCATTTGATTTATCAAAGAGAGGCTAGAAAAGAAAGCATTGCTTGCTCAAGAGTAGCTGCTAAGAAGGTAAGTGAATAAGATGGGCAGCTGAAAGACACCTGCTTAATGTTAAGCTTCTGTTGCTCAACCAGTAAAAGGTATCAGGAGAATATCAAGGAATCACAGAATCATAATGGTTGGAAAAGCCCTCCAAGATCGTCTGGTCCAACCATTCCCCTACCACCAATGTCACCGACTAAACCACGTCCCTAAGCACCACATCCAACATTTCCTTGAACATACCCAGGGACGGTGACGCCACCACTGCCACCACAACCTGTCCCAATGCTTGACTGCTCTTTCTGAGAAGAAATTTCTCCTCACTTCCAACCTGAGCCCAGCAATGGAGTAAGGCTTATTAATCAAGTGTTGATGGATAATGTGTTTGCAGCTGTGACAGGTTGCTTATCACCCAAAGAGTATGATTTTAAATTGTTTTTGCTTAAAGTTATCCCCCCTTTTTCTCCTCATATTTTCTTACTATTTCTAAAATGGTAATTTATTCTAATAGCAAAGATCTGATAATACAGTACTAAACTGCAGTCAAGTTCTATTTAAAATCAAAAGCATATTATAACAAACCACAACTCATTATCTTCACACAGTACGCGTATTTTGCTATCGACAAGAAGATTAGGATGGGTATGATGTCTGGAAAGGCACATCCAAAACAATCTAAAAAAGCAGCTGTCTCAGAAGCCACAAAAAGCATTACGGATCTAAATTCATTAGCTGTAGCTTCTGCACATGAATACAAGTGTCATGGATCCTACCGGGAAGCAGCTTAACTCCTGCCTTGCCTTGCCTCCCTTGTGGCATGCTGCAAGCATAACCAGCACCTTTTTTTCCTGAAAACAAAGCAAAACAAACAACAAACAAACAAACAGCGGCAACCGGAACAGATCCCACTTTTCTCCTCACAATCTAACTGGCCCACTCTAGATGCAATGAACATGAGATTTGGGCCCCTCAGTCTTTAGGGTCCTGCCCATCACAAAGAGCCCTCCCGGTCACCTATACTTGAATTTGCTTGCGGCACCTTTTTCCCCTTCCACTAGAAGCTGCACCAGGCTCACACAAAAAGGAACGGTTACCTTGGACAGAGTTAAACCAAGCCAGAAAGGGGCCAAGAGCCTGATGTCTAAGAGATGGCAACATGTTCCTGTCTCTTCATACTGTTTTATGGTCTTTTTGGTTTTAATCTTTTATCATCTCAATTAAAGAAAGCAAAAATTACAACATACACAGGCTAGGGACCAGAGACCAGTATTCCAGTTTCCCTACTCTGAGATCAGTGCAGCTCAATGAGTTATGCAGTATCAGGGAAGTTCTTAAATCTTGCAATATTGAAGCAGAACCACAATGCAGCCAGAATAAACAGTGATGGTCCTCCCATCTGGGCTCTTTTATACTCTGTCGCTAGACGATGTGCTAAGTCTATGCAGAACTAGATTTTGAGGTCTCCTACTTCTTGGATGAATGCTTGAATAAGCACAAATACACACCAAATACATTTCAAGAGGAACATTCTGTAACTTCAGCTTTTGGTTTTGAATCAAGTGGACAGATGTGCCTGATGTACGGTGCCTTGATTCTAACACTTCAGCTCCAGAGCATAACAAGAATTCAAACTTACTCCTTGGTTAGTGGGTCATGTTAGGCAAATACGCTCAAAACATTTTGTAAGCTGAATTTCAGAGATGTTTACTTCAATTTATCAGCTCACTCTTTCCTAATTTTCTATAACGAAATGCACAAGTTGGAAACTGTGTGTGGTTTGTTTCTGGGTCTCAACTCTAGCTCACAAAGCAGTAAAGTAGGAGTAAATTTTTGTAAGTTCAGAGTCTCTATATACATATGAATATATGAAGTTTATATTCTTCTATATATGAAGAAATATGAAGTTTATATTCAGCTTGAGTCAGTATATCCAATTTCCTTTAAATCTTAGCAAAGCTCCTCCTTGTGTATCTCCTCATAACTTAAATTGTGAGTTAGTAAAAGAAAATAGTTCTAGGAAAAAACCAAATCTCTCTCCTTATTCTCTATCCTAATGAAGGGTGTACTGGTATGTGTACTTAATATCCATGTTTTAAAGATAATACCGACTGCTTTCTGCTACAACAGCTATGTTAATGCTTTTGTAAATCAAATCTTTTGTTGTAGCCTTCCCCAGCTGCAAGAACCAAACATGAAATCATTCTGAAGAAATTTAGGCAGGTTTCCTTTAAAAAAAATAAACGGCAAAGAAATAGCCATGAATTCCCAATCTTTCCTTCTCAAAAATCATACAAACTGAAAGAAGGATAAAAAGTAATCCCAGGGGGTTTATGTTGTTCCTCCCCCTTACTCACCCTGAAACAGGAAAGCTATGTGCTTGAACTCCTGAGCAACTGCATTATATTCCTGGTCTAGACAGGTCTGAGTAGAAAGAGCTTTGGAATGATATGGTCTGTCAGGAAAAATCCTCTCCCTGCCTCACCCTCAGCCTCCCCCAGGAAAGGCCTGGGACTCTGAATCATTTTAAGGAAGTTTGACTGTTTTTAACTGAAAAAGAAATGAGTATATTGTATGTGCTTAATGGTGGTCAGATGCTAAAGACCTCATCATTAATCTGGGCATAACTGGAAGAAAACAAACAAACAAAAATAAAACACCAGAACAAACCAAAAGACACCCTCACAACCGATAGCTTACTGAGAGCTCTCTCCACAGTTTGTACTCATTCTCACAGACAAAATACAAAAATCCATATTCACCTAGATACCCTGACAAAAACAAACAAAAACCACCACACCAGCAACACCACCACCACAAAAAACAAGGACATAAAAGGCTGTGTATATCTGCTGAGCGTATTTGAAGTCCCACATTTATCACAACTGCTGAGAAAGGGTCAAAACTGAGAGACATGCACATCCTAACAATATTCCTGACTTCAACTGACTTAAGCTTTTGCATGATTTTCTGTCCCATTATCATTTTTGCCTCACACATAGCTTTTGTAGCAAGATACCAAGCTTCAATTGAGGAGCCAATATACAGAATTAAGATTGTGATTACAACCTGTGATCAACAGTTAACTATAGAAACACTCCACAGTTTGATGTTGCTATTTCTGTAACAATTAGCACAAACTTTTCAAAATCCTTATGCTGTTCCAAGGCAGCCCATGACTTTAGGAAGGCCTTTTATTCCCTCATTCCACACACTCCCACCCTTTTTTAAAAAAACTTTTTTTTTTTTTTTTATATCATGTCACAGGATATCCTCATAACAGTGGTAACATTACAAGAATAATTTATTAAAAACATATACAAAAATCATAAAGTGAAGTGATCGTGATCACTCACACTCCCAAAACAAAAAAATCTAGCTGGGGATATTATCCATATGGTAATCCATGGTCAATGTGAGCAAAAGCTTACTTCTGGCTGATGAAAGAGAATAATTTCAGAACTGATTCGGTACAGCCCTCATTTGTAGGGGGAAAGCAGCATGAAGAAGCTGAAGAGCATTCGTCTGCATGAGTAGAGATCAGAAAGTACATTATATTTTTGGCAAGCACCAAAGACGCATTATGGCAAAAGTAGATGAAATAGCACTGAAGTGCAAAACAATTGCCTGGATAAATCATCCGTATCCTTTAATTTCTTTGGCCTTTACTGAAAGGTACTAACTAGTGAATCAACAAAGAGCAGCTAGAGAAAAAACACCTTTACGCACAAGGTGACAAGTCACCTTTCACATGGATGCCTACAATGTAAGTGACCTGAAACATTTGTGAAACACAGAGGGTAATCTTCTTGAGTTTCTTTGTATTAGCTAAATAATAATAATAAAAGATGCTTTCTCAGGCTTTCACGTCTCTCAGATAAAAAGGGGTAAAGCAGTCTGCAGTTTGGTAAAGTATGTTTTCTTCATCTACTGAATAAATGCACCAAAACATTTGCCAGAGATAGGGAGGGATGTGTGTAAAATCAGCTCAACATGACATTTCCTTCAGAGAAAATTAACAGTGGTTAACATCTGTGTAAGGCCGAATGACTTCAACCAGACAGACAGTGATTGCATGGGCTAATGACTAGGGCTCTCTTTGGAAAGAATGATGTTCTAACTATGCTGTAAATTGCTAAAAGACAGACTCCAACCTGAATTTATCATTTGCCAAGATAGCAACCTACACTCCTGGAACACATTTTCCACCACTCTGTTTTTCAGTTAGCTGTAGCCGTTAAGTTCATCTTATACCTTTTTTAGTCCAAGCCTGATTTCCCTATATATCTTGAACAATTTTCTTTGCATCATAAAATAGTTTATACTGCTATAATAGATTTAATGACCAGCATAAGTTAGGAAATAAAGTTTACAGCCAGCATTTGAAAATCCCTACTTTTACACGACATTTTGCTATTCTTACAATATGCAGCCAGGATTTTCCTTTCTTACATTCCAACCACACATTGCTTTAAGAATGTTATACAGACCTCTGTCACCAGACTAAGGCACTACATACTTAATATCATTGTACTATGTATGGGAGTAAAATTCTCAGAATCCAGGTGTCAGAAGCAAACAGAATGCTATGAACAAGGGTTAAAGAACACAAGGACAACCATGTAAATACATCTTTGCAGGACTGTCAAGTCCAAGGAATGCCCAGATCTTTCCTGAGGATAAGTGGAGGAGAGTAAAAGAGGTGGGGGGAAGGGGATATTCTTAAGCATATTCGGCCTCCATCACTATTTTCAAGTTTTAAAATCAGTAGGAACAAACCTCTCAGGAGCACTTTGGAGACCTGCACACTTAGAAAGTGACTATTATATATCAAGTCAGAAGGCAGTTAATATCAAAAACAGGTACGCAACTCCAACCAATATTTTCTTAGAGGGCTGGCAGCAAACTGTCAGATGCATGTGTGACCTCAAAACAACCTTTTGCCAGATGCCTCTTTAACCTCTTACAATTACATCAATTTCTGAAAAGACTGGTACATTTTACCATTTTCCTCCTTTGGTTATGCAAATTAAGAATATGTACTTAAAAGACTGATTAAAAATGTTTGTTTCTGTGCACTTTCATCTATCTTAAAGCCTCAAAAAATTACCTCTAATATACCAGCAAATATTTAAACTTATTTTTTCCTCCCCAGGAATAAAACTGCTATGAAAGTTAAAGAAAAAGTATTTATCTTCCTTCTTTTCTCCCTCCTTTAGTCAAATTCAAACCAAGGTAACTTTAAGATAGCTGTGAATTAAGGGGCCAAGACAGCATTTATCCTAACCATCAAAGAAAAAAAATATATATATGTTAATGCCTTTTTACCATTTTAAAGCATTTTTTATCGTTAAAAGTATGTTCTGTATCTTTCATTGCAATCAATAGACATAAACACAATGATTCACATAATTCATACTCAAAAATTGTCTGTATGCTAACATTTAAAGAAAGGTATTTTTGCAAATTTAAATTAAAATCAAATGCATATCATAATTGTGTTTACAGTGGCTCAAGCCTTACAAAGCAAAGAGAAATGTAATGAAATGAAAAGTAGGTCATGTATACTAAAGTGCTAAACGTTCTAACATCTGATCTGTGACTGGGAAAACTATTTTAAAATCTAGAAGTACACAAGTAAATGAACAATTGAACAGTCCTTTGTCAACAGAAAAATCCACTTTGATGAGGCATTAAAAAAAAGATTTTCTGCACTGTACAGTGTCTAGGAAAAAAATATTTCCTTTAAGAAATATACCTCCTTATAGAGCAAAACAATAAATTTCAGTTGTTCTGTAACCCAGTTCCTTTAATCTGCATAAGAGATGCTGACTGAGTTCACTCAACCAAATCACTACTGGCTTTCAGAATACAATCAACACATGCTTTTCAACAGTATTAATATAGCATGAAGCTTGTGCTCCTAATTATTCATGTTTTTGCATTCTGTTTTTCCCCCTGCTGTAAAATATGCAAATTTACTTCTTTGTGTTATTTAGGTCCCACATGGGCCTCAACAGATCTGCTTGGAAGGAATTACAAGCCAACATCTAGATACATGCTGTCAACATTTCAAGCTTCATTATTTTTATTAGTTTGGAATGCCATTATAAATTTGATATTAGGTTTTTAAAAGCTTTTTATAAATCTGATGAAAACCTACAGTCTAATAAAACGGTGTACTGATAATTACTACTACTCGACTTTGTGTGCACGCGCGTGTGTGAGTGAGACAGAGAAAAGCACAACTACTGAATACAAGAGAAATCACCATCTAGCGGTACTACGGAAAAATGCAGTTTGTTTTTGTGAAAAAATTAGTACCCAGGAGGATTAGTTTGACTTCATTACTGAACGAAGGGTAGCCATTACCTCCTTATGCAGCTGAAGATCAGTAACAGGAGAGGACTGTTTCTTCTCTGAATTCCTTCCCCTCCCTTTTCAGTCAACTCTAACTGAAAAATTCAATGCCCAGATGAGCTACTAACTATTTTTAAGTATAAAATCCAAAAAGCAGCACTTCAAGAAATAGATCACTTAATGCAGCAACTTCTTGGAGTGCACAAAAGCAATCACTTACCTTGGTGTAAAGTTAACATCTATAAAGTATTGTTTAGATTTAAAAAAAAAAAATAGATTTCCCTAAAATCTTAGATTATTGTAAAGTTAATCTTAGATTATTGTAAACCTAAACAAGAAAATGAAATGGGAGCTTGTTTCTTTGGAAAACCACAACACTGGAAAGAGATAAACACACAAAAAAACATAACATAGGCCCACTGATGCAGAAAGTAAAAGTGAGCCACTGCTTTTTTCCATGTGGTACAAAGCCTTGTGCATTTCTTAAGCATAATAGTATATTGTAAAACACTGCAGCATCCTAACCTTCCTTACTAGCACCACTAAAAGCTCTTCAAATATTAATGAAAAAAACAGCGTAGAGATTCACAGGAATCTACTGCATGTTACTACAAACTCATAGAAAACAAACGGCAGCAGCAACACCAAGATCTTATAAATCTTTATTTATGCATTTCATCTCTGAGGTATACAAAGACATGGGAGAAGCCAAAAATCTATTTGAATTGTACTAATAAAATGGTATGGAGGTAGTCCTTTGATTTGGGAGGGTCACTATATTTCTCTGTCATAATATATTCACTCTTGAAAATTTTAAAACTGCAGATTTCTCTCAGAAGCAAAAATTTAAGATCTTCAAGATGTATGTAGAGATCTATTTTACTAAGAACAACATGTAATCAATACAGATTTTATTTTAAGACATATTTACATGTTGAGTGACAACTGTGGGTGTCCCTTAATTCAAATATGCAATTTAACCGGTTCTTCATTCCACAATAAAGAGTACCCCAAAAAATATCTGTATGTAGATTAAATTAATGGAAACACAGAAATGATGAGTGGAACAATATATGCAATATTACTCGACAAAAAAAATAGAGTTTTTCTGTTTTCCAAAACTAAAGACTGACTGGTGTCGATCATTTTACTATTTTGTATCTCTGGTACAGAAGACTTTCTGATTTGTTAAGGAGGTTATTTTGCAATATAACTATGGTTAACACAGGGAAACATTCAGGTGGCTATAAATCATACCTTTCACAGTCTCATAGCTGAATTACGGTGCTTCTGCCTAGACATGAAGGTAAGTCCATACAAAGGAGTTATAACACTGAATTAACTCAGTAATATACATTCTGAATACATCAGAGGAAGGTTCAGGTACTTCACTGCAGATAAAACCTAAGTTCAACTGCTTTGCAGAGACTGGCTTCAGGCAGGAAGTTATAACTGACCACCAAAATTTGGACATAAGAATATCTGCTCTCATAATTTATCAGACTAGTTGCAAGTCCAACCGTACTTGTTTTGTTGAACTCCTCTATAGACATGAGCACTGAAACTGAAGGTACACAGTAGTTAATTCAATGCACTTGGATTCGCTTAAATATCGCAAGTCCTTCTCCGTAGTGGGAAAAGATTTCAAAACAGTTTTTATTTTTGGTCTATGATTATTTGTATTCTCTTTAGAAGAAAAGTAACAGGCAAAAATCACGCTTACCCCAGTAATAATAAACATAATAAATAGGTATTAATCCAAAAGTTGTTCACTATTTCTGCATGGCTTCCAAGAATCTAAGAGAAAACAGTAGAGAAAGGGGAGGCTTACAGAACAGACGTCTTCTCAAAACTTCTACCGAACCTTCTCACCATGATCACAGCTTCTCTGTGACTGTGACAGTAATTCCACTCCATTGAGAATCCCATGCCTTGCCATTTTTTCCTTGGGTGCTTACTCCTGAATCTTTGAAAAATTCTACAACTGAACTGTTTAATCTCAGAAGATGACCTCTAGGTGACAGTCAGGTGTAAGTCAGTAATAATACTCCCTAAAAGTTAGATACTTTTACAAATCAGGCTTATCAGTATCAGCAACTGAACTATTTCTCCAAGCCATTTACTCCATTCCAATATGCCACATAAAAACTTCCCTGAAATAAAAAAAAACAAAGCAGCCCTTAAATCCGTGAAACAGAACAGTCTTTAAAACACAAGTAAAAATAGATAAAGCAGACTTGAAGTTGGGCATGGTCAAAGAGCTCTTCCAAATTCTAGGAAGTCAACTCTGCCCAGCTCCAAGCACACCCATCAAGCTCTGCAGCCTCTTCCCCACCTCCAGGGGTTTGGCTGTCTGTGCCCAAGGATGGCACAGTTGTTGTAGAAGGAGAGAGCACATGGACCAGGATTTTTCCCACAGCTAAGAGCTGCTCTGCTCTCCTTCCTCAGGCAGCATGGGACTATGCCCCTCCTTGGTGAGGTCTCTGCCTGTCCTCTTGGCACGTTCACTGGCTGCAGGCTCACTCGCCTCGTGGAGCAGCTGCCCTCGCTGCTCCTGCACACTGTCTTCTTTCTAATTTTGCTGCAAGAGTAATCAAGACCCTGCATATCAGCATCTTAAAATAAACATGAAAATAAAACAATTAGCAGTAGTTTTTCACTAGATATTTCAGTTGTCTTCAAACTAACAAAAAAAACACCACACATCACAGCAGAACCATCAGAGTTATATATGTTTGCAGAGTTTGTGACCGTCTTGCCAAAAAACACAGAAACAGCACTGCTGCCTCAATTTTTCTGTTCCTGATCTTTGACAGGTATTAGGAGTACCAATCACATGCATCTTGGATGTCTGATGGGAGATTTTCAGCCATGTGTCAAACCAACGCACTAGCACTAAAATGTCTTCTACGTGGCTGGCAATAATAAGAATGGGTGATAGACTGGAATTTGTGTAATAAAGGCAAAAAAAAAATCCTTACAAAACAGCTACTCTTCAAGAACCCTAAGCTAACTCAAAACAAACAATAGCATTCAGAACATTAACTTGAAAAGCAATTGTGATGATCAGACAAACCCTTGAAACATTTTTCGTATCTCTATGTTTGATTCACGCTTCAAAACCAACTGCACGTGCTGTGCATATTTTATATTTTTCAGAGTAATAGCTGTGCTTCTTACAAAACAAGCATCACTTTTTCAGATTCACAAAGAGATGAGATGACCAGTGTCTAGAAAATGAGTGAACTGGTAGTTAGGCATAAAAGTGCTCCAGTTTCTGTTGTTAAATTCACATTTTATATTTATTTTGTATAGTGAATTGATATTTTTTTCCTTAGCTCCTCTGTAGACAATGATTTCTCCCTAAAATTAAGATACAGAATTTATTTGAGCTACTATGCTGCAAAGTTGATTTTTGTTGCTTCTGATGTTTTTATGAGTTGTCTTTCTACTAGAAGAAAGTAATTCAGATATTGAAATTCCAAACGTATAAAATTCTACAAGCATATTTTTAAAATACTGAAATACATAACAGCACTTGGAGGAGTTATGAAAAATAGCAAAAAAAGTCCTCAAAATTTCACAGGGGACATCTCAGGTGGTACTTTCTCAATAAAGCATCAAACCTCTTTCCCCTGCTTTCAAAAATCAGATGATACAGAAAGAGAAAATAATTACATATTAATTTCATCTACACTGAACTGGGATGCCAAGGACTCTCATTACATTATTATATAGACTTATTTTATACTTGTAAAGGACACGGCATTTGATTATTTCTGATAAGTCTCTTTGAGACTCCCAGTAAGATTCTTTAATGCCCTTATTAGTGTGCATGGTATGAACAGCCTTGCAAGTAATTTGTGACAGACAAGCTTCTCCTTATTACAAAGGTGGAAATCAGGAGAAAGCATCCCCTGAAGATGTATTTTTCTCTTTTTTTTTTTTTTCTCCATGAAAAAGAAGCAAAGAACTTCCTCACTTGTCCACAGAGTATTAGTGAATGAAGCTTTTTGTTCTTATATGCTTTGAATGAAAGACTGGATTTAGAAACCAACGTAAAGTATATGAAACTTAATTCTTACCCCCCTTTGACACTGTTCACTGCCTAAAGCAGTATTCACTTTAACAACCTCGAGGTGCAGTTTTAAAGATGGCTGTCCTATAACTTCTGCTAAGATTAGCTGACGACTTTTTACTGCTGGTGTTCTAGAACACTTACATATAAATTTTAAAAAGTTTCAATACCTCCTATCTGAGCAACAACAAAAAAAAACAAACTAGCAGAATAGCTAAGGTTTTTGGACTGCCTCTATTCATAGACAAACAAAACTTCTAGATATCTACTTACATGTACTTAGTCCTTCAACTGCCTGTACATATCAACATGCACAACTGGTGAGACTGACAGTAATTCTTTTGCCAAGGAGAAGTTAGGATGAATAGACAGTCTAGTTCATCACAGTCTGCAAAATTAATTGGTGTCTAAACAAAAAAATAGTAAATAGAAATAACAGAAAATTAAAGCATAATTGATAATTCTTCAAAATTTAAATAGCCACTGAGGGCATTTCAGGAAAAAGGAATTAAGCTAAATTAAGTATAGAACCGGGACGAGCAGTTGTGGCACATAAGCAATCTTTGGGTGCAGAGCTTTCTGCCTATAACACAACCTGAAGCTCTAAATAGACTCCAAGTTTTGGGGGATGATGGTGTATCCCCTTCCACCTTTCCATGCAAGTGCTAGAGCAATTTGATGTAGCCATCAAAATCAGGGTGAGTAGATGAGTGCAGATGAAGAAAGTCCAATGGAAGACAACTGTTCAACATGACAACACAGAGTCACATGTGAAACCAGTTCTCTTTTAACAATTGGTAGATAGTTGGGGATATTTGTTTTAATGGAGAACTATTACAAAGAATGTAAGTAAGCTCTCCTAAGAATTGAGTTCCAGTAGTCTCTTGTATTATTAGATTTTGATAATCCAGGGGCTCTCTTGATTTCAGAATGCTCAAGCAACATTTGCATAGGTAAACACTGCAAGATTCCTGGTAAGAGCTCAGTAAATTAAAGCAGCAGAAACTGCTTTATGATGATAGTTTTACAAGGAGGAAAACAATTTTTCAAAAGAGGAAAAATCGGGAAGGATCAGTTACAGCTTGGGAACAATAAATTCTGTATCCCCTGCATGCTTCAGCCATCCTACAGGATGGTGAAAGAGTGTACCTAAAGCTGCAGATTTGGCCAGTTTACAGGTGAACACACTTGAGATTAAATTTTGAATAACATAAAGTCTTTGATGAAAATTAAGCAGTTTGGGGTTTTAAAACTAATCAAGAGTCATGTTCTAAATTAGAACAGCTACTCACCTTGCCTTCTAATATAAAAAGATGTTGGGGATAACACTAAAAGGAGGTAAACTAAACAAGAAACAGCTGCAACGAAATATTATCAGCTCTAACCATAAAGCTGTAAGTATCAACTCTGAGGTTTCTTGCTCTGTAAGGAAATAAAGTCTCCTTGTTTATAATACGAAAGGAAAATACAAAATTGCATTTTCAATGATCTTGAATAAGAGTTTGCACCTATTCAGAAAACAACATGAAGAAACAAAGTTTCAGCTATTTAGTCTGTATAATGAGGGCAGGCATACAAACTCCTCCAGGAACAGTAACAATTCTGAGTAATTTTTGTCATGGCTTCTTTTAACTCTTTTTATTTGATCTAAGCATCTCAAAGACCTCTTTACATTTCAAAGATGACAAGAATCATTTCATACAGAAGCATCACTTACCCACAATAACAAATCCATCTGCTTCTCTCTCTGGCACTGCAATCTTCTTTGAATCTTGACTTTTTCGGAAGAAGCTGAACATAGCCTCTTTTTTTCTTCTTCTAAGTTGTTATCTGAAATGAAGACAATACACATTAAGTAAATACAGGATAGCAGAATTTAGCATAAGTAGTTCACACCACTCTGAATGCAAAATACATGACAAAATACATGATATTGCAACTAAATCTCTGTTAATAGAGTTGAAGTATCAGGCATTTGTACATCACACAGAGTACCTTGTTGATGTAGCAATCGACTTCAATAAGCAAAAAGAATAAATTACAAAAGGCTCTCCTATGAAGTTACGGAGTAGAACTATATAAAAACACCTCAATCTTTCTAAAGGAAAGTGAAAGAAGGAAACTACCATGAGCTTTTACCAAGCACTTTTCCATGTTCTTCTGCTACTTCAAACTGTTGTCACACAAACTAACCATAGTTAGTTCTCGAGTTCTTAAACTTGGAAGCCCAAAATGCAATCCTATAGGAAATGCAGCTTCATAATGCAGCAGTATGAAAGCAAATGAATTAAGCAAATTACAGTAGATACTCAGTCTTAAGTGTCTGTGCATCAGTTATAAAGAGAAAAAAACAAGAACAAAATACACAATATTTACAAATACCAATTTTCATTATTCACATTTGTAATCTTACAGATAGCTTAACACTTAGGTGTATTTGATCACGTTAACAGTAATTCCCTTAATAGAGCTGCAACATGATCGAGCAGTTTTTCATAACAGTACTTCACTCAATAACACATAATCTTCCAAACTGGTTAGGAACTGTGACTTCACATCAGCTACAAATAACATGAATGGGATGGAAGTGTTAACTGGAAAAGATTATGCTGAGTATCTCTTTTCTCTCAGGAGTGGAAGACGATATTGAAGCAATGTTAATAGCTTAAAAAGGACAAATCCATCTCAAAAACCTTATAAGCAGCGGCCACAAGATGGCCAAACGGGCCCGCTTTTACCAAATTAAGTCCTATGCATCCTGTCGTACAGTTGGATAAATAAAGAAACATTTTTGTAAGCAAATTCCCTAATTATTCTGAACTTTAAGATGCAGACTTGAGGAAATGTCATTCCTTTAAATAACAAAGTTGTAAGAAAAACTTTCTAAGCAAGCCCCACTCTTCTGAAGACCAAACAGCAGAAGCCACAAAGCATGTATGTACAGGTTCAGCTCCCTGAGAGGACTACTGATGTGCTACCACCTACTTTCTATGCTCTATATAAAGTACACACCATGCGGTGCAACAGCTGTAACTCTCCACTGCCTCCTCCAGCAACAGCAGCTCACTTGTACAGAGCTGAGATGATGAAAAAAAGGAAAGCAGCACTCGCCAGCAGCCTCCACTTGGACATTATTAGCCCCCCTCCAGGTCCCTGGCATAGAAGTTCCCCAAGTGCTGCCATGAGACCCTGGACATCACTGCCGTGCACAGTGGCCCACACACGGTCTGGCTCAAAGTGCCTGGTGTCAAACAGCTGCCAAGATTTAAAGAAAGGTACAGAAAGCCTTTCTCTACTAAAATATCAGTATCAAATAGGGAAAGTTGAAATATGTAATTTTTAGAGTCCCTGACGCACATTTCAAGGTGAAGGGACTGACAAACTGACAGCAACGCATACACCCTAACATAGACACCCAGGAAAATCAGAGTCAAACCTAAAGAAAAGAGGCATAGTAATGATAATATTGTTTCGCACTAAATTTCACAAAGAAGAATTATTATGAGTGAGCCACAGAAGACCACAATGTAGCGTTTGTACTTAAACATAAAAAAACAAACCCCTGGATTAATTATTTGCCAAAACTCCTCACTTCCCACCCAAGCATTCACAATACCATAAGCAAGACTTTTTGTGCCCTGGCCAGTGACCTGCAGCACTTCACTTGACAATCAGCACTGACTATTCACCGCATACAAACCGCCTCGCACCCTGCCATTGCAAGCTATCAAATACTTGCACGCAGCACATCACAGAAAGCCCTTTCTGAAGTGTAAGCATTGGCTTTCAGAACGGCGTATAAATAGCACGTTGCAAAAATCAGCAGCGATTCAAGCCGTGGGCTGATACCCACGAATGAAATAGAGTACCCCAGAGGCTGGCCAGCTACTGCTTGCTATGCTGACGCAGTGGAATTTCTATCAATCAAACAAACTACACCAACGTACGCGAGCACGCGCCAAGCCAGCCAGTCTCAGGTATGTGGTAATACAAAAAATAAATGTTAATTATCTGCACTTTATTCTTTTGCGCTTGTTTTCGTACCTTAGCACGTGAAATACTGATATTTCCCGTCCCATGGAGATTGCATAGCGCAAACTCCTAATTGCCTCATTTATTCCTTACCTTCCCCCCACGCCCAGGCTCAACACATGGCGCCAGCAGCATATTCCTTTTTTAGCCCTTAGGGAATAAGTCTTCTGCTGCTACCAATTAGGGTTGTCAGTCCCATAGTTCAAGTGGGAAAAACCTGTGCTGCGATGCTCCAGAGTCAGGTTTCTGCTCCAATGATGTATGAAGGGGAGGCAGTTGTGGAACAGTTTAAAATGCAATTTTACCTTCTTCCTAAGCACACAACAAGAAGGAAAATCAACCTGGCGTGTACAATCTTATAGGTAGCTTTGGTAAAGACTCAGACTCCAGCCAGCCACTTGCGGTGCCAGATCTCAGTTGCTTCAGTCACATTTTATTCTCTTGGAGATTCGCATTACTGTACCGTTTGCAGCTCTGTCGGGCACTGTTCTCCCCCCTCTCTTTCTTGCACAAATAAAACCATCTTATTTCATATATACCTAACATCTGCACAATAAAGCTGTATAGGAAACCATAAATGTCATCTTTTATCCTGCATATTTCACGTAATCTTCAGTGATTTAAAAAAAAAAAAATATTGAATTACAATTCAGAGTAGATTAACAATCAGTATAACTTCATCTGGCTAAATTAACATTACAAGCACTTTCACATACTCATTTTTTTCTTTTTTGTTGACAAAAGACAAGCCTTTTAGAAAAAAAATGGGATACTGAGAAAAAGGTGAAATTCATCGAATCTACGTAAGGCTTAATCTTTACTTTGTAATTTTCAGTTTGTGAAGTAGCTTCTTTAACTAAATTGCACCTCCAGCAGTATTGCTCAAGAAGAAAAAAACACTTCTTTTTGTTTGAAACAAAAAGAAACTAAGTACCCCATAAATTGAGGCCTCAAATTCTTCTGGACAAAACCACTGGGCCAGCAGTGAGAAATAAGCTGTATTTGGGGATCGTGAATGTTGGGAGGGTGGTAAGGAATCTGCATACTGAATCAGACTAGCATGCTTTGTGAGGCCATTTCCTTCTCTGGGTGTTCACCACTTCGAATCAAAACTTGTAGATCACACAGGTCTGCCTAACTGATGTGGAGGCAGGAACTCACCAACTATTACTTGCCATATTTCAGTATTGTTCCTGAACACAATTAACTTTAAATTAAATAAGAGACAAAAAAAAGGAGGGGGAGGAGCACAGAAACAAAAAGCAGAGCTCTATCAAGTATGGTATAGGTAAAGGAAAAGTCCTAGATGGGCAATACATTTGTGATATTTGCTCTCTTTAAGAATTTTATCAACTACGGTACTTCAAAAGCAAACATAAATCTCTCCAGCAATGTGAAATGCAAACACTAAGTTTCTTGAATTACATGTTAAAAACAGAACAAAGAAACACGGAGTTGAATGGAAACACTCGCGCTCTGGAAGATACAAGCACAGTTTAAACACTTACAGAATCAGGCTGGGTTTTACTACTTGTAGCTAAGCTGAGGTTTCATTTAACTAAAGCTGAAAACAACTGATTTCTGCACAAATTTCAGAGTAAAAACTAAACCTGAAGTTTGCAAATCTGGATGCATGGTCACATAAACCAGAGAGAAAAGTATTTAAGGATTTTTTGTTGATGGTGGTGGGTTTTTTCATGTTGTTTTTTTTAAATGAAGCAGTCAGCACAAAATCACAGAAAACACATCCACCAGTCAGAGACAGCACCACATTTTTGCAGTAACGTCTCCCATATAGCTCAGCACTTTCCACTTCCAGATGGGTTTAATTGTATTTCTGTAAGAGACCTGAAATTGAATTCACTGCCTAAAGATAAAAATCTCCCTTGGCAGGAATATGCAATTCCCCTCTCCTCATGTTTCCCCCTCACCAAAAAGTGAGCGTAATTTTTTCCTTTCTCCGATCTCAATTGTTAATAGTTAAGAATAATGCTTTTGGCACCGCTTCAGTCATTAGCAAGTAATAAACTGCGAACCATAGCAATTCTGTGAGGCTGCAAGAAATATTTTGTCTTTACGTGAGGCTCTGAGCACATACATGGGATTGGGCGAAGATGAGTTACAGAGCTGCACAAAGGGGTTAATTTATTCCTGGTGCACTTGGCCAGTCTCCTTCGACAAGAGATATGGGCGACCTTTGAGCCAAACCAATATGTTACATCCCAATATCACTTTTTGTATTCAATAAGGACCCTAGCATTTTTAGCATTACTTTTCAGCTTTTTTCCTGCACATTCACAAGTAGCAGAACAAGAAAGGTAATTCAAAATTAAAAACGAGCAAAGGTGCAGACTAAAATAAAGAGAGGATGCTTGGGAATTCAGCAAAGCAGAACTGCAGTGGCACTGCTGCTAAATAAATGATGAAATGAGCTCAGAAAAGATGCAAAACTGATCCTAAAGAAACAGACTAATGTCACAGGCGGCTGTTTAAGCTACATAGCCTATGGAAAGAGAAGAGGGCAATTCTCTCTTTCATATAAACACCCACTGTTATTCATCAATAAATTAACAACACGAGCAGCAAGACTGCTCGGTTTATAGCAGTGCACAGCCCGCTTATGACATGAAACCGACCAATTTAGTGTGGAGAGCACGCACACCAGAAAGATTTTTCTGTGACACCAACAGATGAGTTTAAAAACTTTTAACCTGGTATAAGTTACTATTTGAAGAATTAAAAATAAATAAATAATTAAACAGATCATTTCCTTATCTGGCATTAACATCGGTCATATTCCTGTAGGTTATGCTACTTCAAAGTATAAGAAAGGAAAATAAGTGCCAAGAGAGGAACAAATACTATATATATACTTTTAACAAAACACTAAGACATTTTTTCTTAAATTCAATATATTTATTTTTATAGTTTTTAAAATTGAAGGGAATCAGAAATACCAAGAACGCAAATTGCCCAACACCAACGCAACCCAAATTTCCACCACATAACAACACTCAGAGATGCTGAGTCATATAAAGCAACCACAATTAAGCCAGGCAATAAAAGCACAGGTGGCAAAGGTACAGCTGAGAATGAAATAGCGGCACTGAAATCGATGCCAACGTTCAAAATGCTCAAGAAGCTACAAAATATTAAAAGGGTAAGCCAGTCATTTGCTAGATGCAAGAGCCAATAGGTTGAAAGACTACTTCTTTCCCTGCAAGCAGATCTCGTTTAGGTGCAAAGCTTCGACGGCAACTAAGGGTGACAGACACGTATTTGTGACAACTTCCACGGCGTGGTTTTCCGAGCGGCTAGCCCTTCAAACGTGGCAGACGCCAAAAGCCCTAGCAGGGAGGCAGCAGCAGACTGAAGCATCCCGTGCCAACTGCGACGTTTACGAGGCCTCTTTACGAGCCCTGGCGCCGCTTCGAAACCCCAGAACAAGCGGGGAGCCGCTCCCGCTGCCTCCCTAAACAGGAGCCCGAAGGGGGGAAGGCGGGAGGAGACGGGACTGAGACCACGACACCCGCGCCGCGAAGGGCTAAGGAGGCTGGGCAAGGGGCCGAGACCCCCGGGAAGACGGGAACCGGCCGGGCCCGGCCGGTTCC
>CM021766.1:26677061-26713001 GCA_011076525.1 Nettapus auritus | reverse complement strand
CTCGGCCCCTTGCCCGGCCTCCCCCGCCTCGTCCCGCGGTCACCCACCGGCCCAACCGCCGCCTCCACTTCCGCCTCGCCGAGTTCCCCCTAGCAACGCCCGCTCTTCCGCTGACGTCAGAGCAGCGCGGCCAGCCGATTGGTAGGCGGCGGGCAAACCCCGCCTCTTCCCCTTCCCCCTCCGCTCCCGCTTCCCTGTTGCTATGGGCGATGGGCGGGAAGGAGCGGCCGCCATGATGGGGGAGCCGCCGCCGCCGCCATGATGGAGGATGCGTATGAGGCGCCGCGGCACCGCATCGCCGCCGCCCAGCTGGCGCAGCACATCGGCCGGCCCGTCTGCTTCGTGGGGAGGCTCCACAAGGTCTGTAATCCGGCCCGGGGTCGGGGTGCCGCGGGTGGCAGCGCTCACTGGGACACGCGGTTTGTTTTGCAGGTGCACCCCAGCGGGAAGCTTTTCGTGCTGGTGGACGGCGAGGGGAAGCAGGCGACCGTGGAGCTGAGCGAGCCCGTGAGTTACGGGGACACCCGGGAGGCGGCGGCGGGCCCTCCTCCGAGCCTCTGCGTGTTTCCATTTTTAAATCTAATCAAATTTAATTTTCCCGCTTCTCCCTTCTCTACCCGCGCTGCATCGTCCCTGCTCCGCCCAAATTCAAGCTAGCTTCCACAGTCTTAATGCTAATCAGTTATCTTTGTCAATTTTATTCGGTCGTGGGGTGCTCCTGTGTGGGGCCAGCAGTTGGAGTTGGTGATCCTTGTGGGTCCCTTCCAGCTCAGGCCATCGTACAAGCCTATGAATTTTCGGCTGGAGTTAAGAGAGACATTTCCTATTCAAGCACGTCCCTGGCTGACTACTTCCTCTATTCCATTTTAGAACATATCTTAGTTTCATTTTCCTTGCAGTTTTTCCTTTGCCTCTTTATTGACTGTCTTCCTATCCCCAACAGACCTTTTTGTAAAGGTAATCCAGAAAAAAAAAATCAAGAATACGGTATTTTCAAGAGTTTAAGTTGACCTTTCATTCCCCTCCTAAAATACTTTCCATAGCATTTCAATAAACTTCAGAGTTTGCTTCAAGGTATAGGAATTGCTTAATTGGTTTAAACAACAAACAACTAAGCAATTCCTATACCCGTTGCATTTATGACTAATGTGCAGAAATATTGCTTCAATATCAATTATTGGTAAAGGGATAAGAACCAGGTATATTCTTCTATGTGTGTTTTTTTTCTTTCTTGCATCTGAGAAATGTGACTGAAGGATTATTTTAGTTATGACACCTTTTGATGGCTAAATTGAGCATGTCAGTACTCATCCCATCTTTCCCTCTGAACAAGTCATTAAATGCTGGCAAGTCTGTCCATTTTGATATGAAATATTTGCATGTGATACCTTGACTTTCAAGACGTAAGTCCTGTTGGTAAAAAAAAAAAAAAAAAAATGCAATTTCTTCTGGTGAGGAGTTTTGTCTTAGAATTGTGAAACTTGCTGTCTTCATTTCCAAACTGCAGAAAATGTCTTTCCTACAAGTTCTGCCCTGTATCTAAATCTTTCCTGAGTCCATGAAAAGGTTTCCTGTGTTGGACCGTTAAACTATTGGATGTCAGCATCCGACCAATGATTCCCCAGCTTTCTGGAATAGAGTAAATGGGTGAATTTCATAAATGCTACAGTGTTAGGCATTTCACAGCCTGTTACACTGCTGTAATAAGTACGTAAGAAAGAAACCTTGCACATGCAGAAATAACGTGCTGGAGTTCTATATTGGAAGGACATAACTGAAGTAGTACCACGCTGCCAGTAGTTTCCCCAGTAGCAGTGCATTGCTTGACATGGAACAGAGTTCGTTATTCGTAGCTCAAGTGCTGTGCAGAAGAAACAGCAGCTAATTTGGTGATTCTAATTTGATTCCTGGTATGTTTTCTAGCTAGATGAAGAGATCTCAGGAGTTATTGAAGTGGTGGGAAGAGTAACAAATCAGGCAACCATCATGTGCATGTCATACGTCCAGTTCAGAGAAGATAAAAGTCCATTTGGTAAGTAAGGATATACGTTAAGATAAATTAATTTTGTGTTCTGAATGTTTCTTCATGAAGTAAGAAAAGAGAGCTTGATTATCCCCTCTTATGGACAAGGTTATTCTTCAAGCTCTGTGAAAAAAAGTAAATGGACGCTGATGCGGGAATTACGTACCGAATATGCTGATTTACAGGCAAAAAGCAGGGACTGACTCAAGGCCTGAGCTTATCTAGTTACTTGCCGTGGTCTGCTCATTCTCCCAGTCCCAGGCTCTTTGTCTTCCTTTGCCTTGTACTCTTTTTGTGATTGTCCAGTTAGCAGGTCTAAAAAGAATCCTCCATGTAGAAAGCAATGAGAATGTGGCAGGCTTGGGAAAACTGGAGAGGGTGAGAGGGACTGCAAACACTCAGCTGTACCGCTTTAAAATAAGCAGTGCTTTAATGCTGCTGTTTGCTAGTGGGGAATTTAACAAGCTTTTCTTTCTCTCTTTCAGATCTGGAACTCTACAATGAAGCACTGAAAATTATTCACGAATTCCCTGAATACTTCCCATTCGGTACCGGGAGGAACAATTGATTCTTCTTAGCATATATTTAGAGCTTCAGAGGGTGCAACAGTACCTTTGCTTTTCTGCCTGACAGCATGATAACAATTGCATCAGTTTCCACCAAATATACTAAGATGTTGCTGTTGTATGTGCCACGTGTGGCTAGTGAAAATTACTTTCTCTGAAATTGAAAAGGAAGAAGCAGAACATTTCTGTGGCTGTCTCACTGTATATATTTAACCCTTCTGCATTCATGAGGAATGGTCTCTTGCAGGATTTGACTTGCTAGAAATTGAAGTTTTGTAGGCATCTTTTTTGTTGTTGTTTATTCAGGTTCCAGGATATTTAACACAAAACTTGTATTGAAGACATTTGGTGGGGTTTTAATGTAAAAATATTTTTTAATTTCATTTGCTTTGGTATAAATTTATTAGATGTGGAGGGGGGGGAATTTATTTTGCATCTTGAAAGTGGTCACTTCTACAATAAAAAAGGTCTGACTATGTTTAACTTCTTGTGTCAATACTATATCTTTGACTGCTATTTTCAGTGATATAGGGTGATTCATATTCTATCTTACCTGTGCACACTATTTTATTTTAACAAAATAGAGTGCAAGGTACTTGCCTTTTGCACTGATGTTAAACAGTTTAAAGCTGTGTCTAATTAGGCTTGAGAATTTCAAGTGCTATTGAGTTCCCATCACAACATTTATTCTTGGTGGATGTCAAGGTAGAAGTACCAGGATTCAGCTGGCATGTCATGATGACTAATCATATAAACTTCTACACAATTCCCAATTTCATTACTATCCAGGCTATTTAACAGCACACAGAATTCTTACACCTCTTAAAGTAACACAGTCAAAGTGAAATCTAACTTCTGAAATACTGTGAAGTAAAAAGTGAAACATTTCAAAGCATTTTCAATAAATCTTTTATTTGTATCCATGTTCATTAATATTTCAGAAAAACAGGCTGCAGTTTTAACAGCTTGATTTAGTGCTTTATTAAGATTGCTTGCATTGTGCTTATTTATGGATATCTCAATTTTTCAGCCAAGGAATTTATGTTTTAAAGACTCCTTGTTTATCAAAGTTACTACAAATGACAGCTCCACTCTTAATTTGTGCAAATCGTTAATGGATTAGTTCACCCATCCATGAGGTAGATGATCAAGTTAACAGGTGATCTGTTTTTCCACTCACCACTTAGAAGTTAGTGACAAAGTTACTGTCACTGGGAGGGAGAACAACCTCTGAAGTATGGGTCAGTCTCATACAGCAAACTAGAACAAGAAGGTCCCAGTGGCACAATAACAGGCTTTGTCCTCTGTTGCTGTCCCTGCTATATTTTAGTGCTTAGCAGTGCCCAGCAAAATCTCATTGTTAATAAGTGCTTATTTTACTAGCATTTAACTCTTCTGAATTATTCTACTTCAGAAAAGATATATTTTGTGTATATATTCTGTAAAATTTTACATGCAAGTAATTCTTTCCAAGGCCTATCTGGGCCTAATAGAATAGATTCCACCACTAGATGGCTATAGCACTTTACCCTGACACAGAGACCATCCTTGGATATGTGGTCGTTAGTGTATTTGATTGCATCTGAGTGGTGAATGCTACAGTTTTCTTTTGTCAAGACTTCTCTTTCATCCTGTCTTGGAGCAACGACATGCAGTCAGGCAAGCGGTATTAAACTAAAAGTTTCCACTAGGTGTTTTTCATTAATCTGCTTCCCTACACTGCATCAAATGTGGTGAATTAACAGCCCACCCTGACTATATGGCTTATACTAATAAGGAACTATGGAATATTCTTGTTATGAAAGGAAAAGTAATGCTCAGGTCATATGTACACTTAGCAGGATAGCCATGTATTAAATTGCCAGACATTTCGGATATCAAAGAGAAAGGAACAACCATGGGCACTGCGCTGCTACCCCTTGCTTAGGACTGCAAAAAAATAAATGGAGAACCTGCCTGCCCTTATAAATAATAAAAGGGGAAGTGGTGGTGGCTTAGCAGGTCACTGGCTGAAGGGGATTCACCAGAGCAACCATGTCACAAATGCCAAAGGAGGATATCACGCCAGCAAAACCAGGGCCAATGGTGGGGCCAGTAGTGGAAGTGTAAATTGGGGCTGGCAGTTTCTCTGGGAGCACAGGAGTGTGGCAAAGACAGGGAGATGAAAGAAGGGGACATAAACTAAATGATACCAGGGCTGACTGGGGGTCATTCCATCACTCAGCCCTATATTAACTGTGATTTGAAGTGGGACAATAAGCCTACTTTTCCCACCATATTTGTGACCAACTTCAGGGGCACGGCACATTTTTCCCTGCTGTTGCTAAGGGGATATGTGGAGTGCTCTTCCCAGTATCTGCAAAGGACACACTATCACATTGCCTTCTCCTCCTGGAACATCTGGCATAATTGCCAGGATCCTGGTCTGAGTAAGCATCATTGGAAAAAATGAATTTGGGTGTATAAGAAAAGGCATGCCTTCTGGAGGCACTGGGAAGCACAGACTGGACAAGATAGCTGTTGGAAAGGTGGAGGGAGGGTTGAGCAGGTCCCAGGTCAGGCTCCCTTCACGTACAGCAGATAAATTATGTGTTGACAGAAGTTGGTAACTACTTCAAAAATGAGAGGCAGCATGAGGCTACCTGCCTTGCTGCAAGGGCTGTGAGGTGGTGCAGTCTTTATGGAATGCTGTGTTGGGGCAGGAGAGCTGTGTTTTGAGAAGCAATTCGAAACCATCAGTCTGTCTTAGTTGTCCAGCCCAATAAACCACAAGTGAAAGCCTTGCCCACCTCTTTGCCTCATAGTCCCTTGGCAAGGTCCTAGCCTGAGCCACCACACTGGGATGCCTGCACCTGCCCATGCCTGTTGGTGTCCCCTCCCTGCTGACAGGACTTCCCAGCCTGACCTCAGACCTGCCTGGTCACTGCAGACTTGTCTGGCAATCACGGTCGAACTTGGTCACTGTCACCAGATGTGCTCTGCTCTCCAGCACCATGGGACCACAACCCTTTTACGTGATGCAAATCAGAAAACATTAAGTTATTTTGTACTCTATTGTAAGCATCCCGTGCATAAAATGAGAAAATGTTTGTGCTTAATCAGGTAGGAGAGGCAAGGACATAGAATGAAAGTAATGAAATGTAATCAGAATGAACCATGAGGTCAAAAGTTCTGGCATGCAAAGCCACCATCATATAGCTAACTATCAGAGTCAAGAAGATTGCAGAAAACAGTGGGCAAGCTCAGGAAGTGTAGGCTAGATCACTGGACAGGGAGGTGGATTGATTGAATAACCTCCACCACCAGTACAAGCACATGCTGGCCTGAGAACTGCCAGTGCAGGAGCAGTACCACAGCGTGCAGTCCTTCAGGAACGGACTGCTCCAGCATGGGCTGCTCTCCACAGAGCAGCACAGGAAGCTTCTCAGATGAAAGAAGCTCTGCTTTGGGTAAAAATCACACCCATTTTATACCATTTATAACTCTTACACCTAAGAAAGCATAGGACACCACCACTGGGGTAAAAAGCGAGCCTCTTTTATACCACGTATACCTCTTACCCATAAGAAGGCATAGGGCAAGGGGGAATGGTCTTAACCCAAAAGAGGATCAACTAGGCATTAAGAGGAAACTCTTCACTGTACAAGGGTGGTGGGGCACTGGCACAGGCTGCCCAGAGAAGCTGTGGATGCCCTATCCCTGGAGGTGTTCAAGTCCAGGCTGGATGGGACCTTGGCCAACCTGATCTAGTGGGTGGCACCTCTGTCTATGGCAGGGGGGTTGGATTTAGTTGATCTTTAAGGTTCCTTCCATCCCGAGCTGACCTTGGAGGCCTGTAGCTAGTGGTGTCCCTCAGGGGTCAACATTGTGTCCAGGCTTGTTCAACTTACTCATCAACAACCTGGACGATAGAACGCAGTGCACCCTCAGCAGCTTTGTTGATGACACAAAGCTCAGAGGATTGGCTGATACCCAGAGGGCTGTGCGGCCATTCAGAGGGACCTCGACAGGCTGGAGCGTCGAGCCAAGAGGAACTTCATGGAGTTCAAGAAGGGCAAGTGCAGTGTCCTGCACCTATGGAGGAATAACCCCAAGGACCAGCACAGGCTGGAGGCTGACCTGCTAGAGAGCAGTCCTGCAGGACAGAAGTCTGACCATGAGACACCACTGTGCCTTGTGGCCAAGAAGGCCAACAGGACCCTCGGATGCATTTTGAAGAGTGTTGCCAGCAGGTCAAGGAAGGTGATCCTTCCCCTCTACTCAGCCCTGGTGAGGAAACACCTGGAGTACTGTGTTCAGTTCTGGGCTCCCCAGTACAGGAGGGACACAGAACTACTGGAGCGAGTTCAGAGGAGGGCTACAAAGACGATGAGAGGACTGGAGCACCTCTTGTATGAGGACAGGCTTAGAGAACTGGGACTGTTTAGCCTGGAAAAGAGAAGGCCCTCATTAATGTGTATAAATATCTGAGGGGAGGGTGTCAAGGGGATGGAGCTGGTCTCTTTCCAGTTGTGCCTAGTCACAGGACAAGAGGCAACGGACACAAACTGAAACACAGGAGGTTCTGGCTGAATAGGAGAGGACACTTCTTTACTGTGAGGGTGACAGAGCACTGCCACATGTTGCCCAGAGAGGTTGTGGAGTCTCCTTCTCCGAAGATATTCAAAACCTGCCTTGATGCCATCCCGCGCAACGTGCTCTAGGTGAGCCTGCTTGACCAGGGTGTTAGACTAGATGATCTTCAGAGGTCCCTTCCAACCTTGTCCATTTTGTAATTCTGTAACTGCAGCTAATGCAATAGCTGTAGCTATAGTTTTCTTAGAAAACAACAAATCTCCCCCAGAAGCATGATTTTATTATTTAAAAGCAAAAACAAGAAAAAAAAAAAGATGATTCAATACATCTCTTATAGAATAAGTTTTGGAAATAGTGTAATTATTGGTCTGAAACCCCAAATATCCATTACAACACCCAAAGCTGATACTTTACAGTGGACCTGAATATATACGTATTTCAGTCTAAAACATTCCAAAGACATGCTGAATGTCAAAGTAAGCATCTAATTTAATGAAATGATGGTAATTGAAACAAGCAGGTATAGACAAGTCAAACATGTTACAAATACGGCATTTTTTTTTACATAAGAAAATTAGACATTAAGTACGTACATTCCTGGACATGGAATTTTATCTGGAAAATTTAGTAATAGTTGGTATTACAGAGGAATAAAAATATATCCTTGACACTTACAAATCTTCATTTTCATAAAGCAAGTTTTATTGCCTGTGTTTATATAAATAGGGTATCATACATTAGACCCCAGTTTACATTTATTAATGGAGAACATTTTAAAGAGCTCTTCAAGAGCAACATAAGGTGTGCAAAAATACTAGAAAGAGAAATAAATATTCTAACACAAAAAAACATTTAACTGCTCTCCCATGACAGTCTGACTACAAATATCAAGTACCTCTTAGATTTTAACTATAAAAACATCTTTGTCAGTTAGGCCAGAATCGTAGATCAGAATAAATGTAGCAGACGTATCACAACATTAATTAGACAATATAACTGAAAGTCCAAAATGTAATCATGTACACCCACAGAAAATGTTTTCACATTTTATCCTGTTGCAATTACACTAGAGCACTTAGAACCAGTGGTATATTACAATATATTCTGTTTTAAAACAACAAATTTCACAGTCCTGGCAATACGGTACCAGTTTATTGCTAGAATTCCATTTAGTATTTCATAGCACGCAAGTGTTAAGTAACTCATACTGTTTCTAATAGTAAATAAACACACACCAAGTAAACTGATGTTATTTTCACATACCTTAAAACAGGTTTTTTTCCCTAATTTATGTGAATTTCGTTGCCTACAAAATCAAGGACAACGATACTGATTAGGTCCTCGCACAGTATTAGCAAGATATCATTGACTCTCAAGATAATAAATAACTTAATTCCAGCTGGTAACATACCTAGTACCATTTCTAGTCAATGACCTAAAATTGTGCAGCCTTTTGGGAGCATACTGGTGTCTAGCAGTGACCTGAAGCAGGATAAAAATTGGTTCATTTTGTACATCCCAGCATGTTTCAGAAGCGCAGGAAAATCCTGTTTATCCCAAAGTCTTAAAAATTCAAATATGTTTGTAGTCAAAACTCAGCACATGCACATAGTTTTAAACTTAAATATTTACAAGCCTCCAGTCCTTGAGATTTCAGATCTTCACAGTACTATGTTCAAAATAGAACCTCTTGGTAGCTCACCTGCATTCTGCACTCGAAGTTACACACGAATTTTCAGGAAACTCTTCTCCAGGATATCAACCTTGTTAGGAGACAAAGCTCCTGAATTCCTTATCATTAAAATTCACATCAGCTAGGTCATATTGGCCTCATTAAATAAGATCTTGAATTGCAAAGATATTGCTTACTATTAACAAAACTTGAGAAAAGAAAGAAATCGATTTTTCTTTAAATATCTTTAGAATGCAATTAACAGTGGCATCCAATTATTTTACAATGAAATGACTGCATTCAAGGAAGTGTGATCAATCAGTGAAAGGATGCCACAGCATCATTCTGCCATCCTCTAGAGAACACTTTTCAGTTGTTTATTTTGAAGTTTCACTTTTACTAAGCACTGTATATAAACACTGCTTTCTTTAGAAAACTGATAAAAGGGCCCATAAACATTACCCTGAAAACTTCATTAAAAGTTCTTTGAATTTAACAAAACCACTAGGAGTGCTTTTTAACTTTTAAATTCACTGAACAAGGCCCACACCAGAGGCTCATTCCAGGATTATCATTTTCTACCAAGCACAGTCATACGCACGTAATTTTACTAATCTGACAGCAATTTATTTTTTCACAGTAAGTCACAAATGACCTTTGTCTAGAATATATGCTTGGACTACAATGGACATCCATTAGAGAGCCCCATGTTTTCAAGCAATATTTATGCCTGAACAGTCTCTGCTGGAATGAGATTCCCTGTTGTATCCAGCTGCATACACTTACACGAACAGGCAGACACAGGGCATTCAGTGTGGTCCCTAGACAGCAATAGCAGAAAAAAAGAAAAAAAACAGATAAAATAAAACTAACAAGAATTTTGTGTTCTATAAATTTAAGGATGCACAGGAACACGGTATCTCCAAGAAAACTTAACAGCATGGTAAGCTCTGCAAGTGTTCTAAAACAAAACATCTTAATTGCAGATAAAACTAAGGAGTCGTGTCCTACTTGGTACAGCATAAACAAGTGAAACACACAAGATTTGAACAACTTACCTGAACCAGCTAAGCATATGCCCAGCGTGTCCACCATGCCTACAGTTGTGACACCAAGTAAACCAGTTGTTGAACTGGGCCAGCTTCTTGTCTTTGCTAAGATCCACTTTTTCATCTGACTTAGATCCTCCTGTGCAAAAGCAAACCCATCCCCACAGATACGCCTGTAAATCTTTGTTTCGTTTATATTGCAATTGCAGTAACAGTATTACAATAAATTTGGAATTAGGAACTTCAAGCAAAGAAGTAGCCTGATTTTAAAAGAGAAGTTGATAAAATTAAAGAAATAAGAACCGATAGAAAACCAAGACAAGAATTATACTGCTCAGCTAATGCTTTGTATCTTATGGATGTGCTACACTTGCCTATTAAACAAACTTTGGAGACACAGTCTCTTTCAACAGTGATTTACGTTTCAGGGACTGATTTCAGTTCCAGTGAATTATACACCTGTTTTCCTGCACATGGAATTTTTGGCTTTAAAATAGGTATGTGTGTGTGTAAATATATAAAATTCACAAAGTCTCAGTTATGAAGTAGAACAAGTGCAACAGTATGCCATAACACAGACCAGTGAAAGAATTAGAGGATACATAAATAGATGACAACTGTACTGCTGTCAATAGCTCTTTAACAAGACTGACTTAAAAACATGGGCAAAATGAGTTTCACTTAAACCTTATACGATGCTGAGCCCAAAACATTTAGAACCAAGAGATTCTACAGATAGTATTTCTTGGCTCTGCCAGCAGCACCCATAAATTCTTCCATGCTTAGCCACAGAAAGTATATGTTATGTTTATTCTTTCTTCTTCTTTCAGTTACAAATCAATTGGTTTACATTCCAGGATTTCTGTAGCCTCCCACCAATTCATCCCAAGAAAACACACCTCCCATTTCCTGCAATTTTAAAGCTCATAACGCAAACGCTATGATACTTGAATCTTTTTGTCTGTTTAAGCCATGGGATTCCACTGACAACCTCACTGGTAAAAACAGTCAACACCAGGTAACTGCATACCGACACCAAAAATTTGAGACAGATTTTATCATAAAATTAGATGGGATGTAAACACATTTACATGTTCACTATAGTCTCTCTCCCTTATGATTAAGAGTATGAATAATTACAGTATGAGAACAAATAGAAAGGTGCAACAGAAGATCTTCCTACAGGAACTGTTAATTAAGCCTGTATCTAGTACCCTAGTTGAATAGCTAAAAACCAGTACATCATACCTGGACAGCTGGAAACTGGAGTTCCCATATTTATCAAGCAAAGTGCACAGCGAGGAAGGGGCTTACGACACCCAGGACAGCTCGTAACTTTTGACTTAGTTGGTGAACCACTAACTCCATATTGGCTAAAACCCCGCCCCTGATGAGGAATGGCTGAACAGCTGTACGAGATCGATTTTCCACAGAAATTGCAGCTCACAAACACCTAAAGAGAACAAAAGCTCATTAATTTTTCAGTTTGGTTCTACCTCTGCTACAACTATAAGTGAATTTGTTCAAGCTAGCAAATACTCATTTACCAGGTACTCTTGATAGTGCACTGGAAATTTACTCTCTTGTGAAGGTGTTGCCAACATCTTGGCTTGTAGACTAAACATGCAGTTTTGTGAAGCAGGCCTTAACAATGCCCAGTTACCTGAACAGCACGTAACACCATGCACAATTGCTATCGATTGGAGAGGTATTACTTAAGATTATGAAAAGCTATATGTGAAGGTATGAAAGAAATTAAATTTACTCTGCTGGCGTCTCCTTCATTCTATTCAAGTGACCCACTCCAGAGTCCTGAACATGAGGATTTTCCTAGCAATCTTTACCTTCACATTTAATGCCACAAGTTGAGGTGTGCTATAGAGAAAAGCACAGACTTTACATTCACTAGGGGTTATTTACGATGCTCACGTAAGGCAGAAGCAATAAACAACTCCCTCCCACTTGCAACAGTATGGATGGAGCTCTCCTTAAACAGCTGTGAAGGACACATGAATTCAGATATAGCCTTCCTTAAAAACCCTTGGGACCTTAAAGCTTGTAATGCAAATACTGAGCAAATATGAGCGAGTGTGGGTTGTTGTGGCCAGACCACATTGGAAAAAAATGATAACATAATATTTGTATAGGGCGTCAGTTGTCAGTTTAGCTTATGTTCTGAACTGATAATAAAAGTTGCTGTTCACTTCAGTTTAGGTTCAAGGGCTTCAAAATAGCTTTGAGGTTCAGATCATTTAAAATAAAGTCAACCTGAACTGGTTCTTGGTTCAATTCCCTGGTTTCAGCATCATCCTCACCATGATAAGAATGGCATTTCCTTGATTAGTTATTAAAAAAAAAAACAAAACAAAACATAAAAAAAACCACATGTTTGTTTACCCTGTTTTCCTCCTCTCTACCAAAACAGTTAAGTCCTTTCTCCAAACTATTTTGAAAAACAAACAATCATGGTTACCCTTTTAGGATATCCTTGGTTTAAATCTTTCTTTTGCACATGACCCTCATGAAAACCAAGATGCAGCCACCATTTTTGTTTCTATAGAAGTACCATGCTGCATTCCTTTCTGGATTGGTCATACTTCATACAATAAATAAATTTACCTGGGCTAAAGGCTTTGAACTAGGATCCAGCTTACTCCTATGGATATCAAATTCTGCACGTTTATGCCAAAATCTCCACGCATCTAAAAGATTCCTGTAGTTCTCAATCCAGTACTGAACCCTCTCATCCTTAAGCACATCTGATGGAGAGCCCTAAAGCAGGTAGAAAAAAATGCCAAACACTGAAGATACACAAGGCAAGATATTCACGTTTTCAAAAGGCTTCACAAACCATACTACAATGTATGAGAAATAATGTAATTTGTCTACAGAAAGACAACATCTGATAAAATTTAACGTGAGTTTCATAAAAACTTTCTTCAGTCTGCCTCTCAGGTTGAGAATACTTGTGCTGCCATGTTCTCCTAAACACCTGCATCTGTCAGACAAAGGATTATACATTTTTGTCACATATCCTGGTATATATGTAACATATGTAACCATAAAAATGATACGTGCACAGTGCTGGAAGTAGCTGCAACTGTGCCAGTAAGGACCACAACAAGCCCAACCAAAAAAGAAAAAAAAAGAAAACAACAACAACAAAAAAACACCTAAACCACAACCCCCCCCAAACACACACACGCACACACAAAACCACCACAATAAACTGAACACCAATACTCACAGCCAAAAAACAAACAAACAAACAAAAAAACACCTCACCATCAAAATCCTGGAAGCAAAAAAAAGTATACTTTGAACCTACCAGAAAACACACCAGTAACAAGCAGGAAAATGGGTATTCCCAGTGTAGCTATTTTTGCTTTTTCTCCTCCTTTCCCTACTATCTCTCTTTTTCTGGTTGAGATAACTTGAAGATACAAGTTTGTAGTTAACCTCGAGTGATTCTGAAGATTCCACAATATCATCCATATATCCATCACAAAAATCCACATACCACACCATGATATATGTTGTCAAAATTTACTACAGAAAATACTTTTCAGTTCACAAGATTCAGTACTATGCGGCTAAAGAAACTATAGTTCTCTTAAGAAACAATTTATTTTTGAGTGAAACACTAACCTGTAACATGCAATAGCTTGCTGTCTGGACATCTCCAGTTCTGTCAACGTAACTTTCCATCAAGTCCACTCCATCTTTTGTCAGCCCTGTTAACAGTATTCCCTCCAAATTCCCAGCATCTTTCATTTCATTCGTCAGCTTCTCAATAAACCTGTTCAGCTACAAAACAAACAAACAAACAAACCTAACTTTTGCTGTCTATCACATTGTAACTCATTTATGGCAAAACTTGCTACAAGTTGAACAGCTTTCCTTAAGAGGGTCTTTTGCTAACAGAATATGCTGCTTGCTGCATGTTACACAGCAAAATTTATATGGCAATATCTACTATATTGCAAGAATTTAAGTATTTATCTATGTACTTTAAACCTCCTGACACAAAGTGCAAAGAGAGAGGTCACCTACTTTTTAAAGACTTAAACATTCCTACTGCAAAATGAAACCTTCATTCAAGAGAAAGTAAATGTCTGGAAATAAATAACAAATAAATAAATATACACTCCGTTAAGAGAGACATACAAGCCATACAACAATTTTAAAAACCAGCATGTCATGAATATTATTATAAAAAAAGTAAAAAGTCAAGCTGAAGTTACAAACTGAAGATCAGATTATACTGTAGCTTATATCCCATTGTGAGGAGAAAAACAAATCCCTCATGAATCATCGCTTCCACTGTTCACCTCTCCACCCCAGATCTTCTTCCCTCTCTAAATAAAGCCCAGCTTAATAGTTTGCTTGAATGTCCGACCACAGACTTACCTGAGCATCATTGAGGAACTTGCAAGCGAATGCAACTCTGTCTCGTACAGCTACGTTATTTTCATACTTTGGAGAGAAAAATGGGAATACTACCATCACATACAAGTCTCCAATTTTTCAGTACATTGTTTGTAAAAGTCAGAACATTTCCCTTAAGGTATAGCTAATATTAATGAATTTGATTATGTACAAAGAACGTACCTGAAGAAAGCTAACACTAAACATCAGACAAACCGTTTATATTCAGATATATGTATCAGATCAAGACTGAGGCTAACAGGAGCAATTTACTCATATGGCAGGAAAGGCTGGTTCAACACAGCATATGTGGCTTTTGAAACTCTAGAAACAGATTTCCAAATCATGTAGGGCTGGGCTTTCGTGCTTCTGGCACGATATTCTGGCACCCCCAGGTCCCCTTCTGCTGAGCTGCTCCCAGGCACTTGTCACCTGGCCTGGGCCTGGGCCTGGCATTACACTGTCCCAGCTGCAGCACCCGGCATTTCCTTTTGCTGAACTTCAGGCCATGCTGATTGCCCAGTGCTCCAACCTATCTAAATCCCTCTGCAAGGCTTCTCTTCCCTTCAGGGAGTCAACCGCATCTCCCAGTTCATTAACCTTTCTCCTGCTTATATTATTTTGATGATATACTTCTAATGGTTCAAGAATTCCATGCCACAAAAAAAAAAACAGCCACAAACCTCCCCTAAGAACTGTGTGAACTCTGTTGGATACACCCATTTTTATATGGTTTGTACACTAACACAATGTTCATTAATAAGAGATCTCTGTTTTGAAGAAAAGATGTTACCTGCCAGTATTAGGAAAAAATATGTTCTGAACTGATTAATTCATGGAGCATGTGACACTTCCCCTACACATGGGTGTGTATGTATACACCTATTATTTAAAGGAATTTAACATCAATTTACTCACCAAAACACCGTCGTATGAACCAGATTCACTCGTCAGAAAAGCAAACATAGCACACAAGTAGGGATTGTTCAACTGCAGTCTTAGAGTACTGCACATTTCTCTCCAAAGCGAGTTCTTCTCATCTGTGTAGCCTGACAGAGCCATTGCTACAACATTAAGGTTCAGATCACCTGATTTATTTAAAACAAACAAACAAACAAACAAACAACAAAAAACACACAATGAAACAATATTCAAGTTCAAGACTTAAAAATCAATTGAAACTGTAACTGAACACATCAGTTTGAAACAGAATATTCTGCAGAATACATGACAAAATCTGGTAGAGTTATCACGAGCTAAAACAAACTTTACATTAGCTTTTTGCAGTTTCTGCTTTCAGTGACTCAGTTTCTGCTCTCAGAGTCACGAGCCCACATGCATGACAACCTGAGTTATACTTTAAGCAGCATCACTCTAGCTCTGGTGTTTTGCAATAGCTTTGAACTGCTACGTGCATTCTTATTGCTTTCACAAAAGGTTGTCATTACCATAATTCACATCCACAAGAAGTGAAAGTACTGGAATATACACATAACCATTACCTAACAGACCATGCTGGTGGATGACAACTGCATATAACAGTTTTAAGTTAAAAAAAATCCTAAAATCATTAAATCTATTTTATCTAAATATTTACTGTCAGAAAGTTCAATCTTCTTTTTCCAATTCAAAGATAGCCAGTCTCTGTTCTGAACTTTCCCTACAGAAAACACATTCATACTTCCCCCAAATCTAAAGCAGGCAAACACAATAAAGACAGTAATTTAAATTTAGTAAGAGAACACAGATGCAAATCTGAGATGTAGGAGGAATACTGGCAAGAAATATAACAAAATACCTCCATCTCTTAGTTCTAAAATGATTATCTTTTCCTTCACACACTGTAACACTTCCCAAATGCTATTCCAAAACAAATGTCTTCTGTAAGTCCTGAATATTGTATTTTAGTTATTCCACAGCCATTGCACTGGCAGAAAGCTGCATACAGCCCAACTGAAGGAGACATACACCTGACCAATGAGCAATTCCATTACAAGAAAAAAATCTCACTACTTCTGTGTGTAACACTTTGTGTCATGTATCAATATGAAATTCTAAAACATGCAACGCATTTTAATTAGACAGTTAGACATATTATAGTCTGAGGAGTGAAAGAACAAGATTTGTCTGATTCTGAGGCTCCAATCCAGCTACTTCAAGTACTTTAACAGACAGCAGACACCTTTTCCTACCACCTTCCAGAATTCTGTTTACAGAAAAATCCACCAATGTGATGTAACTCCAAAAGAAGAAAGCCACGAAAACGCAATACACACCTTTTCCTGAGGAAGCACCTTTATTTAGAATTTGTATTGCTCGCCGTATGTCCAAATTGAACAGCGCAACAGCAGCAGCTCGCTCCCAGTCTCCTTCCTGTTCCAATGAATTTAAAAAAGGTTCCACATCTAAGTCTGCTCCCTTCTTTATCCACCCACAAAGCTGCAAAGCCAAGGATCTCTCCTCACTCAGATACTGAATAATATCTGCCTGTCTATCAGATCCACTCCTGCTGTGCCTGAGGTTCTCTGTTGTTCCTAGAAATGGGAAATATGTTAAATTATGCTTTATTCACAATTTAAATTGCAGCCACAGTGCTTTGATTTCAATCATAAAGCTGAGCAAAGTATCATACTTCACTACTTTAAATTAACATCACTATTAACTCTGTTGTAAGGAGCAGCATATACGAAACAGTTTTATTCTGATCTCCTAATAACCATGCATCTAAACTTGACATGTATTCCCTACTGAGTCTTTCTTCTTTCCTCTTCATCTTAAGTTTTTGGAGGTTCTTGTTACAGAGCTGACAGGAATGATCAGCACGTCCACCTTCAAAATACAGCCAAGCACCTGGCTCTACCAGTTCTCTTCTTCTTAGCAAGCACCAATGTGCTAGAAGCTTTCCCACCTCCGAGGAGTTGCCTTTGCTCCAAGCAGCATAAATATAAGAGACATAATGAACAGGGAAGGAAAGATTCAAATAACAGATACCACTAAAAAAATACTTCACTGAGCATAAGAGGCGTAATGTGATGCACAAGGGGTGATTACCACTTCAAAACATGATAGCTTATTTAAACATGGTTATATAAATGTACTTTGGCTACACCGAAGTCAGCTTTCTAGAACTACACTCCCATGTGGAGCTTTGAGAACTGTAACAAATAGTTACATGCAGAGCAAGACTTTTCAGTGTCACTGTCAATCACTGAACGTTTGAAATAGTTCAGATGAAGATTTACCTCTGAGGTTATTTTGTTTTTCTGATCATTGACCTTCAAAGAAAACCAAAAATTCAGGAAGTTACTGTAAGATATACTGTTTACCTACATATATTAAATCACAAACTTAAATACTTAGTTTATGTATTTTATAGTCTCTTTCAATAATTTTTAAAGACAACCCCCTGAGTGCATCATTCTGTAAATATACTATAACATAACTTATCAAAGTTGGAATATTCTTACCCAAAGATGACTTCACAATTGACTTAATGCCAGCATAAACTAAGGGACCTTTGTTTCCTGTAAGTTTTTGATCCATATCTTCAGTATACTGCTTCATAAGTATTTACATGTATAGGAACCTTAATCTTTTTCCCAAGAATTTGAAAAACACTTTTTTTAAAGTTAAAAGTCATCCTATTAACATATGCAAAGTTTTTAGAGGATGTTGTATTATATTCAAAGACTTTCATGCATTTTGTATAATTGGTTTACATATAAAGTGTAGGCTACTTCTTAAAATATACTACAGTAAAATAAAGGATATAATGCAGAGTGTACCAAAGGGATTTCAGCTGGGGATCTTCATTTCCAGCTAGGAGGTGATTTCTCCAAACTTGTTCAGTATCAAGACCATACCTTGATAACGCTCTGAGCCGCATTTTGGTTGCTATGTCTTTTTCCAAGGAATTAGCCTTTCCCTCTTCTGTGCATTCATATAGATGTCGTCCACAAGCCCACATTAAGGATGTCACTGGACTCCACGCAAGAGAAATTCTTTCAAAAACTGTGAAGTCAGACATAGTCCTGTTGGGAGTCACCACTACCATTCGATTTTGACTCGTGGGATGCCAGGCAAACGAAGCAATGTAGTTTTCACATGGCTGGACACTTCTTTCAATGATTGTAGGCTCAGTTTCATCCCCAATAGGAGTGGGAGTATGCTGCATGTCATACAGCCTAATGATATTACTGTCCCTTGTTAAAGTAGCTAGCAGCCCAGTTCTTGTAGGACACCACGCGACTTTTGTTAAAGGCTTTGGTTGCTCTGTCAAGGTCAAAACAGGCTTTTCAAACTTCCTTAAATCCCATATGGCAACCTGACCTTCATAGAAGGAAGCTACACGATCATGGAAATACGGATCGACAGTCACTCCTTGGACAGCCTTGGTGTTGACAAATATTTTTTGGCTCGTATTCCTCAGATCAAAGATAGCCAGATTTCGATGCATTCCAGCTAAAAGAAGCTTTTGATCCCGTGGAAGCCAACAAAGAGAGAGGCAAGCATCATTCTGCCCTAATTCATAAAGTGGCTTTGTTACTACCAGTCCCACTTCCGGATCACCTGTTGAAAGCCTCACTTTCTCTGTAGCAACTGCAGTCTCTGGAGCATATTTGCTACTGATATCCCAGATGAGAACTGAAAAGTCAGCCCGATGTTTATCTAATCCAGCAGCAAGCCAGTTACTATCTAGTGGGTTCCACGCCAGCGTATTGCATTGCCGTGCGTGCTTGGGAACAAACTCTTTGCCTATCAAATCTTTAGATTTTGAGTTGTGATCCTGGCCAAGGCTGGTAAGTACCACTCGACCGTTGGCCTGTCCAACAGCAAGAAGACATTCAGGATCATACTTTGGATACCAAGCCACGCATTTCATATACGGTGTATCTGAGTTTATGGACAACAGCGTGGCTGTAGTTTCTTCTGACAGCCGCAAGGACCCTGCCTTGAGTTCCGAACTTACGGCAGATTCAATGTGATAAAGGCTCAGTTCCGAATCACACACAACAAAGCGGTCAACGTGGTGTGGGGCCCAAAGAATATCTGGTTTGGAGCCACTCATGATTAGGGTGAGTTTACAAGCAATTTAAACTCTTGCAGGAAGACTCAGGTGATATCCATTCACATGGAAACTGTTGAGAAAACCATTCGTAGAAGCGTTATCAAACCCAAATTCCTTTGTCATCTGAGATCATCTTAAAGCAAACACAAAAACGGTTCTGAATTACTTTTAGCCCCAGAATTTGTCACATACACATTTCAGGCCCAAACCCTCAACGTTCTCCACATTACATCCCTTTCCCTGCTGTACGCTTTTTGGTTACGCTGACTGAAGCAACAATCAACACAGCCAGCTACAAACAGACAGCAGGGTCTGCTGTGTTTACAAACTCCGCAGCAGTACATATGTTGTTATTGGGGAAGGAAGGATTGAGCAAAACACGGTGTGGCACCGTGTGTGGGTGTGCAGCCAGTAAAGCGCCACTCCCTAAAACATGTAGAAAACGTCTCTGCCTAATTGCAGTGCGCTGGCTGACAGAAACCAGTCTCCCTGTTTTGCCCAAAGGCTGCCCCTATTTGCAGATCTGTATAAATATACGACTTCTCACTCCTAATCTCGCTCTGCTGCTCCCATTACACCTCGGCCCGGCCGATCTCGGCTCTTTCCCAACCTTTACGACCCCACGGTTCTACCACAACGCTCCCATGCCCTCGTTAACACCCGGCCTAGCAAACACCGACTTACATCGCGCTGACTCCCACCGCCACCTGCAGCAGCCCGAACCACCGCACGCCCCTACAGGCACACACAACGCCCCAGCACGCCACGGGATACCTGCGGCTGGGGGAGGACAAAAAGCAGCGCCCGGTGCCCCCCGGCCTCCCCCTACCTCCACTCCGCGCTGCGGGGGGCGCAGGGGCCCCGCTCCCGGCTCGCCCCGCACCTCAGGCCCCGCTCCGGCCCCAGCGGCCCGGGGGGACCCAGCGGCAGCCGCGCGGCGCCTTCCGGCAGCGCGGGCAGCGGGGGAAGGAAGCGCCGGGGCCCTGCCGGCCGCGGGCCGCGATCGCTTCCGGGGGCCGGCCGAGATGGCGGCGGGCGGTGGCGTCACGGCAGGCCGCGCATGGAGGGCTACGAGGGGGAGGGTTGTGGGACCTCGGCTGTGGCTCAATAAAAATAATAATAATAAAACAGCTGTTTTGTGAGCTTCTGTTTTCTTCTTCATGGCAACATAGCACGTGCAGATTTCCTCACGCGTGTGCAATGAACCCTTGCAAACGAGGGCAGGGAGCTGTTTGTGAATAATAAAGAAATAGCGTCAGGAGGTTTTCTGGTGGGAAGCCTGGGGGGGGGGGGAAAGGGGGGTTCCTAAATAAAATGTTGATTCTGTATGGAATTGTTCTGCTTACTTTAAAAGTGATTGCGATGTGTTAGTGCAACTGAAAAAAAAAATACATAGTGCAATTAAAAACTAGCACACCTGTTGCAAATGGCAGTACAGCCCAGAGGACTCTGTGTGGTTATCACCTGCTGAGCGGGTTGTGGCAGCCAAAGGCTTCTCTCTGCAGACACAAGCTTGTTCTCAGTCCTTCCTTGTAACCAGTTTTGTGCAATCTTCATTTCCAGGAAAACTTTTTTTTTTTTTTTTTTGGTCAAGTATTCTGTTGAATAAGTTGTGTTTCCGTTGTGGAAGCAGCCCCTCAAATTTCACACAGGGAAAACCCACAAACGTCAATTAGCCTGTTATATAAATGTCAAGAGGGATCGTCCAAAGGGAGCTTGGCCTAAAAGAAGAGATTGCGAGATCTGAGTTTTATATTAGAACATATGCTGTTCTTTATCTTTGTAGGAGATGTTATTTTGTGTGATGGAAAAAATTACATCTTAAGTGAAATATTTCAGTGCTGGACAATGTCTTCCCTAAATACCAGATTTTTTGCATTACAAAAACATGTTAAAAAAAAGAAAATTGAAATATACTTAAAGATTATTAAGGATAATAGAAATCCTTAAAATAAACTTTAAAATTATATTATATGCAGATTTTAAAAAAATATTTGAAAAATCCCATTCAAATACGAAACTTACTAATGCTTTTTAATAGGGTGAAACAGCAGAATGTGGACCACTGGGGCTAAAAGGTGACAGAGTAAGTTGCACTTTTAAATTAAAACATTTGAATGGTATGAAGTATGTGGTACTTCAGAATCTTTGAAGAGATACTTCTTCAGAAAAAAAAAAAAAAAAAAAAAAAACAAAAAACTTTCAGAAGGAATTGCTATTACTAGAGATTACTAGGGCTATGTTTACAGCAGAAAACAGTGACTTCACTGAGATCAGATTTTATCCTTCAGTAATATTTGAGATCTTCCACCTCTTGAGTGAATGAAGTAAAAGATAAGAAGATGAGATTGTTATCATTTATATTGACAATCCCCAGAGAGGGATGGAAAAATCTGGGTAAAACGTCTGGTTTCAGGCTCTACAGAGGAATATGCTCCTCCAAGAACACTGTGGCTGTCACCTTCATGCCCAACCTTTTTGCATTTAGTCCCTCTAGCTTCTCTCTTTTCAAGTTTTTTTACCCATTCCAGTCTAAACGTTTTATGGCAGAGTGCAGCTTACCTTTTTCAAAGGGTTACATTTTGAGCAAAAATCAGTAGGTTTGCATATGAACTACAGCAAGTACATCATTCTTTTACCTTCTTTCTCCTCAAGCCATGTACTTTCCAAAGTATACTTTACTGCTCCAAAACATTAAGGGTGGAGATTTTATTTTTAAAATAATACTTTTAACTCAAGAAAAACACCTGTTTTTTGTTAGCTTTCATCTTGTAAATGACTGAATTGCTTTGGCTAAAATTTAGAAAGAAAGACATCTGGCATGAATAGTTTCAGTTTATATCTTTAAAGTTGCATAAAACTATAAACAATGAAAAGCAGAGCCTTAAATAGGAAATATTGGGCAACCTTAATACAAGGGAGTGTTACACAGCCTGCCAGTAATTATGTATGTGTTCTATACATGCTCTCTAGATGTGTTCTTTGCTTCAGTTTTCAAATGTGCTCTGTAAAGGAATTGCAAGTGTATATGGTGTCTAATCCGAGCTCTGTAGATGCCAAACAAGAGTCTTCTTTTGACTTTGTAGACATTCATGCTTAGAGGAGAAACACCTGAACACTCATTATCTAGACACATAGGATAAATTTTAAATTGCCTACATTATACTAAATATGAAATACTGAAAAATAAGTATTGTCATTGCTCAGATCACATGAATCATAACTGAATCCTGTCTTTGGTAATCCTGGGTATTTTTCCTTTCATTCTATATATTGTATCAAAGGCAACATGAAAATGTTTGTAAATTCCTCGAGAACAGTCATTAAGCAAAGTATTTTAATAAAGAGCTTAAAGGCAAACTAGGTTTGCTGAAAGAAAAACGAGGCCGTGACATGGTAACATTCTGAAAATCTTACGGGGGGAGAGAGGGGAGAACTATGGATTTGTTTTTTTTTTTAATGTAACCTGTAAAACATAATTATGAAACAAGCACTTGCCATCTATAAAGTGTCAGAAACTACAATGAACTTAGAAGGAGCTATAAAGGGCATCAAAAGATTTGGTTTGTTATGAAGGAGGATGGTTCAGGATATTTCAAAGCAGAATATTGGCATGTTGTTTTTAAATTGTATTTTCTTTCTTTTTGTTAAGCTAATGTTTATGAAATATTGCTGAATGCATTTTATTTTAAATTTAATTTTTGAATTTTGAAAATCCAACATTATGATTAGTCATTATTAATAGGTGTTAATGAATATATTTTATTTCTTTCTTTTCTTTATACATAGCAACTGGAAGGTCTGATTGGCTCTTAAGGACCTCAGGGACCTCAAGTAAGTGAAAAGTAAGGTAAGTGAAAAGTAGAAATACTACTACAGTTTTCTGAGAGTTCATTTTGTGTTTCATACACAATCTATTTTTGTTGCTAAATTGTACACCTTTGGGGTCAGAAATAATGCATTCTAGTAATTTAAAGAATTTGCTTCACATCTGGCACAGGTCACAGAGCTGTTTTGGCACAGTTGGCAGCTCAGTTGGACCCTCCGTATGTGCTATGTTTTTCATTTTACTGAGGACCTGCCAATTCATTTCCCCTGCTGATGGAATTTCTGGCAAGCTCCTCAATTAGCCAAAGGTGCAGCTTCCATAGTGTCCCAGGATGACTGACAAAGTACACCTCCAACAGCTAAATAGACTGAAACCATTCAAACAGGCTGAAAACTGCTTGTAAATAATTCTGTCTTGAATCAAAATAAATAAATAAATAATCCCTTCCCATCAAAATGAAGAGTACCCTTGCCGGTAATTGCCCAACACACTTTTTCCTTAGCTACTGTAGATGGCAAATCCCTGATTTTTCCTGTCTGCAGTTGCTGGAAGGAGTTTTATCTCCTTTTGGGTATTTTAACTTCTGCAGTCTTTTTGGACGGGAGACAGAAATCTGTAGATAGTTGCTTGCTGTGACAGAGATTTCATAAACATTGTCATGTTTTGTTAGCTCTGTATGTTGGCAAAGTGAGGATGGAATCTTCCTACATCACTTATGCATGACTGCCTGAACACAAGCATCTCTGGAGCAGATGAAACAGTACAGCCAGTGAAGAGCAGGGTAGAGACTAAAGGAGAATCAACTTGGGTCAGAACATGAATATCTAGTTCTAAAATCCGTTCTGCATAGTTTAAAGAAACGGTACTCTGTTTTCTCTATGGTGGACAGCACCATTTCTATGGTACTATAGAATCCTTTTAAAATATGAAAATCTCAAACAAAACACCTAGAATGTGTGAAAGCTTTTGATTTTAATTTCTGTAACATAAGGCTGAACTATTCCTCATTTCCTCAGTCTCCATAACTTCATAAGTCTTAGGATACACATAGGAAACCCATGCAGAAATTAGGAATTATTCCTTTAGAGTCTTATTTTTATAATGAGCAGAAAGTAAAGCTAGGAGCTACAAATTGAGGAGAAAACCAAATAAAGTAACTTCTTGGTGAGTGAGTGCTCCTCTTTCTAGGTACTCACCAAGGGGTTCAACAAGAAAAGGTTGTGAAAATACTTTCATGGTGAAGAACCCCAGCTTTACTAAGTTGTTTTGGAATATTTAAGAGTAGGAAGAAACTTTAACCAGGACCATGATCTCAAAAGTGTCAGTACCAAAATTAAGTTTGTTACAATTATAAGCAAGCAGATTGAAGGTCCTCTCAACGGAAGTAGTGGTAGCAGTCCTGGCCATTTTTGCCAATCAAACACTAAACATATTTAGATAGATACCGTTTCAATACCAAAGGAGGAAATAAATGAACGGATTATCTGAGATCAACACCACTCTCTTATTTGCTTTTGTACCTTCAGGGAGAGCAAGGCCCTCTGGTCTTTATGATCCTCCAGCACTCCTTACCACAGGACGTCAAGGGCCTAAGGTAACTGGCTGCAGTATATTTCCATCTGAGTGCTGTCTTTATGAAGTAAGGTTTTAAGGAACATTCTTATTTTCTAATGCATCAAATTTGGGTTCTTAAGATTGGAAACTAAAATGACGTAATTCCAAATTTTCATATTTGCATAAGCATCCTAAGCGAAATTAGTATTCCAACTGTTGACTTCCAGTAAGCTGTAGTTTTGAAAGGGTCAAGTTTTGTTTTTTGAAGAAGAAATCAAATTTTTCAAGAAAGAAATTAATCTTGTTCTGTGATGTAGAAAGAAGATCCATCTCAAACAATAATGACTCTTTAATGTTCATTTTGTTAAGGGTCAAAGAGTCCAAGAAGGAAGAACTGGGCTCCTGGGACCCATTGGAATTGATGAAGCAGCAGCACCTCCAAATCTGTCACAAGGTCTGTCTGTGCAGACATGGAGAAGTGAAAGCAATGCACAACGTTTGGGGTGACTTGACCAGCTGCACTGATTTCCAGTCTCTGCAGCAGGCACTAGGGCTGTGAAGATGTGCCTGTATGTGCTGCTTACAGTGGCATTAATAACTATATGTCATGTGGCTGAAAGGGAAGACTGGTTTTTCCAAATTAACTGGAAAAACACCAAACAAGGATTTCCTTGTTCCTCGGTGTTCAGCATTTCAGAACCTGCTTTTCTGCAAATCATGAGGCAGTACACTTTTTACCTCCTCTCCTTTGCTTGTTACTCTCTTTAAAATTGTCTGAAATAGAAATTACAAGCTGAAATACTAATTAGACCACTTCAGATTCTCTCTGAATACCTTACTACTTCAGATGCACATGCTGATAGTTGGCCCGGACATATTTAACTGCCACATTTTTTACTCTTTCTTTGGCTCTGTTTGAGTCAGGATCTTAATTCTTTCTTTTAGCTGCCTTTCATATTTCCTTCTTTTTTAAGAAAACAAAGGAAACTTACAGTTTTTGGATTCCTGATTAAATGTTTTCCTACTTTCTCTCTTGAATAATTTTAATGGTCTTTCAAATGTTTTTACAGCTTTGCAAAACTTCTAAAGGAAAACATATGATAAACCATTGCTTTTCCATCTTTCTAATAATCTGCCTGTACTCTGTGCCTCTAGTTTGCAAACATGTGGATGGAGTAGCTTTTCCCATCATCTGTGTTACTGTTTGTTGGCTGCTTCTTCTTACCACTAAACATACTGGAGAATTTGTATTACCTAAGAAGTTATTTTTCATTAGTTATATATCAGAGGTTTTATTAATTTGAGCCACAAACATGGTCTAATAGTACAACAGTTAGTTTACTTAGATTTAATCATTATGTTCCTTCCATTTTGAAAGCATTTTCTTCATGAAAACACAGCACTTTTTCCTTAATTATGATCATCTTTAGGATCTCAGAAATGATTTTGATAAATGAGGTAGGCCAAAATTTATGGAAAAATTAAAAGCAATTCAAATAGAGTACTATATCATATATTGAAAGTAAAATTTGGCAGTCTGTATTTTCATGGTTATAATTTCATTGCTTATTCATTTTTCATCATATCACTTTCTCTGCTACTGTTGGAGTCAGACTTACTGACTTGTTCACATCTGTTTCCAATAATCACCTACTGTTTCTTTTTATAACTAAGATTAGATCAGTTTGTATGTTCCTAACAGTTTTTACAGGAAAGTATAGGAAATTAGTTTAGTTAATACTTTCAATAATCATGTTAGCTAACTTTGATTTTGACAGGAAGTTCCTTAGGTATGAGGGAATCAGCAACTTAAATACCAGACACCTTGCTCATTTCGTGAGTCATAATGATAGTGCAAGCATGCTATTAACATATAGTGTAACTGGTAAGAGTCTGTGTTGCCTTTTGCCCAATGGCAATGATGTTATAGGCATCATTACATATGGATGTGAGTAGGGAGAGGAGTTAGAAAATACAGTCATTGCAAATGTTGCTGTTGGGGTGTGCACAGGGGGAACAAAAGAACATGTTTCTTTAACTCTACAGGCTGAAGAAGAGTTAATTGAGTACCCTGAAAAGGTTTAATGTAAGAGGTTCACAAATTGTAACAAAACAGACAAACAAACAAAAAATTAGCAATTCACAAATCACTTCCAACTGCAACGTCTCTTTCATAGCATGGAGTTACCACTGCTGTTGGTGAATCTTGCTCTCAATGTTTCTAATGCATGTGAGACTTGCTCCAACACTATAGCTAGTGGTGGTTTATAACAACAACAACAACAACAACAACAACAACAAACAACCAACCCACCAAAAAATGTTAGGATGTTATGAACTATGTGAGAGCACAAGACTTTGTTTTGGTGATCCTGAGAAATCCTTGGTAGGATTGGTGTAATGAATCATTTAACTGCTTCTAAATTTCCCATTAAGAATTCAGTAAGAATGCTGCATATATAGCATCCGTGTATCAGGTCCTGGGACTCCCAGAGTATCTGAAATAAGTATTTAGTTTATCAGAACCAGATAGGAACTAAAGAGTGAAAACAGTTCTTTGAGGAGATATCATCCCTCCTTGAATCCTTGTATCTTAGTCTGTTAGTATGTTAGTCTTCACCTTCTATTACAAGGGGACGTGTGTTTTACCCAGACAATAGTTGTATTTACTAGATGTGTCCTGATCAAATGATTACCCAGTGAGTAATCACAATGCATTATCATGTGGATACACCAGAGGGCAGAATTTAGACAGCATGAATAATATCTCAGGTTTTTACAGTTTACATAAATTGAATTGAGCAAGTAAATTATCCTTTTGTTATGTTTATTGCAGTCTGGTTTTAAAAAGGCCTTATCTTACACAGTGTGTGAATACCAATGGCACTGAGTTAAGATACCTCAAGCACTAGCAATAGTGTTTTTTTAAAAAATGTTTGTTTGTTTGTTTGTTTAAAAAAAACTGTTTAAAATGTGTACTTTAAATTAAATCAATTAGCTATTTCCTAGTTGGAAAAATTCTGCAGTTCTTTATAGTAAGGGTTGTCATTCTTATTGAGTGAAGAACATAGGGGCAAAAATAAATAAATACACATATAAATAAAAATAGGGCAGTCAAATGTCAAATTTGGTTAATATCATTGACCAAGTAGAACCAAAATCAAGTCTTTTGACATATGACATTCCTGTAATAAGTAACCTTCTTTCATGGTTTTATAGATTTGCATCATATTCACATTGTTTTGTGGCTGTCCAAGTGAAAGACTTGTAATGTAATTTGTCTCTTTTCATCCAGAAGCTCTCTCCTCTTCTTTTCCACCTCTCTGTTTCTTTTTATTTCTTCTTTATCATTTCTGAGTTGCAGTAAGTAGAATAGCAGGAAGTATTTAAGGAGGACAGGTGTTGTACAAGGAAATAAAGCTGATTTATGATTTTTATTTATTTATATATTCCAATAGAAGAAGTCATTTAACTTGAATGCAGAAACTGAGGAATCTTTTTTTGCAGGACTCGAAATTCAATAGCAACATAAGACAAGTTTTACAGATAAAACTTGTATTGCGGATGAGAGCTTTAATGTGATCATGGAATAAGTGCATTTAGTCAGATTCAGTACCATGGGGATCTAGATGCACTGAGCTGAAATTTTACTTGGCTCAGTGCAGCCATTGAAACAGTGCTGAAAGCTTAGCAAGAAGTAGTAGCAGAGTTAAAAATGATGTTGTATCTATATTAAAACATTACTTCCATTAGAGTTGGTCTCTAAGTGAATATAAAGCTATATACTGGCAAGAATAGAGAAAAAATAAAACTCCGTATTCTAATTCTACAATCCTGTTACAGAACTATAAAGATTCTGATTGTACATCCAAAGCACACTAAGCAGAGAAGAACTGGAGTATGAACATAAGGCTCGCTAGCTACAGTGGACTCAACTGTGCATAGTAGGGATAAGCGCCTACACTTTCAAAGAAGTTAAAGCTATTTCGTGTAAAAGTTGTACCCAAAGGGATTCAGAAATCGTGATCTGTAAATTCATTTACCAGTTTACAATGTAGTAAATTTCCTGCATATATGTCTTTAGATCGCTTTCCCAAAACTGGTTGCATAGCTTTTTCTTTTTCAGAAATGAATAAAATGGAGAAAAAAACAGCACTCGATAACAATTTCTTCTACCTTATTGTTAATTAAGATTTACAATATATACTCAGAAGGAAAAGGAAACCCCCTAGCCCTATTCCTGTTTTTCCTCAGGAACAGAATGTGAGGAACATTCATAAATGATTTGAAAGGTTGGAAGAAGTTACACGTTGCACAATGAACAGTCATTAATTTGGCTCAGCAGTGAAACATACTGGCTTGTGAGACAGGGGAGCTGGCATCACTCTATAGCAACACAGCTCAGAGCTGTCGGGAATTGTGAATTCCTGCTTATCTTTCAAAAAAAGGAGTCTACCCATGGAAGAGCAGAAAGGAGGTGCTACAGAAGGTATTGGCTGTAACAATAGAGGAGACCTTGCTCCCATGCTAAATGAATCACAAAATCATAGAATGGCTTGAGTTGGAAGGGACCTTAAAGATCATCTACTTCCAAGCCCCTTGCCATAGGGGTGGCCACCCCCTAGATCAGGTTGGCCAAGGCCCCATCCAGCCTTGAACACCTCCGGGGATGGGGCATCCACAACCTCTCTTGGCAACATGTGCCAGTGCCTCACCACCATCTGAGTGAAGAATTTCTTCCTAACCTCTAATCTAAATCTCCCCTCTTTTAGTTTAAAACCATTCCACCTCATCCTGTCATTATCTGTCTGAGCAAAGAGTTGCTCTCCATCTTTTTTATAAGTCCTCTTTCAGTACTTAAAATCCACAATGAGATCACCCCAGAGCCTTCTCTTTAGGCTGAACACCCCCAGCTCTCTCAGCCTTTCTTTGCAGGAGAGGTGCTCTGGCCCCTTGATCATCTTCAGGCCCTTCCTGAAGAGTGCTTCTACTAGCCTGAATGAAGGCTGAAACTTTTTTGTACTTACTGGTCAGTGATCTCCACCCCTCTGTTCTTTTCTCAACAGATCCTTCATTGAAATTTTAATAAAATCATCAGGAAACAGACTATGGTTACTTAGAAGATCCTAGTTAGCATATTGCATTGCTGTTGTTTAAGCAAAACAAGCATGCTTTCTACAAGAGAACTGAAAAGAAATAGGAAAATGTGTTCATCCACAACCATTTTAAAAAAGCAATAGCTTGTCAAACACAACCTGCTTCAGCGTCTGCGGTCAGAAAGATCAAACGTTGCAATAACTGTTGAAGATTTAGGAGAAACAGTGGCCTATAAGACATTCAAATACATTGATATTAGGGTCTGTAACTGTACCAAAAAAAAAAAAAAAAAAAATCAAAAATGAGGATTTCTCAGTATTTCTCTTTATTGCAATGAACCCAGCTATTCTTTAAGACCTTTCTTGCATTACGTTTGCTCCCTTCCCATATTACCTAAATGACAGCTTATTTTTGGATGTCCTGCCTGCACCTGATCCTTTAAGAGGGTTTAAGTAGTAGAAAAAAAATCTGAGGAAAACAGCTCAAGAAGATTTTTTTAATATACATAATTGTCATTTATTATTGTGTTTGCTAATGCAATTACCACCTTTGAGACGTGCTCATGCTCCTGGCAGGTTTGCAAACCACATTCTGTAAGCGATAATATACTAATGTCACATCTCTGATCTAGCCAGTACTGCGACATTAATGTAGAGAAGCTGAAGAGATCACAGAATCACAAAATAGTCTAGGTTGAAAGAGACCTACAAGACCACTGAGTCCAATCTCTAACCTCATGCTAACAAGTCCTCCACTAAACCATATCCCTAAGCTCTACATCTAAATGTCTTTTAAAGACCTCAAGGGATGGTGACTCAACCACTTCCCTGGGCAGCCTATTCCAGGGACTAACAACCCTTTCTGTAAAGAAGTTCTTCCTAATATCCAACCTAAACCTCCCCTGGTGCAACTTAAGCCCATTCCCCCTCGTCCTGTCACCAGGTACGTGGGAGAATAGACCAACCGCCGCCTTGCTATAGCCTCCTTTAAGGTACCTGTAGAGTGCGATAAGGTCACCCCTGAGCCTCCTCCAGGCGAAATAGTCCCAGCTCCCTCAGCTGCTCCTCGTAAGACTTGTTCTCCAGACCCTTCACCAGCTTCATTGCCCTTCTCTGGATTCGCTCAAGCACCTCCATGTCCTTCTTGAAGTGAGGGGCCCAAAACTGAACACAGTACTCAAGGTGCGGCCTCACCAGAGCTGAGTACAGGGGGACAATCACTTCCCTGGACCTGCTGGCCATGCTGTTTCTTATACAAGCCAGGACACTGTTGGCCGTCTTGGCCACCTGAGCACACTGCTGGCTCATATTCAGCAGACTACCAACCCAAACTCCCAGGTCCTTCTCTGCCAGGCAGCTTTCTAACCACACATCTCCCAGCCTGTAGCTCAGTTTGGGGTTGTTGTGCCCCAGGTGCAGAACCTGGCACTTGGCCTTGTTGAACTTCATACAGTTGGCCTCAGCCCATCGGTCCAGCCTATCCAGATCTTCCTGCAGAGCCTTCCTACCCTCGAGCAGGTCGACACACGCACCTAACTTGGTGTCGTCTGCAAACTTACTGAGGGTGCACTCCATTCCCTCATCCGGATCATCGATGAAGATGTTAAAGAGGACTGGCCCCAGTACTGAGCCCTGGGGGACTCCAGAGGTGGCTGACAAAGTGATAGCTAAAGATGCAAATTGTCTAGAAGTAAGTATTTTAATGTGAAAGTTCAGTTTTGTAACACAGGAAAACACTTGTGCTCCTAGACTGACACTGTGCCTTTAACAAAATACTCAGCACTGGCTAAGTGCCTGACTGCGTTCATTTAAACATTGGCCAACTAAACATGAATAATGGACCATAAAGGATCTGGATGCAAGGTAGAGACATTTAGAAGTGGGTAGACTATTTATGTACAGATTTCTTTATTTTCTTAAAAATATATATACTTTCCAGTATGACCTGCTGGACATATTTTCTACACTGACAGCTTACTCAATCCCCAGTTTGCTCTTTGAATGACTTTAAGGGTAAGAGACTTTAAAAGTTATTCTTTTCATATTTTTGGAGGATTATACTGATGGATTCTGTATATGTAACTGCTTGATGGAGCTGGAGATAGTATTTAGGAAAGACTTTTAAACGTAACATATTGTATTTGTTATCAATGATTTCTAAAATTAATAACTGTGAATTAAAGACATTTTTTATTTTAATAGATATCCGTTTTCTCTAGAAATATGTTGAATCACTGACTTAAAGATTCTAGTATTGATTTTATTAGTGTATATTGTCATTATAATAGCATACTGTCTTCACATACAATACTGCATACATTCTGTTACAGTCTTGTATATTAATGATACATTCATGTACTGAATTTCACTACTAAGCTATTGTTTTTTATAAGAAACTGTTCATACTGATGTTCCAGCCCTGGGTAATTAATCTCATTCCAAAACACCCAGATCTGTTTATTCCTAGCAGTTAAGGATTTTTAGAAACAAATTATATTCAATGTTTTCTATAATATTTCTGCTATTTTCATATAATTAGTTTAACAGTAAAATATGTTAAAAGCAGTATAAGTTAATAAAAATTTCTTTTACCTTTCTTTCTGAGATGTTTCTTTCTGAAGTGTAAAGGTAGCACTGGAATTTTTAAGAAAGAAAGGGGAGCGCTGTGTTGTACCTGTATTTATTCTCCAGTAAAACAGCCTATAATATACATGTGAGCTACAGTCAGGATTGCACTGGCTGCTTGGCTTAAATCACATTCCCCGTGATTTTTTATAATATTTTTTTAGATGTTGCCTTTAGAATTGTGCTTCCCACAAATCTGTATTCTGTCTGTAAAGTATGTGTATTTACTTATTTTTATCTATTAATGAATTATTCACAGATATTTATTTATTTATTTTTCTTATAACAGGAAGGAAAAGTCATCTAATTTGGGATGAAAGTCACTATGTGGAACAAACATTCTTTCTTTTGCTTTTTACTTCTGGCTATGACAACAAACCAGATAGTATATGGGCAAAACAGAAAGAAGGGGAAAAAATCGAATTCTCTTGTGCAGAACGATGAAGGTAAAACAATTTTCTTAAATTTTCTGATTTACCATATTGCATACCTCCTCATATTTCAGGATAATTAACTAGTAATTGAAAACTTATGCATGCATTTATTAAATATGATTTATTTTGACTATTGGGCTTCAAAACTGTGGTGTATCCCGCATTTACTTGTTCAGGCACTCCACTTGGACCTATGATTTTCATTGACACTCATACCTCTTTTAAGATAAGTGATAAGTAGCCTATTTGAAATTGCATGTGGAAAAAATATACAAAATCAATTAAAATGCTGAAACCATTAAGACCCTAATCTGAAAATCTTTGTCTGTAGATCTTTAATAATACTGCTATGAAAGTCTTTGTCTATAGACATCTTTAATAATACTCCTAAGAATTAAATTAGATTAAATTAAATTACGTGACTTCAGTAGGCTTTCTTGGCATTTACAATGAAATTTCTTCTTGGAATTTTAAAGACAGGAATTACTTGGGAAATGGCTTTAGGATTGGGCTTGTTGCAGAGAATTATCTGAAATCTGTCATGCAGGTGTGTCCATCACTCATAAAACTTTCTTGTTTCATTACAGGTGATATGTGTCTAATTGATATAGTCTTTATCTTGGACAGTTCAGAAAGTTCCAAAAATCAGTTGTTTAATTTACAGAAGAATTTTATTCAAAACTTAACTGATAGCATTTTCCAGATGAAACCAGTTAAATCTCAGAAGTACAATGTCAGACTAGCTGGTATGCAGTTCAGCAGCACAGTCAGCATTGATCAACCCTTTACAGCATGGAAAAATGTGCAGAATTTTAAAGAGAAAATCAAGGTTCTGGGCTTCATTGGCCATGGAACCTACTCCTATTATGCAATTTCCAATGCCACTCAGCTGCTTAAAACTGAAGGTCGTAAAAGAAGTGCAAAAGTGGCTTTTTTGATGACTGATGGTGTGGATCATCCAAACAGCCCTAATATCCAGGGTATAGCTGCAGCAGCTAGGAGTCTTGGAATACATTTTTTCACCATTGGCCTTTCTAAGAAAAATGTTCAAGAAGAAAAATTGCGTATGATATCTGGTGATTCATCTTCTAAACAAGTCTTATGCCTGGATGATAATAACCTGATAGATGATGTAGCATCAGAGCTGGTAAGTAATACTGATTGTAATCTAGTCCCCCATCTATGCATGGCAGATTTCATTTAACTTTGATAGATAAGTCCTGAACTCAGTGCAGAGACTTGCAGGTCAAACGAGGTCTGGAGCTGACCTTAGGCTTGGGATTTCAGGAAGATTTTAAACATTGTGTGGGATGCCTGCATGATGTGGGTTCCACGGCTGGTAGTAGAGAAGGTCAGTAACTATTGGCTTGAGAACCAATTTAAGATTGACAGTTTAGTTTAACCATAGTCAAGGCTTGTAGCTCCGCTACTTAGAGTAGTGATGAAACTATTCATTCTGGACTCAGATTGATCAACTTTCAAATTTAATGGCAGATATAAGAGGTAACAAACAAAAGAGGTATGATCCTGATCCTGAAGACACATGAGAAGACTTCTCTTTACAGATTGTATTGAAGTATCTCTACTGAAGTCACTGGGATATGTCAAAAACCGGTGCCTTCAACACTGCAGTTCAAGAATGTCTGCTGAAGCAAAGGAATTTTTTATTATTGACTTCAGTGGGATCAGGTTTCCAAAATACTCTAAATCTACCACACCATTTATGTAAGGGCACTTAGCTCTCTGCCCTTCTATCGCAACATAAGGCACACGTAAGAAAATGTAAGAAATGCTGCTTAATTAATTTCTTAGTTTAGGAGAAATAAAAGTGTTGCAGTAAGATAGATATCAGCTGGACACGATCTTTCTGGCTTTTAAGCACCAATGTGCAAAATGTTAGGGTGGCCTAGGAAGCTCTTGGGTTTTAAAATACTAGAAAGTACTTTCGAGTAAGAGAAGACTTTGCACGTAATAAATTAAGATAATTTGGAGAAAAATAATTTTTAGCAAATTCAATAGGGAATTCAATTAAGGGAATAGTCAATACAGAATTTATGTCATGTTTTTGTATTATTCTCTTGAGAGTGGTAAAACTGATTTGGAAAATTTTAAATCGGAGATGGAAACTTGCTAGCTGGTATGTTTGAAAACAAACGGCTAGGTTGTGCAACTAAGCACATGGCTAGAGATCTCACAGGTATAGGCAGCAAAAGGCATTTCTAAAATATTTCATGTTGTTACACATCTGTACCTATGAAGTGTATATACCTGTGAAGATATACATTTAGAAAATGAAAACTCTTTCCTGAGATCTCAGGGAATGGTGCTGTTGGGAGGAATGTTTTTGTGGTGTATGTCTCTGTCACATTAATAGTCAGGACTGAGGGAACTTCCTCCTTCCAGACTCTCCAAGGAGTTATGTGCTTGGACAATAATAGCACAGTTACTGTCATAACCAGTGAAGGGTAGGGTATTTCCCAGCACATGGAGCGTGTCTCTGAGCACATGTTAAAACTTTAAAAGGTTACTGATGTCATGCATAACACTGGTATGGAATGACATTGAGTCATTCCCCTACATATTATCCTTGTAAGAGCTTCCATAGCTCATTAGTGTTTTCATATTCCCCTTCTTAGCTTTGGTTCTTAATATTGTCTATTTATTTGTCTATTTGCTTTCTGATCATTATGGGTCAGATGGAGCAACCCCCTCCTCATACCAGAGAATCCTTTCTTGTATGACTGGTTCCACAGACTGGTAATTAACAATGAAATGATGCTTGAAGGTGTTCACCTTCTTTACCATTCACCTTGCAAATTCTGTAAACTAGAGGTGAAAAATGGTTAAATTACTACACTGTTAAATTAAATATATATGGAAATAATCTTTTTCTTTTTTCTTTTTCTTTTTCTTTTTCTTTTTCTTTTTCTTTTTCTTTTTCTTTTTCTTTTTCTTTTTCTTTTTCTTTTTCTTTTTCTTCTTTTTCTTTTTCTTTTTCTTTTTCTTTTTCTTTTTCTTTTT